>OW388300.1:25333094-25944638 GCA_936450465.1 Gibbula magus
GTAAGTCGTGTGATAGTTGTAAGGAGTCTATGATAAATTGTTTAACTCATAAATATAAATAAGAATTTCTTCTGTTCATTAAATATAAGACTGTAAAAATAATAATTCATATCAAAATAACCGGATGAAATATCGTGGAAACAGGCAGACAGATCTTTACCTATACACGTAACTGTTTAAAACAACAATGTTTGTTGGAATGAATGTCTTCATGCTCTGTTTGTTCTGAAATTGGATTTTTTATGCAGCATATGTTATGCGTGCCTAATAGTGTTCGAAATTTAAAGCAACACCTCATATTTTACTGGTCAACTCGATACTGTTGTAATGCTTGTTTTCGTTTTGCAATGAAATACCTCCAAACCAACTTGCCATGCTCAAACAGAGCAAGTATTTAATAACAGTTTTGTAATAAAGAACAAGTGGAAAGGTATTGACATTAAAAGCTTTACGTAAAACACAGTCTTTGTTGGCATTTCTTGTAGATTCTCTGTGTTTGCTTTAAAGTTAAATTTTTCATAAAAAATAGTGCCGAGATAGTTGTACTCTGGGACAACTTTTATGCTGGAATTGTCAATGAGAACGGGTTTACAGTTGTTTTTCTTCACTCTATAATCTATAATCATTGCCTTTGTTTTCGGGGTATTAAGAACTAAAACGTTAACAAGAGCGTTCTATGGTCTTATGGAAAGGGGAGTACATAATTCATTAAAATCATAATCAATAATTCTTTTAAATGATAAAGTCAGCAATTGAAATGTTTTAATTTTAAATATTAATATAACATACTTCAGATTGTTAGTTCCCCCCCAACCCCCCCCCCCCTCTCTCTCTCTCTCTCTCTCTCTCTCTCTCTCTCTCTCTCTCTCTCTCTCTCTCTCTCTCTCTCTCTCTCTCTCTCTCTCACAGAGGGATGACATAGGAAAACGTAAATGTCAGACAGCATATGAAGCATATGAAGTATGACTGCAAGTTTCTCATTGCTGTGAATGTCGATCTGAACAGTTGAGAACAACTTTGACATAACAAACATATGCTAATGTACATGATCGTTTCTCTCTTCTTCGTCACCCCAACTTCTAGAATGCCAATCAAAGAAATGTACACACTCTTTGAAACATTTCTTCTTTGAAATGTACATATGGTTAATACGATCGTTTATACATAACTTTGAGTAAAAACGAAATGATTAATGGTGAGGAAACCGATATTACCCCGCATATAAATAACATGGCTAATTAACAGGTTTAGTTAACATTATAATGTCATTGATAATGTAAATGTAAAATTCAGTCCCATGATAAACACTTTGACATGTTTTTAAAATCTACCAGTGATTGATCTTAATTGATATCGAAACTGCAAGTTAAGAAGCAGTGGTGGAGCAGTAAACAGACTGTGAGATGGGTTAATCATCAATATGACAGAACATACTTTTCCCAAGTTCTTACTGTAACTCACAGTTGTTAAGTTATGTATTTTTGTGATTCCGGTCGAATGAATAAGATGAGCTTTCGGGATAGGTCTATCAAATTTATGATAATTTAGATCACTACTGCTTGGATTAAGCATACACTGACTAATTTGAAAATCGGTCATTATTCACATCAGAAAGAACATCCAAATAGGGTAATTTGCTCTCATGAAACAAAACCTCCTATTTATCTCGATATCTTGTGTGTATTCATTTAATGTTCTCAATGTTGTTGAAAAGCGCTCTAGGTGAGCATTCACAGTTTTCTGGATATACATTAGATGATATGAACGAACATGCCAAACTCTCATTCATTTTCTCTTTCGTTCCATCGTAAGTCAATCATTATACATGAATGACCTACTTTTTAACTGATTAATTACTGGTTAGTTAATGATATCAAGGAGTGGAATAAACATTTTGTCAGCCTCCTCTCTTCTTTCAGTGATTAGTTTCATTTAAAAGATGAGCACATTACGTCGGGGAGTATTTTTCTCACCCTGTAGGATCATGTAGTGTTTAGACATGATCATAGTGATAACATTATACATAGTTATCTTTTCTTATGATGGCATCATGCCGGGATGGTTATTGGTTTTATCTTTGAACACATCCGTGATTCTTTGGTCATATGCAAACCTATTCTTTTAAAGCTGCATGATCAGTTTTGCATGATATTTTATTTGGTTCTAAAATGTACATATAACAATAGGTGCTGGTGTAAGTTATATCTTCTTAATCGACTTTCATTCTTACCGACAAATGCTTAGTATAATAGATATATAAATGAAAACTAAAAACCAAAAACAGTTTCATACATGTGTAGTAGCCGACAATTATGGCTCTATTTCACGAATTTACTCGTTATAAGACCTATTAATGGCTATAGAAGCAAACTGTCTTCTTATCAACTTTATGAAAGTTTCCAAAATTACGTTTGATTTCATGGCTGCAGCGTGCCAATATTCATTGTCCGGTTTTCGATCATAACCACGACTTTTAATGGTTGTATGTTCGTTATAATCAACTGACTGACCGTAAACTGGCTATTTTCGGTTAAAGTTGATATCAAATAACAATTAAATAACACAAATTATACCACTGGATATATACCCCTGCTCAAAAGAAAGTATACCAAGAACAAATTTGAATATTTTTTTTAATATCTACATTTTATATATGAAATGATTCTGAAACACGTCGCAGGAACAAAACACACTGTTTTCATTGACAATAAGCGGAGAATGGCGAGAACTTTCATGTAACACGGGATTTTACCAATGATGACGTTGAGTCGGATCCCATGTAATGCACGTGCAAAATCACTGTATAAAACACATGATACTGTACATCAAGACAGTAGCAACAAAAAACACATGAAAGAAATGCCGAGGTTAACGGCAATACAGAGAGAGAGAGCCATTGAATGGCAGCGACTGACACCCAACGTCATCCGGCGTTTGACGTCATCGATGCGGCGGCGAGCTCAGGCATGCATTGATGCCCATGGTGGACATACTCGGTATTGAAGACGTGTTGAAGGACTATTCCTTTACTTACGAACTCATTTTCAGCATATACAGCTTGACAGTCATATTGAGAATTGTGAATTTTTGACCCCATGTGTCTTTGTACCTCTGTTGGGCATTCAGTTTTTGTTTTATTGACATGAACGTTTCCATTAGTTATGTTAAAATACCACTCTACTGATATATAAAAAAGTTTATTCTATATCTTCATCTGTTTTTCTTCCATGCTTCTTCAAATCCTTGGTATACTTTCTTTTGAGCAGGGGTTTATATGTGACTTCACCAACATGATTATGTCCCTTTAACATGAAATAGTATCGAATTAGAGACCCAGTTTCAGTATATGAGCGTTAGTGACATTGAACTACATAATATATTCTTGCTCGAACTACATACAAACTAAGTAAGCAAACTGCATTAATGACAGGAAGAAATAAATTGTTCAATGTATCAATGTTCAATTGTTTTGGTATCATGAAGGTTATCCATGTTGTAATTAATCCTATATTAACAGGTCACAAGGTGCATAATCAGGGATGTCTGCGGCATAGGGTAGTTGGACAGCATAAATTAAAAATGCTAATCAAGAAGAATTTCCAGAACAACTAACCTCCAGTACATTTTACATTAAGTTTTTCCACCTAAAGTAGGATTTGTAAAAAAGTTCTAGAAAGCCTGTTTCTGGAGTTCGTTCGTAGACTGATTACATTCCAATTAAAGTCATACTTACGGATTAAATAAAAAAAAAATTAAAATCATTCAACCAAAATGGGTTTTTTTTATTAAAAATAAAATAAATTTTATCTAATTATTGTCAAAACCTTGTACATCTTTATGTTTCAAAACTTAAATATAACATTTACTTTTCAACTAGATCATTTTGGTTATCAAAATATATGAACAAATATTTTCATTAATTTCATCCTTTTAACAAAGTCAACATATTATGCTATCTCATTTTATTTTAAAGTCACTTTCTTGTTAGAATACATCTAAAATCAAAGTTTGAATTTAGTTTACAAATAATGTTTAATTAAGTAAAATAATGAAAACAAAAATATATTTATCAACTTATTCTTTTAATGTCAAAATAGTTATCAAAGTCTAAAAAATTCCTAAATCAAAATGATATTTAATATGGTACATAAATCAAAGACAATCTAGTCATAAACGATATTTCTATGGATATTGTTGACAGGTAGCGCTTGACAAGGGGACATAACTCCATAATCTCATTAGCGTGATGGCTGTGGAAAGACCGCCTTTTGGCCTATATTTCCAAAGGGGGTTTGGAAAGGTCGTTCTTTCCGTCTTTGGAAACACGTGGAAATATGCCTCTTTCCACGGGTGGAAAGATTGGAAAGATGCCTCTTTCCACGCCAAAAGAACGCCTTTCCACAAGTGGAAAGAACGGTCGTTACTCCAGTGCTGGGGTCTCTGTTCACAAGTTTGTTCTTAAAACCTATTTCTTCTTTCAAAATTTGATCAAAGGATTAACGTGGCCTTAACCAATATCTCATGACCTTGACCTTTGACCTTCAAGGTCACACCATCAATGATCACTTTTCATTGTGTATAACAATCATGTAATGACTCAAAGTGTATGTAGTTAAAATGAGGCATATTTACAAAAGCATGCTTAAGTTGTGACCTCGCTGTGACCTTGACCTTTGACGGATGTTAGCGAAAACCTTTCCAAATCTTGGCCTTTCCTCATAGTTGATATACACCAAATAAGAGCCTGATAGCACAAATAGCGATTTCAGAACTCTTGACCTTGACCTTTGACCTTGAATGTGAACATATAAAAAAATTTCCCCAGGGGTATAAGTAAGAAGTTATGAGTTCTCAAAAACCTTCTAGGAAAAAAGTAATAGCCAATACAAAACGGAAACTGCGCAAAAAGTGATAGCAGCCCCGACTTAATAAAATGTTTCAGAGCCAGCAAAATTTACCCCAGAATATTCTAAATAGATAATTTAGGGTTAACACAATCAATAATAATAATAACTAGGATTGACGCGTCAATACTTAGGTCTTCAAGACTTCTGTTTGACCCTCAACTCCATGTTTGATCGAGGAATGTCACAAACATTGATTTGTCAAAACGTTCATTCATATCATGTTATAATGTACTGAGAAAACCTCAAAAGATCATAAATTTAATTTTAAATCAGAATGGTGGGAAAACCACGTGACCTACGAATTCGTCATGATTGTCTTTTTTGCTTGCATTGTTATTGCCCATCTTTTAAAAATAGTTTCAAGTCTCTATGTCAATTGTGAAAATTTTCCCCATGTTAAAATTAGAAATTGTGATTTTCTGTCATTTTTCAGTTTTAATTGTGACCGGAAATGACTGTTCGCAAGCGATTTATTATTGATTCCTAAAGACATTACATTGATCTAGTAGCCCTAAAAATATCATGCAATTGTGAGATCAGGAAGTTGGAGTAATGTCCCCTTGAACTACGTCCCATGTAACAAGTCGCCCAACTTTGAAAGGTCACTGTGCGAAAAGAATTAAGAGTTCCATCCTGAAAAACAACACCATGGATTCACCAATGCTTCAGCTACATACAAAAATAAATGTCAGATTTGTGGTGCAAGTATGTTCAGAGAAGAAGATTGTCAAAGGTACATGGGGTCGGACACTTTTAAAAAGTGACACAAATCAAAATAGCGGCTAAACCACGTGACTTACGAATTCGCAATGATTTACTTTTTTGCTCACATTGTCATTGTGCATCTTTTAAAAAAAGTTTCAAGTCTGAAGCTGCATTTTAAATCGTTTTCCCATGTTAAAAATCGAAATTTAGAATCAAACTGGACCTTAAATGACGAACGCAATAAAAAATCTGTTCGACATTTTTTCAGATCCCATTGAAATCTTACATCCCTGAAAGTTTCATCAAAATCGGTTCAGTCGTTACTTCAGGAATCTCCCAACACAAAAGTGTGGAAATAATAATAATAATAACTAGGATTGACGCGTCAATACTTAGGTCTTCAAGACTTCTGCTTGACCTTCAGCTCCATGTTTGATCGAGGAATGTCACAAACATTGTTCTGTCAAAACTTCCATTCGTAACATCTTATAATGTACTGAGAAAACCTAAAAAAATCATAAATTTAATTTTAAAATTAAGATGGCGCCAAAACCACGTGACATACGAATTCGCCATGATTGACTTTTTTGCTTGCATTGTCATTGCCCATCTTTTAAAAAAAGTTTCAAGTCTCAATTTTTAAAATTTTCCCCATGTTAAAATTCAAAATCGTGATTTCCTGTCATTTTTCAGCCTTATTTGTGACCGGAAATGACTGTTCGCGAGCGATTTTATTATTGATTCCTAAAGACACTACATTGATCTAGTAGCCCTGAAAATTTCATGCAATTGTAAGATCGGGAAGTTGGAGTAATGTCCCCTTGAAGTAGGTCCAATGTAACAAGTCGCCCAACTTTGAAAGGTCACTGTGCAAAAAGTATTACGATTACCCTTCTACAAAATTCAAATTCTATTCACCAATGCTTCAGCTACATACAAAAATAAATGTCAGATTCGTGGTGCAAGTATCTTCAGAGAAGAAGATTGTCAAAGGTACATGGGGTCGGACACTTTTAAAAAGTGACAAAAATCAAAATGGCGACTGAACCACGTGACTGACGAATTCGCCATGATTTACTTTTTTGTTCACATTGTGCATCTTTTAAAAAAAGTTCCAAGTCTCTAGCTCCATTTTGAATTTTTTTCCCATGTTAAAAATCGAAATTTAGAATCGAACTGGACCTTTAATGAGGACAGATATCAAAAATCCGTTCGGTGCAGATCCAGATCTCATTGAATTCTACAATCCCTGTAAGTTTCAAGGAAATCGGTTCAGCCGTTAGTTCTGTACACGACCAACAAAAATCGTGGAAATAATAATAATAATAAGGATTCGCATAATAACAATACGTCTTCCAGACTATGTCTTGAAGACCTAAATATAGTCACAAGTGACGATAAAAGGATTCAGCGCATATTTGATTAATTTCCTAATAAGTATATCATATCAGCAGTCATTCCTGAAAGTTACACGAAGATCTCTATAAGCATTAAGCTACAGCAGCCTCTACCTGTCCATCATGTAAAACGAAAGTAGGATTTATCAACAACAATCAAAATGGCCGCTAAACCACGTGACTTTCGTATTCGTTGTGATTAACTTTTCTGCGTACATTGTCAAATTGCAAGTCTCTAGGTGCATTTTGAAAAAAATTGCCCATGTTAAAAATCGAACTTTAGAATCGAACTGGACCTTTAATGGCTTGATTGATTGGGCCCAAAAGCTGCGCTGCAAAACTACATGGTAAGGGCTATCAGCTTACAAAGTTTGGTTGCAATAGTCGCATTCCTTCTAACAAAAGTCGTGTTTACAAGATCCGTGGTAGAAGAACAAAGGAAATGCGACTTTTACACAGTCTATGGGCGTGACCTGTATCCTTTGTCTGTGTTGTTCAAATTGTGTGAATAGTTTCGCATAAAAAGCGACGAAACCGTACATCTTACAAAATTGTTATGATTGACTTTTTTGTCTGTAGTGTTACTGTCTATCATATTAAAAAAAATTTAACTCTCTAAGTGCATTTTGAAAATTCCCCCCATGTTAAAATTGTCAGTGTTATTTATCTATAATTATGGACCCGTTCTCAAAAGCTGGAAATGACTGTTCAGCGTCGATTTCATTGTTGATTCGTATAGACAATAGTACTGTCTTATATTTCTTGAAAAAATCTTGAAATTTTGGATTAAATCTTATGAGTTATCTCCCTTTGAAGTTTGCGATTTTCAAAAATTGTCTGACTTTGAAAGGTCACTGTGAAAAAAGTATTAGGAATTCGCACAAACGAGAACAAACTTGTTATTCCCCAATGTGCCAGCTATATAAAAATAGAGTTTCAGCTCTTAGGTGCTTATATCTTCGGAGTGGTGTTTCCGCAAAAGTACATGGGGTAGGACAATTTGAAAAAATTTAAATATCCAAGATGACGGCTAAACCACGTGACTGACGATTTCGTCATGATTTACTTTATTGCTCGCAATGTCATTGCGCATCTTTTGGAAAAGGTTGCGAGTCTCTAAGTGCATTTTGAATTTTTTTCCCATGTTAAAAATCGAATTTTAGAATCGAACTGGACCTTTAATGGCTTGATTGATTCAGCCCAAAAGCTTCGCTGCAAAACTACATGGTAAGGGCTATCAGCCTACAAAGTTTGGTTGCAATAGCTGCATTCCTTCTGGCAAAAGTCGTGTTAACAAGATCCGTGGAATAATAATAATAAATATAGTCACAAGTGACGATAAAAGGATTCAGCGCGTATATGACTAAGTTCCTAATAAGTATATCATATCAGCAGTCATTCCTGAAAGTTACACAAAGATCTCTAAAAGCATTAAGCTACAGCAACCTCTACCTGTCCATCATGTAAAACGAAAGTAGGAGGTCGGGAAACTTTAAAGTGCGAAAAATCAAAATGGCAGCTAAACCACATGACTTTCGATTTCGTTGTGATGAACTTTTCTGCGTGCATTGTCATTGCGCATCTTTTAAAAAAAGTTGCTAGTCTCTAGGTGAATTTTGAAAAAAATTCCCATGTTAAAAATCGAACTTTAGAATCGAACTGGACCTTTAATGGCCAGATTGATTTGGCCCAAAAGCTTCGCTGCAAAACTACATGGTAAGGGCTATCAGCCTACAAAGTTTGGTTGCAATAGTCGCATTCTTTCTGGCAAAAGTCGTGTTTACAAGATCTGTGGTAGAAGAACAAAGGAATTGCGACTTGTACACAGTCTATGGGCGTGACTTAACATGCTTTGTCTCTGTTTTTCAAATTGTGTGAATAGTTTCGCATGAATAGCGACGAAACCGTACATCTTACAAACACGTTATGATTGACTTTTTTCTCTGTAGTGTTTCTGTCTATCATATTAAAAAAAAATTAACTCTCTAAGTGCATTTTGAAAATTCCCCCCATGTTAAAATTGTCAGTGTTATTTATCTATAATCATGTACCTGTTATCAAAAACCGGAAATGACTGTACGCGAGCGATTTTATTATTGATTCATAAAGAACTTAGTCCAAACTTACTCTCCTGAAAAAATCATCAAATTCGATGGTTAGGTATTTGAGTTATGTCCCCTTGAAGTTTGATTTTTTAGAAAAACATCTAACTTCGAGAGGTCACTGTGCAAAAAGTATTAAGATTTCAGCAATGAAAAAGATCACCATGTATTCTCCAATGCATTAGCTGTATGAATGTGTAAGATACAGCTTCGTGGTGCAAGTATCTTCAGAGAAGAAGATTGTCAAAGATGCATGGGGTCAAAATTGGGAAAAAACAATATGGCGGCGAAACCACGTGACCTACGAATTCATCATGATTTAGTTTTTTGCTTGCATTGTCAATGCGCATCTTTTCGTAAAGGTTTCAAGTCTATAGCTGCATTTTGAAAAATTTCCCCATGTTAAAAATCGAAATTTAGATTCGAACTGGACCTTTAATGGATTAGCCGATTGGTCCCAAAAGTTTCGGCATGAAACTAGGCAGTAAGGGTGATCATCTTGCAAAGTTTGGTTGCATTAGCTGCATTCCTTCTGGTAGAAGTGCTGGGTACAAAATCCGTGGAAGAATAATAATAATAAATATAGTCGCAAGCGACGACAAAAGGATTCAGCGCATATTTGATTAATTTCCTAGTAAGTATATCATATCAGCAGTCATTCCTGAAAGTTACACGAAGATCTCTATAAGCATTAAGCTCCAACAGCCTCTACCTGTCCATCATGTAAAACGAAAGTCGGATTTATCAACAACAATCAAAATGGCGGCTAAACAACGTGACTTTCGAATTCGTTGTGATTAACTTTTCTGCGTGCATTGTCATTGCGCATCTTTTAAAAAAAGTTGCAAGTCTCTAGGTGAACTTTGAAAAAAATTTCCCATGTTAAAAATCAAACTTTAGAATCGTACTGAACCTTTAATGGTTTGATTGATTGGGCTCAAAAGCTCCGCTGCAAAACTACATGGTAAGGGCTATCAGCCTACAAAGTTTGGTTGCAATAGTCGGATTCCTTCTGGCAAAAGTCGTATTTACAAGATCCGTGGTAGAAGAACAAAGGAATTGCGACTTTTACACAGTCTATGGGCGTGACCTGTATCCTTTGTTTCTGTTGATCAAATTGTGTGAATAGTTTCGCATGAATAGCGACGAAACCGTACATCTTACAAAATTGTTATGATTGACTTTTTTGTCTGTAGTGTTACTGTCTATCATATTAAAAAAAAATTAACTCTCTAAGTGCATTTTGAAAATCCCCCCCATGTTAAAATTGTCAGTGTTATTTATCTATAATCATGTACCCGTTCTCAAAACCGGAAATGACTGTACGCGAGCGATTTTATTATTGATTCATAGAGAACTTGGTCCAAACTTACTCTCCTGAAAAAATAATCAAATTCGATGGGTAGGTATTTGAGTTATGTCCCCTTGAAGTTTTATTTTTTAGAAAAACATCTAACTTCGAGAGGTCACTGTGCAAAAAGTATTAGAATTTCAGCAATGAAAAAGATCACCATGTATTCTCCAATGCATTAGCTGTATGAATGTGTAAGTTACAGCTTCGTGGTGCAAGTATCTTCAGAGAAGAAGATTGTCAAAGATGCATCGGGTCGGGACATTTTGAAAATTAGGAAAAAACAATATGGCGGCGAAACCACGTGACCTACGAATTCGTCATGATTTAGTTTTTTGCTCGCATCGTCAATGCGCATCTTTTCGAAAAGGTTGCAAGTCTCTAGCTGCATTTTGAAAAATTTCCCCATGTTAAAAATCAAAATTTAGATTCGAACTGGACCTTTAATGGGTTAGGCGATTGGTCCCAAAAGTTTCGGCATGAAACTAGGCAGTAAGGGTGATCATCTTGCAAAGTTTGGTTGCATTAGCTGCATTCCTTCTGGTAGAAGTGCTGGGTACAAAATCCGTGGAAGAATAATAATAATAAATATAGTCGCAAGCGACGACAAAAGGATTCAGCGCATATTTGATTAATTTCCTAGTAAGTATATCATATCAGCAGTCATTCCTGAAAGTTACAGGAAGATCTCTATAAGCATTAAGCTCCAGCAGCCTCTACCTGTCCATCATGTAAAACGAAAGTCGGATTTATCAACAACAATCAAAATGGCGGCTAAACAACGTGACTTTCGAATTCGTTGTGATTAACTTTTCTGCGTACATTGTCATTGCGCATCTTTTAAAAAAAGTTGCAAGTCTCTAGGTGAACTTTGAAAAAATTTCCCATGTTAAAATTCAAACTTTAGAATCGTACTGGACCTTTAATGGTTTGATTGCTTGGGCCCAAAAGCTCCGCTGCAAAACAACATGGTAAGGGCTATCAGCCTACAAAGTTTGGTTGCAATAGTCGGATTCCTTCTGGCAAAAGTCGTGTTTATAAGATCCGTGGTAGAAGAACAAAGGAATTGCGACTTTTACACAGTCTATGGGCGTGACCTGCATCCTTTGTTTCTGTTGATCAAATTGTGTGAATAGTTTCGCATGAATAGCGACGAAACCGTACATCTTGCAAAATTGTTATGATTGACTTTTTTGTCTGTAGTGTTACTGTCTATCATATTAAACAAAAATTAACTCTCTAAGTGCATTTTGAAAATTCCCCCCATGTTAAAATTGTCAGTGTTATTTATCTATAATCATGTACCCGTTCTCAAAACCGGAAATGACTGTACGCGAGCGATTTTATTATTGATTCATAGAGAACTTGGTCCAAACTTACTCTCCTGAAAAAATAATCAAATTCGATGGGTAGGTATTTGAGTTATGTCCCCTTGAAGTTTGATTTTTTAGAAAAACATCTAACTTCGAGAGGTCACTGTGCAAAAAGTATTAGAATTTCAGCAATGAAAAAGATCACCATGTATTCTCCAATGCATTAGCTGCATGAATGTGTAAGTTACAGCTTCGTGGTGCAAGTATCTTCAGAGAAGAAGATTGTCAAAGATGCATCGGGTCGGGACATTTTCAAAATTAGGAAAAAACAATATGGCGGCGAAACCACGTGACCTACGAATTCGTCATGATTTAGTTTTTTGCTCGCATCGTCAATGCGCATCTTTTCGAAAAGGTTGCAAGTCTCTAGCTGCATTTTGAAAAAAATTCCCATGTTAAAAATCGAAATTTAGATTCGAACTGGACCTTTAATGGATTAGGCGATTGGTCCCAAAAGCTTCGGCATGAAACTAGGCAGTAAGGGTGATCATCTTGCAAAGTTTGGTTGCATTAGCTGCATTCCTTCTGGTAGAAGTGCTGGGTACAAAATCCGTGGAAGAATAATAATAATAAATATAGTCGCAAGCGACGACAAAAGGATTCAGCGCATATTTGATTAATTTCCTAGTAAGTATATCATATCAGCAGTCATTCCTGAAAGTTACACGAAGATCTCTATAAGCATTAAGCTCCAGCAGCCTCTACCTGTCCATCATGTAAAACGAAAGTCGGATTTATCAACAACAATCAAAATGGCGGCTAAACAACGTGACTTTCGAATTCGTTGTGATTAACTTTTCTGCGTGCATTGTCATTGCGCATCTTTTAAAAAAAGTTGCAAGTCTCTAGGTGAACTTTGAAAAAAATTCCAATGTTAAAAATCAAACTTTAGAATCGTACTGGACCTTTAATGGTTTGATTGCTTGGGCCCAAAAGCTCCGCTGCAAAACTACATGGTAAGGGCTATCAGCCTACAAAGTTTGGTTGCAATAGTCGGATTCGTTCTGGCAAAAGTCGTATTTACAAGATCCGTGGTAGAAGAACAAAGGAATTGCGACTTTTACACAGTCTATGGGCGTGACCTGCATCCTTTGTTTCTGTTGATCAAATTGTGTGAATAGTTTCGCATGGATAGCGACGAAACCGTACATCTTACAAAATTGTTATGATTGACTTTTTTGTCTGTAGTGTTACTGTCTATCATATGAAAACAAAATTAACTCTCTAAGTGCATTTTGAAAATCCCCCCCATGTTAAAATTGTCAGTGTTATTTATCTATAATCATGTACCCGTTCTCAAAACCGGAAATGACTGTACGCGAGCGATTTTATTATTGATTCATAGAGAACTTGGTCCAAACTTACTCTCCTGAAAAAATAATCAAATTCGATGGGTAGGTATTTGAGGTATGTCCCCTTGAAGTTTGATTTTTTAGAAAAACATCTAACTTCGAGAGGTCACTATGCAAAAAGTATGAGAATTTCAGCAATGAAAAAGATCACCATGTATTCTCCAATGCATTAGCTGTATGAATGTGTAAGTTACAGCTTCGTGCTGCAAGTAACTTCAGAGAAGAAGATTGTCAAAGATGCATCGGGTCGGGACATTTTCAAAATTAGGAAAAAACAATATGGCGGCGAAACCACGTGACCTACGAATTCGTCATGATTTAGTTTTTTGCTCGCATCGTCAATGCGCATCTTTTGGAAAAGGTTGCAAGTCTCTAGCTGCATTTTGAAAAATTTCCCCATGTTAAAAATCGAAATTTAGATTCGAACTGGACCTTTAATGGATTAGGCGATTGGTCCCAAAAGCTTCGGCATGAAACAAGGCAGTAAGGGTGATCATCTTGCAAAGTTTGGTCGCATTAGCTGCATTCCTTCTGGTAGAAGTGCTGGGTACAAAATCCGTGGAAGAATAATAATAATAATAATAATAATAATAATAAAACACGCCAATAACAATAAGGATTCAGCACTTTAGTGCTGAATCCTTAATAATAATAAAACACGCCAATAACAATAAGGATTCAGCACTTTAGTGCTGAATCCTTAAATATAGTCGCAAGCGACGACAAAAGGATTCAGCGCATATTTGATTAATTTCCTAGTAAGTATATCATATCAGCAGTCATTCCTGAAAGTTACACGAAGATCTCTATAAGCAGTAAGCTCCAGCAGCCTCTACCTGTCCATCATGTAAAACGAAAGTCGGATTTATCAACAACAATCAAAATGGCGGCTAAACAACGTGACTTTCGAATTCGTTGTGATTAACTTTTCTGCGTACATTGTCATTGCGCATCTTTTAAAAAAAGTTGCAAGTCTCTAGGTGAACTTTGAAAAAATTTCCCATGTTAAAAATCAAACTTTAGAATCGTACTGGACCTTTAATGGTTTGATTGCTTGGGCCCAAAAGCTCCGCATGAAAACAACATGGTAAGGGCTATCAGCCTACAAAATTTGGTTGCAATAGTCGGATTCCTTCTGGCAAAAGTCGTATTTACAAGATCCGTGGTAGAAGAACAAAGGAATTGCGACTTTTACACAGTCTATGGGCGTGACCTGCATCCTTTGTTTCTGTTGATCAAATTGTGTGAATAGTTTCGCATGAATAGCGACGAAACCGTACATCTTACAAAATTGTTATGATTGACTTTTTTGTCTGTAGTGTTACTGTCTATCATATTAAACAAAAATTAACTCTCTAAGTGCATTTTGAAAATCCCCCCCCATGTTAAAATTGTCAGTGTTATTTATCTATAATCATGTACCCGTTCTCAAAACCGGAAATGACTGTACGCGAGCGATTTTATTATTGATTCATAGAGAACTTGGTCCAAACTTACTCTCCTGAAAAAATAATCAAATTCGATGGGTAGGTATTTGAGTTATGTCCCCTTGAAGTTTGATTTTTTAGAAAAACATCTAACTTCGAGAGGTCACTGTGCAAAAAGTATTAAGATTTCAGCAATGAAAAAGATCACCATGTATTCTCCAATGCATTAGCTGTATGAATGTGTAAGTAACAGCTTCGTGGTGCAAGTATCTTCAGAGAAGAAGATTGTCAAAGATGCATCGGGTCGGGACATTTTCAAAATTAGGAAAAAACAATATGGCGGCGAAACCACGTGACCTACGAATTCGTCATGATTTAGTTTTTTGCTCGCATCGTCAATGCGCATCTTTTCGACAAGGTTGCAAGTCTCTAGCTGCATTTTGAAAAAAATTCCCATGTTAAAAATCGAAATTTAGATTCGAACTGGACCTTTAATGGATTAGGCGATTGGTCCCAAAAGCTTCGGCATGAAACTAGGCAGTAAGGGTGATCATCTTGCAAAGTTTGGTTGCATTAGCTGCATTCCTTCTGGTAGAAGTGCTGGGTACAAAATCCGTGGAAGAATAATAATAATAATAATAATAATAATAAAACACGCCAATAACAATAAGGATTCAGCACTTTAGTGCTGAATCCTTAATAATAATAATAATAATAAATATAGTCGCAAGCGACGACAAAAGGATTCAGCGCATATTTGATTAATTTCCTAGTAAGTATATCATATCAGCAGTCATTCCTGAAAGTTACACGAAGATCTCTATAAGCATTAAGCTCCAGCAGCCTCTACCTGTCCATCATGTAAAACGAAAGTCGGATTTATCAACAACAATCAAAATGGCGGCTAAACCACGTGACTTTCGAAATCGTTGTGATTAACTTTTCTGCGTTCATTGTCATTGCGCATCTTTTTAAAAAAGTTCCAAGTCTCTAGGTGAACTTTGAAAAAATTTCCCATGTTAAAAATCAAACTTTAGAATCGTTCTGGACCTTTAATGGTTTGATTGATTGGGCCCAAAAGCTCCGCTGTAAAACAACATGGTAAGGGCTATCAGCCTACGAAGTTTGGTTGCAATAGTCGCATTCCTTCTGGCAAAAGTCGTATTTACAAGATCCGTGGTAGAAGAACAAAGGAATTGCGACTTTTACACAGTCTATGGGCGTGACCTGCATCATTTGTTTCTGTTGATCAAATTGTGTGATTAGTTTCGCATGAATAGCGACGAAACCGTACATCTTACAAAATTGTTATGATTGACTTTTTTGTCTGTAGTGTTACTGTCTATCATATTAAAACAAAATTAACTCTCTAAGTGCATTTTGAAAATCCCCTCCATGTTAAAATTGTCAGTGTTATTTATCTATAATCATGTACCCGTTCTCAAAACCGGAAATGACTGTACGCGAGCGATTTTATTATTGATTCATAGAGAACTTGGTCCAAACTTACTCTCCTGAAAAAATAATCAAATTCGATGGGTAGGTATTTGAGTTATGTCCCCTTAAAGTTTGATTTTTTAGAAAAACATCTAACTTCGAGATGTCAATGTGCAAAAAGTATTAGAATTTCAGCAATGAAAAAGATCACCATGTATTCTCCAATGCATGAGCTGTATGAATGTGTAAGTTACAGCTTCGTGGTGCAAGTATCTTCAGAGAAGAAGATTGTCAAAGATGCATCGGGTCGGGACATTTTCAAAATTAGGAAAAAACAATATGGCGGCGAAACCACGTGACCTACGAATTCGTCATGATTTAGTTTTTTGCTCGCATCGTCAATGCGCATCTTTTCGAAAAGGTTGCAAGTCTCTAGCTGCATTTTGAAAAATTTCCCCATGTTAAAAATCGAAATTTAGATTCGAACTGGACCTTTAATGGATTAGGCGATTGGTCCCAAAAGCTTCGGCATGAAACTAGGCAGTAAGGGTGATCATCTTGCAAAGTTTGGTTGCATTAGCTGCATTCCTTCTGGTAGAAGTGCTGGGTACAAAATCCGTGGAAGAATAATAATAATAATAATAATAATAATAATAAAACACGCCAATAACAATAAGGATTCAGCACTTTAGTGCTGAATCCTTAATAAAACACGCCAATAACAATAAGGATTCAGCACTTTAGTGCTGAATCCTTAACTAGGATTGACGCGTCAATACTTAGGTCTTCAAGACTTCTGCTTGACCTTCACCTCCTTGTTTGATCGAAGAATGTCACCAATAATGTTTCTAACAAAACTTCTATGTGTAACATCTCATAATGTACTGAGAAATCGTCAAAAGATCATAAATTTCATTTTAAATCAAAATGGCCGGAAAACCACGTGACCTACGAATTCGCCATGATTGACTTTTTTGCTTGCATTGTCATTGCCCATCTTTTAAAAAAAGTTTCATGTGTCTCTGTCACTTTTGAAAATTTTCCCCATGTTAAAATTCAAAATCGTGATTTCCTGTAATTTTTCAGCCTTATTTGTGACCGGAAATGACTGTTCGCGAGCGATTTTATTATTGATTCCTAAAGACAATATATTGATCTAATAGCCCTGAAAATTTCATGCAATTGTTAGATCGGGAAGTTGGAGTAATGTCCCCTTGAAGTAGGTCCAATGTAACAAGTCGCCCAACTTTGAAAGGTCACTGTGCGAAAAGTATTAGCAGTTCACTCCTGAAAAACAACACCATGTAATCACCAATGCCTTAGCTATATACAAAAATTAATTTAAGATTTTTGGTGCAAGTATCTTCAGAGGAGAAGATTGTCAAAGGTACATGGGGTCGGACACTTTAAAAAAGTGACAAAAATCAAAATGGCGGCTGAACCACGTGACTGACGAATTCGCCATGATTTACTTTTTTGTTAACATTGTCATTGTGCATCTTTTAAAAAAAGTTTCAAGTCTCTAGTTGCATTTTGAATTTTTTTCCCATGTTAAAAATCGAAAATTAGAATCGAACTGGACCTTTAATGAGGACAGCAATCAAAAATCCGTTCGACCACTTTTCAGATCGCATTAAAACCTACCATCCCTGAAAGTTTCATCAAAATCGGTTCAGCCGTTACTTCAGAAGTCGGCAAACAAAAACGTGTGGAAAGAATAATAATAATAAATATAGTCGCAAGCGACGATAAAAGGATTCAGCGCATATATGCTTCAATGGGAGACCAAAGTAGATTATCTCCCCTTGTTACTAATACGCAAGACGGCAGCACACACTAGGGACCAAGCTGACTTCCGGCGTCGTTGG
Organism: Gibbula magus; assembly: GCA_936450465.1. Taxonomy (NCBI): domain Eukaryota; kingdom Metazoa; phylum Mollusca; class Gastropoda; order Trochida; family Trochidae; genus Gibbula; species Gibbula magus. The sequence goes on from OW388300.1 coordinate 25,351,014, forward strand.
ATACAGTAGTGAAGATAGCGAAAGAAAGTTACACGAAAAGTTATTTTAGAATGCCTTCCAGCTGTTGTTGTGTCCCGGGTTGCTCGAACCGAGGTGGGTTGACATTTCCGACTGATGAGGCACTCCGAAAGAGCTGGATTTTAGCTGTTAGGCGTGTCGATAGCAGCAACAAGTCCAAACTATGGGAACCGTATATATATATATATATATTATATATAAATTTGACACAATAATTTTGCCTCACTTTAGTCATTTATGTCTAACAGTTCAACTGCATTAGTAAATCTACTGCAATTTTTGCCTTTCTAGAAAAGAGTCTCCTCTACTAACTTTCAAATTTTTAATAAATGATAATGGAATATTAACCATTTCCTTTTAGGTAAAGCACCTCTGCGACAACAGCGGAGAAAGGATGCTGTACCTTCTATCTTCCCATGGACAAATCCGGAGCAGAGTGATGAGAGACGTGAACGACTTCAGGCCCGTCAACATCGAAAGCGACCATTTCAGGTGACCACTGACAATATTAAGGAAGGTTCAGAAGAAATAATTCCTGATATCATTGCAGAAGAAATTATTGAGGTTGAATGTTGCTCAACAAATGATATCAGTGAGAAAAGTGAAGTAATACCAGAAGTGACAGAGAAGAAGACTTGTTACAGTCAAACACCAAACTTTCCTATGTTCAACATTGACAAGATAGCTGATAACAATGAAGCCATGTTGTTCTTCACAGGGTTAGCAAGTTACAAGGACTTTAGGTTTGCTTTGGCTAGTTTAGGTGAAGCTGTGAACCACCTTAATTACTTATACACTCCTGTTACAAGTATCAGTATTGAAGACCAGTTCCTCATTACATTGATCAAGTTAAGGCAGAATAAGACAAACTATGAGCTTGGCTTCTTGTTTAACACATCTGATACCACAATTGCTAATATCTGGATAACATGGGTGAACTTTATGCATTATCAGTGGTCAGAGATTCCATGTTGGCCAGAACGTGATTTGGTGAGATTTTTTTGTCCTTCTGATTTCAAGTCAAAATTCCCAAATACTAGGATCATTATTGATGGTACAGAGATGCCCATCATGAAGCCCAAACCACCAGTTGGACAACAAAGCACATATTCCACTTACAAGAACAAAAACACTGTTAAAGTACTTGTAGGGTGTACCCCGGGTGGTTTAGTGTCCTACTTATCTCCAGCTTATGGTGGATCCAGTAGTGACAGACAGATTGTGGAACGCAGTGCTCTCACAGTACTCTGTGACCGTGGAGATTCGATCATGGCTGATAAGGGATTTAATGTGCAGGACATATTTGCCCTGAAAGATGTCAGCATTAACTTGCCAAGTTTCTTCTCCAGGAAAAATCGCATGTCAACTCAAACAGTCATGAAAGATCGTAAGATATCGAGCAAACGTGTACACATTGAGCGTATCATTGGCCTTGCTAAGACTTTCAAAATTTTGACATCACCTTTGAACAGCACTGAAACAAAATTGGCTACAGAAATCACAAGTGTGTGTTTCATGCTCTGTAAATTTAAGAAATGTATTGTGCCCACAACATCATAGTTTGTGCTTCACCTTATTGCTTCAATTAAAGGTACAGAGTATGTTGTTCTTGTCACTTTTATAAACCATTTCATTTGTGTCAACCAGTGTAATTTTTATCCCACCGGTATGTAATACCGTGGGATATAGTCATCGCCCTGTCTGTCTGTCCGTCCGTAATCATTTCGTTTCAGGAGCAGAACTCGAAAACCGTTCATGATATCTTTCGGAAACTTTCCATGTGTATTACCCACCAACTGAAGTGGTGCCTTTTGATATTTTCAGATTTCTGAATTTTTTTTATTTTTTTTTTGTTTCCTTAGAAACTTGTTGAATTTGGACTTTGTTCAGAGACAGGTTCATTTCCGGAGCACAGCTCCAAAACCGTTCATCATATCTTCCTGAAACTTTGCATGTGTATTACCCACCAACTGAAGTGGTGCCTTTTGATATTTTCAGATTTCTGAAAATTTTATTTTTTTTCGTTTCCATAGAAACATGAGAGGGATGTTGGTTGTTGATTTTGACTGCTTCTGGAGCAGAAGTCTAAAACCCTTAACATACCTGAAACTCAGCATCTGTAATACCCACTAACTGAAGTATGGTAGTAGATACACAAGATGTGTTGTCTTGTTTCAATAAGTATAGATTAATGCTGAAAATTATTGACATGCACATCGGTTCAGTTTCATGTAAAAAAAGTATGGTCTATTATTGAAAACAGGGCATTTTTACTGTACTGCACCAATAAATCAGGCAGACATAATGAGAGATTTTGTTTAAATTATTAATTACTGTAGTATACATGTGTATGATTGACTTGCATGCTTTATGTGTTATATATCGCAATAGGAGATGTATATAATACAAATCAATTGTGGTGACGAATCAATTCAGCTCTTAACATTTTAATTTCGGTGCATATCAGAGCCATATAATTGAAGGTAATTAAACATACTCTTTGCCACTTTAAAGGAAGCAACACTTGTTCAACAGATAACAAACACATTATGTTCTTTCACATGAAGTTTTACTTTTCATGTAATAAACTGTATATATACAACTATTGACTTCAGTGTTCTGTGTTTGGTATAATAAGAGGTTTAATAACATATGCTGCATAACAAAACAATTTTTTGAAATCATGATCTATTGAATACGTTTATATTTTGGGATCAAACTTTCTGCTATAGTACAGAGTCTTGAACTTTTGAGATTTGAAGCCTCTGACTCAGGCAGCAATCATCTGCACTGATCCTCCAAACCGCTTACCCATTCAGCCACCATGACCAAATCTCATAAGTACAAAAATTTGTACTGTTGCAGATAGTGTGATTGCAAATGTAAACAAGCAGCAAAGGACACAACAGTGATAAAGTTTGTATATATGTTATCAATATATGCTTTTTTCTATGACTGTATTTAACATGAATGATTTCTTTTATCATATTGCTCATTTACATGTCGGACAAAAGAGAACACATTTGCAATCTTGTCTAGAATATAAATAAGGAGACTGTTTCAATACAATCGCTAAATGAAATCAACATATGTTAACTGTTGATTAAAATCATCCTTCATGTAATTTTTTATCATCATGTTATTATGTATCTTAATATCAAATTTGATTAAAATGAGATGATTAGTTTGGAAGTTATGAGTCTGCCAAGACTTCCTACAGTTTTCATACAAAGTTATCACTTTTCCCCCCAAATCCACAAATTTTGTAAAAATAATTTCAAAATTGTTATTCATGACACATTATTACATGTTCTTCAATCCCATGACAAAGTTTAATTGAAACGGTTGATTAATTACAAAGTTATGAGCCGGACACAGTTTGTTACGGACGGACGGCACCTATCTTAATACACCCCTGCAACTTCGTTGTTGCGCGGGATAATCTCATGTATTATTGAAATGAATGAAATTAAATCATGAATTATTAAAATATAAATCATGAAAACTTACATCTTGCAAAATGAGGGAAAACTCAAAATGAGTAAGTTTAGCTTTAGAATGACAAGCAGTCCTCACAATCTACTGATTTCATGTCACAATCATGCAACAGGAGTTGCTGAACTATTGGAAAGAGTATTTGTAGTAATTCTTGAAGAAAAATCTGTCTAGTACAGACTTTTTGAAGTACACCTGAAAGAAATTATCCAATTTAGTAATCATACTGTCAATGAACGATGCATCTTTTTCAATTGTGATGACTTTAAGATCCTTGAAAGTATATACAATAAATCTACATGTCTGTCTGCCAGTACAGAATAGCTGTCCTTGAACTTGATAGTAATAGTTGCAAGTTTTGCTGAGACTCAAGCTTCCATCAAGAGAATGCAGGTAAGGCACACTGACATCTGAAATAGGTCTGTCCCGTGCTGAATAAGGACATTTTACCTCCACAAGCTCATCACTCCCCAGGATAGCATCGGGCGAAGCAGCAAGATACGGACGTTCCAAGTTGACAAACAAACCACATTTGGAGGTCTTCCTTCCTGACAGTTGTTCGTATTTTCGGATAGCGTATGCTTCATATTTACGTCCATGTCGAACTGGAGCTGCTTGAACTTCTTGCATGGGTTCCGTTAGTGAATTTGCCATCTTCAAGAAATCAGTTCTGTCTGTCGCTAAACAAATTTTGCCAAAAGATGATGATGTTATCCGTCGGGAATGTTCAAGCTGCCAAATTTTACACTTTGATTGTTGACGAGTGGCATATTCAATTTCCTTGATATCCTCCTCGGACACAACTGTTAATTTCTGTGAAACTAGCCACTGATCAGAAGGAGACAGTTTCAGGTAATCATGGTCTGTATCAATAGAGTAGGTGTTAGCAGGTGCAAAAAGCTGAGAAACTGGATAACTGTTGACATCAGAGTGGTTGAGCCAGGTTGAACGAAAGTGGTCAACATATCCAATCTGATTCCTGAACTGCTGTGGTCTTGGGTCGAAGTTAACATTCAGTTCTTTGTTGCTTAATGGGATGTCTTTGGCCTTGATTGGACTTCCAGTGTAAGGTTTGCACTGATGGAATGTCTGAAGCTGTTGTGTACAAGTTTGTTCAGTTATTATCTCGCCTGTAGATGTGAACATGTATAGAGCATACAGCACAGCACACACATGTTTGCAGTGGGCACTTGGACCCTGACCAGCTGCACACTCGCACTGAGCCTCAACAACCGTCCCATCCATATCTATGCAGACATCAATCTGGTAACTCACATGTTTCTTCATTTCGGCCTTGCACTCAGATCTAACATAGAAAAGATTCTCATGAGGTGAAAGTCTCACATAACGCAGAAACTGGCTGCTGTACAAATTCTTCACAGTTGACCCCAGTGTCTTCTTAAAATCTTCTAGATAATATAGAATTGCACTGTATGCAACGAAAGGAAGCTTACTGTCGCTGTTAACATCTTTATAATATGCAATGGCCTGAGGTGGTATAACCATTTCATATTCTGGCTCCATGTTTTCTTGGTGAAGACCGAAGTTGTCATTTCTGTCATATGCCTCAAGTCTGTAAAATAAAAGAATATGTGTCATGTATCTGTTTATGTAACCGGAAAAATTATTATTATACAAATAAAAACACAAAACTGCCTTTATCCCATGCCAATTTGCAGCTTTTCTTTGACAATTAACAAAGAGAATTATTGCGAAACAACCAATCAGAATCAAGGAAACTTATGTTACATATATGTACTTGTGCAAGTACTCCGAACTTTCAATTGCCATTGGCAGTTTCAGACCTGCCTCCTGAAAATATTTTATTATACCCTTGACCAACGGTTGGGGGTATATAGTAATACCAACGATTCCGTCCGTCCGTCCTTCCGTCCGTCCGTCCTTCCGTCCGAAGACAATTTTTGTCCGATCGATTACAGAAAAACTATTCATCTCATCGTTTTTAAATTTTTCTTCACCCCTAGGAGAGGTGCAGTGCGAAGTTTAAAGCGAATTGGTGAATTTTCGAATTTTTGGCGATTTTTTGTATTTTTTAACTTAGTCAAATTCTGAACATTTTTTGTCCGATCGATTACAGAAAAACTATTCATCTGATCCTTTTCAAATTTGGTACATGTCATCTTCACCACTAGGAGAGGTGCAGTGCGAAGTTTAAAGCGAATTGGTGATTTTTTTAATTTTTGGCGATTTTTTGTATTTTTTAACTTAGTCAAATTCTGAACATTTTTTGTCCGATCGATTACAGAAAAACTATTCATCTCATCCTTTTCAAATTTGGTACATGTCATCTTCACCACTAGGAGAGGTGCAGTGCGAAGTTTAAAGCGAATTGGTGATTTTTTGAATTTTTGGCGATTTTTTTGTATTTTTTAACTTAGTCAAATTCTGAATTTTTTTTGTCCGATCGATTACAGAAAAACTATTCATCTCATCCTTTTCAAATTTGGTACATGTCTTCTTTACCACTAGGAGAGGTGCATTGCAAAATGTAACACGATTTGGTGAATTTTTGAATTTTTGGCGATTATTTATATTTTTGTAATTTATAATAGCTAGAATGAATGAAGCTACTTCTGTGTTGTGATTTGTTGACTTCATCATTTTCTTTTTCATGTAACTTTCATCAAAAGCTACTTCTGTGTTCTTGTTGATTTTACTATTTTATATTTCCACTGGTTATATTTTGGGAAAAGTTAAATTTTCTTTCCTTTCAGCCATAAAGTGCTTTATATCTCTCACTGTGCCTTCAGGGGTGTGCTTCCATGTACCTGTTGTTTAAAGTCACTCGAATGAATCATTATGATGGATTAATTTCCAAAATAAAGTTGAAATCAGTGGTAATAGCAGTAGTGTATTATGTTACCAATACCTTTTCAAGTTACTTTTATTCCTATTTTGACTTAAACCTCCTTTTTTACATGAAGATTGAGACTTGTCCTACCATTTTCACAAACAGTTTAATCTTAGCAATTACATTTCATAGCTTATCAATCCTTAGGTGTGCAAACACCTCTCTCTTTAAGTAAAATAAAAATGTCAAACTTAAACAGTCGGGGGTATTAGTGAGCCTCGCTCACTTTTTTGCTTGTTTATTTTATTTTCAGTACCAAATTTTCTGTAATATTTCTCATCGTGGTGTTATATTTATACAGCAATATTAAACAAACGTAATACCACAATGCAAGTATGATGTCACAGTACTGTGTTGTCATGACGTCACAATGGAAGCACACTGATTCATACAAAATCATTAACTCCTTTAATAAAAAAATAGTTAACAGTAAACAATCACAAACAAGCTGGGGTTTTAAAATTTAAATAACCTTGGAAAAGCTACAATTATGAATTTTATCAACCTTTATTTTGTGATACATTAAGGACATAGGGTACCTCAATTATTGATGAAGCAATATTTTCAGACATTGGAAACAGTTAATCCATGCTTCACCGAGTTCACTCACTTACCAATGGTTGGGCCAGTCATTTTCAATGAAGGGGTAAGGATTCAGAGAAAATGTAAAATATTCAAACAACCTTATTCTGGTATGATATATTTATATCATTTAAATATTTTATTTAAGGATAGAATAAGCTACATCTTCGTTTCCAAAGTAAAACTCTTTGGAAATTATTTCCTGTTGGACAAACACAATATAGCACAGGTGACACCCCTGCACTTTGATAGACCATTCCAGTTTTTGGAAATAGGTCAGGTGATCGCCACTTCCTGTTTGACCTAATTGCATTGTGTCATAATATACACATCCTAATACGTGGGTTCTTGTTTGGTTGGTCAGTCAATTACGTTTTTCCCATTTGATATATTGCTATGAATAAATAACAATTAAGGATTCATTCATTCTCTCTACGAAATTCATGTAAACTCATGAATAAAATGATAACGAATAAATCTCATTCTTCTAAAAAAAAAAATAAAAATCTTATTCTTCAAATTTTTTATTATGTCTGACATTACTTGAAAATTAACTTTTATAAATTATACAACTTTTATCTTGTGTTAAAATATCAAACTAAGGAAATGAAGTATCTTATTACCACCATCAAAATTTGACTTGGACGTGCCAAAAAAGATTTTCCATACTGTACCCTTTCGTTTAGTTTTGTATTAAAATTTTGTACTTTCCAAATAAAAAAAAGAAGATTATATCCATGCTAACTCATTTTTAAGGTATTTTTAAAAATCTAAGTATTACTATAATTATTGAGTTAATTTAATATGGGTAAAGGAATTCACGATGTTTCCTTTTACTGTTGAAACAAAGTTATTGGTGGTTTTATTATATGAAGTAGCCTATATTTTGACCACAAATATTTTATTTTGGTCAATAGACCTCGATATTCTTTTGGCACTAGCCATTGTGACCAGTAGCTAGGGAACACATTATTTGTCAACCCCTGACTATATGTCACTAAGAAGGCAATGTGTATAGTATTAGTTTATTATTTTTTACAATCAACTTGAACATATCCAGTTATAAACGTTTGCCTGGCTGGAGATACTATCTTTTGCCTAAAATCATCAATCAGACCAGTGACTGGCAGTGGCAGTCGGTCGAAATAATATAATAAATATAATATTGCTACCCATGTCATATTCGAAAATACTAAACATATTCAAATTATTATCTACAGGAATAATCAATACTAGAACATGATCGACGTACATAAACACCCTTACATATTTGAAATATTATTTAGTTGAGGCGGCAAGGGATATCATCAACAAAGTTTCAAGGCGCGAAAATAGGGTCTGTTTCATGAAACGTTCACAGTGCGAGGCACCGATAAAAAAATCAATAAAACAGTCAGAACGTACCTCTCTATTAAATCAACTTTTCTCCCGGTTCTCTTCGCCCCTCTCGATTTCAATTCTGCCTTTAGTTGGGAGAGATTCCAGGTGCCGTATTGATAACGTGGTCGCTCCATGACGGCTTGCGTCAAACCGGAAGTGAACATTGGTCCTTAGGTGGCGCTGTTGTTACGGGAATCAGGGGAAGATAATTTTACTTTGGTCTCCCATTATTTGAAATATAATGAATTGAGACATGTTAACAATGTTATTGCCCATTTTTTTAAAACAAGTTACACGTTTCTAACATGTCCCTAGAACTATGTATAACCAATATGTACATGTCAAAGAAAACCAATATGGCGGCTAAACCACCAGAGCTACAACTTTGTCATGATTTATATATTTGCTCGCACAGTTATTGGGCATCTTTTGCAAAAGGTTACAAGTCTCTAAGTTGATTTTGAAAATTTCCCCCATGTTAAAGTTTTTCTCTATTATGACCGGAAATGACTGTTCGCGAGCGATTTTATTATTGATTCATAAAGACCATAGTCCAATCTTACTCTCCTGAAAAAATCATAAAATTCGATGGTTAGGTATTTGAGTTATGTCCCCTTGAAGATTGATTTTTTAGAAAATCATCTAACTTCAAAAGATCACTGTGCAAAAAGTATTAGGAGTTCAGCAATGAACAACATCACCATGTATTCTCCAATGCATTAGCTGTATGAATATGTAAAGTACAGCTTCGAGGTGCAAGTATCTTCAGAGGAGAAGATTGTCAAAGGTGCATGGGGTCGGGACATTTCAAAAGTGCGAACATTCAAAATGGCGGCTAAACCACGTGACTTTCGAATTCGTCGTGATTAACTTTTCTGCGTGCATTGTCATTGCGCATCTTTCAAAACAAGTTGCATGTCTCTAAGTGCATTTTGAAAAATTTTCCCATGTTAAAAATCGAACTTTAGAATCGAACTGGACCTTTAACGGCTTGATTGATTATGCCCAAAAGCTTCGCTGCAAAACTACATGGTAAGGGCTATCAGCCTACAAAGTTTGGTTGTAATAGCTGCAATCCTTCTTGTAGAAGTCCCCTACACAAAAATCTTGAAATAATAAAAATAAATATAGTCGCAAGCGACGATAAAAGGATTCAGCGCATATATGCTTCAATTATTTGAAATATAATGAATTGAGGCATGTTAACAATGTTATTGCGCATTTTTTAAAACAAGTTACACGTTTCTAACATGTCCCTAGAACTATGTATAACCAATATGTACATGTCAAAGAAAACCAATATGGCGGCTAAACCACGAGAGCTACAACTTTGTCATGATTTATATATTTGCTCGCACAGTTATTGGGCATCTTTTACAAAAGGTTTCAAGTCTCTAAAATGATTTTGAAAATGTTCCCCATGTTAAAGTTTTTCTCTATTATGACCGGAAATGACTGTTCGCGAGCGATTTTATTATTGATTCATAAAGACCATGGTCCAATCTTACTCTCCTGAAAAAATCATAAAATTCGATGGGTAGGTATTTGAGTTATGTCCCCTTGAAGTTTGATTTTTTAGAAAATCATCTAACTTCAAAAGGTCACTGTGCACAAAGTATTAGGAGTTCAGCAATGAACAACATCACCATGTATTCTCCAATGCATTAGCTGTACGAATATGTAAGGTACAGCTTCGAGGTGCAAGTATCTTCAGAGGAGAAGATTCTCAAAGGTGCATAGGGTCGGGACATTTTCAAAAGTGCGAAAATTCAAAATGGCGGCTTAACCACGTGACTTTCGAATTCGTCGTGATTAACTTTTCTGCGTGCATTGTCATTGCGCATCTTTCAAAACAAGTTGCATGTCTCTAAGTGCATTTTGAAAAAAATTCCCATGTTAAAAATCAAACTTTAAAATCGGACTGGACCTTTAATGGCTTGATTGGTTGGGCCCAAAAGCTTCGCTGCAAAACTACATGGTAAGGGCTATCAGCCTACAAAGTTTGGTTGTAATAGCTGCAATCCTTCTTGTAGAAGTCCCCTACACAAAAATCTTGAAATAATAAAAATAAATATAGTCGCAAGCGACGACAAGCGGATTCAGCGTTTCAATTGTTTTAATTAAGACAGCTGTCCTATGTTGCTGCGTATTTTTTAAAAACAAGTTTCAAGTCTCTACCATATGTCTAGGAGTATTGAGACCCAAAGTTTACATGTTAAAATCGAACAATTGTGTGACTATATACAACGGTGTGAGCGTGTACTTACGTAAATGAATAGACCGGAAGTGGTTGTTTCAGACCTATTTTCAAAGGGAGCAATTGGCGTACTGGTTAGGTAGAATACCATTTAATAATAATGTTGGAATTAAAAGAAAAGAGAACGAATATAATTTAAATAGTTTAGAAATGCAAGGACAATGAAGATGTAGAACAGGGCTTTAAAGTGTTAGAAACGGCAGAATAAATGTCTGTGGATAGGACAAGGATGTCTCAAATCCGTTACCCTAGCTGGTTTTAGAATACGCATTGAATGGTTACAATAGGTATACTGTGTGAAAGACTTGCTTAAAACGAGCGTAGTTTCATTGATAAGTTTGTTAATCAATTGCCACATGCGTAATGTATGAATGATGGACAAGGAACTATTTTGGCGGATGGAAAAACCTCCTTGCCTTATATGGAATTAGCGTACTATGACAATAGTAAAATCTTGTTTATGAATGAATGAAGTGTTAATTCGTACTCGTGCTACGTTCCTTAATAATTCTCTATTATGTAAAGATAACAAATTGCATACCAATGTCTGTGTACATTACACTCAATGTGAATCATATACAATATTTGAAGACCCGAAACTACAGTCCGATTTACATGCACAGATCTTTCAAGCATAATCAACCTAGATTTGTCTTTTTCTCTGGCTGATAGATGTGCGTTAATCGTGATGCAGTGTCCGGTTTTCGACCAGAACAACTTTTACATATATATCGTCACTATACTGAGTCAACTGTCTTCAAATTGGTAATTTTCGGCAATATTCAGTACTTCTCGATACAATAGCACCATATATAACAGGCCTGACCCCCAACAACACAATGTAAGCCAAAATGTAAGTGTGAATTTCCTGTTCACACATCAAAATGAAAGTCAAATTTGATGAACTTATATTTAAAACTCATTAGTCATATAAATTATCGTGGTAATGGCCCTTTTCCCAGTTGATATTGCGTCTCTCTGATGAGATAGTGTTGTCACAGCATCGTAGGATGGTCAAGGGGAAGCAACTCTTCCACATGACGCTTCAATAAAATCGTTCACATGTTCAACGTCAACATTAGGAGTTATTTAATGTTACTTGTTATTCCCCAATGCTTCAGCTGCAGATAAATCTAAGTTGTATCGCTTTTATGCAAATATCTTCAAAATTTTGTAACGATTTATTTAAGTATAGGCCTATTAGCGTAATAATTATGATTCTCCCAATTAGAGTGAACTACCCGTATGGAATGTACCCTTCACTCAACCAGTACAGACAAATCCATTTGGCTTACGAAGTCTGACTTGGAAGACATTGACCAACGTGTACATGAAGACACTACATCCTCATCCCACCTGCCATCGGGAACCACCCCCATTGACAATGTGTAGGGTACAACGCAAAAAAAGCTGTTTGATAGGAGTTTAGCGTCTGCTTCCACCATTGGTGATTTCGCCGACGGGAAGTTATACTTACTTCAACTTCCAAACGCAAGGCATAACTCTTGCCAGTCTGGCAGCTGATTTAACCCTTGCGGTATTTCCCTCGCTTTGTTGTGTCAAGACAGTGAATAGCTGCACCAGAAATGCATAGCGGGCCTGAATTTCTAAACACAGATTTCTTAAGGAAATACTGTAAGGCCTAAATCAGCCAGCAATGGAGACTGGCAAGAGTTAAGCCTTGCATTGGGAAGTTGTACTTACTTAAGCTGAAAGCTATAAAACATTAAAAAAAAAACCCAGATAATTTCAAAGTGTAAGTACACCTCCATAATAAAATATAAAAAGGTGGTGAGTAAATTAAATGTTTAAGTCCAAAAGACAGCAAGAATTTTTGAATATTAAATGATAGTAAAGATAAGAAGTGAAGCGACATGGCTTGGGGGGTCGGGGTGGGGACTGGGGGTTAGGGGTATACCCCATACAGAAGGCCCCACGGCTTCAACTGACACATGGAAAAAAACTCAAAAAGCGGATCCAAAACCACCAATTTCACTTAAGGAAAACTTTGATGTTTCGAGTCGTATAACTGACGTCACAGTTTAGCTAAACTGAAACTGATCTGGAGCCGGTTTCTGAGCTTGACTTGTGACTTGGTGCATCTAAATCGACTACAGTGTAAAAATCGTATGAGTTTTTTCCAGGATGTATCTCTCAGTTCGCGCAGAATAGCTTTTCACTCGAACTGGTATGATTGAGTACATAGTAGCATGTATATCTGTGGAGAAATTAGAATTGTAAAGGTTTCCGGGAGGCCACGATGAACCGGACATTGTCGATACTGTTGTCCGGTTATTCGAGATTAAGTATGAGTCTTTTCACTTGAAAATCATATAATTCAACTAGTGTGTAAATATCATATGAATTCCTTCCAGTATGTATATCTCAGTTCGCGTAGAATACATTTCCACTCGAACTGGCATGACTTAAAGCTTAATAGCATGTGTATCTTTAGAGAAATAAGAATTTTAAAGAATTCCAGTAAGGCCACGATGAACCAGACAGTGTTGAGACTGTTGTCCGGTTATTCGTGTCTAAGCATGATTCTTTACATTTGCAAAATCTTCTAAATCGACTATTGTATAAATATCATATGAATTTCGTACAGATGTTACCTCACATTACGCGTAGAATATATTTTAACTCGAACTGGTATGACTTATTGCTCTGTAAATTGTATATCTTTGGAGAAATAAGAAAATTCGATTTTTTTAAGAACCTAGGTAAACATTCAAAGTTATCATACTTTGAAAAATAATTGTGAAAAAGTCAATAGGATTTCGCTAATAAGATATGAAACTTGTTGTTCCCCAATGCTTCAGCTGCTTATACATCTAAGTTTCAGCTCTCAGGTGCAAATATCTTCGGCGTGGTGTTTCCGCAAAGATGCACAGGGTTAAAACATTTGAAAACGTTTAAATTTATATTTGGCGTCGAAACCACTTGACCTACGACTTCGCAATGGTAACATATTTTGCTTGTCTAGTTATTAAGAATATTTTTAAACAAGATGCGAGTCTCTAGTATCTCTCTGGGGTTATTTAGAGCGAAATTTAACATGTCAAAATCAGAAAAATTTGAAGAAAATCAAAATGGCGGCTAAACCAGGTGACCTACGAATTTGTCATGATTTACTTTTTTGCTTGTATTGTTCTTGCGCATCTATTGCAAAAAGTTTCAAGTCTCTAAGTGCATTTTAGAAAAATTTCCCATGTTAAAGTTTTTCTTTATTATGACCGGATATGACTGTACGCGAGCGATTTTATTATTGGATCATAAAGACCATATTCCTGTCTTACTCTCCTGAAAAAATCGTTCAATTCAATGGGTAGGTTTTTTAATTATCGCCCCTGAAAGTTCGCGGTTTTCAAAATTTGCCTGACTTTGAAAGGTCACTGTGAAAAAAGTATTATTAATTCGGACAAAAAAGAACAAACTTGTTATTCCCCAATGCTTCAGCTATATGTAAATAAAGTTTCAGCTCTTAGGTGCTAATATCTTCGGAGTGGTGTTTCCGCAAAGGTACATGGGGTCCGAAAATTTGAAAAAGTTAGAAAATCCAAGATGGCGGCTAAACCACGTGACTGACGACTTCGCCATGATTTACTTTATTGCTCGCAAGGTCATTGCGGATCTTGTGGAGAAAGTTTCAAGTCTCTAGGTGCATTTTGAAAAAAATTCCCATGTTAAAAATCGGAATTTGGATTCGAACTGGACCTTTAATGGGTGAACTGTTTGGGCCCAAAAGCTTCGCGGCAAAACTACATAGCAAGGGCTATCATCCTGTAAAGTTTGGTTGTAATAGCTGCATTCCTTCTTGCCAAAGTGCCACTGACAAAATCGGTGGAATAATAAAAAAAAAAAACACGCCAATAACAATAAGGATTCAGCATAAATGCTGAATCCTTAATAATAAACACGCCAATAACAATAAGGATTCAGCCTAATGGCTGAATCCTTAATAACTAGGATTGACGCGTCAATACTTAGGTCTTCAAGACTTCTGCTGGACCCTCAGCTCCACGTTTGATGGAAGAATGTCATTGTTAATATTCTGTTAAATTTCAATGTGTCATGAATCTCATACTGTTCTAACAAAACCGCACACATTTAAACAAATCATTTGAAAGTGTTCATAGTTAACACAAGGCATATTGAAGTTGTGAACTCGCTGTGACCTTGACCTTTGACAGATTTCAGCGAAAAGTTTTCAAATCTTGGTATTTCTCCATAGTTGATATATACCAATATACCATATATATGCCTGACAGCACAAAACATGTTTGAAGTTATCGTGTTTACAAGGATTGTTGTAGTGATTTCAGAACTCATGATCTTGACCTTTGACCTTGAGTGTGAACATGTCAAAATCATTCACCAGGTTTATAAGAAAGCAATGTATATGAGGTGTTAATACCTTCTTGGAAATAAGTTATTTATTGATTTCAGAAGTTGTCACCATGACCATATCTCGTGACCTTGGCCTTTCATATTCATGGTGACACAGTCAATGCTCACTTTTCATTGTGTATAACAATCATGTAATGATTCAAAGGGTTAATAGTTGAAATAAAGCATGTTCGCAAATGCATACGTAAGATGTGACCTTGACCTTTGACAGATCTTATCGAAAACCTTTTCAAAGCTCGGTCTTTCTCCATAGTTGATATATACCTAGTAAGGGTCTGATAGCACAAAAGGTTTTGAAGTTATCGTGTTTACAATTATTTGTGTAGTCATTTCAGAACTCGTAACCTTGACCTTGAATGTGAGCATGTGTAAATAATTCCCAAGGTGTATAAGAAAGAAGCTATGTATAAGAGGTGTTGATACCTTCTTGGAAAAAAGTTATATTTCAGAACTGGTGACCATGACCCTTTCTTGTGACCTTGACCTTTAAAAGTCAAGGTCACACAATCAGTGATCACTTTTCACAATCATGTAATGATTCAAAGTGTTAATAGTTGAAATAAGACATTTTCGCAAAAGCATGCTTAAGTCGTGACCTCGCTATGACCTTGACCTTTGACGGATGTTAGCGAAAACCTTTTCATATATTGGCTTTTCTCCATAGTTGATATACACCAAATAAGAGCCTAATAACTCAAATATTTTTCAAGTTATCGTGTTTATAAGGATTTTTTTTTAGAGATTTCAGGTCTCGTGACCTTGACCTTTGACCTTGAATGTGACCATGTCCAAAAAAATTCCCAGGGGTATAAGTTAGAAATTAAGTATAGGAGTTCTCAAAACCTTCTAGGAAAAAAAGTTTTAGCCAATAACGTGGTGGCGGCGATGGAAACTGCGCAAAAACTGAAAAAAACAACTCGGTGAGAACATTGCAGATCGAGTATAGACATTCAAATGATATTCAAGCTTAATTTGTTATCTGAAAATCAAATGTGATCAGGAATAAGACTATTTATCGCATTAAGTGTTTGAAGAAATATGACAGTGTTAAGATAAATCATTTCTCAAGCCTACATGACTATTTCAGCCTTCGTAGTTGCAGGCCTGTAGATATCCCCGTACCCCTTATCTTACAGAAAAAAAAAAACCACTTCGTTACTGTTGCAAAATCGACATAATTAGCTATTATGTTCAATATATTCAGCAACATGTACATGTTTATAAATTCAGTACTTTGAAAAACATCAAGTGGTATCGGGTCACTTTGAAATGTAAACAAAACAGTACCATTTCCGTTCGAATTTTTCTCCTAAGGAGATGAATGCACCAAAGGGTTGCTCATGCCTTCAGTCATTATCAATAGTCATGCAAATGCTAGCTCTCAATACTTGATTTAATTAGTGTTTTTGAAAATAATTTAATAGAGAAATGTAATTGACTAACCAAACTACCAATTCTGAGAAAGGATAATGACGTTGGAAATAAAAAAATATGAAGAAACGTTTTTGGTAGGGGAAAGAGCTGGTCTGTTGTCGTTCTTGATCAGACCTGAAAACAGAAAATTTAAAAGAAGAATTGGTATGAACACACGATTTGTTTTAGTGGTCTTGGAAGGTAGAAGCAAGCCTCGGAAATTCATTATTACCAATGCTTGGTGCGAGGGTTACATCAACTGCCATTGGCTGAAAAGTAACATGCTATGCTATTTTCGTTAAGGGTATTTTAGCAGTGCACACTGGCCAGCGCGTCACTTGAGCTAAGATCGCGAAAGCAATTAGTTGTCATTTTCAAGATTGTCAAAAGTTTTGCCGATATACGATTTGTATTTAAATAGTTTTATTAGGTACCGACTCTTGATAATCATCAATTTAATTGTCTTTGTTTTCCGAGTTACGTAATTGAGATTAATTGTAATTGTTTCCAGGTTTATTTATTATTGTTTTTGTTTTTTTAACTCTTTCAAGGTACGTATTGTATATTAGGGTTACGGTTCAGGTACTGCCTGCAATCGTCCTCGTGTGATCCATTGAAGCTACGCATAAATCCTAATGCATCAATGATTTGTATGCATTAGGGAAAGCTTCTGAATTTATGCGTATATTCGATAGATCGCACTATGCTAACCCACCCCCCATGTTAAATTTTTTTTGTGTAAATCGCCGAGTCATGTTGAGTACCTGTTGACTGAGCATTAGGTTTTAGTGTTAAGTCAAGTGTCATTGTTAAACTGTTTTCATCATTGCCGTTATTTTAATGACCAGTTAGTTATTTCATCACTGAAAATAAATTCAATTATTTTTCCCTAAACATACTTACAAGTAGTCTTTATGTCACTTTGTGATTTGATTTGAATACATGTTTTGAGAGTTATGTAGACTGGAAGTCTCATCTATATCTTTTTTAGTTATTGTAATTCATCTTGTGATTTGAGAGTCCCGAGATGATATTTTTTATGCTCCTTTGAGGTATCTCGATATTTTCTTTTGTGCTTTGATTGAGATGTTTTAATATTTTGAATTTGTTGTTTCAAACTCAATATTAATTTTGCTTAATAATATCCTAGTTTGGAAAAGTTCGTTTTACATTTTCAAGATGCCACGCAAAAAGAATTGGAAGAAAGGTGCAGCAAATAAGAAGGCACAAGCTTTTGAACATGTTGACAGGGAGGCATCTCCTCAATTCACAAAAAACACTACGATTGATGCCGAACTTTCCAATGATAGTTTTGATGAAAGGTTAATGAATGTTGATAATGATGAATATGTTACACCTTGCAACCAAATCATTTTGCAAGGAGATTTTACACAAGGCCACCCAATGTTCGATTTGAACGCTGGGAAACAGTGCGTCAGTAACTGTTTTATGGCTCTGATGTTCAGCAAGGTCAAATCTCCGAACGAGTGGACAAGGGAAGATCTGAACACAGTTCTTATCCATGGTGATCAATTATATGGTCACATCCAGAGATCATCCACCATGTCCAGTGGATATCTCTTGGTCACGGAACTGCCAGAATATCTGGAGGCGTTCAATCAAACCTTTACACTTGTTCGAGATGAGCCAAGAGCTGGTTATATATGGCCTGCTGAAGATCAGATTCAGTTTGGTGATTTAGTCACACTGGAAATCGCCCTTGATGATGCTTTGACAAACCGAGCAGCATGTTTCATTAACTTTAGCCAAGCTGTGTTTGCAGTCTTTCTACATGAAGGCTCTTACTTTGTGTTTGATTCACATTCACGGACTAGGGAAGGTACACTAAGTTGTGATGGCAGTAGTATTGTTATTCAATACAACAGCGTCAATGCTGTGTATCAACACTGCATCCGACTCGCCCAGTCAATGAATGCGAATCACAATACCTTGTTTGAAGTCACAGCGGCAAGTGTAAGTTGTGATAATGAAAACTTGAGCACAGGTAGGAGACTGCAGCCTGGAAAGGTTCCTTATGTTAAGAGAAAAACTCCTGCACAAGCATCTGCTGCTCGATTGGGTAAAAAAGTTCGACCTGTGAATGAATGTAATGTTGAAGACACAGTCGTTCAAACTCATTCTGACAATTCCTCAAACGAACCGGGGATCAATATTAACACCTCTTGTGAAGTTCCAGCAAAGACTTACTGCAACTCAACTTCCCGTCTAGTTGCAATTAAAAAGCGAAAAAAAATGTCTCTTGAAAATTCCAGGGCTAAAGCAAAGCAAAGTATGAGGGCAAAGCGACTAGTAATTAAAGATATAACGGGTTTGATAGCAATGAAGAAATGATCCTTGAAGAAAGAAAGGAAAGAGATGCACAGAGATATGCATTAAATGAAGATCGTCGTTTAAGTTTAAAGAGGCAACGTCATATCCTGTATGAAGAAAATGATGCATATAGAGAAACATGCAAGGCAGCAAGTGCAAAGAAATATAAAGAAAATGTCGATTTTAGAGATGCAGTCAAATCTGCCAGCACCTCTAAATATCAGCACAATGCAGAATTCAGAGAGGCAGTCAAATCTGCAAGCACCTCTAAATATAAGCACAATGAGGATTTCAGAGAGGCAGTCAAATCTGCCAGCACCTCTAAATATCAGCACAATGCAGAATTCAGAGATGCAGTCAAATATGCAAGCAAGGTTGCTAACACTTGGAAATATCAACAAAATGCAGAATTTCGTCTTGCTTTTAAATCCAAAATGAAGACCTACTATGATCAAAATCAGAAAAAAATGAGAGAGGAAGCCAAACAAAAGAACAGAGTTCGAAAGAAGAAGAGAACCGTTCTGAACAGTGCAATATATAATGTTATCACAAAGTTCAAACAGCTCATTGCTGAGGGCCCAGAATATATTTGCTCAGTTTGCAACCGTCGGCATTTTAAGAAACAAGTTGTTCTGTGCAAGAAGAGCAATTATCGTGCTTCAAACATTGCCACCCAATGCATCACAGATGATAATGTACATGAATGTTTAGAAACATGTTCAAGTTCTTGTCCTGCTGGAAAATGTTGGATTTGTCATACATGCAACAATAAATTAAAAATTGGTAGAAAACCTGCAGAAGCTGTAGTGAATAATTTAAAACTTCAAGATATTCCGATAGAACTAGAACAACTTAATGATCTAGAAAAACACTTAGTTTCAATTAACATCCCCTTCATGAAAATGTTGGCCTTACCCAAGGGTGGTCAAAACGGGGTTCAGGGACCTACCATTTGTGTTCCATCAGATATGAACAAAATAACATCAGTTCTACCACGGTGTGAATCAAATGATCAAATGATTCGCATTAAGATGAAGCGGAAATTGTCCTACAAAGGCCATTACAAATATCAATTTGTTAATCGCAATAATATTAAAAAAGCTTTGTCCTACCTGAAAGCCAACAATTTATATTATAAAGACATAGAGTTCAACTCTGATTGGATCAATCAACACGACATTGAGGATGGTAACCTGAATGAAAGCTTTGACGTTTCTGAAGATCATGATGACATTCAACCTACAGACGAACAAGAAAATCTGGAGAGTGATGAAAACGGTTTACTGCTGGACACATGTCTCCAACCAGTTGATGTAGGGCAAGACATTCTAGACAATAACTTTGAAAATATTGTTAATATCTCTCCATGTGAGAATAATAAACCAATACCCATATCATCTGACAAGAGTAATGAAGCAAAATGTTTCCCTACATTATTCCCTAATGGGACACCTACTTTCCATGATCCAAGAGAGGAACGATTAACATTGGGAAGATATTTAACACTAGGCTCTTAAATGCAGATAGCAGATTCGCTCAAAATACTGATTTCATTTTCTATGCTCAATATTTATCAGAGGTTGAGATGGTCAAGTCAAATGTATCAGTGACAATACGCAAGGGAAAAACTGCTGGGATGTCAAAGAAAATAACCTCAAAATCTTTGACAGATAAGGAATCACTATCTAATATTTTGAAACAGGACATTGGTTACAAATTTTTGAAACCAATTCGGGGAACTCCGCCATTCTGGCAGGCTGCACAGAAGGACTTGTTCGCTATGATCAGACAGTTGGGAATCCCCACATGGTTCTGTTCTTTTTCATCAGCTGAACTTCGATGGCCTGAAATAATAAATTGTATCCTTCGCGAAATTGGAGATTACAGTAGGAAGGCTGAGGATCTTGATTGGGCTACTAAATGTTCCATTCTTAGGAAAAATCCAGTTACATCTGCCCGCATGTTCGATCAAAGATTTCATAGTTTTTTGAATGATGTAATTATGTCCCCCGCATCCCCGATTGGAAAGGTGATAGATTACTTTTATCGGGTTGAATTTCAACAGAGAGGCTCTCCCCATACGCACTGCTTATTCTGGATTGAAAATGCCCCCAAAATAGCTTCCGCTGCTGCTGATGATGTAACTGATTTTATTGACAAGTATGTTACTTGTGAAATGCCTGATGCTGAGGAGGATCTTTATAATGTTGTGGAAACTGTCCAAACGCACAGTAAAAGACATTCAAAATCGTGTAGAAAAACGGGAAAGAACTGCAGATTTAACTTTCCGAGACCGCCATCCTGTCGAACTTTCATCAGTCAACCAGAAAAAGATGAGAATAATAAAACCATTGATGATTTGCCGAAAGATGAGAATGGAAATCCAGATTTTAGATACCTTCATGAATTGTCGAGATCTCAGAAAATGAATTCCAAAACAGCAGAAATTATCTTAAAAAGAATTTGGGATGAAATTAATAATGAAAATAAAGAATACCAATCAGCTGATGATCTGTTTGAGGAAATAGGTATTACTCAAGCACTATTTGAAAAGGCAAGCATTGCTCTTGGAAAAAGAACGAGTGTTGTATTGCAAAGACGCCCCTCAGACGTTTGGGTAAATCAGTATAATCCTGATCTGCTAAAATGCTGGGATGCCAATATGGACATTCAGTTTGTTGTAGACGCCTATTCATGTGTTGTTTATATAATATCATATATAAGCAAGGCAGAACGGGAAATGGGTATTTTACTTAATCAAACTGAAAAGGAAGCTCGTGATGAAAATCTGGATGCAAAACAAGCTCTGAAGAAAATAGGTTTTAAATATCTCACTCACAGAGAGGTGAGTGCACAAGAAGCTGTCTTCAGAGTTTGCAATTTGCATCTCAAGCAATCATCGAGACTTGTGCAATTCATTCCAATTGGTATGGAAACTGTGCGATTGAGTCTACCAATCCAGACTATAAAACAGAAATGTTCATCTGGCGAGATAAATGAAGATGATATGTGGGCGACTAGTATGGTTGATAGATACATTAGTAGACCCATGAACACTGAGATGGAAGGGACCTGTTTGGCAGAATTTTGTTCTGAATATAGAGTAGTTTCATCATCAGAAGTATCTCGCGTTGACAGTGCTAAACGTAGGACTCCGCTTTTGCAGCTCCAAAACAGTCTTGGTTATATGCAGAAGAGGACTAACAGCAAACCTGCAATAATCAGGTATCCTCGTTTCTCAAAAACAAAAGATTCAGAAAAATATTATCACAGTATTTTGCAATTGTTTTTACCGTACAGGGTTAATACTCATTTGAAACCTGGCAGGTTTGAGACCTTTGAAAGGTTTTATGTTGAAGGATCTGTAAAACTAAACGAAAGCTTGACTGCTGTTAAAGTTATTGTTGATGCCAATAAACTGAAATTTGAAAAGGACTCTGATGAAATTGATCATGCAGAAGAAATTTTGGAAACTGCTGGTTGTTTAGAGGATGCATGGGCACAGATTTGCCCTGAAACGGAATTGGAGAGGCAGGAGTGTGAAGCATTGGTGACTAATTCAGATGAAGTTGATGAAAATGAAGAGAATATTCCCGATTTGATATGTAATGAAAACAGACAACACTCGACTGAATTGGTTTCAGTCTCAATATCACAAAATGAAGCAAAGAAGCTTTTGCAATCTTTGAACACTGAACAACGGGATATATTTTATAAAGTTAGGCAATGGGCCCTTCAAAAAAGAAATGGACTTCGAACATCTCCATTTTATCTCTGCATTCATGGCCCAGGTGGTACTGGCAAATCAATGTTGATAAAAGCAATAAATTATGAGTGCAATCGTATGTTGGCCAAAACCAGAGAACACCCTGACGATGTTTCTGTATTACTTGTTGCTCCAACTGGTGTTGCTGCTTTTAACATTAATGGTCAAACAATTCACACAGCTTTGTCAATAGGTATAGATGCACATTTGCCTTATGTTCCTTTGAGTGAAGAAAAGGTGAATACACTCCGATGCAAATATCAAAGTTTACAATTATTAATCATTGATGAAATTTCAATGGTTGATAATAAACTGTTGTCCTATGTTCATGGCAGATTAAAGCAGATTAAACAAACATCTGAAGACAATGTATCTATTTTGGCAGTTGGAGATTTTTACCAACTTCCCCCTGTCAAAGGAAAACCATTATTAAGTGAAAAATTAGGAATAGATTATTGGAATGACAATTTTGTTAAGGTCGAACTGACTGAAATAATGAGACAAAACAATAAAGTGTTTGCTGAAATGCTGAACCGTTTACGGACACGAAAACGTCATGAACCTTTAGACTCGAGAGATGTAGCAGTTCTTGAAAAATGTGATTCTGACAAAGACTTGGACTGCATTCATATATTTCCTAAAAATTGTCAAGTTGATACATTTAATGTGCAAATGCTCAATTCAAGGTGTAAAGATATAATTGCAATTGAAGCTGAAGATATCTGCAAGCAAAAACAGACAGGGGTTTTGATCCGAAAATCGAAATGTGGAACTTTTGCTCTACCTAAGACAATTAATATTGCAGTAGGTGCAAGAGTCATGTTAACCAGAAACATTGACACTTCGGATGGTCTTGTAAATGGAGTTTTTGGCTCAGTTGTGTATATTTCTTTCAGAGAGAACGAACAGAACCCACATCAAATTTTCATTCTGTTTGATGATTCTAATGTTGGTGCCAATTTGCGAAGAAAAACAACCTTTCCAAATAATGTTTCCGTTTTAAGCACCCCAATACTCATGCAAGAAGAAAACTCTAGAAGTGGTGCCGGAATAAGACACCAATTCCCCGTGAAACTAGCATGGGCTTGTACTGTTCATAAAACACAAGGCTTGACTTTTAAGCAGACGGTTGTATCATTCGATGGAATAAGGACAGCAGGACAAGCATATGTTGCTTTGAGCCGGGTCACTGCCCTTGAAGGTCTGATAGTCAAACATTTTGACCCTGAAAAGATATACTGTAATGAGGAAGTGACAAATTGCTTGTCGAAAATGAAACAATTCATTTCAGAACCCTTGAAATCAATTAATCCAGTCTTGACCCTTATACTGCATAATATAGAGGGTTTGGATTGTCATTTTCATTGTTTGAAAAATGATGTTCGCTTTACACAAGCAGAAATTATATGTGTCACAGAAACTTGGATATGTAATGAAAATATAGATACCACTTCCTTGGTGCCATATACATTCTACCACAGGATACCAATCAGCTGATGATCTGTTTGAGGAAATAGGTATTACTCAAGCACTATTTGAAAAGGCAAGCATTGCTCTTGGAAAAAGAACGAGTGTTGTATTGCAAAGACGCCCCTCAGACGTTTGGGTAAATCAGTATAATCCTGATCTGCTAAAATGCTGGGATGCCAATATGGACATTCAGTTTGTTGTAGACGCCTATTCATGTGTTGTTTATATAATATCATATATAAGCAAGGCAGAACGGGAAATGGGTATTTTACTTAATCAAACTGAAAAGGAAGCTCGTGATGAAAATCTGGATGCAAAACAAGCTCTGAAGAAAATAGGTTTTAAATATCTCACTCACAGAGAGGTGAGTGCACAAGAAGCTGTCTTCAGAGTTTGCAATTTGCATCTCAAGCAATCATCGAGACTTGTGCAATTCATTCCAATTGGTATGGAAACTGTGCGATTGAGTCTACCAATCCAGACTATAAAACAGAAATGTTCATCTGGCGAGATAAATGAAGATGATATGTGGGCGACTAGTATGGTTGATAGATACATTAGTAGACCCATGAACACTGAGATGGAAGGGACCTGTTTGGCAGAATTTTGTTCTGAATATAGAGTAGTTTCATCATCAGAAGTATCTCGCGTTGACAGTGCTAAACGTAGGACTCAGCTTTTGCAGCTCCAAAACAGTCTTGGTTATATGCAGAAGAGGACTAACAGCAAACCTGCAATAATCAGGTATCCTCGTTTCTCAAAAACAAAAGATTCAGAAAAATATTATCACAGTATTTTGCAATTGTTTTTACCGTACAGGGTTAATACTCATTTGAAACCTGGCAGGTTTGAGACCTTTGAAAGGTTTTATGTTGAAGGATCTGTAAAACTAAACGAAAGCTTGACTGCTGTTAAAGTTATTGTTGATGCCAATAAACTGAAATTTGAAAAGGACTCTGATGAAATTGATCATGCAGAAGAAATTTTGGAAACTGCTGGTTGTTTAGAGGATGCATGGGCACAGATTTGCCCTGAAACGGAATTGGAGAGGCAGGAGTGTGAAGCATTGGTGACTAATTCAGATGAAGTTGATGAAAATGAAGAGAATATTCCCGATTTGATATGTAATGAAAACAGACAACACTCGACTGAATTGGTTTCAGTCTCAATATCACAAAATGAAGCAAAGAAGCTTTTGCAATCTTTGAACACTGAACAACGGGATATATTTTATAAAGTTAGGCAATGGGCCCTTCAAAAAAGAAATGGACTTCGAACATCTCCATTTTATCTCTGCATTCATGGCCCAGGTGGTACTGGCAAATCAATGTTGATAAAAGCAATAAATTATGAGTGCAATCGTATGTTGGCCAAAACCAGAGAACACCCTGACGATGTTTCTGTATTACTTGTTGCTCCAACTGGTGTTGCTGCTTTTAACATTAATGGTCAAACAATTCACACAGCTTTGTCAATAGGTATAGATGCACATTTGCCTTATGTTCCTTTGAGTGAAGAAAAGGTGAATACACTCCGATGCAAATATCAAAGTTTACAATTATTAATCATTGATGAAATTTCAATGGTTGATAATAAACTGTTGTCCTATGTTCATGGCAGATTAAAGCAGATTAAACAAACATCTGAAGACAATGTATCTATTTTGGCAGTTGGAGATTTTTACCAACTTCCCCCTGTCAAAGGAAAACCATTATTAAGTGAAAAATTAGGAATAGATTATTGGAATGACAATTTTGTTAAGGTCGAACTGACTGAAATAATGAGACAAAACAATAAAGTGTTTGCTGAAATGCTGAACCGTTTACGGACACGAAAACGTCATGAACCTTTAGACTCGAGAGATGTAGCAGTTCTTGAAAAATGTGATTCTGACAAAGACTTGGACTGCATTCATATATTTCCTAAAAATTGTCAAGTTGATACATTTAATGTGCAAATGCTCAATTCAAGGTGTAAAGATATAATTGCAATTGAAGCTGAAGATATCTGCAAGCAAAAACAGACAGGGGTTTTGATCCGAAAATCGAAATGTGGAACTTTTGCTCTACCTAAGACAATTAATATTGCAGTAGGTGCAAGAGTCATGTTAACCAGAAACATTGACACTTCGGATGGTCTTGTAAATGGAGTTTTTGGCTCAGTTGTGTATATTTCTTTCAGAGAGAACGAACAGAACCCACATCAAATTTTCATTCTGTTTGATGATTCTAATGTTGGTGCCAATTTGCGAAGAAAAACAACCTTTCCAAATAATGTTTCCGTTTTAAGCACCCCAATACTCATGCAAGAAGAAAACTCTAGAAGTGGTGCCGGAATAAGACACCAATTCCCCGTGAAACTAGCATGGGCTTGTACTGTTCATAAAACACAAGGCTTGACTTTTAAGCAGACGGTTGTATCATTCGATGGAATAAGGACAGCAGGACAAGCATATGTTGCTTTGAGCCGGGTCACTGCCCTTGAAGGTCTGATAGTCAAACATTTTGACCCTGAAAAGATATACTGTAATGAGGAAGTGACAAATTGCTTGTCGAAAATGAAACAATTCATTTCAGAACCCTTGAAATCAATTAATCCAGTCTTGACCCTTATACTGCATAATATAGAGGGTTTGGATTGTCATTTTCATTGTTTGAAAAATGATGTTCGCTTTACACAAGCAGAAATTATATGTGTCACAGAAACTTGGATATGTAATGAAAATATAGATACCACTTCCTTGGTGCCATATACATTCTACCACAGGAGCAGGCGATCATCATATGATAATTCAAGCAGGATGTTCTCCTTGCTGAAAAGTCAGTCTCACGGTGGAGTTGGAATATTTGTGAAAAACGTAATGGTCGAGTCCGTGAACATTAACTGTAACTTGGAACATGTTTGTGTGTATTTACCAACGTTTGATATCGTTCTTGTGGTATTATACAGACCACAAACATACAATATCTCAGTTTTCAAAGAAAATGTATTATCACTGATTGAATCACTAAATGCTAAGTACATGTGCAAAGTTATGGTAATGGGTGACTTCAATGATAACTTGCACACGTCGTCGTCTGTTACTCAGTTATTCAGATCGCGAGGTTTTGTCCAGCATGTAACAGAAGCTACAACAGAAGACAATACCATCATTGATCATGTCTATACGCTAGACATTGAAAACGTTTCTGTGACAACATTGCCTACCTATTTCAGCTTCCATGAAGGGGTTAAAGTAGACATTTCTAATGGAGATTAGAAAGGAGATTAGAAACATGTTTTCTTATTTAATGCGTTGTCTGAAGTGAGTATAAGTTGTCACTAAGCTGTGGCGACGTGTATGGTAATTGTGTCATAAATAAAACCTTTACAAAGTGCACTACCTTCACCAACAAAGTAATGGGTATTACTCCTTAACCCATGCTGCACCAATAAATGTGATGTGACAGTTACTGTCTTTGTTTTAAACAGCACCATACAGTTTACATTGTAGTCACGAGTGTACGAAATGTGGTAATATGATGTCTAAGTATCGGGAAATGTGTATTTAGCAAAAGTAATATTTATTATGGTTATCTAATTATGATTACCTAAAGTTCAAAATGTACATATCCTTTGGCATCAACTAAACGTACGGGCAAAAGAAAGTATAGGGCTCAGTTGTATTCATATGTATAATTTTGAAAGTCAAATATCTGGAGTTTTCGACGTCGTTTTCAAAAACGGATGTGTTTGTGAACTTAGTTCAAAACATTAAATCAGTCAAAGAATACCTCTACACGGTTTAAATGAAATTCCCCCAAATTAATTTTGATAGAACACAACTGTTCATTGACATATAACACATACTCTGTGTGAAAATCAATACATGTGCTTCGTCCTGCACACATTTACAACATTTTAAACATGGTAGCAGTCATGTTGGTGTAAATTTGATTTCTTACCCCAGTCTACTTTAAATAATGATATTTTAGTTAAAAAATAAAACAGTCACTAATTAAGTTATTCAAACTACTGCCGAGAGGTGTTGCTGTATCGTGCCATAATCAAATGCATCTCATTTCTTTAAAAAAATGTAATTAATCGAAAACAAGTGAGTGTTATACTTTCTTTTGCCCGTCAGTTTATATTCTATAGCATATGACATGGCAATAGCAGTTATCATTAATTCATGAATAAATATATGGCAGTACACCTTTTATTGCATAAATTCAAAAAAACACATACATACATATATGTCATTTGATTTAATTTAATTAATGTTTTAAAGTTTGGTTTGGTATAAACATATTTTATTGAGAGAAAAGTCAAATAATTGGGCATAGTGACAGATTATTTTATGAAGGTTATTTAAAGGTAAAACAAACATGAATAAATACCTCAATTATATGTATGACAAGTGATGTACATCTGTTATATGATAAAATGGAAACAAAATCACGTAATATTTTCATAATAATGATGTAATTGAAACAAACAGTTGGCAAAGTAAAAACAGCGATGACAATCACTTCAAGCAAATTGTACACATTTACATAACAATATGCGTCTACTTAAAGCATAAAATACTAAAATACTCTCAAGAATAATGGTAAACTTAAAATACTCTCAAAAACATGTGAAATTACTACATAAAAGTTATGCCTGTAAATATAATACAAATCTTTTAGTTTTATTATAACATATTGAATTTTGTTTATAAAGTAACATATTTGTCTGTGATTAGATTGACATTTCCTTTTAAAATTGTATATTTGTCAGTCTAGAACTAAAATTTAAGAGCACAGCTATTTTCTTTCATGATCAGGTTACTAGCATTAAACCCAAACAATTATAAGCATTTTCAATGGGACATTTACATATACGGGAAATGTATATAGTATATGCAACTAGGGAGGACACATCGATTTTAAAGTACCATCAACAGTTCATTAGGAATATATGTAATTTGTTATTTTAGTACAATGACGCTTTGCTATATGGGAAGAAGTATCAGCCTATGCAGTTTTGTGGCATTGGCTTCAGGCAATTTGACTGAACTGAACTGACAAGATAAAGAGAAGAAGCGTTCGTAAAATATGTTAAATTTCGCTATGTTGCAACTAAGTTGAGTTTCCCGTCCAGGTGAAAATGACAAATGTAAATAAATCAAAATGGCGGCTTAACCACGTGACCTACGAATTCATTGTGATTTACGTTTTTTGCTTATATTGTTATTATTGTGTATCGTTTACAAAATGTTAAACGTCTCTGTGTAAATTTTGAAAATGTTCCACATGTTAAAATTGGAAATCGTGATTTTCTGTCATTTTTCATCCTTAATTGTTACCGGAAATGACTGTTCGCGAGCGATTTTATTATTGATTCCTAAAGACACTACATTGATCTAGTAGCCCTGAAAATTTCATGCAATTGTGAGATCGGGAAGTTGGAGTAATGTCCCCTTGAAGTAGGTCCATTGTAACAAATCTCCCAACTTTGAAAGGTCACTGTGCGAAAAGTATTAAGAGTTCGATCCTGAAAAACAACACCATGTATTCACCAATGCTTCGGCTACATACAAAA
This sequence comes from Gibbula magus, assembly GCA_936450465.1. Taxonomy (NCBI): domain Eukaryota; kingdom Metazoa; phylum Mollusca; class Gastropoda; order Trochida; family Trochidae; genus Gibbula; species Gibbula magus. The sequence continues at coordinate 25,380,573 of OW388300.1, forward strand.
ATAAATGTCAGATTCGTGATGCAAGTATATTCAGAGAAGAAGATTGTCAAAGGTACATGGGGTCGGATACTTTTTAAAAGTGACACAAATCAAAATGGCGGCTAAACCACGTGACGTACGAATTCGCCATGATTTTATTTTTTGCTCCCATTGCCATTGTGCATCTTTTAAAAAAAGTTGCAAGTCTCCAGCTGCATTTTGAATTTTTTTCCCATGTTAAAAATCGAAATTTTGAATCGAACTGGACCTTTAATGAGGACAGCAATCAAAAATGCGTTCGACACATTTCTAAGTCTCATTGAATTCTACCATCCCTGAAAGTTTCATCAAAATCGCTCCAGCCGTTAATTCAGGAATCGGCTAACAAAATTTGTGGAAATCATAATAATAATAATAGAAGGATTCGCATAAAAACAATACGTCTTCCAGACTATGTCTTGAAGACCTAACTAGGATTGACGCGTCAATACTTAGGTCTTCAAGACTTCTGCTTGACCTAGAACTCCATGTTGGACTTAGGGTTATTCGTCTGTTTCTCCGCTTTAAAATGAGCTATCAAACATGTCTCTATCTTCAGTAGTTTTTTTACAAAAATTCTCCAAAGAAGGTACCCCTCTGAAAACGGAAAAATGACATATTAATGGACCCCTACATTACATTTCTCACGATTAAGACAAAATGGTTAATATTTCCATACTAAGGTGTAACATAGAAAATGTTGTGCTTTAATTTCCACTTAAGAAGATGCAATCATCATTTAGATTGCATACATAATTAATGCGTTATGCTGTTCTTAATATTCAAGAAAATACTCAAAAATGCTTAAATTTGGACCCCTAGACATCGCCTGCGATCTTTGAGGCTTAACTATCAACTTTTTGATGAAAGCGGTCAACATAAAAGTTGTTCTTCTTGAAATTGTGCATACGTAGGTTTATGTAAAATTTCAATAGCATAAGAAGTTAAGCAGTTATGAATCTTTCAACTTTGTTGAAAATGGCGATTTTTTAAAAATGACAAACTTCTATGACTTGTCACAAAAAAACTAAGACAGAGACGAGCTTGAAAAATATTATCCTTAATAAATGACGTTTCTACATCACCATGATCTATTTCAAGTCTTCCTATCTTCAGTGGTTCATCATCAATAATTATCCAAAGGATATACCCCTCGAAAATGCTCAAAATCACAAAATTTTACTTGTTTGAGAATATGTCCAAATTGTGCCGAAACTATCAACTTTTTTATGACAGCGATGTATTATGGACTTGTTAAGCTCTTTAGTAGCAAGAGATGGCTATCAATAACTTTGACATTAGTCAATTAATTACAGAGTTATGCCCCTTTGAAATTGTAACCGAAAAACGCCCTTTTTAAAAAGGACCATATTCAAGGGCAGATTACTCGAATTCTAGGCCGAAATTCAAAATTCTGTGAGCAAATTATATTCTACGTTGTCTTGGCTTTCGAATGAGCTATCACACATATCTGTATGTATTGCCGTGATTAAGAAGAAGAGTTTTGAAGACACGTACCCTCAAAACCGCGAAAGTGCACCAAATTTTCAGTTTTTTCGAAATAGAAAAAAATCTATTATTACGGCCGAAATCCTCACTAGGCCTAATCGATGGGGAATGTTGTTACCCACATTTTGGTGAAAGTTTTTTGAAAATATCTTTGTAAGTTTTCGAGCTATTGAGGTTTGAAGTTTCAACTTCAAGGGCAGATAACTCACAAAAAAAGTCGAAAATCCAAAAATTAAGAAAATTACTTCTTAGTTTGGTTACAGGCTACCTTTCCTGAAAATTTCATGCAAATCGGCCCAGCCGTTACTGAGAAATCTGCGTGCACAGAATTTGGTACAAAGAATAATAAAAAAAATAATCAGGATAATAACAATACGTCTTCGAGACATACGTCTTGAAGACCTAATAATCAGGATAATAACAATAGGTCTTCCAGACATACGTCTTGAAGACCTAATAATAGAAGGATTCGGATAAAAACAATACGTCTTCCAGACTTTGTCTTGAAGACCTAATAATAATAATAATAATAAAACACGCCAATAACAATAAGGATTCAGCACTTTAGTGCTGAATCCTTAATAAACACGCCAATAACAATAAGGATTCAGCCTAATGGCTGAATCCTTAATAATCAGGACAATAACAATAGGTCTTTCAGACCCTGTCTGAAGACCTAATGAAAACAGTAAATATTCACCTTAAATCATTGGCAGCAATGCCGGGAACATTGTAATATGTCTTAAATCTGCTAGGGGTGGCAAAATTATTTTTAAAAAATGTTTTCCCATTTTAAAAATCAAAATCTTGATTTTTTGCCATTTTTGAGCCTTAATTGTGACCGTGAATGACTGAATCTGAGCGATGTTATTATTGATTCCTCTAGACAGTATATATATCTAGCATCTCTGAAAAATTCATGCAATGTAGAATACAACTTTTTGAGTAATGGCCCCTTAAAGTAGGTCCCGCGCAACACGAAATCAAAATCTTGATTTTTCTGTCATTTTTTCAGCCTTAATTGTGACCGGAAGTGACTGTACTCGAGTTATATTATTATTTATTCCTAAAGACACTATATTTATCTAGTATACCTGAACATTTAATGTAGTTGTGAGTTTAACTGAATGAGTTATGTCCCCTTGAAGTAGGTCCCATTATCGTTTATTTTGATTTTCTGTCATTTTTCAGCCTTAATTGAAACCGTAAATGACTGTACTCGAGCGATGTTGTTATAGATTCCTATAGACACAATACTTATGTAGTCTCCCTTAAAATTTCACGCAATTGAGATTGCAACTTTTTGAGTTATGTCCCTTTGAAATAGGTCCCGTGTGACAAATCGGCCAATTTCGGCAGACTTTGAAAGTTCATTGTGCAAAAAGTATTAACAGTACACTCTTGAAAAACAACACCATGTATTCACCAATGCCTCAGCTACACATATGTATAAGTTTCAGCTTCGTGGTGCAAGTATCTTCAGAGGAGAAGATTGTCAAAGGTACATGGGGTCGGAACATTGAAAAAATAGAGCCATGGGCTCTGTAGCTCATCAGGGTTTCATTGATTTACTATCTAAAGTTGAATATTTAAGTTATTTAAGTTATTGTTTACAAGTAAAAGATAGGTTCTTAGATCATGACCACTGTGACCCCATTTGGGGTCACAGGGTCACATAATCTACAATTTAGAATCCCCATTGGCCAAGGAGTCTGCACACAACTTTTCAGCTCTCTAGACCTTTTGGAACTGGAGAAGAAGATAAAAATAGGTTTTTAAGGATGTGACCCCTGTGACCCCATTTGGGGTCACAGGGTCACGAAATCTTCAATTTAGAATCCCCATTGGCCAAGGGGTCTGCACACAACTTTTCAGCTGTCTAGACCTTTTGGAACTGGAGAAGAAGATGAAAATAGGTTTTTAAGGATGTGACCCCAGTGACCCCATTTGGGGTCACGGGGTCACATAATCTACAATTTAGAATCCTCATTGGCCAAGGAGTCTGCACACAACTTTTCAGCTCTCTAGACCTTTTGGAACTGGAGAAGAAGATGAAAATAGGTTTTTAAGGATGTGACCCCAGTGACCCCATTTGGGGTCACGGGGTAACATAATCTACAATTTAGAATCCTCATTGGCCAAGGAGTCTGCACACAACTTTTCAGCTCTCTAGACCTTTTGGAACTGGAGAAGAAGATAAAAATAGGTTTTTAAGGATGTGACCCCTGTGACCCCATTTGGGATCATGGGGTCGCGGAATCTACAATTTAGTATCCCCATTGGCCAAGGAGTCTGTACACAACTTTTCAGCTCTCTAGACCTTTTGGAACTGGAGAAGAAGATGAAAATAGGTTTTTAAGGATGTGACCTCTGTGACCCCATTTGGGGTCATGGGGTCACGGAATCTTTATTTTAGAATCCCCATTGGCCAAGGAGTCTGCACACAACTTTTCAGCTCTGTAGACCTTTTGGAACTGGAGAAGAAGATGAAAATAGGTTTTTAAGGAAGTGAACCCCGTGACCCCAAATGGGGTCACGGGGTCACGAAATCTACAATTTAGAATCCCCATTGGCTAAGGAGTCTGCACAAAACTTTTCAGCTCTCTAGACCTTTTGGAACTGAAGAAGAAGATGAAAATAGGTTTTTAAGGATGTGACCCCTGTGACCATTTGGGGTCATGGGGTCACGAAATCTACAATTTAGAATCCCCATTGGCCAAGGAGTCTGCACAAAACTTTTCAGCTCTCTAGACCTTTTGGAACTGAAGAAGAAGATGAAAATAGGTTTTTAAGGATGTGACCCCTTTGACCCCATTTGGGGTCATGGGGTCACGAAATCTACAATTTAGAATCCCCATTGGCCAAGGAGTCTGCACACAACTTTTCAGCTCTCTAGACCTTTTGGAACTTGAGAAGAAGATGAAAATAGGTTTTTAAGGATGTGACCCCTGTGACCCCATTTGGGGTCATGGGGTCACGAAATCTACAATTTAGAATCCCCATTGGCCAAGGAGTCTGCACAAAACTTTTCAGCTCTCTAGACCTTTTGGAACTGAAGAAGAAGAAGATGAAAATAGGTTTTTAAGGATGTGACCCCTGTGACCCCATTTGGGGTCATGGGGTCACGAAATCTACAATTTAGAATCCCCATTGGCCAAGGAGTCTGCACACAACTTTTCAGCTCTCTAGACCTTTTGGAACTGAAGAAGAAGATGAAAATAGGTTTTTAAGGATGTGACCCCTGTGACCCCATTTGGGGTCATGGGGTCACGAAATCTACAATTTAGAATCCCCATTGGCCAAGGAGTCTGCACATAAAATTTCGGCTCTGTGGAATCATTGGTTCTGGAGAAGAAGTCGAAAAAGTGAAAAGTTTACGGATGGACGGATGGACGGATGGACGGATGGACGGATGGACGGACGCCGGACACCATGCCATGCCATAAGCCCATCGGGCCTTTCAGGCCTGATGAGCTAAAAAGTGTTAAAAATGAAAATGGCGTCTAAACAATGTGACGTACGAAGTCGGGCTGATTTACTTTTTTGCTCGCATTGTCATTGCGCATCTTTTAAAAAAAATTGCAAGTCTCTAAGTGCATTTTTCAAAAATTTCCAATGTTAAATTTTGAAGATTAGAATCGAACTGGACCTTTAATGAGGCAAAAAATAAAAATTCCGCCACGACACGAGGCAAGATTTTGATGAATGCTACCATCCTTGAAAGTTTCATAAAAATCCCATCAGCCGTTACTTCAGAATCTGTTACACAAAATCGTACAAATAATAATAAGAAATATAGTCGCAAGCGACGATAAAAGGATTCAGCGCATATATGCTTCAATTGTTTGAAATATAATGAACTGAGACATGTTAACAGTATTATTGCGGATCTTTTAAAACAAGTTACACGTTTCTAACATGTCCCTAGAACTATGTATACCCAATATGTACATGTCAAAGAAAACCAATATGGCGGCTTAACCACGAGAGCTACAGCTTTGTCATGATTTAATTTTTTGCTCGCACAGTTATTGCGCATCTTTTGCAAAAGGTTTCAAGTCTCTAAGTCTATTTTGAATATTTCCCCAATGTTAAAGTTGTTCTCTATTATGACCGGAAATGACTGTTCGCGAGCGATTTTATTATTGATTCATAAAGACCATAGTCCAATCTTACTCTCCTGAAAAAATCATAAAATTCGATGGGTAGGTATTTGAGTTATGTCCCCTTGAAGTTTGATTTTTTAGAAAATTGCCTGACTTTGAAAGGTCAATGTGCAAAAAGTATTAGGAGTTCAGCAATGGATAACATCACCATGTATTCGCAAATGCATTAGCTGTATGAATGTGTAAGTTACAGCTTCGAGGTACAAGTATCTTCAGAGGAGAAGATTGTCAAAGGTGCATGGGGTCGGGAATTTTTCAAAAGTGTGAAAAATCAAAATGGCGGCTAAACCACGTGACTTTCGAATTCGTTGTGATTAACTTTTCTGCGTGCATTGTCATTGCACAACTTTCAAAACAAGTTGCATGTCTCTAAGTGCGTTTTGACAAATTTTCCCATGTTAAAAATCGAACTTTAGAATCGAACTGGACCTTTAATGGCTTGATTGATTGGGCCCAAAAGCTTCGCTGCAAAACTACATGGTAAGGGCTATCAGCCTACAAAGTTTGGTTGCAATAGCTACAATCCTTCTTGTAGAAGTCGTGTACACAAAAATCTTGAAATAATAAAAATAATAACTAGGATTGCCACAGGCAATACTTAGGTCTTCAAGACTTTTGCTTGACCGTGAACTCCATGTTGGACTCTCGGTTATTCACCACTTTCTCTGCTTTAAAATGAGCTATCAAACTTGTCTCTATCGTCAATAGTTATTTTACAAAAATTCTCCAAAGACAATGACCCTCTGAAACTCTTGACTATTAATGGACCCCTACATGTTCTAAAAGTTACATTTTTAAAATGCTGTAACATGGACATGTTTTGATCTAGAGCTGAGGTTGATAGATTCATATAAAGAACATTCTTTCAGCTACCAAATGAGATAACGTATGAATCTCTATGTATTGCCAATCTCGAGAAGAAGATTGTTGAAGAAGTATACCCTCAAAACCAGAAAAGTCGAAAAAATTACAGTTTTTCTAAAAGAGCGAAAAATCTATTGTTACGGCCGAAATCCGCTATGCGTCTATTCAACGTTACACATCGTCTCCTACATTTTGGTGGTAGTTTTGTGCAATTATCTTGATAAGTCGAGATATTGCAATTTGATTTTTTTTCACGTTTTGAGTAACCTCCCCTAATGGCTGAATCCTTAATAAACACGCCAATAACAATAAGGATTCAGCCTAATGGCTGAATCCTTAACTAGGATTGACGCGTCAATACTTAGGTCTTCAAGACTTCTGCTTGACCCTCAGCTCCATGTTTGATCGAGGAATGTCACAAACATTTTTCTGTCAAAACTTCCATTCGTAACATCTTATAATGTACTGAGAAAACCTATAAAAATCATAAATTTCATTTTAAATTACAATGGCGCCAAAACCATGTCACCTACGAATTCGTCATGAATGACTTTTTTGCTAACATTGTCTTTGCCAATCTTTTTAAAAAAGTTTCAAGTCTCTATCTCAATTTTGAAAATTTTCCCCATGTTAAAATTCGAAATCGTGATTTTCTGTCATTTTTCAGCCTTAATTGTGACCGGAAATGACTGTTCGCGAGCGATTTTATTATTGATTCCTCAAGACAATATATTGAGTTAGCAGCACTGAAAATTTCATGCAATTGTAAGATCAGGAAGTTGGAGTAATGTCCCCTTGAAGTAGGTCCAGTATAACAAGTCGCCCAACTTTGAAAGGTCACTGTGCGAAAAATATTAGGAGTTCACTCCTGAAAAACAACACCATGTATTCACCAATGCTTCAGCTACTTACAAAAATAAATGTTAGATTCGTGGTGCAAGTATCTTCAGAGAAGAAGATTGTCAAATGTACATGGGGTCGGACACTTTTAAAAAATGACAAAAATCAAAATGGCGGCTAAACCACGGGACCTACGAATTCGCCATGATTTACTTTTTTGGTCGCATTGTAATTGCGCATCTTTTACAATATTTTGAATATATTTCCCATGTTAAAAATCGAAATTTAGAATCGAACTGGACCTTTAATGGATGAACTAATCGAAAATCGCTTCGACACATGTCTAAGTCTGATTGAATTCTACCATCCCTGAAAAATTTAACAGAATCAAAGTCTGATTGAATTCTACCATCCCTGAAAGTTTTAACAGAATCGGTTAAGCCGTTAGTTCAGGAATCGGCAAACAAAATTTGTGGAAATCATAATAATAATAACAAATCGCATAATAACAATAGGTCTTCCAGACTATGTCTTGAAGACCTAATAACTAGGATTGACGCGTCAATACTTAGGTCTTCAAGACTTCTGCTTGACCCTCAGCTCCATGTTTGATTGAGGAATGTCACAAACATTGTTCTGTCAAAACTTCCATTCATATCATGTTATAATGTACTGAGAAAACTTCAAAAGATCATAAATTTCATTTTAAATGAAAATAGCGGGAAAACCATGTGACCTACAAATTTGCCATGATTGACTTTTTTGCTTACATTGTTATTGCCCATCTTTTAAAAAAAGTTGCAAGTCTCTATTTCAATTTTTAAAAATTTCCCCATGTTGAAATTAGAAATTGTCATTCTATGTATGTATGTCTTGAAGACCTAATAAGGATTCGCATAAAAACAATACGTCTTCCAGACTATGTCTTGAAAACCTAATAATAACAACACTTTATTGTCCGCAATACAATGTACAGTGGAAATTCGATTTGTGCATTCTGCACCCGGCAGCCACAGTGCAGCGCCAGTTCAAGCATTGTTCTGTCCTTATAATGCTGAGTGTCAAGCAAGGCAGCAACAACTCCCATCTTTTAACGTCTTTTGGTATGACGCAACCGGGAATCGAACCCCGGTCTCCTGGGTGATGAGCGGACACCCTACCAACTGAGCTACACAATTCCAAAGCTAATAAGTTCTGAAATGACCAATATAGGTATACCGAGTTACAATCCTTCAAATAAGAAATTTTAATGAGAATATTTGATATTTTCAGACAATTGGCATTATAATGATGAAGCAGACATTCATAATTTACATTATATGCTCCAAATCCAATCATGCTTAGCCGATTGTCTGACATAGAACATTGTAAACAGCGACTTAAACTAGATGAGCGTTTGCGGGACACCTGCAAAAGCAGAGCGACCCAGAAACTGACGGTCTAGCCTTTCCCTGTTAAAGGTACATCAATTGTGTTGTTTGGGGCCACATATTGCAAACGTTATAAATGATGTTACTTTATCGAGAAGAACCGACTGTTACCGAAATCTACCATTTTAATGTTAGTAGACTTTGCATATTGACGATATGAAGGTAAAAGTTGTGATTTCTGATTGAAAACTGGACAATGCACAGCGTGTGGCGCGAGTTGATAATGTTTAATAGGTCATATAAGTACTGTGCATGTAAATAGGACGTGCAGTTTCGGATTCTGCATATGCATAATAATGATACTCAATTTTAATTGGAAATGAGTAATTGTGATATATTTGGCGATTGGGGATAAATATGCAAGCTGAGTGAATTTATTTGTATTGTAAAGAGCACATGTGGTGAGTTGGAACGTATTAAAGCCAAACAAAATTTTATGAAACACAATGGATGCACCTTTAAAAATAGGATTTTTTTAATGAATATACCACAAAAGACAATTGAACATTAAACTTCAGGGCTTCAGATAAGGGCCGTACAAGCGTATGTACGGATGAAAAATGAGTCAATACGATCGTCTAAAAAATAAGAACCGTATGAGATACGCTTGTAATTAACAATGTACGTTCAAATAGTAATTTACACACGTACATTGCGGTACCTCAAATCTTATAAAAACTATATTGTAATAAATGCAATACTAGTGAAGTTGCAAAGACAATGAGGCAATGTAAATTTGCGTTCGCTTCACTTGAAAACAAATGTAACTTGACAAAGATATACATCAGAGTGACCTCCCTTTAAAAAACTTCGGGTACAAGCGAAAGTTAATTTATTCAAAAATGTTTCCGTGCCGCATGTTCATTGGGTAAAAGATATAGGTCAACTACTTCATTAACTTCCGTTAAGAAACGAAGTTATCTCATTGGCTCTGTTTTCTGTCGTTGTAGTCGAGTATTTCCGTTTTACTGTCACGTAATATATAGCCAGGTGAACTGTCAAAATAACACAGAATGAAACAGAACAGTTTGAAGACGTTTTTATACATTCATAGCGAATTACTAATCAAACACAAGGATTTGTCAATTGATATTAAGTGCAATAACATTAATTATTTGCAGATTTCAGATTTCAGAATTCATTGCTTTTATCGATAACATTGTCTTGTTTACACTGAACCAATGACAGTTCACGATACATCGGTTGCTATGGAGACTTCAATCGAGTGAATAACATCAGTGATTTGATTGGTTAAAGCATCTCTCATTGAAACATGGCGGGGCAAAGAAATATTACAAGTTTTTTTCCGAAAAGAAAATCGGGGAACTTCCGTTGGTGATGGAAAGTCAAGTAAAAACATGTTAAAAGCATATTACTGTGGTGAAAGTAAACTTTCTTTGAAATAAAAACACAAAGTTTTCAGAGTATTTTTATTTTATTTTTTATACAGAAATCTGAAATGGAAATTAACCTATATGTTCTCACTTGAACATAAATGAGAACTGCATAATTTATTTGCATAATCACACAGGCCATTTTGCATTGTTTTATTGCAGACCTAGATAAAGATAAAGTTGGTATTTATGCAATAAGACATTGCATGATCCACATGTGAATGCAATTAAACAGTCAAGCAATACTATAATATATATCCTATGTGGAAAAACACCTTTTTCACACTTGAAAATAAGTGGGTACTCTTGAGGTAATCTTATGTTGTGCCAGTACTCCTCACTTTCAAATTTGAGGAGTAAGTACTCCACAGATTGAAAAATTATCTGGAGCCCTGAACTTAAGAAATTGCATTTACAACCATTCAGATCTCATGACTATCAATGAGTCAATTACTAACATACAGTCACAAATAATAAGTTTTAATCAATCATCACTCAGGTTACTACACGTTTGTTTTTCAGGGGGGAATTTCCAGTGGGTATAATTAACAAAACCTATTTCTGATTTCAAAATTTCTTCAAAGGGTTAACATGGCCTTAACCCATATCTCACGACCTTGACCTTTAAGGTCACAAAATCAATGATTACTTTCACTATAATGATACAAAGTGTTAATAGTTAGAATAAGGCAAATACACAGTGGGTAAGCCCTGTCCATGCTAAACCATAAGTTGCCAGTCGTCAACAACCATTTTCTCGACAGACAGTAGTTTTTCAACTGAGGTGGGTCCCAAAATTGGTTAGTTTTGAACATTTTCCATTGAATGATGTTAATAATATGAACATATTTCAACTATTGAATAGCTATAGTTTACAATCGCTACATCTGTGGAACATGACATGTAATATATAGTTCAGAATTTTAACATTTTGGGAGCCAGTCAATCGTAGTCGGGGAAAAAATTCGCGAAAAGGCGACTTTCTACATGAAAACAGCAAATCTACATGGATCAAGCCCATATTTTGTGTAATTTTAAGTCGAATGTGATAATCTAGAACTTGCATCAACATTACAGCTTTCACAGATTGATCGAAACCGAGATATTAGCAAAAATAATAACTGTACACATTGATGGTAGTTGTTCCATCACTGTCCAGGTTGTTGAAAAATTCAAAAAATAACTGTCCATGGTAGTTGCCATGCAGGGAACCTTTTTTACATTGTGGGGGTTAATAGCAGGGATGCAGATTCAAAGTTTTGCCAGCCAGACATTTCATCTTTGACCCAAAAAGACGAACCCGGAAGTAAAAAGTATTACTATTTGTTGGTTCTTCATTCATTGCATATTATTAAACACAACACGAAAGCAATTAACGATAACTATTAATTTATCATTAAAGGGAGACTAATCTGTAGGCCTAGTCATAAGCTGGCCCCTAGCTGACCGCTAACGTGACACCCCTGCCAAGCTCTTAGCGCGGTTAATTACTTCGAGCCATTCGACCGTGAACCGAAACTGGGTTCCCTCCGCGGAGAGGGGAATTCCCTTTTGACATCTAATCGCTGATTGGTCCATTGTCATCGTAACGCATATAAACAAGGCAACCATCATGGCGGACAGTCAAATATGGCTAGTGTTTCCACAATGTCTTGTCGCTGTAAGAACACATGTAATTATTGTCCTTGTTGATACAAATCATCTCTCATTATACAACCTAATTATATAACCAGATGTATATATACACACACTATATTGTTCTGTTGTTTATTGCCTTACTCAACACTTGAGATGCAAGCAGTTTTATTGCAGCCTCGATTGATATTCCAACACTGGTGTGATCAACCATAAAGTGGAGTCATTATGTAATAGTCTGGTCTACTTCCTGGGTGGGATATCCACTTGGTTACATAATCCAAGTAGCAATTATCACTCATTATCAGGGGGTTCCTCACATATTGTAACTAAAATTGCTTTTTCATAATGTGCAGTTCTGTTGCAAATATTATAGGTGTCTTGTCTCTTGGTAGTATTCCAGTTGTAAACCAGACTGAGAAACAAATAAATTAAAAAGTAAATATTTGATTAAAACAGTATCTTATTTCCATATATTACACAATATATTTAGATAAATACAAATACAAATATGATTAGCAAACAGGCTGAAATAGCCTATATAAAAACTTCTTAAAATATAACAAATAAGTTACATATATGGAAAATATTTGTAAATATTTCAGGTATATACATATATATTTAGGTATGTGTGATAAATGTTTTCAATACATCATGAGTCTTGCTAGTCCAGCATGCTAGACGTCTTCCTACGTCGACTAGGATCCCAAGCCTATTTTATCATCAGCAGCTTCCGATGCGATTCTTGATCGGAAGGCTTTTTTCACCTTCAAACAGTTCTGACTCGATGAATACGAAATACCTGGTGTAAATCGACACACGGATCGAAAGATCAACCCTTTAGTTACTACATCCGACCGTTGTTTTACTGAAGAAAATTTTTCTCAATATTCAGCAACATTTTATTCAATTAAAGCTACCCCCTTCTTTTCAGATGTCATGACCTAGAAATCGAAATTGCGGAACGGTTCAGAAACGAACCGGAATTCAGTTACAGTGATCTCTGCATCTCCGGGTTCTTTTATATATTCACTTGTTTCAAACCCAGCAACAGGACATATTAAGTCATTCTTCTTTGTATCATATTGCTATTATTGACATTGATGTTTGCCAAAGCCCTTTATCATCAAAGAAATTTCGTTTCATTAAATATAAACTTTTTTTTCACATGTTGATTTTCCTGTTTTATTTTCACTAGACTACGACATTCAATATTTAGCAGCTCCGACTTAGTCGGAGCTGCTATCAGTTTTTGTGCAGTTTCCGTCGCCGCCGCCGCCGCCGCCGCACGCGCGTTTTGTATTCGCTATAACTTTTTTCCTAAAAGGTTTTGAGAACTAATACACATAACTTCTTACTTATGCCCCTGGGGAATTTTTTTGACATGTTTATTTTTAAGGTCAAAGGTCAAGGTCACGAGTTCTGAAATCGCTAAAAAAATCCTTGTAAACACGATAACTTGAAAAATATTTGTACTATCAGGCTCTTATTTGGTGTACATCTACTATGGAGAAAGGCTAAGATTTGAAAAGGTTTTCGCTAACATCCATCAAAGGTCAAGGTCACAGCGAGGGCACAACTTAAGCATGCTTTTGCGAAAATGTCTTATTTCAACTATTAACACTTTTAATCATTACATGATTGTTATACACAATGAAAAGTGATCACTGATTGTGTGACCTTGAATTCAAAAGGTCAAGGTCACGAAATATGGTCAAGGTCACCAGTTCTGAAATTACTAAATAACCTTTTCCCAAGAAGGTATTAACACCTCATATACATAGCTTCTTTCTTATAAACCTGGTGGATGATTTTGACATCTTCACATTCAAGGTCAAAGGTCAAGGTCACAAGTTCTGAAATCGCTAAAGAAATCCTTGTAAACATGATAACTTGAAAAATATTTGTGCTATCAGGCTCTTATTTTGTGTATATCAACTATGGATAAAGGCCAAGATTTGATAAGGTTTTCGTTAACATCCGTCAAAGGTCAAGGTCACAGCGAGGGCAAGACTTAAACATGCTTTTGCGAAATGTCTTATTTCAACTATTATCACTTTGAATCATTACATGATTGTTATACACAATGAAAAGTGATCACTGATTGTGTGACCTTGAATTTTAAAGGTCAAGGTCACGAGATAGGGTCAAGGTCACCAGTTCTGAAATCACTAAATAACTTTTTTCCATGAAGGTATCAACATCTCATATATGTAGCTTCTTTCTTATAAATCTCAGGAATGATTTTGACATGTTCACATTCAAGGTCAAAGGTCAAGGTCATGAGTTCTGAAATCACTACAAAAATCCTTGTAAACACGATAACTTCAACAACTTCTGTGCTATCAGACCCTTACTTGGTATATATCAACTTTGGAGAAAGACCAAGATTTGAAAATGTTTTTGCTAAAATCTTTCAAAGGTCAAGGTCACAGCAAGTTCACAAATTAAGCGTGCTATTGTGAATATGCCTTATGCTAACAATGAACACTTTGAGTCATTGCCTGATTGTTATACACAATGAAAAGAATTCATTGATGGTGTGACCTTGAAGGTCAAGTTCAAGGTCATGAGATATTGGTTAAGGCCGTGTTAATCTGTTGATCCAATTTTGAAATCAGAAAAAGGTTTTAAGAACAAAGTTGTAAAAAGTGACCCCAGTGATGATTCAACTTGTTAGAATAACTTGAATAATGAAAAAAAAAAATTCAAAAGAAATTCCCTTTTTATTTATGTTGAGGAGAAGGCGGAACAGGGAAAGGCGAGACCCAAAGTTTCGGAGCTGCTCTGCTTTTGCGGTGTCCCGCAAACGCTATTCTAGTTCATAATCTTCTTTTGTCAGCTCTCTCATTTCTGTTAATTTATAATTCAAATACTTAGTTAAAGCCTGTTATATAAAAATAAAGATGATTATTTGTTTTCGTGATATCAAAGTACGATGTTCAATTAATTATTTGTATATGTGAGAAACCGAACCATTGTAAAACATTTTTTTACGAAGTCATTATAATCGTTGTAATACGAAATTGTCTACAAAATTAACTGCTGTCAAATAGAGACTGGCAGAAAAGAAGACACATGGCATACGCTGCAAATTACGATGATTATTTTTAACATAAAAGGGGTGTCGACAGTAAAAAATAAATCATATATCGCTCGTCCAATGATAGAGATTTATGATAGTTTTTATTGAAAATATAATATATACTCAACTTTTGCCACTTTTATTTCCATATAATCGGCTATAGAGAATTATGAAAATATTATAAATGTAACATCCTTTGGTTATTCTATATGAATAATCATATTTAAGAAGTATATATTAATGTTTCAGGGGATGTCTTGAATATCAACTCCTGTAAATGGATTGATTGGTAGATCCGAAACCCTAACTTCGTAAAATTGAATTGATAGCAAGGCACAGTTGACGTGATTGATAGTTTGAAATATATAAATTTGAAGTGAATCTGATCAAACCAATTGACATATTTTTTTTCAAATGTGTCTATGATATGTGAGATCGTTTTTATTACGAAATTCAATAAAAGGATCCGATCGTTGTTGTATTTTTGGTGAATATTTTTTAATAAGTAGTAAATGAAGAAATCTGGTAAGTATATGATTCTATTCAATTAACAAATGCACCACATATTTAAAAAAACACGAATTTGGATATCAACCTCGATTAACAAATGTACCGGTATATGAGAAGATGTAACGGTAAGTTGCGGTCAATGGGTAATAGACTAATAGACTAATTTAGAAACAAACACATACTGTTTTACGCTTATATATTTATATCATACTTTAAACAAATCACGATCAAACGTAAGATAAATTGGTTTGTCTATTATCATTTTTATGAAAGTCACTAATATCCAAATTTCAATTTCATATTTGCGTCTTAATTGTTCAAATACGTTGTTGTTGTTTTGCGTAATAAGAAATATGATAACTCATACTTACCTCATTTTAATATTTTTATAGTATAAATTAACACAAATCAACTATTGTAATGTAAGCTCTCAAAATGAAACATCGTATTGAAAAAAAATCGGCAATGAAAGAATCTAACTTAAATATTTATAACAGCTTGAGACTCTAAACGTTGGGTGAGCAGTCATCGCACATAAACCGACGTTTAGATTATCTGAACTAGAGTCTTGCCTACTCGAAAGCAACAAGTGTTCGAAAATTATGAACCATTATTCCTTCTAACATTTCTGAGAAGTACAATGAACTTTTTGATGCCTCGGACACCATGGAAGGAGACATATATAAACATATTTAAAATACCAACGCCATCTTGGCTATTTATAGTACTTTACACCCGGCAGTGAGGAGGCGAGCAATTGCTTCCGTCGCAAATTAATCGTAAAACCAGTCAAAGTATTTCCCAGAATACAACGCAACTTCCGGTAAAAACAATAACAAAGTCAAAGAGCCCGTCCCGGCATTTACTCGATCTTTAGGTTTTGCGCAGATCAGATTAGTCTCCCTTTAACATGCATAAAATGGTTCATAATTTAAAATCAATGTTTACCAACTACAATTTACCGACAGTGCTAGTTTGAGCGAGTTTACACAAGCGAGTTTACAAGCGAATTTGCGTCGAGATAGACGAGAAAATTCTAATAATTCAATTGCACATAGTTCATCAAAAGTTCAAATCATGGACCAAATGATACCTTCTAAATAATCATTTTAAATTCAAAGGAACTCGTTTTCAATAGCGATATAATTAACCTAAACTCACAACTCGGCAGAGCACATGGTCCAACTATTTTCCATACGACTATTTCCTATTCAAGATTTAGTTACGAATTTGAACTTATTCTAATAAGATTACTTTTATATTTTATTTGAAGACATATTTCGCAATTATAAATGAATAATTATAAAATAAAAAAAACTAATGTAAATGCAAGAGAACTTGGAGTTTTTAAATTAGCATACCTCTTTATAACGTGTGTCATCATGTAAATGCGATCGCGTGTTCGTAGCGTCATACAAACGGTGTTTGACTACATAACGTCTCGTGAAATAATATTGCTTATTATTCGTTTTTGATAGGTTTATTTATTTTGAATTTGTATAATAGCTTTACCATATGGGGAAGGCTACCGGAAAAGGGACCACCTGGTCGGTATTGAGTTAGGCACAGGTTCATAAAAATCAATGTCTACTCTTTAAAATAAAAAAATAATCATCAAATTATGATAAAAATTGGCAAAGCGATGGTCAGTTAAAGAGTGGTAGGGTCAAAATTATCGGGGATTATGGAAATGAGAAAACCTGGCTTACAACTGTTGTTTGTATTCATTTAACCATAACAAATTATCAAACACGAAGTTACCATGTGTGTATCAGAATTTGTTTCAACATGTGTTAATCTATGTGTGTCCAGAACAAAAGTGTTTTGCATGTTGTTAATATGCACGTGCATGCGTAATGATCGATGTGGTCCCTTTTGCTTCAGGTCAGCATAAGGTCATAGGCTTATAAAACACGTTGATAAACCCAAAAAAGAAAATTTAGATATTGTTAAAGAATACTTGAAAGATGAAATATGCTAACTTTAATTGTGGACTGTATTATACCACCGACCCAGGCTAAACAGAAGTACAAACGTTTCCGTTCATCCTTCTGTCCGTTCCATAATCTTGTCTGACCTAGGAGAGGAAAACTATTCATCCAATTCTGTTAAATTTGGCACATGTCTTCTACTTTATTCAGTGGAGTCCATTGCCAAGTTGAAATGACTTTCATGAATTTATTATTTTGTTCCAATTTATTTTACATATTTAGAACTTTTTGGACATACTACAGAAAAACTACAGTACTACTCATCCGATTTTGTTAAAATTTTGCACAATTATTCTACATCAGGGTCTACTCATGCAATGTCAAACAACAAATTTCTCTTCGAAGTTCTACATTTTTACGTATATTTCTGTATATTGAACTAAGTCATTTTCATGAAATATAACCTATTGCAAAATTATTGATCCGATTCTGTTAAAATGTTGCGCATATGTTCTACATTACTTTGCGAGATAGTATCAAGTGTAAACCACCAAATCAGCATACAATTCTATTGAGAGTCGTGATCAAGCTGAAAATCAAATCATAATAATACAATTAGGCGAGACCAAATTAGTTAGTTGATTTACGGATCCGCCGACTACGATTTTGGCAATTTCATAAAATAAAAAATGTTTATTTGAACCCCGCTCAATAAAAAATGTTGCATTGCTGCTGGAATTTTTTTTCTAAAATCTAAAATTTTTACGAAAATACGAACAGTAAAAGGGAGGTAACTCCAGTCCAGTTGCCTTTAAAGCGCAATCTAAACTTAAGCTTGGTCCCGTCTCATCATTATTTATGCACTTAAGTGCGCATGCGTGAAACCAGTCTTCATGCTGTGGTAATGGCGGCCTCCTCGCCCGGTGTTTTCGCCGGTCTTGTGTTAATCATCATCATTTCTACGTACTTCAGCGTAACGGTGAAAAGAACAGGCTCTGTACTTAGCAAACGAATAGTTTCAATTGACAATAGTAGCAATACCATGACAGTTAGCGATTTGGTCGAGAAAGCTCTCACTCTTAGCAACATCGATATCGACCACGTGGTAATATCAAATGTGTTTGCATCTGAAACGGACTCGGACAGCGGCAGTGTCGTTGAATTGACAATGCCTCTACACGTCATGTTGTCATTTAAGTTTCATTTTTTGACAATCCATCTTAATATCGAAAACCAGAAATTACCGTCTGTCAGTCTTTATGACAAACTAATGAAAGCACCTGAATTTAACCCACTGCCCCAAAAGTACCCTGTCGGCGAAAAGAAAACAAGAGGAGACTACCTTTTGTTTAATGATCTCATAGACATGTTATCAGTGAATAAAGTGGGATTTACTGTTCACAATGTTGTCAATACTGTTGGTAAACAATGAAGGGCTGAATATTGATATATACATGTCAAACTACTTTGTATCCTCAGTATTTAAAATACTAGATTTTCTTAAAAGATATTACAGTTCTATTGATATCTGGTTGAAATTCCCAAATTTCTGCAGCACTTGTTAAGAACTCATTAGATATTGTGTGCCTCCCTGCAATGAAAGGTTTTAAATAGAAACTTTTATGGTTTATGACTACAGTCATATCAGAATGTTTGTTCGTTTTGAAAAGTATTATTTTTTATTTCAAACGATTGTGATAAATCCTGTTCAGTATTCTTCTTGACACGTTCATGTTCTTGTTCAATGCTCATCATTCCTCTCATTAACAATGAAGGGCTGAAAGTAAAGCTTTGATATTAAAACTACATAAGTCAAAACATTTTGTATTGTCAGCATTTTCAACATACAATGTTGTCTCAGATATATATTAAGCATAAAAGTTTAAATATGAACATTTGGGTGAATTTTTCCATTTTTTTCACAGCAATTTTCAGATATTTTCATCCATCCAATAAATGGTTATATTAAGAAACGTTTTAATACCAATAAAATTGATCTTGTCCTTGCATTATGTGTTTGTAGTTTTTAACCCGACGGTTTTCAGACAAATCTTCGTCGACACTAGACCAAAGAGCTTTTTTTATTTATTTTTATTTTCCCTCCTGCCTTTAGGTATTTTGACCTCCAGAAATCCGTAAATCAAGTAAATTAATTTTGTGTGGCCTTAAGAAGACATATTTCGATTTAAAAGCTTATTGAAAGGTGAATCACAAAGAACAAAACGAAATCAATTTCTATTATAAAGGGACCACTTGGTCGTATAAAGCATGTGTGTTTATTTTATATAAACAAACGATTGGAATCAATCAATAATATAAACCATTCACATGTACAACTTTATTTGTATTGTTCCTGACATATCTAAACCATATTTGCAATCGCATAGTGGTATTTATGTTGGATTAGTGACGTTTAAATGCTGACTAGTATAAACGAACTACTCCGGAAGTATGTACCTGCCAAGTGGCGGTCACTGAGAACGCTGTTACGCTGCAAACAGCAATAACTCATGCTCAAAGATGCGACCGTAAAATATCTACTAGACCAACAGCTCAACAACTTCAAAATAAAGTGGTATGCTGCATAAACAGTTGCTCCGACCATGTGGCACCTTTTTGGTACCTTTTAATATTAATGTTTTTCAGGATTTTATAGAAGCAAAGATGGTAATTGGAGACTTTGAACTTAAAGAAGAGATGTTTATGAACTATTATAGCACTAGCATTAAAAAAATGAAAATTTCAAATTTAATGCACAAAAAATCTTTCAGAGCCTATATCTCCTAAACCAGGATCGACCTGTGGTCCCTTTTCCGGTAGCCTTCCCCATACATCGATATTGATCTATCATATTTTGTTACAATATGTTACCTATGTTTTATGACCGAGATATTATTAAATTTATCGAGATTCAAAGTAGCAAAATCTTAATCTGTAACAAATTCATGAATCACCGGTACAGTGAAGCCACACGTTCATGCAATGTTTATCTTTGACAAAATTTGTTTACAATGCGATTTTAATGAAATCTTTTTCGTAAATAATGTTGTGAAATGGGTCACATCTTTCAGTCACTAAATGACACTGGAATTTCAATTAAATATCAAACGGTAAGTATTTTTTCTGCCGACAATTATAATTTACTGAAGATAATGATGATTGACATTGTGCCTCGTGCTGTGAAGAATAAATGTGACTTCTTGACTGGATCAACATATTTCAATTTCATAAACAATTATGACCGACACAAGCAGGGCCGTTTGCTTTTATTTAATGCTTGTAAGTTCCTTTTATTTTCTGCAATCGGTCAACTGATGTCCGATAGGTCAATATTTTCCATTCGGTCAAACTGGATTTACAATCGGACATGTCCGGCAAATAGACCGATTTCTGCATCCCTGGTTAATAGTACATGTAAAGGTGCAACGTAACTTGATTTTAGCTGCTGCTTTTCATAAATTTTATTGACAATTTAATCGGTGAACTATTGTACACACTAAAATGAAGTTTTGCGTAGATGTCGAAAAAAAAAAAAAAAATAGAGCCATGGGCTCTGTAGCTCATCAGGATTTCATTGATTATTATCTAAGGTTGACTATCTAAGTTATATCAAGTAATACATTGTTATCAAGAAAAAAATAGGTTTTTTAGACCATGACTCCTGTGACCCAACTTTGGAGTCACAGGGTCACCAATCCTACAATTACAATTTCACCTTTCTACAGCTTTACATACTTAAGATAAAGATGAAAATATTTGGGTCATGACCCGTGACCTAGATTGGGGTCACAGGGTCACAAAATTTACAATTTTGAATCCCCATTGGCCAAGGAGTCTGCACACAACTTTTCAGCTCTTTAGACTTTTTGGAACTGGAGAAGAAGATAAAAATAGGTTTTTAAGGATGTGACCCCTGTGACCCCATTTGGGATCATGGGGTCGCGGAATCTACAATTTAGTATCCCCATTGGCCAAGGAGTCTGTACACAACTTTTCAGCTCTCTAGACCTTTTGGAACTGGAGAAGAAGATGAAAATAGGTTTTTAAGGATGTGACCTCTGTGACCCCATTTGGGGTCACGGGGTCACGGAATTTACAATTTAGTATCCCCATTGGCCAAGGAGTCTGTACACAACTTTTCAGCTGTCTAGACCTTTTGGAACTGGAGAAGAAGATGAAAATAGGTTTTTACGGCTGTGACCCCGGTGACCCCATTTGGGGTCATGGGGTCACGAAATCTACAATTTAGAATCCCCATTGGCCAAGGAGTCTGTACACAACTTTTCAGCTCTCTAGACCTTTTGGAACTGGAGAAGAAGATGAAAATAGGTTTTTAAGGATGTGACCTCTGTGACCCCATTTGGGGTCACGGGGTCACGGAATCTACAATTTAGTATCCCCATTGGCCAAGGAGTCTGTACACAATTTTTCAGGTCTCTAGACCTTTTGGAACTGGAGAAGAAGATGAAAATAAGTTTTTAAGGATGTGACCCCTGTGACCCCATTTGGGGTCACGGCGTCACGAAATCTACAATTTAGAATCCCCATTGGCCAAGGAGTCTGCACACAACTTTTCAGCTCTCTAGACCTTTTGGAACTGGAGAAGAAGATGAAAATAGGTTTTTAAGGATGTGACCTCTGTGACCCCATTTGGGGTCACGGGGTCACGGAATCTACAATTTAGTATCCCCATTGGCCAAGGAGTCTGTACACAATTTTTCAGCTCTCTAGACCTTTTGGAACTGGAGAAGAAGATGAAAATAGGTTTTTACGGCTGTGACCCCGGTGACCCCATTTGGGGTCACGGGGTCACGGAATCTACAATTTAGTATCCCCATTGGCCAAGGAGTCTGTACACAATTTTTCAGCTCTCTAGACCTTTTGGAACTGGAGAAGAAGATGAAAATAGGTTTTTACGGCTGTGACCCCGGTGACCCCATTTGGGGTCACGGGGTCACGAAATCTACAATTTAGAATCCCCATTGGCCAAGGAGTCTGTACACAACTTTTCAGCTCTCTAGACCTTTTGGAACTGGAGAAGAAGATGAAAATAGGTTTTTAAGGATGTGACCTCTGTGACCCCATTTGGGGTCACGGGGTCACGGAATCTACAATTTAGTATCCCCATTGGCCAAGGAGTCTGTACACAATTTTTCAGCTCTCTAGACCTTTTGGAACTGGAGAAGAAGATGAAAATAGGTTTTTAAGGATGTGACCCCTGTGACCCCATTTGGGGTCATGGGGTCACGAAATCTACAATTTAGAATCCCCATTGTCCAAGGAGTCTGCACATAAAATTTTAGCTCTGTGGAGTCATTGGTTCTGGAGAAGAAGTCGAAAATGCGCAAAGTTTACGGACGGATGGACGGACGGATGGACGGACGCCGGACGCCATGCCATGCCATACCCCCATCAGGCCTTTCAGGCCTGATGAGCTAAAAATACAAGTTTAACATATAAATCCATCGACTATATGTTTTAACTACAACTTATATGTTATAATAGTGCCGTTTGTGTCATTGTTACCCCTTGAAATATTGTTATCTAGAATAATAATGTAATAATAATGTGTTACTATCCCCATCAATGATTTATCCAAAGCACAATGTAATGGATGCCATCTTCAACTTAATTCAGTCATGCCATCCATTAGTCTAGGAATTATATCCCCTTTTATCTTTTATCAACAATATAAGACAATGTGATGGTAATGTCATTGAACAATGAATCTGTGGAGAGGAAATGAGCATATCCATATAATTTTAAGTTTCACCTTTTTTAAAGTTGATTGTTATTAAAATTCAAAGGACACGAAGAAATGAGCATATCCTTTCGAGCAACATGCATGTCATCAATATGTTAAGACTAGATATGTTTGTAAATATTTGCGCTTTTTGCAATCACAGTTTACTAAAAAATATGCTTTGTAAATTACTGGGATGTGACCGTAGTTGTGAAATCACCCACAAATGACAAATTAACCAAATATTTTAAGATGCATAAAGCTATTTTTAATCCTGGTCATGTAGCTTTTCATTTCAAATAGATTCAGAGGACAATGCAGTCCATCAACCAGTTCACCGAAGTTCTCTCTTAAAGGTCCTGTAAAGTTGATTGGTGATTGTAAATACCCGAATTGTATTAATTATTCACCATCATCCTATCATCATGTCTTTGAGAAAGTAAATTGTATTTACACATATGTATATTTAAAAAATCATCAATTAAGACAGATACCTTTAAAATAATTAATGATGCATGGAATAATATCTTTGTCATAATCTTTGACTGTAATGGTAATGTGGTATAAGCCTTAATATTTACTGTACATAGAGAATATATTATTCAGAGTGGAACGACTGCAGAAACATGCTGTTAAAGAAGAATGTTCTGAGATCGCATTTGACCCGAAACAACAGAAAAAAATATTGACCAAAAATCATGTGGAAGCCCGGGCGTTTTTCATAATGGTAAAAAGGCAAAAGTCGAGGCAAAGGTTTAATCATCAAAAAATGCACAGGCGAAATGTTAAACTACGATTGTATACATTTTCGGAGGAAATATTAGTTATGGAAAAGGTCAAGCTTAGTAACTACTGTTAACTTCTGACTCGCTTAAAAGAATCATAAAAAGTCAGATGTTGTGGCATTCTCAAGAAACATTATACTCAAGTCATAACTTACTACATAAGGTCTACTTCATTAGGATAGATAAATAAAGTTACAGATGACCACAATTTTCATTCTGCTAAAAAATTTTCTGTTACCTACTAACAACTATCAGACCAACTACCTGTACAGTTCATTTTCAACAACCTGGGCAGTGTGTTTGTCAACAGGAGCAACTACCATCAATGTGTACAGTTTTTAATTTTGCTAATATCTCGGCCTCGATTAATCTGTGAATGCTATAACGTTGATACAAGTCCTATATTATCATATTCAACTTAAAACTACATAAAATATCGACTACATCCATGTAGATTTGCTGTATTCATGTAGGAAGACGTCTTTTCGCGGATTTTCTCTCTAACGTCGATTGATTCGTTTCAAAATGTTAAAATTCTAAATTATTTATTACATGTCATTTTCTAAAGATGTAGCGATTGTAAACTATAGCTATTCAAGAGTTGAAACATGTTGATATTGTTAACCCTTAACTTGCGAATCCCGGAATTATCCGGGCGGGCTATAAGCGATTCCGAGGTTTCTGTATACGGATCCCAGATACGACACTTAGAATAATTCACGGCTGTCTCACTACTTTACTAGCCCTGTCAACGGGTCCCGAGTCGATTGTGTCCGCGACCTGACCCATGAGAATGGCTGTATTTACGCTCCGCGACCCGACATGAGAATGAAGCTTTGTTCAGTGTGTGGTCGGAATATCAAGCAAAATTCACACCAATTTGCGTGTGCACTGTTGACCCGTAACGCATCGATAATTAGCTTTACAAAAGGCCAATTTTGTCGGGCTTAGCCCCCGAAGTATTAATTCGCTTGAGGCTATTTTCAACCATGTGTTTGTATTGCGTCGGGTTTGCCTCGCCCGAGACTGCTATCTGCCTCGCATCTCGCGAGACGGGGAAAAAAATCGCTAACTCGCCTTACTCCCGCACTTCATATCATGTGAGCGAATTTTTTGTTTTAAAAAAAAAATACGGCAAAATAAAGGGGAAACAATGGACTACATTCCCATATAAAATTAGCAAATGTCAAAAAAATAATAAAGACACAGCAAGCGCCGTGGAAAAGGGCACGTTTACACCGACAATCCCTTTAACAATCGGCGATTTTCACAACAACTTGCACATTTATCACGGCTAAAATACTGAATGCATTTTCATGATTTTTATATCACAATAAACCGAAAAGAATAATCTTTTATTCTATATAAAAATGCGCATATTTATTCACAGAAATAAAGATACAATTTTACCTTTCTGAGAGACATGTGAAACCAAACGGCACACAAACTAATCAACATATTTTCATCTGTTATGGTTCGAGGTTAGCTTTTATTTGAAAGGTCAAACAACATAACCATATTAGGGTTGACATGTGCTTATTTGTCAACTGGTTCGAGATAATGATTTCTTGGAAAAGTGCGATGAACGACCGTTCGCAATGCCGCATACATGTTGTAAGTATTTACGATTTTATAGGTGGAAATAAAGACAAACTTTACATAGCTATAGAATTATAACCAAAGGTCGCATTCTAATAACTTTTATATCATTGTGAAGCTAGACATATTGTCTTCAATTTCGTATATAAATGGAATTTTTTTCGTTTCGTATTTATGATGTTTCGAGGCCCGAATTAAAGACAATCTTTCGAAAGTAATAGAATAAAAACGCAAAAACATAGAAAATTCATTCAAAGTTTCGGGTGTGAATTAGCCATTTGTGTACAGGTGTAGCTACTTGAATTTGTATTGAACGCCCGTATATAGTCCTTATTCGCCATGTAGATGCGGTATATTTCGTAAAAACGGTACCGGAATCGCCGCCTGTAAATTCCGCCAGCAGAGCTAGTTAGTGCCAAAGCCCAAACTACTGCTGCGAGCTGCGAGCCTGTAAATTCCGCCACAGGAGCTAAAATTGGTAAAATATATATACGCAACGTAAGGGTTAACATCATTCAATTGAAAATGTTCAAAACTAACCAATTTCGGGACACACCCCAGTTGAAAAACTACTGTCTATCGAGAAAAATGTTTTTGACGACTGCCAACTTCCGATTTAGCATGGACATGGCTTACCCCCTGTGAAATAGTAGTATAAAGAATGGGGGTTTTGGACCACTGCCACTGAATCAATATTTTATATCAAATCAGTCTCTATACTATACTAGATTTTTAACGATGTACATTTTATAACCCCAGCATACAGTGATAAAATAAGGCTGAAGAACCTTATATCACTATTACTGAACAGATTCAAATTCGAACAAACCTGTATAGGTTCCAGATTCTTTGAAGGGGATCCTCCTTGGGGTACTTATTGCATAAAATCTTTGATTTTAGTTATATGACAGGTTGTAACTATATTTTTCCACTTTAAAATTAGTTAAAAAACTAAAAACTAAAAAAACGTACTTTGGGTCACCCCTCTTGAGCCTCATCCCTAGTAACTGCTATGCAGCCAAGGGCAGATAACTCTATTCTCACCACTTTTCAATCCAGTCAAGTAGTCTGAATGAAGGGGAGGTGGGTGGCCCTACCCCAAGGAGGATCCCCTTCAAAGAATCTGGAACCTATACAGGTTTGTTCCGATTCTTTTTCAGAAGGGATCCTCCTTGGGGTACTTATTGCATAAGACAGACTCCCAAAGATTAAATCAAAGGCAGTGGCATTCAGGCTGCACCCAAAGGCGCAAAGAATATACAAAAATTAACTCACCCAAAGTATCAAGTGAATCCACCATGAGGGAACTACTCAAGGACCTGGGGATTACCTGGCGCACTCACAGTCGCCTTACCGGTCTAAATATCTCTTCGATAGGCAGGGCCTCTGCGTACGCTTTCGATGTCGCGACTGCCCTAACCGAATGAGCCTTGAGGTCACCTGGAGGCTCACGGCCCTTATGAACATAGGCTAAACAGATAGACGAGACAATCCATCTCGATATCAACTGCTTAGAGGCGGGTAAACCCTGCTTGCCTCCACCATAACAGCAAAAAAGCTGCTTATCCTTACGGATAGAGGCTGTTCTTTTGACATATGCTTTCAAGGTCCTGCGCACGTCTAGAATATGATCGTGCGAGGCCCGAGAGCCTGATGCTGCCGGCTGCTTGAGCGTCGGTAATTCTATAGGGGCCGACACATGAAAAGAGTGGGCCACTTTAGGTCGGTAGGAGTCTGGCAGTCTGATACTGACTCTGTCCCTGTGGAAGACTGTGAGCTTGGGATCGGCGGACATAGCATGTATGTCGCCTACCCGTCTGCCAGACGCCACCGCCAGGTTAGCAACTGGAGAGACAAAGAAGACATATCCCTGAATCTGGGACCCGAAAGCCAATCGAGGACTATCGAAAGGTCCCATACGGGGCTGATCCGTCTCACAGGAGGTCGGATCATGTCCACACCTGCTAAGAAGCGCTGGACCGGAGGATGGGCACCCAAAAGAGCACCGTCCACCGGAACGTGAAAGGAGTAACCCCTGACAGTTGATGCGGCTAAGCCAGCATCCAATCTGGACTGCAGGAACTCCAGGACCACCACTAAATCTGCAGAAAAGGGATCAAAAACGTCCCTATCTGCACACCAGCGCAAATAGCAGGCCCATTTATCCTCGTACTGAATGTTTGTTAAATCTCTCGTTGAAGCCAGTATTGTGTCTGCAACTCGTGCAGGAATACCGCTGTCTTGGAGGCGATTCCGGACAGAGGCCAGGCCACCCACTGCACCCTGGGGTTGGGGTGGGGGGCTCCGTCCTGGGACAGAAGTCCCGGTCGACACGGTAACAGAGCAGGTGGCATAGCCAGAAACCTGAGTACCTGTGGAAACCAACTCTGCACTGCCCACAGAGGTGCGAGTAGCACCAGCAGATGCGGAGGATGAGTGGCTAGACGGGCAAGGACCTTGGAGATCAGAGGCACTGGTGGGAAGGCCCACAGAACTCTGTCTGTCCAGTCCAGTTCGAATGCATCCTAGGATAGGGCCCGTGGATCGGGTATCCTGGAGCAAAACTGAGGTATCTGAAAGTTCGTCCCTGACGCAAACAGATCCACCTGGAATGACCCGTATAACTGGGAGAATATCTCTCGATCCAGAAGCCACTCGTGGGGGGCAAGGATCCGGCGAGACAGAGCGTCTGCTCGGACATTTTTAATAGGGAATAATTGCCATGTCTCCTCCAGGAGGGACGGGGAGACCGTACCGCCCTGTTTGAGGATGTAAGTCATGGCGGTCCTGTTGTCCAATTGGAGCCGGACCACCTGACCCTAACACATTGATGTGCATCTGAGATTCGGCCTGTGACCACAGACCCGAGACCGTGCGAGATCCCAGAACCCAGCCCCATCCCGTGAGGGAGGCGTCGGTCTGAACTGTCAGGGTCGGCACAGGAGCCTGCAGGGGGTAACCCTGAGTCAGGTGATCGACATTGGTCCACCATAACAGGTGTGGTAAGACCCAATCCGGAGTGACAAGCTGCTTCTCGTAAGACTCCGAGTGGGACCATAGACCCGCCAAGGCTTGTTGGACGGGCCTCATGCGGAGCCGGGACCTCCAAACCACATCTACGGTCGCTGCCCAGGAAGACTAGGTCCCGTGACGGGGCTAGCTCCGACTTCTTGAGATTCACGATCCACCCAAGCGAGACCAACGTGTGCAGTATGGCCTGGGTGGACTCGTGGTTCTGAAGCTGGGACAGTGCTCTGAGGAGCCAGTCATCCAGGTAGGGATGACAACACCTGCCCTGAGACCTGGCCACCTGAGCCGCTACCAGCATGAGCTTGGTGAATACCCTCGGAGCCGTGGAGATTCCGAAGGGTAACACCCTGAACTGATAACACTTCCCGTCGAATGCAAACCGCAGAAACTTTCTGAAGTCTGGGTGCATCGGAACATGAAGGTAAGCGTCTTTGAGGTCGATGGAGGATAGCCATTCCCCGACCTGCACTGACGAAATCACAGATCTTAGAGTCTCCATCTTGAAAGATGGTACCTCTATGAGTTTGTTCATGATCTTAAGATTTAGAATGGGTCTGAACCCTCCGCCCTTCTTGGTCACCAGGAAGTAGGTGGAATAATATCCGCTCTCTTCCTGGCCCACAGGCACTAGCTCTATCACAGCCTTGCTCAACAACGCTTTGATTTCTGAGCGGAGGATGTCCACCTTCTCCGGCGCGGAGGGCACCTTCGTGTGCCGCACCCCGGTAAATGAAGGTTGACTGCGCTTCCACTGTGGCATGTGGCCTTCCCTGATTGTGTACAAGACCCAGGTGTTCGACGTGGCTTTCGTCCAAGCGTCTATGACCTTGACAGTCGGCCGCCAACAGGGATGTGTCCCAGTAAGCATAAGGTGTCCGTCTCCGGCGGCACTCGGGCCCCCGGAACTTTGGACACCCCTAGCGGTACGGGAGGAGCTAGGAACCCTGGTTTGGCTTCCCGCGACCCCGAAACCCCTGCTTGCCAGAAGGCTGCTGGTGTTTCCCGCCACGCTTCTTGGGACCCTTGCCCCTGCCCCCAGCTTGATACAGACTAGCTGACATTCAGGCTGGTTTCCCCGTCTGCGCAGAGGAGTGGCCAGGATGGACAGGCGTGCGCGCTTGACGTCCGGATCCTGCACGGTGAGAACCCTAGAGGTCTCACGGCAGGTCGTCACGACGTCCGCAGTGTCCCGTAGTACCTGCTGAGCCCCCGGGAAGAGCGTTGAGCCAACCCGGAAAGGGAGATTCAGCAGGGACTGCTGGGTTGAAGGCATCCAAGTTGACACTGACAACCACAGCCTGCGCATTCCCACCACTGCGCACATCATCTGGTTCGCCGAACTCCTGAAAGAGTCGTGCGCCAGATGACCGCCGACCGCGGTAAGCTGACCGAGGAGCTCCGAGGAGGTGGCATAGCCAGAAACCTGAGTACCTGTGGAAACCAACTCTGCACTGCCCACAGAGGTGCGAGTAGCACCAGCAGATGCGGAGGATGAGTGGCTAGACGGGCAAGGACCTTGGAGATCAGAGGCACTGGTGGGAAGGCCCACAGAACTCTGTCTGTCCAGTCCAGTTCGAATGCATCCTAGGATAGGGCCAGTGGATCGGGTATCCTGGAGCAAAACTGAGGTATCTGAAAGTTCGTCCCTGACGCAAACAGATCCACCTGGAATGACCCGTATAACTGGGAGAATATCTCTCGATCCAGAAGCCACTCGTGGGGGGCAAGGATCCGGCGAGACAGAGCGTCTGCTCGGACATTTTTAATAGGGAATAATTGCCATGTCTCCTCCAGGAGGGACGGGGAGACCGTACCGCCCTGTTTGAGGATGTAAGTCATGGCGGTCCTGTTGTCCAATTGGAGCCGGACCACCTGACCCTAACACATTGATATGCACGGACGCAGACAAAGACTGAGTCTTGGACGCAGACAAAGGGACGAGAGAAGACGTCAGCTTCCGCTGGCTGTCCCGAGGGCAAGGATTGATATGCATGGCGGTCCTGTTGTCCAATTGGAGCCGGACCACCTGACCCTAACACATTGATATGCACGGACGCAGACAAAGACTGAGTCACGGACGCAGACAAAGGGACGAGAGAAGACGTCAGCTGCCGCTGGCTGTCCCGAGGGCAAGGATCCGGCGAGACAGAGCGTCTGCTCGGACATTTTTAATAGGGAATAATTGCCATGTCTCCTCCAGGAGGGACGGGGAGACCGTACCGCCCTGTTTGAGGATGTAAGTCATGGCGGTCCTGTTGTCCAATTGGAGCCGGACCACCTGACCCTAACACATTGATGTGCATCTGAGATTCGGCCTGTGACCACAGGCCCGAGACCGTGCGAGATCCCAGAACCCAGCCCCATCCCGTGAGGGAGGCGTCGGTCTGAACTGTCAGGGTCGGCACAGGAGCCTGCAGGGGGTAACCCTGAGTCAGGTGATCGACATTGGTCCACCATAACAGGTGTGGTAAGACCCAATCCGGAGTGACAAGCTGCTTCTCGTAAGACTCCGAGTGGGACCATAGACCCGCCAAGGCTTGTTGGACGGGCCTCATGCGGAGCCGGGACCTCCAAACCACATCTACGGTCGCTGCCCAGGAAGACTAGGTCCCGTGACGGGGCTAGCTCCGACTTCTTGAGATTCACGATCCACCCAAGCGAGACCAACGTGTGCAGTATGGCCTGGGTGGACTCGTGGTTCTGAAGCTGGGACAGTGCTCTGAGGAGCCAGTCATCCAGGTAGGGATGACAACACCTGCCCTGAGACCTGGCCACCTGAGCCGCTACCAGCATGAGCTTGGTGAATACCCTCGGAGCCGTGGAGATTCCGAAGGGTAACACCCTGAACTGATAACACTTCCCGTCGAATGCAAACCGCAGAAACTTTCTGAAGTCTGGGTGCATCGGAACATGAAGGTAAGCGTCTTTGAGGTCGATGGAGGATAGCCATTCCCCGACCTGCACTGACGAAATCACAGATCTTAGAGTCTCCATCTTGAAAGATGGTACCTCTATGAGTTTGTTCATGATCTTAAGATTTAGAATGGGTCTGAACCCTCCGCCCTTCTTGGTCACCAGGAAGTAGGTGGAATAATATCCGCTCTCTTCCTGGCCCACAGGCACTAGCTCTATCGCAGCCTTGCTCAACAACGCTTTGATTTCTGAGCGGAGGATGTCCACCTTCTCCGGCGCGGAGGGCACCTTCGTGTGCCGCACCCCGGTAAATGAAGGTTGACTGCGCTTCCACTGTGGCATGTGGCCTTCCCTGATTGTGTACAAGACCCAGGTGTTCGACGTGGCTTTCGCCCAAGCGTCTATGACCTTGACAGTCGGCCGCCAACAGGGATGTGTCCCAGTAAGCATAAGGTGTCCGTCTCCGGCGGCACTCCGGCCCCCGGAACTTTGGACACCCCTAGCGGTACGGGAGGAGCTAGGAACCCTGGTTTGGCTTCCCGCGCCCCCGAAACCCCTGCTTGCCAGAAGGCTGCTGGTGTTTCCCGCCACGCTTCTTGGGACCCCTGCCCCCAGCTTGATACAGACTAGCTGACATTAAGGCTGATTTCCCCGTCTGCGCAGAGGAGTGGCCAGGTTGGACAGGCGTGCGCGCTTGACGTCCGGATCCTGCACGGTGAGAACCCTAGAGGTCTCACGGCAGGTCGTCACGACGTCCGCAGTGTCCCGTAGTACCTGCTGAGCCCCCGGGAAGAGCGTTGAGCCAACCCGGAAAGGGAGATTCAGCAGGGACTGCTGGGTTGAAGGCATCCAAGTTGACACTGACAACCACAGCCTGCGCATTCCCACCAGTGCGCACATCATCTGGTTCGCCGAACTCCTGATAGAGTCGTGCGCCAGATGACCGCCGACCGCGGTAAGCTGACCGAGGAGCTCCGAGGAAGAATTCCCCGGAATCTCCACCTTCTTGGCAAGCTGGTCCTGCATTGAGGCCAGGTATGCCTGATGGACTGCAACCTGAAGCTGTTGTGCGGCGTTTCGGTACTGATCCTCGAAGGACCGGTACGCCGACTTCAGCTCAGATGCTCCAGCACCGAAGGGTGGCAGCCGCCGACCTTGCCGACCGTACGAGGGTGTAACCCTGGGACGGTGCAAAGATACCGCGGTGAACACACAGTCCCCCACTACTAGAATCCCCCAGCTGATACCGCCTAGCAAGGTAGCCTAGATCGGCCAGAGAGCGGGTACCAACTAGGAGGGGATCGATCAATTCGTCCATAAGTGAAGGGACCACGCGGAGCCCCACTACGGGAGCATTGCTTTTAGCGAAGGCCTCCCCCGATAAGCGGTAGTCCGTGTCCTCAGACTCGGGGACCGGGGCAGTTACACCAGGAATGGCCTCTGCGATTAAGCCAAGGAGGTTCCTGATAGCAGTGGCAGCTGATAAAGTAACCAAATCCTCCCGAACCTCATCGACGTCCATGGACTCGACCCCGGATCGCTCCAAGAGGCCGGAGCCAACCTCGGAGTCCACCGGGGAAGAGTCACGGACGCAGACAAAGGGACGAGAGAAGACGTCAGCTGCCGCTGGCTGTCCCGAGACCCCGATCTGAGGACCGGCCTCGAATTGCACGTGGGTCCCACGTGCGGCCCTGACTGCACCGTCACTAGGACGGCGGTCACGCCGCACGGGGCAGGGGTCGGAGGTCACTGCTCCTAAAGCACAGGAGGCGCCCCGTACCCTGAGGAAGAGGTGGAAGCCCTAGCCTGGGAACCGTCTCCAGCGAGAGGCTCCAGGTTCGGCGGGGCCAGCGGTCCCCCAGACGAGACCTGACCGGAGCCAGGTGTCTGGGAGTGCTGGTGTGTGGATGTGTTGGCCTGGGGCCGAGACGGAGCCGAGACCGAGATCCCCCCTAGCCTGGGTTGCATCAGGTTCACGACCCGAGGTCCGGAACTCCGTACGGAGCCCCGAGACCGCCGAGTCGATCATCACCTTCATCTGCTGTGTAATGATTGAGGTGAAATGCGACATATCAATTGGGTTAGGGTTAGGTGTAAGGTTAGATTGTTTGGGGGTGGCCGGATGGGAAAGACCCCCGCTGGTCCACGACTGAGTCGGCCTCGGATGAAGAATCATCTGACTTGTTCGGGGACACTGAAGCGGAGGCCGAAGCTTTACCCTTATCTTTACCTTTGCCCTTACCCTTACCGCCTTTTTTGGCTGACTGGGCAAGTTTCTTAGCCTTAGAAGGGGGGTCCAGTTTAGAGATGTCCTTGCCGTGTAGAAGCGCATCGGCGAAGAACTTGAGGTCGACGTCCCTCCTGGCTTTGGCCTTGGGGGTGAAGGCCCGGCACACATCGCACTTGAGTGGATGGTGAAAGTCTTGTGCCAGGCATTTGAGACACTGATCATGTCCGTCCGTAATGGAGACGGGACCCATGCACAACGAACACGGCTTGAAGGGCTAGAAACAAAATAGCCATTCAAGACGGAGCAGTGCAACATGTGTATATATATAATTTCCTTTAAAAAATAATATATATACTAAATACATGGGGGGAATGTGATGTAATTGTTTTTGTCAAACATGCATGAACAAACATGAGCAGAGGCGAATGGCAAATGCGAAGTGTAAAATGTAAACAAGCATGGCCACACCCCTAACATCACTGAAACAAATAGAACATGTAATGTGACTAAATTGCTTGAAGGCCAGGGGGCTATTCGGAATACCTACAGAAATCGAATATAAAACCCCAATATATATATACTAAAATGTGGAAAGCCCAGATCTAACCAAATTCCACGATCAGAACACATCGATCGAAGAAAAATGGCCGCCATCTTGGATCGACTTTCCCGCCATGTGCGCGAAAGTAAGTTACAATAAACACGAAATTACTACTAAAACCGTGAAGCCATTCGACCCTACTGTAAAAAGGTAGAAGTTACCACACATACAGATTGTCTTTGGGCCATTTTCTTTAAGAAAAACACTGATATTAGCATAGAACAGTGGGGGTATGGGAACTGCAAGGTCATGTTTGAACTTATCAATACAGGGAAATTAGGGTCTGCTTCTGAGTATGAGGCATACTTGAAGTACACGGCGGATACTCCTGGAAAAGTGTGCTTAAATTAGCTACGACAGAGAGTACAGAGATCGTCAGGCTAAAGAACAGTTTCCCTGGGGAACATACTTGCAGGAGCTTCGTGATTTCCAGTTAACCCTTAACATGCGGGTCCCGGAATTATCCGGGCGGGCTATAAGCGATTCTGAGGTACCCCAATACGGATCCAGGATCGGGTTCTTAGAAGAATTCACGGCTGTCTAAGTACTTTTCTATCCCCCATACCGGGTCCCGAGTCGATTGTTTCCGTGACTCGCTGCATGCCTCGAAGCCCGCAATGAGAATAAAGCTTTGTTCAGTGTCTGGTCAGAACGTCCAGCAAAATTCACACCAATTTGCGTGTGCATTGTTGACCCGTAACGCATCAATAATTTGCTTTACAAAAAGCCAATTTTGTCCTGCTTCGCTCCGATGGCTACACTGCCCGGTGGCTAATTATCACCTAGTGTCTGCACTGCCCCGGGGTGAGATAGGCCCGTACATGCTTATCTGTCTCGCATCTCGCCACATGGGCAGATAGCCTCTAATTACGGGAAGATATTGCGATAAGCTACCTTTCTCTCGCACTTTGTATCATATGAACCAATTGGTTGTTTTCAATTTTTTTTATACCAAAATAAAGAGGAAAGAATGGCCTTTATTCCCATATAAAAATCGCAATTGCGCTAACAAAACTGAAAATACAGCAATCGCACAGAGATAGGCGACTTTCGCACTTTTGAATTTTTAGACATGTGGCGCATTTACCCCAACATGCCTCGGCGCTCTATTTCTAAGAAACTACTTGGGATATTTTCATAATTTTTTTATCAGTATATAGATAAAAGAATTGTCTTCAATTCCATATAAAATACATGTATTTTCGGCAATAACTTTTGATGCGCCAAGTGTCGCGCAGAAGGTGATATTCGGCTTTGAATAAGTGACGCTCTTAGCATATACCATCATTACGAGCTTTATAACTTGTGAACCTCAAGTCTGATTTTTATAATTTTTACATCATTGTAAAGAGGAAAACATTGTCTTCAATTCCATGTATAATGCGCATGTTTTCGGGAAGAACTCTGCATGCGCGACGCGCCGCGCCAAAAGGTATAATTTTTGCACTTCATAACTTTTGAACCGCAAGTCCGATTTTTATAATTTTTACATCATTGTAAAGAGGAAAAGATTGTCTTTAATTCCAGATATAATGCGCATGTTTTTGGGAATAACTATGCATGCGCGAAGCGCCGCAAAATTGATGTACGCAAAAGTGAAGAAGTACGATAAGATATAACTAAAATACTGTTCTTTTGATACGCAAATATAGAGCTTTATAAACGATGAACAACTGTCATGATGGAATTTTGTTTCCAGTTTTGGAAAAAAAAATATAACATAAAAGCGAAAATATATTTGAGTATGGGACCCGCGGCTCGGGGAAAAGCCTTTTCGTGAGAATATTTTCTCAGGAAAATATTTCACTTTTCGGAGTTTCTAAAAATGCGTGAACATTTTTGTTACTGATGCCATTTTCGAAAGGTTTGCATTTCTAAAATTCAAATGCGAGGGCGCACCCTTCCAAACCATTTGAATTTAATTTATTATTTTATTTTTTACATTATTGAATAAAAGACGTTTCATTCAATAAGATTTGAAGAATTATTTATAAGTGTAGCGGACTGAACTGAGCAGATGGAGAATTTGATTCCTCACCACTTTTATTACCTTTAGTTCTTTTGTATCACAATTTTATTTTTTTAGGTATTAGTTTTTTCGTGAGCAGGGGAATTTCCGACGCGATTCGCCATGACATAATGAGAAAAAATTCCCATGAACATGGGCGTGGTCCGTCATCTTCGGGACCGACCCACAACTATAAATATCTACCGGGGGGTGCGCCCCCCCCCCCCCCCCCCCCCCCCCCACCCCACCCACCCCCCCCCCCCCCCCCTGCTTTTGATCCCCCAACCTTTTTGTGCAAATTATTTTTTTTTTTCTACTTTGAAATAAAGGTTCGTGTCATTCCGAGGTATGAAGGTTTCTGCTATATATGTCGAGAGGGCATGGGAACCCATTCCCAATAGAATCCGGGGTTGGTCCCATAGGATTGTTCCTCGGAGTCTCTCGTTCTCAAAAGAGAACATGGGAAACCTGTCCCGCGATTGAATCCGGGGTCCGCCGCGGAAGACGGGGACGGGAATTCCCGGAGAGCATGGGAGTATGCTCCCATGGGTCCGGGCTCCGCCTCGAGAGACCGCTCCTTGGATGCTCTGCTTCTCGAAAAGAGAAGTCATTCGGCAACTGACAACCCGAGCTTCCCTGACATAGAAGTATATTTTCCGGGCCTCGCGCCCGGTGCTACACGTCGCCGAGGAAATCAGAAAATGGTCCGGTCTCTAATCACATGTTATATATTGCATACATCTAACGCATTTTCAATCATTTACAGGTTGAAGCAGAATGCTGCGCGGACGTGGACGCAAGGCCCTGCGACGGCCTAGGGCGTTGCATACTAGGACACGCAGCTTTGAAGCCGTTTCAAGCGACGACGACTTCATCAACGAGATCCATGCTGATGAAGCCTCTGATATGGAGTCAACTGACAGTGATGATAGCAGTGGTTTAGACAGTGATGATGCATATGATCGGGACACTGTAATAGATAGTGAACATGGTGACACAGATGGTCTGAGTGATGTAGAGACAGAGATTGCCAGAAAGATTCTAGCCCCAGTAATTCCACCGAAGAAGACTTTAGTGGTTTTTAGGAGGAGTTTGCCGACATACCACAATATAATCAAGATAATTCACAGACGTTTGATGAGTGGGTGGATGGTCCGCGGCCACGTGTAAACTTGCCTTTCACTGGTCAAACTGGGTTGCGCCAGTTCATAGAACTTCCTGAGAACCCTGAACCTATTGACTTTTTCAATTTGTTTATACATGGTGATGACTATCAGGATATGGCAACGGAAACCAATAGATATTTCAAACAAGCAATGGAGGACAAAATTCTAAGACCCCGTTCAAGAATGCAACAGTGGCAAGACACCAATGCAGAAGAGATGAAGGTATTTGTAGCCATGACAATAGCCATGTCATAAGTTGTGCAGAGAAACTTTGCTGAGTACTGGTCAACAAGTGATGTTACTTCAACGCCTTTCTACGCCAAGTGCATGCCCCGAGACAGGTTTTGGCTTCTTATAACCTACCTACATTTGTCTGACAACAAGAGGATGCCGGGCCGTAACACCCCGTGCTTTTCACCAATAAATAAACTGGGACACTTGTATAACCGGATAGTTCACCGTTTTTCAAGAGTGTATAAACCGCATCAAAACATTTCAGTCGACAAGGGCATGGTGCCCTGGAAAGGTAACTTATCTTTCAAAGTTTATCTTCCCGACAAGCCTAAGAAGTATGGGATAAAGGCTTTCATGTTGTGTGACTCGCACAACGGATACGTTTGCAAGTTCAAACTCTACACTGGAAAAACGAATGAACCGGTTTCTGAAGGTGGCAAAACTTATGATGTAGTCATGGACTTGGTGAACGACTACGTTGGACAGGGGCATCACATCTTTATGGACAACTACTATTCGTCCACAAATCTGTACATAAATTTGTGGGAGCGGGGAATCGGTGCCACGGGGACGTTGAGAGCCAATCGAAAGGGACTTCCTGATTCAGTCAAGAAGCCTAAAAAGAAAGCCAAGCAAGGGGACATGACAGTTTCTCACAACCATGGCCTACTCGTTCTTCGCTACGAAGATAGAAAATCAGTCCTTCTCATGTCTACTGTTGAAGATACAGAACTTGAACAAACAGGGAAGAAGAACCGGGCAACAGGGGAACCAGTTCTCAAGCCGCGCATTGTAACAGCGTACAACAAGTACATGGGAGGTGTTGATCTGGCCGACCAGATGTTGTCATACACGCCGTTCCGAGTGAAGACCCTGAAGTGGTGGAAACGGGTTTGGTTTCACGTTCTCAACGTTGCCTTGTTGAACTCGTTATATCGTTTATAAAGAATATAGCAAAGATAAACCTCTAAAAACAAGTCGGGAATACAGGAAGGCTTTGGCGCAACATATAGTAACATTTGCGGACAAGGAACAAGTTCCATCACTGTGCAGACGTCCCCGTGGTCGGCCGAGCACGAGCGACGAGAGTGTCACTCGTCTTCATGGACGTCACTTTCCGACGAAGATTGAGCCTTTCGGAAGGAAGAAAAACATCACAAGGATGTGTGTGGTATGCTCTAAGGCAAAACGCGCCGTCCTCGCAAAACAAATTGAAGAAGGCAATGCGCCAGCAAGGAAGAGAAAGAGAGTAGGTAGAGAGTCGTCTTATGAATGTACAGATTGTAATGTTGCTCTGTGCGCCGTACCATGCTTCAAACTGTACCACACTGCCACTGACTATTCCAGGGCTTACATCACTGCCACGGAAAAAGAAAGAAATGAAGAAGGGAATGAAGAAGAGGAAAATTGAAAGTAAAGAGAGCCGAAGTGTGGACAACCAGTATATAATCATTATATACAGACCTTGTTAGGTCCCTAAAGCTGTTCTGCGCACTGCCGCAGGTAAATATGTGTTTCTATTTGTACATAAATGTAATGTAATTTCATTGTAATGTATGTCATTGCAAATAAAATATTTTTTATTTTATCAAAGAGACAGAGAAAGTGAATGCGAGCTTTCATTGGAAGTTCAGCCAGAACCGCATCATAAATAACACCCATAAATGCTGAACCGGGTGGCCAAATTTCATAAAACTTATATGGGGTAAAGAGGAAAGATTCGGCTTTGATTCCATATAAAATTTACCCATGCGCACGAAAAACTAAAGTTGCGGCACGTGCCCCGATATGCGCGATAGTCAAAAAGTTGCCTCAAAGTACCGAGGGTACCTTCATTTGGCACGCTATAGCTTCCGAACGAAGTTGCGCTTTTTGTTTCTTTTTACATCATCGTAAAGAGCAATAAATTGTCTTCAATTCCATGTATCATATGTATATGCGCAGCGAAAATTAAACATGCGGCAAGTGATGCGCCAGATGTCGCAAAAAGTCGAGAAATAATTTACGATTTTATTAAGCTGGAAATAAAGACAAACTTTACACCGCGCAACATGTATTTCCTTCGCCGCGGTGATAAGTGTATGCTGTGCTCATTAGTACCCATTAGTTCCACGCGCGCTCGGCTCTGGCACCCTCGAGGAGGTCTCGAGGAGGTCTCGAGGAGGTCTCGAGGAGGTAACGGTACTGTAATTAGCCCAAGCGGTGCCAGTAACTTGGTGCGCGTCGGGACGCATTCACGTGGTACTGTCGGGGTAGCGTCACTCTCCTTTGGTTGGTTATATTTTCTGAACCATAAGTCGTATTCTAATAATTTTGATGTCATTGTAAAGAGGAATAAACTGTCTACAAGAGTTTTGATTTCATAAAGCTGGAAATAAAGACAAACTTTAGATGACAATAGAATTATAACCATAGGTCGCATTCTAATATTTTTTATATCATTGTAAAGACAAACATCTGGTCTTCAAGTCCATAAAAAAATTTCAGTAGCGCACTCCAAATTCATGATGTTATAAGGCCCGAATTAAGGACAATCTTTACAAAGTAATAGAAAAGTAAAGAAAAATCGTAAAAAAATAATTCAAAGATGCGGGTATAAAGCAGCCATTTGTGTACGGGTGCCGCGACTTGAATTTGTATTCAACGCCCGTATATAGCCCGTATTCGCCATGTAGATGCGGTATATTTCGTAAAAACGGTACCGGAATCGCCGCCTGGAAATTCCGCCAGCAGAGCTCGTTAGTGCCTAAGCTCAAGCTACTGCTGCGAGCTGCGAGCCTGTAAATTCCGCCACAGGGGCTAAAAATGGTAAAATATATATACGCAACGTAAGGGTTAATAC
Organism: Gibbula magus; assembly: GCA_936450465.1. NCBI lineage: Eukaryota > Metazoa > Mollusca > Gastropoda > Trochida > Trochidae > Gibbula > Gibbula magus. Next base: position 25,421,106 of record OW388300.1, read on the forward strand.
CAAAGTCACTGCAAAACCTTGCGCAAAGAATGCCCCAGCAAGAAACCTCCTCACGCAAGAAGGGCCCTTTCACACCGGCAGGTCGTGAAATCTGCAGAAACTTTAATAGGGAACAGTGTACAAGGAGAGACTGTAAACTAGCTCACGTTTGTGCCCTATGTTATCAGGCCCATGCGGAGACGAGACACTTTCAAGGCAACTTACCTTAAAAAAACTGGCAGATGCGTGGGGAGAACCAACCTGCCCCCTCTCCACCCTCAAGTACAGAAATACCAACCCAACCATTAACCCTCAGCCTGCCAGCCTGGGAATCTCTCCTTCCAGACAGCCATAAGGACAGAGATTTTATATTATCAGGTGTTTAGGGGTTTAGAATTATTGACTCGGATAAACCCATTGAAAAGGGTGTTTTTGTTCCAAATTCTTTTTCAACCAAACAGTTCCACGATGCAGTGGAATATCAGCTTAGAAAGGAGATGCAGTCCGGTAACTATGTTAAAGTAAATTCCCAACCAGACATTGTGAGTTCCCTAGTGGCGATTCCAAAGTTCGATGGATCAGTGCGACTAATACATGATGGTAGTCGCCCCTTAAATTTATCAATGAACAGTTATGTATGTGACACTTCGGTAACTTATCATGGCATTCGTGCGGCATGTAATATTATCTGCCCAGGTGATTATCTTGCAAAAGTTGATCTGAAACATGCCTATCGATCAGTACCAATTCACAGGGACAACTTCTCCGTAACAGGCTTGTTTTGGACATTTAAGGGAGACAACAAGGGTACTTTTCTAGTGAACACAAAGTTGCCTTTTGGGTCCTCACGCAGCCCAAAGATATTTCAGACTCTCAGCTCACAGTGTGTGACATTATGCTGCATCACTTCAATGTAAAAGTAATAGCCTACTTGGATGACTTCCTGGTAATCGCGCCTACTAAAGCAGAATGCCAAAATGGACTTGATTTACTTATTAAGGTTTTGCGACTTTAAGGTTTCAGTATCAACTGGAATAAGACTGAGTGCCCTTCCACAAGCTTGGTGTTTTTAGGTGTGCTCCTGAACACTGTCGACTTCACCCTCGCACTTCCTCCTGAAAAACTCACCAATTTTATACAGTTACTCAAAGACTATTCTCAAAAGAAGAGGGCGAGTAAACACCAACTTGAAAGATTTGCAGGGAAGTTGAACTGGGCAAGTCAGGTAATTAGTGGTGGCAGAGTGTTTCTGCGTCATATCTTGACACTTAAGAACAGTGTGCTTTATAGGAATCACAAAATCATCCTATCAGAAGATTTCAAAGCGGACGTTCAATGGTGGCTTGATTATTGTGAAGTTTTCAACGGTTGCGTCAAAATCCAGGATAAGCGCCCAATAACAAATCTCCATACAGACGCATGTGCCGATGGCTGTGGTGGAATTTACAATGGTGACTACTACTATTTGAACTGGGCATGTGATCATCCTGTAATCCATGGGTGGCCAATTAACTACAAAGAAGCCTTTGCAATTTATGGTGCAGCTGTCCGCTGGGGTCATTTGTGGCGTAACAAGAAAGTCATTGTATTTACTGACAACATTACTGCTAGGAGCTTGATAAACAAAGGTTCAACACGCTATGAACCTATGATGGGGTATCTGAGAAAATTGTTCTGGATATGTTCTTTGTATAATTTCTCACTGAGTGCCACATACCTCCCAGGCAAAGAAAATACACTCGCAGACGCTTGTTCTAGGATTGCTTCACATGGTAACCTAACTAAGCTATATTCCTTGATGCCTAGCTTATGCCTCACAAATTTCTCGGTTGTTGAATTGGCCCAGCACATGTCTTCTATATTTATCTTCTACAGATGGGGACTGGCGGTTAAAGGCAAAGTTGACCCAGGCAGCTTCGACACTGAAATCTAACGCATGGGCTGAATCCACAAGGAGAACCTATGCTGTACACCTACGTTCATACCTGGATTTTTGTGACAAGATGAAGTTAAATGTCGTGCCAATTGTGCCAGAAATGCTCGAATTATATATAGCAGTTCTGGTGTATGTGAGAAAGCTGAAATATCAATCTATTATATGTTATTTAACAGTGGTGACCCACTTGCATAGTTGTGAGGGGCTAACAAGCCCAGTGAATTCATGGGGGGTGAAACAAGTGCTCACTGGTGTGAAACGTACCCTTGGTGTTGCACAACAGTGTGTAGATCCAATTACCCCACATATCTTGCTGCAAATGAAGGGGATACTATCTCTTTCTCTGGAATCTGATTTGTGTTTTTGGACAGCATGTGTTATGTCGCTTTTTGGCTTGTTAAGGCCAAATAATTTTCTTATCACCAACAATCAGATCAATTCGTGTGTGAGAAGGGTTGACGTCACAAGGATTGTAGGAGGCTACCTAGTCACTCTACATCGCACGAAAACAATTCAGTTCAGACAGTGTACGGTGAAGATAACTCTACCTTTCGTGCTTGGACATCCCCTCTGTCCAGCAAGCGCTTTGCAGGCCTACTTCCAGGCCACTCAGCATGCAGAGCCTCTCGAGCCACTGTTCATGTACTCTCGCCATGCTCCCTAGCTTAACCTATGCCACTTTTATGGCAAAGTTCAGATCAGTGTTGAACAAATGTGGCTTGCCAGCTCAGAACTATGGAGGACATTCATTCAGGAGAGGAGGGGCCAAATGGGCACATAAGTGGGGACTTTCAGATAAAGTAATCCAAAAACTTTGGTTTTGGTCAAGTGATGCCTTTGTGAGGTATATTGACACAGACACTCAACAACAAAAAGCAGCGGTGAGCCAGATGGTGGCTAAAATATAAGCTTATTATACACTCCTCCTTAGAGTCTTTATGAACGTTGTTAACCTTTATCAGGTTTGCAAATTTGTTTATCCCATTTGATGGTTATATCCTATTGAGTCTAGGATATGCTCTTTTTTTTTGGATTTTAGAACATCACCTCATTTTTTTTCTAAATACATTAAAATAACTATTGGGCTTGGGGTGGTAACATTAACTTACCACTTAGCAATCTATTACGTTTTTTCCTCTCTAGCCTCTATTCAAATTCAAGAGGTATGGTTTAACTTTAAGCATTAAAAATTTTCTGAGCCCAGTTGTTGTTGTTCCATTATTCTCCAGTATATATGCCTCCATGCTCAGCTCACCTATGACTGTTAGTATACGAGTAAATTTGTAATTTAAGTCTAACAAAAATACATTTGAAGTATTAAAATCAAACACTTTAATTAAGCTCAAGGTAATTTCTGTACAAACATTAAGCTGAAATTGATATCAATAGTTTAAGTTAGTAACATTTTAAAGGAAGACAACTCTAAAGGAACTTCCATCTCCAACCATTTGATTCAGCAACACAAAACTTCTAGGTCAAATTCAGTGACAAACACGATGCAAATGATTTGATAACCAGCCTTCGTGGTCCAATTACTTCAGATGAAAGAACAGCGGATGAAAGATAATCAGAAAAAAAGGTCATGAGCCCTGAAGCAGACGTCTTAGAGCGGCCATCTTCTGTGTATATGGTCCCCAACATTTACATGTCTGGTTTCAGATTTTTGTCGATTCATGGTCATGATACCAGAAGCAAATTGAAGACAAAATAAAAAAGGAAGTGTCTTAAGGTGCTAACACTTTGCAGAGTTGAAGAACTTTATTTCTCAGGCAGAAGGAAGTTAAACCCTAACTGAAGAAGGTTGATGTCTGAAGCGCTTCTGGATAATTGGACACATATTTACAATGTCTTCCAAGCTTTCACCATTTGCTGCTCCTCAAACATAGGATTTATCAGTTTGAAATCATGTTAAAAGGGATTTGATTTGATGAAGCGAAAGTGTTGAGATAATTGATATTTCACAAAAGTGCTTTTTGTTCAAAGTTCTGAACATGAATACTTAGGGTTTTGTCAATCTAAGCAGAATTAAAACCAAACCAATCTATAAAGTTAGCAAGTATACACCCCCTGGAATCCTGTACAGTAGGGTTCCAGTGACAGTGTTTTTGTACAGCGGGAGATGCAGTGATAGTGATCGGATTAGAGAGAATATTTGCTGTAAGTGTGTACATGGAGCTGTAAAGCAAAATACGGGTAATAAACAGTACATGACTATGAATGATGTCAAGCTGAATATATGGCCGATTCAAAAGTTATTTACTTTAACATTTTGTTTATGCATATGTTTGTGGTCATGTGGTTCATTGGTCAGGGCCGTCACAATAAAATCTCATTTGAATATGTATGCAAATACTGAGCATCATATGGACCAAATTATAGCATAAACACAAACTTCAGCCTTCAGAAATCACATTGTATAAATTTGGGAGATATGTGTTTAATCTGTGAAAAGATATTATAAAAATAGTGTACTGTACATACCTCGCAGTGATTGTGATCGTGATCGTGGTTTTGCTCAATGTGCATTGATGGTGATTTTCTGTATGAAATTAGTAAATAATTCAAATAGAGCATCAGAATCGATGATTAACTGAATTTGAAAAGAGCAATTTGTAATCAATTTCAGGTGAGGCATCGTAAAGGATACTTCAGGGTGTGGATATGGGTACTTTCAAGGAAACTGTACAATTCAATAGAGAGACAAAACTTATAGATACTGACTGTAAATTATAATTTAAGTAGAGGCATATACCTATATCTTCTCTCATTGTTAGACAATGTCCTAAAAACCATGAAGAATGTAAAATAAGATTAAATATAGTCGCAAGCGACGACAATCGGATTCAGCGCTTAAATGTTTTATTTAATTCACATATAATGAATTAGGACATCTTACAAATGTAATTGCATATATTTTTAAATAAGTTTCAAGTCTCTAGGATGTCTCTAGGAGTTTTGAGATTTTACACGTCAAAATCGAACAACTTCAAAGAAAATCAAAATGGTGGCTAAACCACGTGACTGTTTACTTTTGTGCTTGTATTAGTATTGCAAATCTTTTTTAAAAAGTTTGAAGTCTTTATGTTAATTTTGAAAAAATTCCCTTTGTCAAAAATCATTTTTCAGCCTGCTGTACATGCAGTCGCCATGGCAACCTGTTCTTGCTATAGTTTGGTGAAGGTTTTGTGAAATTGTCTGATACAGTTTTCCAGAAATTGAGATTGAATTTTTAACTTATTGGACAGTAATCTCATTAAAGAAGTCGAAAATCCAAAATCGGCCTAGGTCATAGATTAATTTGGATATAGGCAAACGTACCAAAATGTTCCATGATATCTGCCTATTGGTTGGTGTGAAGAAATATTCAAAAATATAACATAAAAAAGTAGCCAGTACACTAATCTGGACAGTGTTGCCAATATGAATTTTTGCATGAACAAAAGCGCTAAAACAAGTCAAAACAAGTTAACATACAAAACAAAATAAGTTTTGAACATTTACAATTATATTTAAGTCGAAAAAGTTTTTCTTTTGTGGACTTGAACTCTTGCACTAAGTCTGCTGGAACAGATGTCGGACACTCTACTTTTGGACCAAGGAAACAGCTGATATGATGCAAGAAAATTACTGATAATATTTTATACATCTTTAAGACACCGTTTTGTTTCAATAAAATTTATGGGAATTAATGAAGCACTTGTTGATATTTTGTCCCAGATCACTTCTTTGCCCTTCTAAGAATCATTATGCATTGATATTATTGACATTACGTCAACATACACTGTACAGCAAATGTGTAGGTTATTTCAGCATTAGCAACAACATCATTATAAATATGCAGAACCACGGACTTAAATTACATGGATATGCATCTGCATGGCCAGCTCGGAATTAACTGTGCCACCCAGCCGTGGTCAACAGCAGGAGGGCGCCGCTAAGAATCATGGGCAATTTGGCCACTGCCGACTGAGCCATCAAGCGATTTGTTATTTCCTTTTTAAGTGTAACAGACGTGGATATATCACATGGTCGAAATTCCAGGAAATACCATTGACTTGGCGTTGTGTTATTTTACTCCATGTTCATTTGAATTTCACCTCATTTATTCCACGCTGCTTCCCGGTTTTCGGGATGTAGCGTTGTGATTGATGACAAACGAGAGAATTACCTTTAAATTAAATTTAACAGGAAAATAAGATAACAAAATATAAATATAAAGATGACTGGGAAGAGTTTCTCTTAAATTATACACAAGATAATGCACTAGGCCTACTATAAATCGTAATTTCTAACGCTAACGCGGTAGAAAAGTAATCTGAAGTCCTCCCGCCCAACCCGTTTCTAAATGCTATCCCGAATAAACTAACGATATTTCCCTAACATAACAAATTCCTACTTTGAATTCCCGCACCACCCGTTCTTAACACTAATTAACCCTAATTACTAGCCTACACTAATTAATATAACAGTAAAACTACGCTGTGGGGGAAGGGTCAGCTGTCTCCTCGCGAGACAAGAACTGTTCAATCACTGGACAAGAACTGCCAAAGATAACATGGCAAGGGGTTGGCTGTCCCCTCACGGAACAAGTCTCACCTATCCACTCAACCTCGCAAGACGACAATCTGCGGTCGCGCATCGCCTTTTATCACTACCTAAGCGGGCTGGCCCATTATGCTAAAACCCCTAACCCTAAATAAACTATTCCAGCACGTGCGCCCAATCACGCGCGCGTAGCGACGACCAAAGCGAAGCGTACCCCGTGATAGCCCCCTATGTAAAGGAAAAAGGTAAACATACTAAATTCTCACCCCGATTATCCCAAATAACTATAATATACCCAAAATATATACTTTATGATAAATACTACCAATATATATATCCCATAAAATTAGCCCCCGTTACATAAGCAATTTTCTCACTTTTTTATCGATAAAGGTCTATACTAGAAATGTTAAGAAATAATAAGGAATACTGTGCAACATTCAATATAACTTTTTATTTGTTTATGAGTTAGTTACGTTGCCAATAAATCTCGGAACATTCTCCGATCTTTGTTTTGACCAGTCCAAGATGGCAGACATCGCAGAAAACGATATTTAGCACATTGGTGCTTCAATTTTCTCAATAATGATTGAAGAAACTCCTTGGTTACTGTGGTATACTTGAAGAATAGTAACATTTTGACTGCTTTTTGTGAAATCACTGGCATTTTATTCTACTGCATTAGAAACAGGCCTTCTTGAAAATGGGTTATTTCATGTATTTTCCGGTCAAAATAATTTTCATATTGTCTCTCGAAATTCTCAATAATGGAAAGCTGTTGAAACCATACAAGTTAATATGTTCAAAGTTTTTATACTATAGAAGCGCTTTATAGCAAAATACAGACGAAATTGATTTAAATAAACTTTATAATTATATCCAAAATTAGGCATTTATGTTCGTGACTGAATACCATCCAACATCAGTTATAGAGCAACTAGTTTTAAATAAAATTTGGAAGTTTCCATTATCAAATCACAACCTTTCAGTTTGGCGAATAAGTTGAATAAATCCCGCTAGTAATTTATTATTTGATTTATATGTTAATGATAAATATATTATAATTTTTAGGCCTATTCAAAATAATTACAAGTAATAACGATAAATGAATGATAACGTAACTTGTAAGCATATGATCTTATTTCGTACGCTGTTTTATTTGACTTTGACTTCTTATTAAATTAAAATGTTTATACTGTATTTGTTTATTGTTATTTCATTAGTTTCTCAGAGATGCCAACCCTATGATGAGCCTAAGTGTAATATTGGAGGTTAAAAAGTGTAATTTGAACTTGTAAAGTGTAATACCTGTAACTCTTTAAGTTTTAAAGAATAGTTCTTAAAAATGTTTATTCACATGAGTAAGAAAGGTAATAACTTACCAAGACATACAGAATTATTTCAACTCATTGTAAGTTGCCCCTTTGCCTTCTTTAGTAGTTCTTTAATAATTTCCAACTAATGGCAGAGAGTGCCTTTTTCACTACTCATTCAATATCAATAAAGATCGCAATAACTTGTTCACATATTTGGTCTGAAGTCTGTTTTGTTCTTTCTCATAACACTAAAAATTATTTCACTGTCACAATCACAGTTTCAATAACATATGTTATTTTACTTCTGACACTTGCATAATTATGAGCTATATTGAAATCTGGAAACATTTTTCTAAATATTGACATGATCATTTGCCGCTATATATGGTAAGATTATTTTTCTTTTAAAATCTGGCTAAATAAAACCTCTGCGAGTGCCTTGGTTAGACAGATATTTCCCTATCTGATCCTTGCAAAAAGAAGACATTGGTTCACTTGAAATGGTTTTATGTGCGTAATCAACATGCTTTTTCGTTTCAAAATTATGTTTGCATTTTATAATGCCTGACACTTGCAATTTCGAAATAACATTCAGAAAATGATCAAAATACGTAAGTATCACCAAGATTCCTTGAGGCATGGCCATTCAGTTAAATAATCTTTCCTATAATGTTATACAACTAGCTTACGTTTTAGGACTTTCGTTTTAGGAACTTTTGCTTTCTACCGGTCGCTTGGACATGACCATCTTTCACCGTTGTCACGCTTTAAAAATAACATACAGCCAGACTGAAATACATGTGACTATTACTTATGAAGCTCCTAACATAATTTTTTTTTGATCTTTTGGTTAAAACACTATAATTCCTATAATAACAGGTTACTTGGAATGAGAAGGATGCTAAGAGTAAGCAAATCCTACCGGTGTAAGGCCATTTCTGAACCCCTGTACCGGTGCCCTCCAAAACACTTTCCTGTGATATTTTATCGACTTTACTGATTTTCCCAAATGAGTTAAAAAATTGTAATTTTCGGGAGATTAAGTGTAATAGCGTAATTTAATGGTAAAAATCGTAATAATTACGCCAAAAGTGTAAGGGTTGGCCTCTCTGCAGTTTCTACCTGTGATGGCGCATCACCGAACAGGATTTTTTCCAACTTCAGTACTCAGAAAAATTGCACAATACATGTTGGACTTGAAATCGTTTCTCTTCTCCTTGGCGCAAACTCTGTTTCATTTCTGCCTTGTTTCAATGTTTGCCAACTCAGGATCATATAAGAAGTCTGGAGTTCTGTGTAAAGATGGATAGGACAGTCCCATATCGTACGCTGTATGAGGAATATGCTTAACCTTTCCTATACTGACATGCACACAAACTCACATAGATTTTACTCTATTTGTTGAGATGAAGTTGAAGTTGGCTGCACATGTTTGGGGAAAACTGTTGCACATGCTCTAGTACAAATATATGGGGATGCTGTGACTGTGACAGTCAATTTTCAGAAAAGAATAGCAACTTTATATGTAAATAATATGTAAACTAAAATATCTGAATGATTCAAGAATACAAGCATTGACTTGTATATTACAGCATGTATACCATTTTCAATAATTGACTTGTATGTACACGATTTGCAATGTATAGGAAGAATATGTTCTGCTTGTTTTATAGGGAACGTGATATAATGAAAGATAGGATTTTGGAGGTGGAATATTTATTCTCTGATTAAATTAAATTTCATTGTCAATGTATTACTAATTGTATCTATTTTATTTCCGGCTGATTGCACTTATCACAATTCCATATAGGAGTTTCTTTTGATATGTTAAATAAATTGTTAACAATTTTCACAAATCAGTTACTTCATCAAGCATGTCAACATGATTAGGTGACAGAACAATTTTCATTTCAATATTTCAACACCAAACGAGGAGGATATTAAAGAGCCATCACGGATGTTAGTGTTTCAAATTTGTGGAAAATATACTTTTACCGTCATTCGCCAGAGAAAACTTTTATCTACAACATGGCATATGTTAAATAATTTTCATATCAAGACAATGTATTGCAATTTGGTTTCAAAGAGAAGAATCACTTCGACTAGCGCGCGCTACGGGTATCTGACGTATATAAACAGAGTCCCCTTTTTTGCGTAATACGTACTACACAAACAGCAAGCGCTTCCGAAGCGTGAAGGCTCGTCTCTAGCGCAAGTCGCCATAACAACCCATGTGATGCACGTGCTGCACGTGTTCCTCTTGCAAAGTACCCTTGTCACACATTACTGAATGTGACGATTGCTTTACAAGCTATGTTTCTAAATGTCCTGAGAATATACAAATTATTTCCTGTTTAATGTTCTTTTTATTGAGATAAGACAAGCAAATTATGACAAATTTTTACTCTCATTAATTATAAAATTCAAGAAAAATACCTAGTTGGGTAAAACAATTATTCCGACATCTGTAGCAAATACATAATTAAATTAAATGGTAAAGAAATAACCGTCAAAAAATTATATATTTCGATTTCTTTCATTGCTCATATTTTTTTTATTCTTTCGTGTCTTTGTTTACTGTGTGTGAGCTAGACCATAATGCTTTGCGCTTGAAAATAATAGACTGGATCTATATTTAGACTGGAAAACACCTTTACTATTTAATGCAATTTCTCGGCTTATTTAAAGTTGGAAAAATTAGGGAAAAATTAAGTGTATTTATTTCACGGAGATAGATTTTTGGAAAAATTTTGATATTTTCATCAACATCCGTGATGGCTCTTTAACAGAACATGTTTTATTAAGTAAAAATGAATGATAGGTAATCTTAATTAATGCCAACAAACGAAGATCGTAACAGCACATGTTTTACTGAAATCACGACTAATCTAAACTGGAAGCGGGATGTTGATGTATTCAGGGAAGTAGATCGTTTATTTAACTACGCAGTGCGCATGTGCTCTATTGCGCCACTGCTGGCAGCGAGCAGTGATACTTCCTGCCTGCAGGTGTCGAGCTGATGGGGGTATCAGATTACATTGGTCAGTTGGGCGGCACAGTTAATTCCGAGCTGGCCGTGCAGATGCGTATCCATGTAATTAAAGTCCTTGGCAGAACCGAAACTACATGTCGGACCCATTGACATGCACAGACTCTAAAGCAATATAAACCTACATTGTCGTGTTTGTTTGTGTTGTAAATACGTTTCCAATATTACGTTGGCTAATAGAAGTGAGTTAATCGTGGTGCAGGGTCCGGTTTTCGATCAGAACTATATATATATATATATATATATATTGTCATTATCCTCAGTCAACTACCCGTATCTTCAAATTGGTAATTTTCGGCAGTCAGTAATTCTTGATACAATAACTCCATCTATATATATTAAATGTTTAGCAGGACTGACCCCCCAGCAACACAATGTGTGTCAAAACAAAAGAAGGAATTTCCTCTGCTTACACATAAAAATGAAATGGACTGCATTGTCTCTGAATTGCTTCCAGGTTGAAGTAAAAGTTTGTAGCTATGTCCAATGCCTCTACAACAGAAATTACTGAAAATCAAATTAGGCGTGGTCTATTGTCTAGTGAAGTCAGTTCAAATCAAACTTGTCAAATATTCAAAATGACCATACTTTGAAAGGTGATTGTGAAACAAGCATTAGGAGTTTACTCAAAATATAACAAACTTGTTATTCCCGAATGGTTCAGCTGCATATAAATCTAAGATTCAGCGCTTAGATGCAACTGTCTTCAAAGTGGTGTTTCCGCAAAAGTGCATGATCAAAAAAGGTTCAAATTCAATATGGCGTCAAAACAACGTGACCTACGACTTCGCAATGGTAACATTTTTAGCTTATCTAGTTATTAGGCATCTTTTAAAACAAGTTGCGAGTCTCTAGTACGTCAATGGGATTATTTAGACCCAAATTTAACAAGTCAAAATCAGACAAATTTAAAGAAAATCAAAATGGCGGCTAAACCACGAGACCTACGGATTGGTCATGATTTACTTTTTTGCTTGTATTGTTCTTGCGCATCTTATGCATAAAGTTTAAAGTCTCTAAGTGGATTAAAAAAAAATTGCCCATGTTAGAAGTTTTTCTTTATTATGACCGAAAATGACTGTACGCGGGCGATTTTATTATTGATTCATAATGGCCATAGTCCTGTCTTACTCTCCTGAAAATATCTTTCAATTTGGTGGGTAGGTTTTTGAATTATCTCCCTTTGAAGTTTGCGATTTTCCAAAATTCTCGGACTATGAAAGGTCACTGTGAAAAAAGTAATAAGGAGTTCGCTAAAGCTTAGGAGTATCATTTAATAACCAACCCTTTAGCTGCACATATATGCCAGTGTGAGCTCTTAGATGGAGAAGATTGCCAAAGGTGCATGGGGTCGGAAAATTGTAAAATGTGTCTAAAATCAATATGGCGGGAAAACCACGTGACTTACGAAATCGCCATGATTTACTTTTTTGCTCTTAAAGTCATTGCGTATCTTTTGCAAAATGTTTCAAGTCTCTAAGTGCATTTTGAAAAAAATTCCCATGTTAAAATTCGAAATTTGGATTCGGACCTTTAATGGCTTAAACGATTTTAATGAGTTCACACTAAGGGCTGTCAGATCGTAAAGTTTGGTTGAATTATCTGCAGCCGTTTTTGCTAAATAGGTGACACAAAATCGGTGCAAATAATAATAAAAAACAAGCCAATAACAATAAGGATTCAGCCTTATATCAATGTTCCATTGTTTTATTAATCAATTTGTATTTACATACTGGCTATGTCTCTGTTTAACAAAGTCCTACAAAATTAACTTGCCGATAACTTTCTCAATTTTTCACTTTCCTACATTAGAAAAGATATAGGAATTCACTGATGCCTCCACATGCATAAACCGATACACTAATTATATATAACGTCCGTAATCTCTGATCACTATCACTGCATCTCTCGCTGTACAAAATCACTATCACTGGAACCCTGTAGTACAGGATTCCAGGGGGTGTAATAGATTCATCACCTTCGGGGAGATTTTACATATGAGGGCCCTATTTACTGTTTTAATATAAATTCCAAGTGTCATTTTAACAGATTTGTGAGCACTTTAAATGGACTTTTCTAATCATCGAAAACAATTTGAAAGATTATATTATCCAAAAATTTGTTCCACAGGAGTTATTGAATGTATAAGATCTAGAAGTCAAGAGATATAACAGTAACCATAGATAAAAATAAAAATAGAGCCATGGGCTCTGTAGTTCATCAGGATTTGTATTGTTATAATAAATGTTCTCAGCTTGTTCTAGAGCTTTTCTTACTGGAGAAGAAGATGAAAATAGGTTTTTAGGGTTGTGACCTATGAGACCTTATTTGGGGTCACAGGGTAACCAAATATACAATTTAAAATCCCCATTGGCCAAGGAGTTGGCACACAACTTTTCAGCTCTCTAGGCCTTTTGGAACTCGAGAAGAAGATGAAAATAGGTTTCTAATCCTTAACATGCGGGTCCCGGAATTATCCGGGCGGGCTATAAGCGATTCGTAGGTACCTCAATACGGATCCCGGATCGCTTACTTAGAAGAATTCACGGCTGTCTAAGTACTTCTCTATGCCCCATACCGGGTCCCGAGTCGATTGTTTCCGCGACTCGCTGCATGAGAATGGCTGTATTTATGCCTCGCAGCTCGCAATGAGAATAAAGCTTTCTTCAGTGTCTTGTCAGAACGTCCAGCAAAATTCACACCAATTTGCATGTGCATTGTTGACCCGTAACGCATCGATAATTAGCTTTACAAAAGGCCAATTTTGTCCTGCTTCGCTCCGATGGCTACACTGCCCGGCGGCTAATTATCACCTAAGTGTCTGCACTGCCCCGGGGTGAGATAGGCCCGTACAGGCTTATCTGTCTCGCATCCCGCCTAATGGGCAGATAGCCTATGCTTATCTGTCTCGCATCTCGCCACATGGGCAGATAGCCTCTAATTACGGGAAGATATTGCGATAAGCTACCTTTCTCTCGCACTTCGTATCATATGAACCAATTGGTTGTTTTCATTTTTTTAGCTCATCAGGCCTGAAAGGCCCGATGGGCTTATGGCATGGGATGGCGTCCGTCCATCCGTCCGTCCGTAAACTTTTCACTTTTTCGACTTCTTCTCCAGAACCAATAACTCTAGAGAGCTGAAATGTTATGTACAGACTCCTTGGCCAATGGGGATTCTAAATTGTAGATTTGGTGACTCTGTGACCCCAAATAAGGGCCCCAGGGGTCATAACCTTAAAAGCTATTTTCATCTTCTTCTCCAGAACCAATGACTCCAGAGAGCTGAAATTTTATGTACATACTCCTTGGCCAATGGGGATTCTAAATTGTAGATTTGGTGACCATGTGACCCCAAATAAGGGCCACAGGGGTCATAAGCTATAAAGCTATTTTCATCTTCTTCTCCAGAACCAATGACTCCAGAGAGCTGAAATTATATGTACAGACTCCTTGGCCAATGGGAATTCTAAATTGTAGATTTGGTGACCCTGTGACCCCAAATAAGGGCCTCACAGGCCATTACCTAAAATCCTGTTTTCATCTTTTTCTCCGGAACAAAAAGACCTAGAAGGTTGTAATATTGTATGCAAACTCTTTATCAAATGGGGATTCTAACTTGTAAATTTGGTGACCCTGAGACCCCAAATATGGGCCACAACCAAAAAAACCTGTCGAAATTGAATTTTGAACTGATATTTTATGTGCACTTCTTTCACTTTATTTGAAATGTATGTCGACTTGAAAGAACAATTTACATTGTGGACATGTTTGTCAAATTGATGTAATCAATGTGAAATGAGAACTGTTGAATAGCCTATGAAATGAAAATTGTGACAAGTCATAAAGGACTAAATTGAAGAGGAGTTAAGAATTCTTTTATTTTACATGAGATATGTGAACTGCATATGACTGGTGATGAAATGATAAGATAAGATTATTTTCATCTTTTTCTCCAGAACGAAAAGACCTAGAAGGTTGTCATGTTGTGTAAAGAGTCTTTAGCTAATGGAGATTCTAAATTGTAGATTTGGTGACCCTGTGACCCCAAATAAGGGCCTCACAGGCCATTACCTAAAATCTTGTTTTTATCTTTTTCTCCGGAACAAAAAGATCTAGCAGGCTGTAATATTGTATGCAAACTCTTTAGCCAATGGGGATTCAAACTTGTAAATTTGGTGACCCTGTGACCCCAAATATGGGCCACAGCCTAGAAAAAACCTTTGAAAATGAATTTTGAACTGATATTTTATGACACTTCAACCACTTTATTTGAAATGTATCTCGACTTTAGATAACAATCTACATTGTGGACATGTTTGTCAAATTGATGTAATCAATGTGAAATGAGAACTATTGAATAGCCTATGAACTGAAAATTGTGACAAGGCATAAAGGACTAAATTGAAGAGGAGTTAAGAATTCTTTTATTTTACATGAGATATGTGAACTGCATATGACTGGTGATGAAATGATAAGATAAGATTATTTTCATCTTCTTCTCCAGAACGAAAAGACCTAGAAGGTTGTCATGTTGTGTAATGAGTCTTTAGCCAATGAAGATTCTAAATTGTAGATTTGGTGACCCTGTGGCCCCAAATAAGGGCCTCACAGGCCATTACCTAAAATCCTGTTTTCATCTTTTTCTCCGGAACAAAAAGATCTAGAAGGCTGTAATATTGTATGCAAACACTTTAGCCAATGGGGATTCAAACTTGTAAATTTGGTGACCCTATGACCCCAAATATGGGCCACAGCCTAAAAAAAACCTTTGAAAATGAATCTTGAACTGAAATTTTATGACACTTCAGCCAATTTATTTGAAATGTATGTCGACTTTAGATAACAATCTACATTGTGGACATGTTTGTCAAATTGATGTAATCAATGTGAAATGAGAACTATTGAATAGCCTATGAACTGAAAATTGTGACAAGGCATAAAGGACTAAATTGAAGAGGAGTTAAGAATTCTTTTATTTTACATGAGATATGTGAACTGCATATGACTGGTGATGAAATGATAAGATAAGATTATTTTCATCTTCTTCTCCAGAACGAAAAGACCTAGAAGGTTGTCATGTTGTGTAATGAGTCTTTAGCCAATGAAGATTCTAAATTGTAGATTTGGTGACCCTGTGGCCCCAAATAAGGGCCTCACAGGCCATTACCTAAAATTCTGTTTTCATCCAGAACAAACTAGAAGGAATATTTTGTTCAGAATGTTTAGATGTTTGGATGACAAGGCTTAGAACCGAGATTGTTTAGCCAAGGTGATTCAAAATTGTACTATGTACCATGAGATTCATCACATTGCCTGTTGTCTTTAAGCCTTATACAGTTAGATCAGTGCTGCCAGTGTTTAGTGCAAGCAAGAGTCTATTACATAATTTGGCGGTAAAACACAAAAAACACAGCTGGCTTGTAACCAGAGCCAAGGGGTCAGAATATTGCATAATCTCCTGTGTGTTGACCTTGCTGAGTGCTCTCTCTCAATTTCAAGACTAAGATATGTCAGGGTTAGGGATTGTGCATTATATTGAGACAACATATTTCTGTCTTCATCATCAAACAAAATAAACTCTGATGAGCTACAGAGCCCATGGGTCTATTTTTTTATACCAAAATAAAGAGGAAAGAATGGCCTTTATTCCCATATAAAAATCGCAATTACGCTAACATAACTGAAAATACAGCAATCGCACAGAGATAGGCGACTTTCGCACTTTTGAATTTTGATACATGTGGCGCATTTACCCTAACATGCCTCGGCGCTCTATTTCTAAGAAACGACTTGGGATATTTTTATAATTTTTTTATCAGTATATAGATAAAAGAATTGTCTTCAATTCCATATAAAATACGTGTATTTTCGGCAATAACTTTTGATGCGCACGTCGCACGTGCTACACGTCGCCGAGGAAATCAGAAAATGGTCCGTTTGACATATGTGTCGGAAAAATTCATTATCTCTGTATGTTTATTGTCTCTAATCACATGTTATATGTTGCATACATCTAACGCATTTTCAATCATTTACAGGTTGAAGCAGAATGCTGCGCGGACGTGGACGCAAGGCCCTGCGACGGCCTAGGGCGTTGCATACTAGGACACGCAGCTTTGAAGCCGTTTCAAGCGACGACGACTTCATCAACGAGATCCATGCTGATGAAGCCTCTGATATGGAGTCAACTGACAGTGATGGTAGCAGTGGTTTAGACAGTGATGATGCATATGATCGGGACACTGTAATAGATAGTGAACATGGTGACACAGATGCTCTGAGTGATATAGAGACAGAGATTGCCAGAAAGATTCTAGCCGCCGGTAATTCCACCGAAGAAGACTTTAGTGGTTTTGAGGAGGAGTTTGCCGAAATACCACAATATAATCAAGATAATTCACAGACGTTTGATGAGTGGGTGGATGGTTCACGTGTAAACTTGCCTTTCACTGGTCAAACTGGGTTGCGCCAGTTCATAGAACTTCCTGAGAACCCTGAACCTATTGACTTTTTCAATTTGTTTATACATAATGATGACTATGAGGATATGGCAACGGAAACCAATAGATATTTCAAATAAGCAATGGAGGACAAAATTCTAAGACCCCGTTCAAGAATGCAACAGTGGCAAGACACTAATGCAGAAGAGATGAAGGTATTTGTAGCCATGACAATTGCCATGTCATTGGTTGTGCAGAGAAACTTTGCTGATTACTGGTCAACAAGTGATTTTACCTCAACGCCTTTCTTCGCCAAGTGCATGCCCCGAGACAGGTTTTGGCTTCTTATAACCTACCTACACTTGGCTGACAACAGGAGGATGCCGGGCCGTAACACCCCGTGCTTTTCACCAATAAATAAACTGGGACACTTGTATAACCGGATAGTTCACCGTTTTTCAAGAGTGTATAAACCGCATCAAAACATTTCAGTCGACGAGGGCATGGTGCCCTGGAAAGGTAACTTATCTTTCAAAGTTTATCTTCCCGACAAGCCTAAGAAGTATGGGATAAAGGCTTTCATGTTGTGTGACTCGCACAACGGATACGTTTGCAAGTTCAAACTCTACACTGGAAAAACGAATGAACCGGTTTCTGAAGGTGGCAAAACTTATGATGTAGTCATGGACTTGGTGAACGACTACGTTGGACAGGGGCATCACATCTTTATGGACAACTACTATTCGTCCACAAATCTGTACATAAATTTGTGGGAGCGGGGAATAGGTGCCACGGGGACGTTGAGAGCCAAATCGAAAGGGACTTCCTGATTCAGTCAAGAAACCTAAAAAGAAAGCCAAGCAAGGGGACATGACAGTTTCTCACAACCATGGCCTACTCGTTCTTCGCTACGAAGATAGAAAATCAGTGCTTCTCATGTCTACTGTTGAAGATACAC
Organism: Gibbula magus; assembly: GCA_936450465.1. NCBI lineage: Eukaryota > Metazoa > Mollusca > Gastropoda > Trochida > Trochidae > Gibbula > Gibbula magus. Next base: position 25,439,331 of record OW388300.1, read on the forward strand.
AACTTGAACAAACAGGGAAGAAGAACCGGGCAACAGGGGAACCAGTTCTCAAGCCGCGCATTGTAACAACGTACAACAAGTACATGGGAGGTGTTGTTTTTTACATCATCGTAAAGAGCAATAAATTGTCTTCAATTCCATGTATCATATGTATATGCGCAGCAAAAAATAAACATGCGGCAAGTGATGCGCCAGATGTCGAAAAAAGTTAGTTTTTCAAAAATGAATTTTCTAAGTACTGGGGGTGCCTTCCTTACGCTCTTCATATATTGCGAACCATTTGACGTATTCCAATAATTTTTATATCATTGTAAAGAGGAATAAATTGTCTTCAAGTACATACGTGTTTCGCATGCGCGCGAAATAATTTACGATTTTATAAAGCTGGAAATAAAGACAAACTTTACACCGCGCAACATGTATTGCGTTCGCCGCGGTGATTAGTGTATGCTGTGCTCATTAGTACCCATTAGTTCCACGCGCGCTCGGCTCTGGCACCCTCGAGGAGGTCTCGAGGAGGTCTCGAGGAGGTAACGATACTGTAATTAGCACAGTCCCGGGGGAACCAAGCAGTCCCAGTAACTTGGTCACGTCGGGACCATTCACGTGGTACTGTCGGGGTAGCGTCACTCTCCTTTGGTTGGTTATATTTTCTGAACCATAAGTCGTATTCTAATAATTTTTATGTCATTGTAAAGAGGAATAAACTATCTACAAGCACATATAAATTTCGCAATATGCGCGCTCAGGAGTTTTGATTTCCTGAAGCTGGAAATAAAGACAAACTTTAGATGACAATAGAATTATAACCATAGGTCGCATTCTAATATTTATATCATTGTAAAGACAAACATCTGGTCTTCAAGTCCATATAAAAATTTCAGTAGCGCGCTCCAAATTCATGATGTTATAAGGCCCGAATTAAGGACAATCTTTACAAAGTAATAGAAAAGTAAAGAAAAATCGTAAAAAAATAATTCAAAGATGCGGGTATAAAGCAGCCATTTGTGTACGTATATAGCCCTTATTCGCCATGTAGATGCGGTATATTTCGTAAAAACGGTACCGGAATCGCCGCCTGGAAATTCCGCCAGCAGAGCTCGTTAGTGCCTAAGCTCAAACTACTGCTGCGAGCTGCGAGCCTGTAAATTCCGCCACAGGGGCTAAAAAGGGTAAAATATATATACGCAACGTAAGGGTTAATGTTGTGACCCCTGTGACCCCATTTGGGGTCATGGGGTCACGAAATCTATAATTTAGAATCCCCTTTAGCCAAGAAGTCTGCATATACAATTTCAGTTCTCTAGAGTCATTGGTTCTGGAGAAGAAGTCGAAAGAGCGAAAGGTTTACAGCCGGACGGATGGCTGGACGTCGGATGCCATGCCATGCCATAAGCCCATCAGGCTTTTCAGGTCTGATGAGCTAAACAAATTTTCCTAATTTGTGTTATTACTAAAAAGTTGAATCATCACTGGAGTCACTTTCCACAAGTTTGTTCCTAAAACCTAATCTGATTTCAAAATTGGATTAAATGGTTAACTCTTAAGTTGCGTATTTTGAATCCAGGTTCATGCATTACAAACATTAATTTGTCTAGTTGAGAGAATTTTAACCCTTACGTTGCGTATTTCTATTTTACCCATTTTAGCCCCTGTGGCGGAATTTACAGACCCTCCAGCTCGCAGCAGTATTTAGGCTTAGGCACTAATTAGCTCTGCTGGCGGAATTTCCAGGCGGTGAGTCCGGTACCGTTTTTACGATATATATCACATCTACATCGCGAAAGCGGACTATATACGGGCGTTCAATACAAATTCAAGTCGCGGCATCCGTACACAAATGGCTTATTCACACCCGCAACTTTGAATGAATTTTCTATGATTTTTCGTTTTTATTGTATTACTTTCGAAATATTGTCTATAATTTGGACCTCATAATATCATAAATACGAATCCACTGCTCTGAATGCATTCTCCATCTTAATCCATGTATGATGTCACGAAACATGCACATGTGATTATTTTACATTTGAAACAATAAATTTCAATTATGGCACACCAAAATCAATTATTTGACAAATTCCGGTGCTTATTCATCGGATATGGTACAAGTAGCTGCGACCCTCATGATATTGGATTCTATCATGCACGTGCAGCACAATACTTCAACGCGAAGGCGATGTGATTGACAGCTAAACCTCTGCCTTTCCATGCCTTCCGTACGTTACAAGTCTTGAATAGAACGTGGGATAATTACTGACAAACAATCCTAAGATGTCTAACAGCGTCTTGTGGCCTAATGGCTAGAAGCGCTGACTACCAAGCGAAGGGTTGCATGTTCGAATCCAGGTTCATGCATTACAAACATTAATTTGTCTAGTTGAGAGATATTTTAACCCCTACGTTGCGTATTTCTATTTCACCCGTTTTAGCCCCTGTGGCGGAATTTACAGATCCTCCAGCTCGCAGCAGTATTTTGGCTTAGTCACTTATTAGCTCTGCTGGCGGAATTTCCAGGCAGCAATACCGGTACCGTTTTTACGAAATATATCGCATCTTCATCGCGAAAGCAGACTATATACGGGCGTTCAATACAAATTCAAGTCGCGGCACCCGTACACAAATGGCTAATTCACTACCGCAACTTTGAATGAATTTTCTATGATTTTTTGTTTTTATTGTATTACTTTCGAAATATTGTCTTTATTTTGGACCTCATAATATCATAAATACAAAACGAAAAAATTAAATTTATATACGGAATTGAAGACATGATGTCTGGCTTCACAATGATATAAAAGTTATTAGAACCTTTGGTTATAATTCTATAGCTATGTAAAGTTTGTCTTTATTTCCACCTATAAAATCGTAAGTACTTACAACATGTATGCGGCATTGCAAACGGTCGTTCATCGCACTTTTCTAAGAAACCATTATCTCGAACCAGTTGATAAATAAGCACATGTCAACCCAAATATGGTTATGTTGTTTGACCTTTCAAATAAGTGCTAACCTCGAACCATAACAGATGAAAATATGTTGATTAGTTTGTGTGTCGTTTGGTTTTACATGCCTCTCAGAAAGGTAAAATTGTATCTTTATTTCTGTGAATATATATGCGCATTTTATATAGAATAAAAGATAATTCTTTTGGGTTTATTGTGATATAAAAATTATGAAAATGCATTCAGTAGTTTAGCAGTTATAAATTATGTAAGAAGTTGTGAAAATCGCCGATTGTTTCAAAATTTATGAAGTGTAAACATGACCTTTTTCGCGGCGATTGCTGTGTCTTTATTATTTTTTTTTAATTTGCGAATTTTATATGGGATTGTAGTCTATTCTTTCCCCTTTATTTTGCAGTAATTTTTTTAAATAACCAATTTGTTCACATGATATTAAGTACAGGAGTAAGGCAAGTTACCAATTTTTTTCCCCGTCCCACTAGATGCGAGGCAGATAGCATGTACGGGCAATGCAAACCCGAGGCAATGCAAACACGTGGGTGATAATTAGCCCCCAGGGAGACTAGGCTTCGGGGTGAAGCCCGACAAAATTGGCCTTTTGTCGATGATAATTATCGATGCGTTACGGGTCAACAATGCACACGCAATTTGGTGTGATTTTTGCTGGACATTTCGACCGGACATTGATCAAAGACTTGTTTTTGTAGCGAACTGCGAGGCATTAATACATAACTTCTCATGGAGCGACTCGCGGAGACATCTTGTCTCGCATCTCGCTGTGCCAGCCAGCTCCCTGGAAGAGAGCAGATTAAGTCAACGATCGGGGACTCGCGGAGGGGCACCTGGGAATTGTCTATGGCCATCCTGGACCATGCCAGGACCCGTAAGTTAAGGGTTAGTCTCAACTCAGTACATTCAATCAAAACTGAAGACGAGAAGCCGCAAATTCCCATATTTTGTCACTTTCTCCTATTCTCATCATCAAAATCTCAACCCTGCAAAAGAATCAGAATGCCGATTGATTACATTCTAACTAATTCATTTAAGATGTCATTTGAAGACATCACAGAATTATCTTTTGCTCTGGTAATTTACCACATTACAAAGTTAATCTACCCTCGTGTTTCTTTAAATAAATCATGAAGATTGTGATTAGAGCCAGGATATTTGCAGACTGACCCTGGACATTATTGTAATGAAAGCATAGCCAGTCTCCTGCTCCCTGATGAGGAGCATATAGAGATTTATTTCTGGATCTAATTGGAACCTTCGTAACTTGTGATTGCCTACCGAAGACCTTGCGAACCGCCCTGTGAACACTCCATCATGCAAGTCTCAATGATAATGAGAAGGTTAAGTGATGATCTTCACATGATACAACCAAATCATTTATAACCACCCTCTAGTGTATATCTTTGAATTTAACATACCGTAACACACAAACAGAGAAGCAAGTATCTTTTGTTATACATCGATGAACACAAGAAACAACATTACCAGACAGGAGAGTGAGATTCTTCAAATGATTTAAATGCAAATACATCTCTTTTAAAACACTGCCATTAGAATTAAAGCTTCAATATAAGTTAACAACAATTAAGGTAGCAGGTTGAGGTTGTTTTCTCCTAAAATCACTCTTAATTTTCTTTTGATGAAAATACATGGCTGTAGAATACAGCTGGCAGACTTGATTATATATTTTAACCGGGGATGTAGCTCAGTTGGTAGAGTGTCTGCTCTTCACCCGGAAGGTCGGGGTTCGATTCTCGCCCGCGTCATACCAAAAGATGTTAAAAGATGGGAATTGTTGCTTCCATGCTTGGCACTCAGCATAATAAGGATAGAACAACGCATGAACTGGCGCTACACTGTGGCTGCCGGGTGCCAATGGTACATAATGAATTTCCGAATTTACATTGTAATGAGGACAATAAAGTGTTATTATTGTTCAATTGCACTGAGGTCATCATAACGGAATTCATCTTCCCACGGCACAGGCCATATCTGCAGGAGAATTATGCATAGACCTCCCTGTCTGTGCCTCTACTTTCAAGATTGAACCATTAATTGGTGGTAAATTTTTCCAAAAAGCAAAGCCCCAATGGAAGATAATCAAAATCTGACAAATAACAGACTTCGTTTGGAGATGTATAGTATTTCCTTATACAAATGAAATAACAGGTTTATTATTACACACATGTGAGTGAGAACACTTCGAGATATTTTTGGTATCCAACGTATGATAGATACTGCAAGAGACGCATCTGATTGGTCGCTCCATGGTGATGACCCGAGGTCACGAGGGCGGGACAACTTTTGTCATTCATAAGTAAACAAATTACTAAAATTCGTAGGAATCACAAACTGAGCACAATCTGGGATATTATATATGAAACAACAACAAAGCCGAATGCGCTCGTCCTATCGTAACCGGTACGGTCACACACATCAGCTGCGCATGCGAGTTATCTCCCTTCAACCGTCAGTGGCGTCACTACGTCGATCGGGTCAAGCTCGCCTCACTGTGTTACTCGCTACTCACTTCATTTCGAGACGCTTCAATACATGTATACGCCTTAATACGGGAAACAAACACACACACGTCTTTGGTTATAATGATCCCGATGCAAAGCGACTTCCTTTTACCGATGGTGAGAACCGTAACAAGAACTGACATGGGCTTGTCGTTGCCTAGTTTATGAGCTCCTGTTTGGAAAATGGCGAACTGAGAGTGTAAATCGGAGTTCAAGATTTGAGTGAGTGAATAGAACGCTTTTATCAGTGTTATGTTTTCCTTTATACTCGGGAACACGTTATTCAAAAGTTAAGATTCAATTGATTCATAACTTAGCAAGCCAATTAGCGCTTAAATCAAAGATTATGTTTGTGTGCGGCATTAAACACTCTTTACCGTTACACATTGTGACGTCACTGACGTGAAAGTGAACTGTATTACTACGCGCTTCAACAGAACGTCTAGAAATTTTCGTTTAACTTACTTAAATCATTGTGTTTATATGTGTGAAATAAATAAAATACCAAACTCATTCCCTATGAATACCGTATTTAATACAACTCGTCACTTGTCAAACGTATTTAACTCGCTTTCGCTCGTTAAATACGTTTACAAGTAACTCGTTATAATAAATACGGTATCCATTGGGAACTTGTTTGGTATTCTCTACTTATATTTCAACCAACTATCTTATAATAGATTCCATGCGGTTGGAACATGTTGAGTTCTGTAGTCGCAAACTTACACATGAAGCTGTTACCGGTAGTCTTCAAATGGTTTGGGCCCTTTCAGGAGCATGTTTTTCATGGTGGTAGCAACCGACTTCAGTTTGTTCTGCTATGGGATTTTCTAAAAGTATTCCCGTTTCAGGTAATACTGGATGAGATTCAAATTGTGTTTCTCATGTTCGACATTAGAGGAGCTGGAATGGATTGTATGGTCCCTAGTATTTGCCATGCTTGGGATGACAAGAGGTGTAAAGCAGAAAGGAGTGAAATGTTGTGGATTTACGATAAAGAGTAAACTCCAGTTTTTGGAGTTTAGTAGCATTTGAAACCCATCTGTAATCCTGGTTTAGTGGTTTTGGAGAGGACGTAGCGTGGAGACCCTCTACCGATAAACCGGCATGGTGTATGCCAGTGGGTAGACCACTTTGGACTCAGTCGGTGTTGTACCGGTGGCCACTTCTAGACTAAAAGCGATTTCTTCTGTGTTAAGAAGTGGGCAGACCTTGCTGGGGCTCTGCTTCTAGCATGCTACTAATGGTAATAGAAGATGGGACCAGTGTAACACCAGTAGACATCCTGTCCTATACCGGTAGGGAGTAGGAAGATGAAGAAAGTAGTGAACGGGATAGGCTGGGAGGGGCTAGTGGGCCACCTCTGTTCCATGACATCATACCGTGAGCCACATGCAACCATGTTGCTTACACTAACAGAACCAGTACTGTGATTTGTGAACTTGTGATCAGCAACAATCTAGTTTCATTCTTTTTGTACCACCTATGGTTCCTCGTGTTATCCATTTTGATTCACGATCTTTGGAGTCACTAATTCTAGGGTTTCGTTTTTTCTTTCAATTGTGAACTTAAAAATGTTATTATATTTTGCTCAAATTCTCTTGTGTGATCTCTCCCCTCATGGTCCCGTATCTTCAACTTTTTGAAGTATCACGGGACCCTGAGCCCTTGTTCATAGAACGAGGACTTACATTTTATCAAATATATACAATTCGTAGAAATTTAAACTATATTTAAGTTTCTGCCCATAGATATGATGCGTACTCCATGCACTTATCATAACTATAATGTCGGCCCCATTAGAGCTCAACCCAGATATGTATCTCATATCATCATCTCACACACGTGTAATGTACACACATTTGTCATACACTTCTCTACACAAACCACACAACACGTAATTCATGTCTGATGAAGGGAGTCGAAAGGCCCCGGAAACGTCACATAAAATGTGTCAATCATCACTCAACAATTGTTATTTCATGTTTTGACAGCGCCTCCCCCCTCATATACTTTTCTCCCTTATCCCGTCATTTATTTGGCTCATGCATAACAATTTATATCTTCTTCTCCAGCAATAGCGAGGTTAGCGCCTCCCCATTGCTTACGTAATTCATGTGTTTAATAACTTAAAGCATAGAATGGGTACCGGCCACTGCATTTTAATATAAAAGAAGAATTAAAAATCTGAATTTTTCCATTCACGAGAGCAGCTCACACTTACTCTGGGTATACTTTGTCGCCTTGTACATATATACAGGGATTTAGTCACTTGTTTAACTGACAAATTTATTCTTTTAAACTTATAAAATACAAAACTTGTTCATAATTCATAATGATAGTTTTTGTCATTAATATTTACTTTAGAGAGTAAAACATTCTATTACACAAACCAAATAACCCTAGTAGTAACAACAGTGTTGCGTTTAAAGCAAAAATTGCATGGCGGCTGTTTTAATGTGAACGCATTTTATTATTTTAGACTTCCATGGCTTTTCTAAACCATGTACATTCATTTTTCATTTTTCAAATACATTTCATTGACTTATTTGAGTGAAAAAGCGTGCCAGTGCCCCTTTAAGATAGATCCTGATTCTTTAAACAATATAACATTGTTAGAAAACTGGGTGTGCATATATCACATGATGAAATATAGCCAAGCAAAAAATATATTTATTTTTTTATACATTAACTTCAAGTCACATAGATTCCAAATGTAAAGTCATATTTCATTGGACTATTTGTGTTACCAATAGGCAAATGGCTGCTTGAGCCAGGAATTTGTGGATTTATGTGACAGGGCCTACTATGATTTTTCTATTTGTATGGACTTAACCATTACATATCTGTCCGGAGAAGATGAACAGAATTGTGAATTTGTATCAGTTTATGACACCATTTTATTGTGATCAAGCAGATTAAACACACAAAAAACAATTTCAGTATTCACATGTTTTTAACTTATTAATTAATTTTAACCTGCCTGGTAAAATTTGAAGCTACTTTTTATAGAAATGTTACTATTTCCTCACAGAATTGTAAGGTAAAAAAATGTAGTCCTTCTCATTTACTGAAATTATCAATGAGAGCAAAAGAACCTGACTTATGAGGAAGGAACTGAATTTTTTAAGACGTAACAAAAGCAGGTGGATTGTACTCCTTCATCAGGTGGATTGTACTCCATCAGATGGATTGTACTCCATCAGATGGATTGTACTCCATCAGCAGGTTGATTGTACTCCATCAGGTGGATTGTACTCCTTCAGCAGATGGCCTCAGGTCACAGTTAATTTGACCCGGAACTGGTTGAGGGAGAGGAGGAAGCAGTGGAAAAGTAGGGTATTGTGGGATAGCTATTTCTATGGTTGTTTGCATTGGAGACCAGTGTTTCCGGATTTTATTGACAGGTGAGAGAGTATACTATCAACTGAAATTTTGCTAGATTTTTAGTGTCAGTGTTTTTGAGTAGGTGGTGGGTATAAAGTATGTTGATTTTGTGCACTTTTGTCTGTTTTCTGTGACGCATCAGTGTATGTTTCCATTTTCCACTCATATCTCAAAATCGGCAAGGTCAACCTCCACTTTGTAGTGCCGAGAGGTTGTACTTTGACTTCATAACAAGTCCCCCGCTCCGGCAATGTCAGGAAGCGAAGTAGGCAACCTTGTTACTAATGATAAATACTTTAAAAATTAATTGTGGACTGAGGCCAGATGGATTGTACTCAATCAGGTGGATTGTACTCCTTCATCAGATGGATTGTACTCCTTCATCAGATGGATTGTACTCCATCAGGTGGATTGTACTTCTTCAGATGGATTGTACTTCTTAATCAGGTGGATTGTACTCCATCAGGTGGATTGTACTTCATCAGATGGATTGTACTTCTTAATCAGATGGATTGTACTCCTTCATCAGATGGATTGTACTCCATCAGGTGGATTGTACTCCATCAGGTGGATTGTACTCCTTCATCAGGTGGATTGTGTACTCCATCAGGTGGATTGAACTCCTTCATCAGGTGGATTGTGTACTCCATCAGGTGGATTGTACTCCATCAGGTGGATTGTACTTCATCAGATGGATTGTACTCCTTCATCAGATGGATTGTACTCCTTCAACAGGTGGATTTTACTCCTTCATCAGATGGATTGTACTCCACCAGATGTAGTGTACTCCTTCTTCAGGTGGATTGTACTCCTTCATCAGATGGATTGTACTTCATCAGATGGATTGTACTCCATCAGGTGGATTGTACTCAATCAGGTGGATTGTACTCCATCAGGTGGATTGTACTCCTTCTTCAGGTGGATTGTACTCCTTCATCAGGTGGATTGTGTACTCCATCAGGTGGATTGTACTCCATCAGATGGATTGTACTCCATCAGGTGGATTGTACTCCTTCATCAGGTGGATTGTCCTCCATCAGATGGATTGTACTCCATCAGGTGGATTGTATTCCATCAGGTGGACTGTACTCCTCCATCAGATGGATTGTACTCCTTCATCAGATGGATTGTACTCCATCAGGTGGATTGTACTCCTTCAGGTGGATTGTACTCCATCAGGTGGATTGTACTCCTTCAGATGGATTGTACTCGTTCATCGGGTGGATTGTACTCTTTCATCACATGGATTGTACTCCTTCATCAGGTGGATTGTACTCCTTCATCAGATGGATTGTACTCCATCAGATGGATTGTACTCCATCAGGTGGATTGTACTCCTTCAGGTGGATTGTACTCCATCAGGTGGATTGTAATCATTCATCAGATGGATTGTACTCCATCAGGTGGATTGTACTCCATCAGGTGGATTGTACTCCATCAGGTGGATTGTACTCCATCAGATGGATTGTACTCCTTCATCAGGTGGATTGTACTCCTCCATCAGGTGGATTGTACTCCCATCAGATGGATTGTACTCCTTCATCAGGTGGATTGTACTCCATCAGGTGGATTGTACTTCATCAGGTGGATTGTACTCCATCAGGTGGATTGTACTCCATCAGATGGATTGTACTCCATCATCAGATGGATTGTACTCCATCATCAGATGGATTATACTCCTTCATCAGGTGGATTGTACTCCTTCATCAGATGGATTGTACTCCATCAGATGTAGTGTACTCCTTCTTCAGGTGGATTGTACTCCTTCATCAGATGGATTGTACTCCTTCATCAGGTGGAGTGTACTCCATCAGGTGGATTGTACTCCATCAGGTGGATTGTACTCCATCAGGTGGATTGTACTCCTTCATCAGATGGATTGTACTCCCATCAGGTGGATTGTACTCCCATCAGGTGGATTGTACTCCTTCAGATGGATTGTACTCCTTCTTCAGGTGGATTGTACTCCTTCATCAGGTGGATTGTACTCCTCCATCAGGTGGATTGTACTCCTTCATCAGATGGATTGTACTCCATCAGATGGATTGTACTCCATCAGGTGGATTGTACTCCATCAGGTGGATTGTACTCCTTCATCAGGTGGATTGAACTCCTTCGTCAGGTGGATTGTACTCCTTCATCAGGTGGATTGTACTCCATCAGGTGGATTGTACTCCATCAGGTGGATTGTACTCCTTCATCAGGTGGATTGTACTCCATCCGGTGGATTGTACTCCTTCAGGTGGATTGTACTCCTTCATCAGGTGGATTGTGTACTCCATCAGGTGGATTGAACTCCTTCATCAGGTGGAGTGTGTACTCCATCAGGTGGATTGTACTCCATCAGGTGGATTGTACTCCATCAGGTGGATTGTACTTCATCAGATGGATTGTACTCCTTCATCAGATGGATTGTACTCCTTCATCAGGTGGATTGTACTCCTTCATCAGATGGATTGTACTCCATCAGATGTAGTGTACTCCTTCTTCAGGTGGATTGTACTCCTTCATCAGATGGATTGTACTTCATCAGATGGATTGTACTCCATCAGGTGGATTGTACTCCATCAGGTGGATTGTACTCCATCAGGTGGATTGTACTCCTTCTTCAGGTGGATTGTACTCCTTCATCAGGTGGATTGTGTACTCCATCAGGTGGATTGTACTCCATCAGATGGATTGTACTCCTTCATCAGGTGGATTGTACTCCTTCATCAGGTGGATTGTACTCCATCAGATGGATTGTACTCCATCAGGTGGATTGTATTCCATCAGGTGGACTGTACTCCTCTATCAGATGGATTGTACTCCTTCATCAGATGGATTGTACTCCATCAGGTGGATTGTACTCCTTCAGGTGGATTGTACTCCATCAGGTGGATTGTACTCCTTCAGATGGATTGTACTCCTTCAGGTGGATTGTACTCCTTCAGGTGGATTGTACTCCTTCATCGGGTGGATTGTACTCTTTCATCACATGGATTGTACTCCTTCATCAGGTGGATTGTACTCCATCAGGTGGATTGTACTCCATCAGGTGGATTGTACTCAATCAGATGGATTGTACTCCTTCATCAGGTGGATTGTACTCCTCCATCAGGTGGATTGTACTCCATCAGGTGGATTGTACTCCTTAAGATGGATTGTACTCCTTCATCAGGTGGATTGTACTCCTCCATCAGATGGAGTGTACTCCCATCAGGTGGATTGTACTCCTTCAGATGGATTGTAATCCTCCTCAGGTGAATTGTACTCCTCCATCAGGTGGATTGTACTCCTTCATCAGATGGATTGTACTCCATCAGATGGATTGTACTCCTTCATCAGATGGATTGTACTCCTTCATCAGGTGGATTGTACTCCTCCATCAGGTGGATTGTACTCCTTCATCAGGTGGATTGTACTCCTTCATGAGGTGGATTGTACTCCATCAGATGTAGTGTACTCCTTCATCAGGTGGATTGTACTCCTCCATCAGGTGGATTGTACTCCATCAGATGGATTGTACTCCATCAGGTGCATTGTACTCCATCAGGAGGATTGTACTCCTTCATCAGGCCGATTGTACTCCATCAGGTGGATTGTACTCCATCAGGTGGATTGTACTCCATCAGGTGGATTGTACTCCTTCTTCAGGTGGATTGTACTCCTTCATCACATGGATTGTACTCCTTCAGCAGGTGGATTGTACTCCTTCAGCAGGTGGATTGTAGAAAATGCATTCAGTAGTTTAGCCGTGATCATCTGTGCTAGCTTGTTTCAAAATATATGAAGAGTGAAAATGACTTTTTTGCGGTGCTTGCTGTTACCATATTGAATTTGAATGTTTAGGAACACAGTATTCCTTTAAGGTACAGCCCTGTACTTCAATTACAGGCCATGTATTTCACAGCCAGTGAATTATAGGCCTATTGTTGTTTTTCCCACACTTACTTATGGTGCTCAATACATATAATTTGTCTTGTTTGAAAGCTGATATGATTAAAACCAATAGTATCACACTGAACATTTGATCATAGTCATTAAGAGATTTACCACTTTAAATTGCATTCCTGCCACTCCCATATTTTTGGGAGCAGGGTGATTTACAAATTTACAAATATTAGTCTCCAACTATCAAAGATCATATTCCAAAATTTTAGCTTTTTAGCTTACTGGTTCTTGGGCAGAAATCATTAAAAATGTTTTATGCGAGGACCAAATGAACAAACTTTGATCCTGTAGGTGAAAGGTACCTCGCCACAAAGTTTCAGCTTTGCGGGTACAACAGTTCTGGAGGAGAAATGTGTAAATGTTTTATATGACACCTGCCAGACACCAGATGCTGGACTGACGCCAGACAAAGGCCCATGCCATAAACCTGATAAGCTAAATATTTGTCAGAAAAAAATGAATTTAAAAGTCCATTGACTTTGTTGTGACTGAAAAGAAGTATGAACTAGGAAGTCTTCACACCATATATACCTAGGATTCAGTTTGACTTTTATTGTAATTGAAAGGACCCACCAAATAGAAAATAAAAGTTTTCAGAGCTAATATTGTACAAGTAAAATTGACTGAATGGTAATGACCAGGGATGCAGAAATCGGTCTATTTGCCGGACATGTCCGATTGTAAATCCAGTTTGACCGAATGGAAAATTGACCTATCGGACATCAGTTGACCGATTGCAGAAAATAAAAGGAAAACTAAACTCACAAGCATATTAAATAAAGGCAAACGGCCCTGCTTGTGTCGGTCATAATTGTTTATGAAATTGAAATATGTTGATCCAGTCAAGAAGTCACATTTATTCTTCACAGCACGAGGCACGACGTCAATCGTCATTTTCTTCAGTAAATTATAATTGTCGACAGAAAAAAACACTTACCGTTTGATATTTAATTGCAATTTCCAGTGTCATTTAGTGACTGAAAGATATGACCCATTTCACAACATTATTTACGAAAAAGATTTCATTAAAATCGCATTGTAAACAAATTTTGTCAAAGATAAACATTGCATGAACGTGTGGCTTCACCGTACCGGTGATTCATGAATTTGTTACAGATTAAGATTTTGCTACTTTGAATCTCGATAAATATAATAATATCTCGTTCATAAAACATAGGTAACATATTGTAACAATATATGATAGATCAATATCGATGTATGGTAAAGCTATTTAAAAATTCAAAATAAATAAACCTATCAAAAACGAATAATTAGCAATATTATTTCATGAGACGTTATGTAGTTGTAGCAGGGTGTAATAACTACACTTCCTGAATTGATCCAATTATTCAATCATCATCATCATATCATTTCAAATCCATTTATATGTTCAATGTTCATTGTCTCTTATTGTCTACGTTTGCCGTTGAATGCCACCTCTATTCATTTTTCACCTTCTCTCTTCTGCTACAGGAGCCTTTACAACAAGGAGTTCCCTTCACCTCTTATCTATTTTTAACTGTCACCCACCTGGGCTTCCCCTGTTCTATTTATAGGTCACATCAGAGGTTTCCTTTGATGTGTCACCTGTCTCTAATTGGCTGTTGTCCTCTGACATCACTTTCTGGCTTACCTTTCTGTCCAGCTCACTCCTATGCTGTTTGTCGAGCTGGACACATCATTTCTTGTTCCAGGTATAGCCATATTTCTAATCTGTTTCCATCTGTCTCAATACTTAATAAATTTCTTCAATAAGGTGCATTATGTCTTCCAAATAATATTTCTAAACTATTAATGATAATATTTAATTTGTAAAATATAAACTTAATTGATATTTTCAGTAGTTAATAAAAGTAAAATAATAATAATGGTTATGACCATGTGCTTTCTGAAAGTACATTTTCAAGTGCAATATTTCTACTTCTATTAAATTATGTACATGTGATATCTATTTGCAATATTAATGTGATAATTACACAATATTCATTGTTAAAATTATTATTTATCTGAATGTTAATTTTATGACTCCTATGCTGTTTGTCGAGCTGGACACATCATTTCTTGTTCCAGATTGTTGCTCGGCAAACAGCCTCATCAACACATCATAAATAAATTCATTATATCACCACCCATTGTTTGTGTCTTGGACGAAGCGGCCCAGAGCCGAACCAGTAAACCCGGCCACAAATTGGCGCCCAACGTGGGGCCGCTGATACCAAGACACCTTCATCCCACATCCTACATCTTTCATCAGGAGTGCTTTTTCTCATGGATCAACTTCATGGGATTGATGATATTTGTTTTCATTCATGGATTTTTAATATATTCATGGATTTCACGGATTTTTTCATGGATGTGCTCATGTTCATAACTGTAAGTACAATAAATACTGTGATGTGTAGTGACTCTGTGAGCCCTGCCAGTATTTTGTGTTGACTGCAGACTGCAGTACTAGTCCTGTGTGCTTACAGACTGACAATAATATATATGCTCCATGAACTATTATCTACTGTCATATGAACTTTGATGCACATAAATCCATTTTCCATGAACTTTAAATGAATTGAATATATATATACTGATGTTGATGCCATGAACTCTATGAATTGATTTGTCATTGATCTTGAATGTTTTGATTGATTATTGCCATTATATTGATGTCATCCATGTTGTTTTCATCATAAAAAAAAACAAAAAAAACCAAACAAACAAATCACCCAAAACCCTTATCACCCCTGTTGAATTTTACCATTATCACCCAAAGGCTATTTACACAAATTCTATTTATACAACTTTAAGAAGATTGCTATTTATACAATTACCATATCTATATTTACATTTTTACATAATTGAGTAAATGTGATTTTCATTTTTCATTGATCTTATTCTAATCAATTAAATAATAGTAATCTAAAAGTTAACAATTTCATATCACATTTAAGTTAATCAATATTGCAGTAATTAATTACAATCCATGCTTAATTTATAAGTTGTAAATTTATTGCACCTTATTTTCTCTTCTTACTAATAGTCTTTACTATTGGCATTGCGGCAGTAATTCTTAATAACTTAATTCAGTTCTTTCTGGTTTCTTCTGCCAGATATCTTCCCTCAGTCTTCCCTCGCCATAAGTACATCCCGTCTCGTCCTGTGTTGTGTTGTTTCTTTCATTGAACCTCCCCATTGCATTTCATTCAAGCTTGTTATCATAATTATATATCTGGTTTGATATTGTTGACAGTTTGTGAGTGACTGTCATTTTCGTTTTGCTTTGACAGTATATAGTTCTGTCAGCTTCACTTTTCATTGTCCGGTTATATTGCTTACTTCACAGCAGTTCTTACTGTTGATTTGCTGGTCAGATATTCTGAACTTCGATATTTTCAGGTTCATTTTATCTGACATTTTGAATTTTGATTGTTTACATTCTGCAACACTTCCGGTGTTTACATTCCCTTTGTTTACATCTACTGTTTACACATACACATCTCCACTTCCTGTCTATCTCAAGTTTCCATATCACATTACTTAATGTCAAACCCTTAGTATTTACATATTGCTAAACATTATCATAGTATTTCTGTAGTTACACTTTGATACTTTTACAATTTGATGTTTACCTTTTGTTGACAATTTTGGTGTTGACATTTTTTGTTGACATCTGAATGTTAGCACTTCCTGTGTTTACACTTTGACAATTTCCTGGTAATTCTCTTGACACTTTGCCATTTGCTTTTCACATTTCAACAGTTTACATCCCTATATTCATTAGTTTGCCACTCTGTAGTTTACATTTTAAGATACACTTTCCTTTAATACATCTTGTTGACATTTTGTTGACATTTCCAGTTGACACTCTCACATCCTATTGATATCTCTCATTTGACTTCCCAGTCTTGACTCTAGTTGACATCTTTGTTGACACGTTCACATCCTGTTGATATTCCAGCGTTGACTTTCTAGTTTTGACTTTGTTGACATCCACTTAGTTTGTACTTCGCTGTCACACTTGTTGTCATCTGTGTTCCTTATACACGCATATACATTTTGCTTGTAAACACTTTGTTTACAGTGCAATCTACCTAGTACTATCTTTATCTCATATCTCATATACTTTGTATCTGATTTCTGCCTCTTGACAGTTATATATTTATATTGCAGTTCACTCTCGTGTACAATAAACCACATACCTCTCCAAAACACAATCCATATTGACATAGAATAACCTGCTACTTTCTTCAGAACATTTACACTGTTATACCTGGACCATTGACATACCAGTAACATTTACTTATGTTAACCTATAGGTCCCTCTAATTAATTTCATGCATCTAGATAGTTAGGCAAATTATACCCGGACATTTCATGCATCTCATTTTGTTTCCTTTTCGGAGGAGTTACATCACTTGAATTTTTGGACAGCAGTTCTATGCTTATTTGTAGATAGTCCTGTTGTAAATTGTTGGATCTTTACTTGTAAGATTCTTTTTGCCTTTAAATAGGTACATAATCCATTTTCATCAATCACACTGTCAACACTTTTTGAAAACTTTTTACATTTAACACTTTTCATTACATTTATACTTTGACTTACACCATGGCTGAGAGCACCATCGAGCGTGTGGATTCAGACATTGTGGCAGCCATGGAGATTCTCCAGAATCTGCCCAGGTCTGTCCGCACCGGGGTTTTGAGTCGACTGGCAGACGATGTCACTAACCAATTACATCACACTTATAACCTAAGTGCTGAAGGTGGTCTCCCGTTGAATGCTACACATCCCATTCAACCGCCACCTTCAGCCAACGCATCTCTGCCATGTCGATCTCCCCACTCCTCTCCAGTTCCCCAGATGCAGGGAACTGGGAGAGCTTCACTTCAAGGGGAAGGGAACTCACTGCTGAATTTACCTGAGTCATCACTCAGGTTGCAGGAGTCTCCTCTTCCTTGTCCTCAGCCACCAAGGTACTCTACACCTTTTGTGACACAGACAACCCAAACGCCATTCCACTTTTCCTCTCTTCACCACAGCATCCATCATCCTCCTCCAATGCCTGGCCCGACAACGTATATGCCTATCTTCAATGCACCAAGTCCCAAGATTTCTTCTTTCTCTGGGAATGGGGCAAAAGGCGAGGTCAGGTATTCTCAATGGCGCATGGAGATTGTTGGTTGTCGGAGGGAGAACTCCTATTCTGACACCGCAATTCTCAACGCCATGAGGAGATCCGCCAAGGGATCAGCTGCTGATTTGCTTTGTGGGCTTTCAGCATCTGTTTCCCTGGATGCTGCGATGGAACAGTTGGATGTGGTTTTTGGCAATGTGATGCCTGGTGAGACCCTCATGGAGAGGTTCTACACCGCTCGCCAGGCCAAGACCGAGACAGTAGCTGAATGGAGTTGTCGCCTCCATGAGTTAATCTCACAGATAGAGGTTTCTGGGACTCTCCCTCCTAAAGCAGCTACTGGTTTGCTTCGAAGCCGATTCTGGATGGGACTCTCTCGGGATGACCTGAAGCAAGCCACTCGGCACCACTATGATTCGGGGATGGACTTCAACCGGCTTCTGCTTGCCGTCCGCCGAATTGAAGAGGAGTTAGCCTCCCCTCGAGAAGTGCACTCAATGCAGTCATCATCACCACAACCGACCAATCAACAGATGGAAGAAGTGCTTTCTCGACTTAAGGAACTAGGTAAGAACCTTAGTGTCCTTGGGGAGCGGGTGAAGACGTTGGAGAACCCTACCCAGCGCAATACACCACACAAAACATCTTCAAAACACCACATAAACAAGACCAAACCTTCTGGTTCCACTCCTGGTCCCACTTCTGGTGCTACTCACACTCCTTCTTCAAAATCGACTTACACACCTCCTTCAAATTTTACTTTCACACCTTCATCAGGTCCTTCTTTCGGTTCCTCTTCGGGTTATGGTTCAGCTACACCACCGCCACAGCCACCTTCTTCCAATCAAGTTTATTGCTTTGATTGTGGAGCCCCAGGAGTGAGGAGGGGGCATTACGGATGCCATCCTTTAAACTCCTAGGAGTCCAAAACATGGAGCGTGTTTTGGACTCCAATGTTAGCTCCAAAAGGCTGCCGCCAAATCTTGTTGGACCATCTAACGTAGCTGTTGTTGAGGTTGAAGGTATCTCTTGCAGTGTCCTTCTTGACACAGGCTCTCAGATTTCGAGCATGTCGGAGGCCTTCTACCAACAGAATCTCAACAGACTCCCTATTCTAGACCTTGGGTCACTCCTGGATTTGACAGGCGCTGGGGACTGTAAGCTGCCTTATCTTGGGTATGTGAACACAGTCATTCATATTCCTAGCGACTTTCTTGGTGAAGAAGTTGAGGTACCCTCTCCCATTCTAATTGTACCTACAACCCAATATCATCATAAAGTGCCCATGGTCCTAGGTACCAACGCCATGGTGTTTGCTTCTAGTCTTCTTGGGTCGCCTTCTTCAGGTTCTTCTCCTGCATGGACTATGGCTCGCCAGTGGCTTATTTCTTCTCGGCTTGACCTCCATCGAACGGAAAGTGTGCGGACAACTAAACCTATCACCATCCCAGCCTCATGTAATCAGATTATTACAGGTATTTCCAGGGGTAAGCCACCGCAGGAAGGTAAACATTTCTTTGCTTCCTCCACTCCCACACTTCCCGGGTCCCTTAACCTAGTTAATGGTGTTGTGAACTTCAAACCGGGCCAGTCGACAACTAGGGTTAAGGTTGAAGTCGCCAATTCCTCTTCTCATCCAATCACCATTCCGTCCAAAACAGTTCTTTGTTGTTTGGAGCAGGTTGATTTGGTTGAAGGTCTTCCTTCGGGGAATGGGTCGACATTTTCAAGGTCATCCGAGCCACAGACTCTCTTTAATTTTTCTTCACGGCCTTCTGATTGTACTCCAGGTCAGATCTCCCAGTTACAGTCACTTCTTTCGGAGTTTGATGATATATTCAGCAAGTCTGATATGGATATGGGTCACACAGACTTAGTGACTCATAGGATTGAGCTCACCGACGAACAGCCGTTCAGGGAGAGACATCGCCGTATTCCACCTTCTATGTATCAAGAGGTCAGGGATCACATTCAACAGATGTTGAGTGCCAATGTCATCCGTCCTTCAGTAAGTCCCTATGCTTCTCCTGTGGTTCTCGTGCGTAAGAAAGACTCATCTTTGAGGTTCTGCATTGATTTTCGTCAGCTTAACAAACGCACGATTCGGGATTCATATGCTTTGCCAAGGATTGAAGAGACTCTTGATGCACTTCACGGCGCACGTTTTTTCTCATGTCTTGACCTGAAGTCTGGCTATTGGCAGGTTGAGGTTGCAGAGGAGCACAAGGCTCGTACAGCTTTCACGGTTGGTCCTTTAGGATTTTATGAGTGTAATTCTATGCCTTTTGGTCTGACAAATGCTCCTGCTACTTTTCAGCGTCTCATGGAACGGTGTATGGGTGACATGCATCTTCTTCAGTGCCTCATATATCTAGATGACGTCATCGTATTTTCTAAGACCTTTGACGAGCATCTAGAGAGATTACGAGCAATCTTTCAACGTTTGCGCGAGAATGGGCTGAAGCTGAAGCCTTCAAAGTGCCAATTCTTGCAGACCTCTGTGAAATATCTAGGTCATGTAATCTCTGAGGACGGCATCACCACCGATCCTGAGAAAATTTCATCTCTCAATACTTGGCCCGTCCCACAGAATGTGGATGACGTTCGTCGTTTTCTGGGTTTTTCTGGGTATTATCGCCGTTTTGTTCCTAACTACGCCAAAATTGCTAAACCTTTGACAAGTTTGTTAGTTGGGCATAGCGGAAAGAAGACCAGCAGGACTATCAAGACAGATACGCAGTGGAATTGGGGAGAACAACAACAAACTGCCTTCAGTGACCTTGTGAGCAAGCTCAGTAGTGCTCCTGTTTTGGCTTACGCTGACTTCACTCGTCCCTTCGAACTGCACATTGATGCTAGTGGTGAAGGCCTCGGTGCTGTTCTGTACCAGACACAAGAGGATAAGAAGAGAGTGATAGCTTATGCTAGCCGAGGGCTTTCTCGATCTGAGCGTAATTATCCTGCTCACAAATTGGAGTTTCTTGCTCTCAAATGGGCCGTTACAAAAAAGTTCCATGACTACTTGTACGGTAACCATTTCACTGTTTGGACAGATAATAACCCCCTGACTTATGTGCTTACCTCCGCGAAATTAGATGCCTGTGGGCATCGCTGGCTCGCGACCCTCGCTGCCTACGACTTTTCTATAGAGTACATTCCAGGCGCGAGGAATAGGGATGCCGACGCACTGTCCCGGCTGCCCCGTGAGGTTATCGACATCAAGTCAGTTTCTGCTATCTGTAACTCACAGCAGACTACTCCTTTCATAGAGACCTTGTCAGTGACCCATGACGTGTTGTGCCATATGACCTCCGTCGATTCAAGCTCTTCCGATGTTGGCGCTGATCACCAAATGCTGACGTTTCAGCAGGCGGACCCTTCAATCTGCTCGATTGTTGGACTCCTTCGCACCGGTGATCGTCCTTCAAAGGAAGCGATTAAATCGTACGATCGAGAGTCAGCCAACATTCTCCGTCAGTGGGACTCACTACGCCTCGTTAACAACCTTCTGGTGAGGCAACAGGGTAACAGTGGCGACCCCTACCTTCAGACGATTGTCCCCAAACCTCAACGTGAAACTATCATCACACACCTTCATGATGGAATGGGACATCTGGGTAGGGATCGGACTGTATCACTTCTCCGTACCAGGTTCTATTGGCCTGGTATGATGGGTGATGTGGAGGACCATATCCATAGTTGTCAACGCTGCATCCTGAGGAAAGCTCCCAATCAGACAGAAAGAGCGCCTCTTGTGAATGTAGAGACATCGCAACCAATGGAAATGGTCTGTATGGACTTTCTTTCACTCGAACCATCTACGGGTGGTTTCGAAAATGTCCTGGTGATCTCCGATCACTTCACCAAATATGCCATCACTATACCTACTCGGAATCAGACTGCACGGACAACTGCCAAGGCACTGTTTGAGAACTTTATTGTTCACTACGGTGCACCAGGCAAGCTGCATTCCGATCAGGGGCGAAATTTCGAGAGCGAGGTAATCAAACAGCTCTGCGGCATTATGGGCATAAAGAAGTCTCGTACCACTCCTTACCATCCAATGGGGAACGGCTTGGTTGAAAGGTTCAACCGTACACTTCTCGGGATGCTCGGTACTTTGCAGGACTGTGAAAAAGCAAGGTGGAAGGATCATTTGTCACATTTGACCCATGCCTACAATTGCACAATTCACGAGTCGACCGGGTTTTCCCCGTATTACCTCATGTTTGGTAGACATCCTAGGCTACCTGTCGACGTTGCGTTTGGCCTATCTTTAGCTAACCCACCTCCATCCAGCTATACGCAGTTTGCTGCTGATATGAAGCGCAAGTTGAACTCTGCGTATGAGCTGGCATCAGCAAACCTTGAAAAGGCCCGAGCAAAACAACGGAAGAACTACAACCTCAAAGCTCGTGGTGCAACAGTCAAGGTTGGTGATGTGGTGTTGGTACGTAACGTTGGCATTCGAGGTAAACAGAAGCTGGCCAATCGTTGGGAAGAGACTTTCTACGTGGTGGAGGCACAACCGAATTCAGGCATTCCAGTTTTCAAGGTCCGGAAGGAAGGTGCTGCTGAATGTCGTGTTCTCCATCGCAACATGCTTCTCCCGATTGGTTCAGACGGTAGACCAATTCCCAAGCCGCGTGGTCTTTCGCCACAGTTGAATGTGTCTGACACATCGATTGATTTGTCTCAGTCACTTCTGGAGTCATCCTCGTCCGGACTGGATGTTGGAATTTTGAATTCTTCAGAGACTGACAGGTCATCAACCCAGCCGT
This sequence comes from Gibbula magus, assembly GCA_936450465.1. Taxonomy (NCBI): domain Eukaryota; kingdom Metazoa; phylum Mollusca; class Gastropoda; order Trochida; family Trochidae; genus Gibbula; species Gibbula magus. The sequence continues at coordinate 25,462,058 of OW388300.1, forward strand.
CAGACACATCCCTGGATCTTAATCAGCACAATCAGACTTTGTCGCTGACCCCATCAGTACCAGTACCAGCGCCGAGGCAGGAAGACCCAGCACTTTCTGACTTGACCGAACCTGAATCGGATCCTTCTTTGGTGCGTCGGCCGCAGCGCTCACGTTCCAAACCGAAGTGGATGGAGGACGGTCAGTGGGAGGTCAAGCAGAATGTTGTCTGGGTCTAGGTCACTTTTGACTGTTCAATTTTTCATGACAGTTTTTCAACTACATTCACCTTTGCTAATCTTAAAGATTGGTATTAATGGCGAGGACGCCATTTCCCAAAAGGGGGGTGAATGTAGCAGGGTGTAATAACTACACTTCCTGAATTGATCCAATTATTCAATCATCATCATCATATCATTTCAAATCCATTTATATGTTCAATGTTCATTGTCTCTTATTGTCTACGTTTGCCGTTGAATGCCACCTCTATTCATTTTTCACCTTCTCTCTTCTGCTACAGGAGCCTTTACAACAAGGAGTTCCCTTCACCTCTTATCTATTTTTAACTGTCACCCACCTGGGCTTCCCCTGTTCTATTTATAGGTCACATCAGAGGTTTCCTTTGATGTGTCACCTGTCTCTAATTGGCTGTTGTCCTCTGACATCACTTTCTGGCTTACCTTTCTGTCCAGCTCACTCCTATGCTGTTTGTCGAGCTGGACACATCATTTCTTGTTCCAGGTATAGCCATATTTCTAATCTGTTTCCATCTGTCTCAATACTTAATAAATTTCTTCAATAAGGTGCATTATGTCTTCCAAATAATATTTCTAAACTATTAATGATAATATTTAATTTGTAAAATATAAACTTAATTGATATTTTCAGTAGTTAATAAAAGTAAAATAATAATAATGGTTATGACCATGTGCTTTCTGAAAGTACATTTTCAAGTGCAATATTTCTACTTCTATTAAATTATGTACATGTGATATCTATTTGCAATATTAATGTGATAATTACACAATATTCATTGTTAAAATTATTATTTATCTGAATGTTAATTTTATGACTCCTATGCTGTTTGTCGAGCTGGACACATCATTTCTTGTTCCAGATTGTTGCTCGGCAAACAGCCTCATCAACACATCATAAATAAATTCATTATATCACCACCCATTGTTTGTGTCTTGGACGAAGCGGCCCAGAGCCGAACCAGTAAACCCGGCCACATAGTCAAACACCGTTTGTATGACGCTACGAACACGCGATCGCATTTACATGATGACACACGTTATAAAGAGGTACGCTAATTTAAAAACTCCAATTTCTCTTGCGTTTACATTAGTTCTTTTTATTTTATAATTATTCATTTACAATTGCGAAATATGTCTCCAAATAAATATATAAGTAATCTTAATAGAATAAGTTCAAATTCGTAACTACATCTTGAATAGGAAATAGTCGTATGGAAATTAGTTGGACCACGTGCTCTGCCAAGTTGTGAGTTTACGTAAATTATATCGCTATTGAAAACGAGTTCCTTTGAATTTAAAATGATTATTTAGAAGGTACATATCATTTGGTCCATGATTTGAACTTTTGATGAACTATGTGCAATTGAATTATTAGAATTTTCCCGTCCATCTTGACGCAAATTCGCTTGTAAACTCGCTTGTGTAAACTCGCTCAAACTAGCACTGTCGGTAAATCGTAGTTGGTAAACATTGATTTTAAATTATGAACCATTTTATGCATGTTAATGATAAATTAATAGTTATCGTTAATTGCTTTCGTGTTATGTTTAATAGTATGCAATGAATGAAGAACCAACAAATAGTGATACTTTCTGATACTTTATTCATAAAAAATTTTTTTACTTCCGGGTTCGTCTTTTTGGGTCAAAGATGAAATGTCCGACTGGCAAAAATTTGAATCTGCATCCCTGGTAATGACAAAGGGCCCACCAAATGGGAAACCAACGAATTAAGTGAGAGAGCGAGATTAAGTGATATCATTGTTAAAAAGATTATACACACCTGCCCAAACAAGATGAAGAGCTTGTGATTTCCTGGTTATCGCCTTGACCCAGATGTGACCTTGACCTGCAACAACATCCACAATGAGCCTCTCCTTCTTGTTGGGACAGGAGAACACCCGGAGAATGTCCACTGTTCCTGGAAGGTTCTCTGCTGCATGAACAATGGCGGCAAAGTGGCTTAGATTGCTACTCTTCAAGTGACTTTCTTGAACCTGGGTACTTCTTCTCAGCAGCTGAAATTGATATATATTCATAATATTTAAAGTTTCTAAAGTGATAATGCTATTGCAAACCCTACACTAAATTGTTGTGTCTTTATTTAGATATTAAATTTGGGAGAAAGCATTATCAATAATTTTTAAGGTAAGATTTAAAAACAAGACCTACCCTAATTTACTGTTTCCTATCCTTGCTGAATTGGACTGGGAAAAATATTTTTGCACCCAATAAAGACCACTTTAGATACCAAATTAAGATGGTTCCAGTTTCGAATCATTCATGGTATATTAGCAACAAATTCCTTCCTGTGTAAGATTAAATTAGCTGAAAGCAATCTGTGTACATTTTGCCACTCTGAAGTGGAAACCATAAGGCATCTTTTTTGGGACTGTCAGCATGCACAAACTTTTTGGCAAGGTTTTTCAGAATTACTTAATGACAAATGTCCTCATGTTCACAACATGAATTTTGACTTGCAACTTGTTGTGTTTGGATTAAGAAAGAATGTATACACTGACAATGTCTTTGATTTGCTGTTGCTTCTAGCAAAATATTTCATATATAAATGTAAGGTTTTAAAAACCTCCATCAGTTTTAACCATTTTAGACATTGTATTTCCAACAGGTATCTCATTGAAAAACAGATAGCCTTTAGTAAAAGTAATCAGGACAAGTTTTATAAAAAGTGGATGTTGTATCATAATATCGCAATTGTGTAATCTTTCGAATTGTTGCTTCTTGCATCCTGTCCATCATTAACTCTCAAATTTGTATACATGTGTCATGTTGTTTATGAAATGACAAGTTGATGAACATTCGAGAATAGTTCGACTTTGATTTCTTTTATCACATGTACATAGAGATAAAAGTGTGAATAAGTGAGTCAATGTTTTGTCTTTGTATCGTGTGTAAATAACAACAAAATTCAGGAACCTGTTCTTGACCAACAACTTTTATTGGGCTTCCTCTTCCCTGGGGGGAAGCACATATTGTAACAGGGTTTCTGTAAAAATAGAGCCATGGGCTCTGTAGCTCATCACAGTTTTATTGATTTATTATCAAAGGTTGAATATCTAAGTTATCTCAAGTAATACATTGTTAACAAGCAAAATAATATTGGTTTTAGATCATGACCCCTGTGACCCACATTTGGAGTCACAGGGTCACTAATCCAACAATTAAGAATCACCTTTGACCAAAGAATCTCTACACAACATTTCACTTTTCTAAAGCTTTACATATAAACTGGAGAAGAAGATGAAAATAGGTTTTTAAGGATGTGACCCCTATGACCCCATTTGGGGTCATGGGGTCACAAAATCTACAATTTAGAATCCCCATTGGCCAAGGAGTCTGCACACAACTTTTCAGCTCTCTAGACCTTTTGGAGATGGAGAAGAAGATGAAAATAAGTTTTTAAGGATGTGACCCCGATCACCCCAAATGGGATCACAGGGTCACAAAATCTACAATTTAGAATCCCCATTGGCCAAGGAGTCTGCACACAAGTTTTCAGCTCTCTAGACCTTTTGGAACTTGAGAAGAAGATGAAACTAGGTTTTTACGGATGTGACCCCTGTGCCCCCATTTGGGGTCATGGGGTCATGAAATCTACAATATAGAATCCCCATTGGCCAAGGAGTCTGCACACAACTTTTCAGCTCTCTAGACCTTTTGGAACTGGAGGAGAAGATGAAAATAGGGTTTTTAAGGATGTGACCCCTGTGACCCAATTTGGGGTCATGGGGTCACAAAATCTACAATTTAGAATCCCCATTAGCCAAGGAGTCTGCACACCACTTTTCAGCTCTCTAGACCGTTTGGACCTGAAGAAGAAGATGAAAATAGGTTTTTAAGGATGTGACCCCTGTGACCCCATTTGGGATCATGGGGTCACAAAATCTACAATTTAGAATCCCCATTAGCCAAAGAGTCTGCACACCACTTTTCAGCTCTCTAGACCTTTTGGAACTGGAGAAGAAGATGAAAATAGGTTTTTAAGGATGTGACCCCTGTGACCCCATTTTTGGGTCATGGGGTCAGGAAATCTACAATTTAGAATCCCCATTAGCCAAGGATGCACACAACTTTTCAGCTCTCTAGACCTATTGGAACTGGAGATGAAGATGAAAATAGGTTTTTAAGGATGTGACCCCTGTGACCCCATTTGGGGTCATGGGGTCACGAAATCTACAATTTAGAATCCCCATCGGCCAAGGAGTCTGAACACAACTTTTCAGCTCTTTAGACCTTTTGGAACTGGAGAAGATGATGAAAATAGGTTTTTATGGATGTGACCCCTGTGACCCCATTTGGGGTCATGGGGTCACGAAATCTACAATTTAGAATCCCCATTGGCCAAGGAGTCTGCACACAACTTTTCAGCTCTCTAGAACTTTTGGAACTGGAGAAGAAGATGAAAATAGGTTTTTATGGATGTGACCCCTGTGACCCCATTTGGGGTCATGGGGTCACGAAATCTACAATTTAGAATCCCCATTGGCCAAGGAGTCTGCACACAACTTTTCAGCTCTCTAGAACTTTTGGAACTGGAGAAGAAGATGAAAATAGGTTTTTATGGATGTGACCCCTGTGACCCCATTTGGGATCATGGGGTCACAAAATCTACAATTTAGAATCCCCATTAGCCAAAGAGTCTGCACACAACTTTTCAGCTCTCTAGAACTTTTGGAACTGGAGAAGAAGATGAAAATAGGTTTTTATGGATGTGACCCCTGTGACCCCATTTGGGATCATGGGGTCACAAAATCTATAATTTAGAATCCCCATTAGCCAAAGAGTCTGCACACCACTTTTCAGCTCTCTAGACCTTTTGGAACTGGAGAAGAAGATGAAAATAGGTTTTTAAGGATGTGACCCCTGTGACCCCATTTTTGGGTCATGGGGTCAGGAAATCTACAATTTAGAATCCCCATTAGCCAAGGATGCACACAACTTTTCAGCTCTCTAGACCTATTGGAACTGGAGATGAAGATGAAAATAGGTTTTTAAGGATGTGACCCCTGTGACCCCATTTGGGGTCATGGGGTCACGAAATCTACAATTTAGAATCCCCATCGGCCAAGGAGTCTGAACACAACTTTTCAGCTCTTTAGACCTTTTGGAACTGGAGAAGAAGATGAAAATAGGTTTTTATGGATGTGACCCCTGTGACCCCATTTGGGGTCATGGGGTCACGAAATCTACAATTTAGAATCCCCATTGGCCAAGGAGTCTGCACACAACTTTTCAGCTCTCTAGAACTTTTGGAACTGGAGAAGAAGATGAAAATAGGTTTTTATGGATGTGACCCCTGTGACCCCATTTGGGGTCATGGGGTCACGAAATCTACAATTTAGAATCCCCATTGGCCAAGGAGTCTGCACACAACTTTTCAGCTCTCTAGAACTTTTGGAACTGGAGAAGAAGATGAAAATAGGTTTTTAAGGATGTGACCCCTGTGACCCCATTTGGGGTCATGGGGTCAAGAAATCTACAATTGGCCAAGGAGTCTGCACATAAAATTTCAGCTCTGTGGAGTCATTGGTTCTGGAGAAGAAGTCGAAAAAGGGAAAAGTTTACGGATGGACGGACGGACGGACGGTACGACGGACGGACGGACGGACGCCGGACACCATGCCATGCCATAAGCCCATCGGGCCTTTCAGGCCTGATGAGCTAAAAATGCATCAGTTGGACACTTACTTCTTGAGTTTACCAAATTTCTGTGTGATATCTTCAAATTGTTTCAAATCATGTTGAAGAAAGAAGATAAGTGTAATAACCAGTGCCAGGCACTACACACTGGCGGTGCATTATTACCATGAAGGAATTGTAATTTATATACCACTACTAAGCGCTCCACACAACAATATTAGGTCCATGCTTCGTGTGTTAAGCTACCCATTTGGCTTGATTTGGCTTTTAATGCCACTTTCAAGAGTATTCACAGCTGCTAGTATGCAGGGAGAGTGTCTGCAAAACCAGTTTGTACACCATGGGTAGTACTACGCTGAAATTCAGTCTAACAGTGCACCGAAACAGTTTGCATATATAGAATAGTTATCTACAATAGACAATTTAGTTGCCAAGCTCTTGGCAGGATTCAAACACCAGACCTCTGGTTCAGGATATACACCCTAAGCACTGCACTATACTGCTATATAGGAAGGACCAATGGATAGAGGACTTTACTGTATTTATTTGCACCTTCAATTAAGTATAGGGAATAACTAGAAGAGCGTTTGCGGGACACCGCAAAAGCAGAGCAGCTCCGAAACTTTGGGTCTCGCCTTTCCCTGTTCCGCCTTCTCCTCAGCATAAATAAAATGGGAATTGATTTTGACAAATTTGTTTTCATTATTCAAGTTATTCTAACAAGTTGAATCATCACTGGGGTCACTTTTCACAACTTTGTTCTAAAAACCTATTTCTGATTTCAAAATTGGATCAAAAGATTAACATGGTCTTATGATATATCTCATGACCTTGAACTTTGACCTTCAAGGTCACACCATCAATGATTTCTTTTCATTGTGTATAACAATCATGCGATGACTCAAAGTGTTCATTGTTAACATAAGGCATATTCACAATAGCACGCTTAAGTTGTGACCTTGCTGTGACCTTGACCTTTGACAGATTTTAGCAAAAATGTTTTCAAATCTTTGTCTTTCTCCATAGTTGATATATACCAAGTTAGGGCCTGATAGCACAGAAGTTGTTGAAGTTATCTTGTTTACAAGGATTTTTGTAGTGATTTCAGAACTCATGACCTTGACCTTTGACCTTGAATGTGAGCATGTCAAAATATTTCCCCAGGTGTACAAGAAAGAAGCTATATATATGAGGTGTTGATACCTTCATGGAAAAAAGTTATTTAGTGATTTCAGAACTGGTGACCTTGACCCTATCTCGTGACCTTGACCTTTAAAATTCAATGTCACACAATCAGTGATCACTTTTCATTGTGTATAACAATCATTTAATGATTCAAAGTGTTAATAGTTGAAATAAGACATTTTCGCAAAAGCATGCTTAAGTCGTGCCCTCGCTGTGACCTTGACCTTTGACGGATGTTGGCGAAAACCTTTTCAAATCTTGGCCTTTCTCCATAGTTGATATACATTAAATAAGAGCCTGATAGCACAAATATTTTTCAAGTTATCGTGTTTACAAGGATTTTTTTTAGCGATTTCAGAACTCCTGACTTTGACCTTTGACCTTGAATGTGAACATGTCAAAATAATCCACCAGGTTTATAAGAAAGAAGTTATGTATATGAGGTGTTAATACCTTCTTGGGAAAAGGTTATTTAGTGATTTCAGAACTGGTGACCTTAACCATAATATCTCATGACCTTGACCTTTGATCTTCAAGGTCACACAATCAATGACCACTTTTCATTGTGTATAACAATCATGTAATGATTCAAAGTGTTAACAGTTAATATAAGGCATATTCATAAAAGGCAGGCTTAAAGGATAATATGTATAAACATTTATATTCTGTTATATTAATCCATGGTCATGACGTCACTCTATTGTGTTATCGGTTGATTATTATTTAGGAATCTACTGATCATTGACTGTCCCAGTCAGGAGGGGTGTTAGGTTTAGACATTTTCAGTAATTGCTAATTGAGTACATTTTTTGAGACTGATATATTTTGTCTTGGTGTATCTGAATAGGATCTTAACCCTTAACTTGCCAACCCCGACATCCTCCGGGATGGCCATAAACAATTCCTAGGGGCAGCCTCATACCAGGTCACAGACACTATCCTGGAATTATTTTCGGATGTCTACCATTGAGCTAGTACTCCACTAGCCTTGTCCGCGATCTGCGAGTCGAGTTGTCTCCGGGAGTCGCTCCATAAAAACCTCTGTATTATGTCTCACAGTTAGCCACGATAACGAGTCTTTGTCAATGTCCGGTCGAAATGTCCAGCAAAAATCACACCAAATTGCGTGTGCATTGTTGACCCTTAACGCATCGATTATTACCTTTACAAAGGGCCAATTTTGTCGGACTTCACCCCAAAGCCTAATCTCCCTGGAGGCTAACTATCACCCACGTGTTTGCATTGCCACCGGCTGTACATGGCCCGTATATACTATCTGCCTCGCATCTCACGGGACGGGAACATAAATCGGTAACTTGCCTTACTCGCGCACTTCATACAACGTGAACCAATTGGTTGATTTCAAAAAAATTTTATGCCAAAATAAAGGGGAAAGAAAAGCCTACAGTCTCATATAAATTTGCAAATGTCAAAAAAATAATAAGGACGCAGCAAGCGCCGCGAAAAAGGTCATGATTACACTTCATAAATTTTGAAACAATCAGCAATTTTCACAACTTCTAGCACAAATTATCATTGCTAAACTACTGAATGCATTTTCATAATTTTTATATCACAATAAACCAAAAAGAACAATCTTTTATTCTATATAAAATGCGCATATTATTCACAGAAATAAAGATACAATTTTACCTTTCTGAGAGGCATGTAAAACCAAACGACACACAAACTAATCAACATATTTTCATCAGATATGGTTTTTTGCTTCTTCTATATAAAATGCGCATAATTATTTCACAGAAATAAAGATACAATCTTACCTTTCTGAGAGGAATGTAAACCAAACGACACACAAACTAATCAACATATTTTCATCAGATATGGTTCGAGGTTAGCATTTATTGGAAAGGTCAAACAACATGACCATATTCGGGTTGACATGTGCTTATTTGTCAACTGGTTCGAGATTATGATTTCTTGGAAAAGTGCGATGAACGACCGTTTGCGATGCGGCATACATGTTGTAAGTATTTACGATTTTATAGGTGGAAATAAAGACAAACTTTTCATAGCTATAGAATTATAACCAAAGGTCGCATTCTAATAATTTTTATATCATTGTGAAGCCAAATATCTTGTCTTCAATTACGTATATATAGTGAATTTTTTCGTTTCGTATTTATGATATTATTAGGCCCGAATAAAAGACAATCTTTCGAAAGTAATAGAATAAAAACGAAAAATTGTAAAAAAAATTCATTCAAAGTCGCGGGTATGAAGTAGCCATTTGTGCACGGGTCCCGCGATTTGAATTTGTATTGAACGCCTGTATATAGTCCGTTTTCGCTATGTAGATGCGATACATTTCGTAAAAACATTACCGGAATCGCCGCCTGGATTAGTGACGAAGTGACGAAGACAAAATACTGCTGCGAGCTGGAGGGTCTGTAAATTCCGCCACAGAGGCTAAAATGGGTAAAATAGAAATACGCAACGTAGGGGTTAAAATATCTCTCAACAAGACAAATTTATGTTTGTAATGCATGAACCTGGATTCGAACTTGCAACCCTTCGCTTGGTAGTCAGCTCTTCTAGCCATTAGGCCACAAGACGCTGTTAGACATCTTAGGATTGTTTGTCAGTAAGAATCCTGCGTTCTATTCAAGACTTGTAACGCACGGAAGGCATAGAAAGGCAGAGGTTTAGCTGTCAATCACATCGCTTCGCGTAGAAGTATTGTGCTGCACGTGCGTGGAAGAATCCAATATCATGAGGGTTGCAGCTACTTGTACCATATCTGTTGAATCAATCAATATATCAATCAATATAGTCATTTCTAGAGCGCTAATATCCAGTTCTGGAGAGGACTGCTCAAAAGCGCTATTGACAGTAGGCTATCTCAAAGAGGTGGGTTTTCAGTTGAGACTTGAAAGTCAGGATATCCTCTGCTGATCTTAGGAAGCCAGGAAGCTTGTTCCACAGAGATGGGCCAACACATCGAAAAGTCCTATCACCAAAAGTTTTTGTGCGACCAGGAACTATCTCACAGATGTGTTGCTGAGATGACCGCAGTTGGCGTGATGGCTGATATACTTGTACAAGCTCGGTCAAATACGTTGGTGCACCGGAATTTGCAAAATAATTGATTTTGGTGTACCATAATTGAATTTATTGTTTCAAATGTAAAATAATCACATGTGCATGTTTCGTGACATCATACATGGATTAAGATGGAGAATGCATTCGGAGCAGTGGATTTTGTTAAAAATAATCAACTCACCACTTCGGGGCTTGTTGATTATTTTTAACGAATCCACAGCTCCGAATGCATTCTCCATTACATAAAATATACTGTTAAAAAAATATTCACCCGAAAATAATATGGAAAGCCGTGTTTCAATACTAATTATGGAACAAAAGAAACGATTGTTGCCTGTGGCAATATGCATATTTCCCCGGGAGCATTCGGCAGGATTGGGCTGTGAAGTCAGAGATGCTCTACGGCCAGGCATTGTTCTAACTGAGTGAATGGGGAAATATAAGTGTTCAGGAAGAATTGGTTGAATACATAGATTTCAAGAGAGTTTCTGGCTTGATATGGTATATGGTGTAGTTTGGGGTGTAGTTGTTCATCAAAGCCTGGAATAAAGTTTCATTTTTTTAATTTTCCAACTGAAAAGCTGATGCAACACGGCGAAAGTTTTGGATAGCTCTGTGTCAAAGAGGGGACTGGAAACTGTTGGCATGTACATTTGTTAAAAGTTAGTCTTAAAGTACTCATAACAGTCCTTTATCAGGAAATATAACTTATAAATGCACTCTCATGGGATGTATAGGCTGGGCTCTGTGAAATTTGTACACAGTTGTTTAATTATTTGTAATAAGTTAATAAATGTGTGAGATAAATTTCAATTTGAATATGGTCACCAAATTCAATATAAACTGTTGGCATGATTGATTGACAGTTGTTTATGCATGAAATGGACTGAAATGTGACACGTGCACATTATCATCACATTGTCAGAGCAATGTTTGTCCAAATGCTCAGTTTGGCTACATGTAGTTTTACAGGATTCTGTTTTTTTTCAAGGGGTGGGTGGTGTGGGGTCGAGGGGGTCCTGACCCCTTTCAAAATGTTTGCTTGGGCGGGTATGTGGGGTACATTTTTGGACCCCCCCTTTTCCATTCCATTTCCCCCCCCCCCCCCCCCCCCCCTTTCAAAATTCCTGGATCTGCCACTGGCACAAGATTAGATTTTATTATATAATCTGGAGTGAGAAACTCAGTTCTATCAGTGGTATTGATTCAAGATCTGTTAGATCTGGTAAGGATACATTCGGCTAATAATTCTATATTTGAAAATATTTGATAAACAGCCACACTGCGTTATTACTGGCTTCTCATGAGTTCCCTATTATCGTGGATGTCCAGTTTTAGTGACTGCCAAATCTCACATTTAGCTATTTAGATCTTCATGTAATTTATTACTATTGAAGAGTGGTTTTGACCAAAGATCTAAGTAATATTGTTTAATATCAATACATTTTTATAGCAAACATGATATGACCCTTACAAAAAAATCTACAGTGTTGCAATAGTTCTGTTACATTGCGGCAGTGTTACAACTTGGAGTGAAACGTTGCTGCTGGAGTAAAAACGTTGTTCATCATCTCATAGTCGTAAACTTATTATTAACGACAATGGTCCCGCTTTAATGAGCAAGGTTGAACATTGCAGCAATTGTTGCATTACACATAATTTGTAATGTAATGAGGAGATATATATATATAAGGTCTGAAAGACCTATGGTTATTGTCTGGATTATTTTTATTATTATTTGTATGATTTTGTGTTTCACTTTCTGATTGGCTGGACAGATTATTTTTTAAACTTTCAGAGATGGTAGAATTAATCAGGATCTTAATTGAAGAGGAATTTTGATTGGTTTACCTGCATTAAAGTTCTAGTTTGGTTTTAAATTCCTATTTTTGATATAAGGAAATTTTTCAAAATTCACTTAGAGACTTACAACTTATTTCAAAAGATGCGCAATGGCAATGCGAACAAAAAAGCAAATTATTGCGAATTCATAGGTGGTCACAGGTGCCATACTTATTTTTGGCACTTTGAGATTTTCCGACCCCATGGACATCTTCTTCTCTAAAGATATTAGCATCTCAAAGCTGGAATTTGAATATTTCTACAGCTGAAGCATTGGTGACTTGATGGTGGGTTTTTTCATTACCCTAATACTTTTTGCACAGTAACCTTTCAAAGTTGGGTGACTTTATTCATTGTACCTTTTTCAAGTGGCAATAATTCCAAAACCTAGACACACAATTGCATGATTTTAGTTCAGGGCTGCTAGACAAATATGTTATCAATAATACAATCACATGCAAACATGCAGTCATTTCAGGTCACAATCAAGGATGAAGAATGATAGAAAATAAGGGTTTCAATTGTTTTTCATTGGGAAAATTTTCAAATTTGACATAGAGACTTTAAACTTTTTTGAAAAGATGCCCAATACATATAGGCGGAAGAATGTCAATCAGCCATTGTGTACATATGTCATATGGTTTTCTTGCTATTTAGATTTACAATCAAATTTCTGAATTTTCGAAGTTTTGTTGGTATGAAAGGTTCATGTTTAATATTGTAGTTTTTATAGAACAACATCATTGACATTCTTCAATCAAACATAGATCCGAAGGTCAAACTGGAAATCTAAAGACCTATAAGTACTGCCGTCGCAGTCCTAGTCTTCTGACTGCTTTAAGCATGAAGGCTTTGGAAGTTTAAATTGTTGCTGAGAATATGATAATCAAAGATAACAAAAACTCCACTCACTTCTTCTTTCTTTTCAATAAATATGTAATTTTATATTCATCCATTTTCTTCATTGAAAATAAATTCAACTGAAGTACATATCAAAAGAGTAATGAACATTATTCAACCAACTTTAAAATCAAATCAGTTAAATATACAACTTGATCAACAATCATGATTGTTGTTCAAGTTGTATATTTAACTGATTTGATTTTGATTACAAGTGAATAAATTTTTAAAAGCAATTTACATATTTGACAAAAAATTTAATAATTTCAGTTTAATTTTCCTTGACATAAAATTGCAATCTATCAAAATATTTCCCAAAGTTGAGAACTTATGATTGATAATTGTTAAAAACAAAGATTAGAGTTTTTAAAGTCACAATCACTAAAATTTTACTGAGAAATTTTAATAACAAGTAGTGTGTAATCCACAAACCCATATTGGTCACGAGACTTGAAATGGTTGGAGCTTAAGTGTGATAACTGTGAAAAAAATAGAGCCATGGGCTCTGTAGCTCATCAGGATTTGATTTATTATCTAAGGTTGAATATCTAAGTTATCTCAAGTAATACATTGTTAACAAGCAAATAATAGGTTTTTAGATCATGACCCCTGTGACCTGTATTTGGAGTCACAGGGTCACCAATCCTACAATTAAGAATCACCTTTGACCAAAGAGTCTCTACACAACTTTTCAGCTCTCTAGAACTTTTGAAACTGGAGAAGAAGATGAAAATAGGTTTTTAAGGATGTGACCCCTGTAACCCCATTTGGGGTCATGGGGTCACGAAATCTACAATTTAGAATCCCCATTTCCCAAGGAGTCTGCACATAAAATTTCAGCTCTCTAGACCTTTTGGAACTGGAGAAGAAGATGAAAATAGGTTTTTATGGATGTGACCCCTGTGACACCATTTGGGGTCATGGGGTCACGAAATCTACAATTTAGAATCCCCATTGGCCAAGGAGTCTGCACATAAAATTTCAGCTCTGTGGAGTCATTGGTTCTGGAGAAGAAGTCGAAAAAGCGGAAAGTTTACGGATGGACGGATGGACGGACGCCGAACACCATGCCATGCCATAAGCCCATCGGGCCTTTCAGGCCTGATGAGCTAAAAAGGGAAAGATTCCAAATCTACAGTTTTAAAGACACTTACTTGATAGCTAAACAGTATAGCTAATTACTTTACAAATACCATTAGATGGACCTGTTTGTTTGTTTATTTAATGAACGAGGATGGAAAACTGTATGTTGAATTAATGTTGTTAGAAGTTTAAAAGTTTTAAAAGGTATGCCTAATTAACATCCTATTTATTTATAACACTGATTACCGGTAAATCAATTGCCATGTAGAAGTATATAACCTATGATAAACATTGGTGACACTTCCACAGTGTACAGCAGAAGAGGTTATAGAGAACAATTTCTGAAATAAATATATCAAATGAATACAACCTCATAATTGATAAATAATTTACAGTTGACATATAGCGGTAAACATTAAGTCCATTTCAATATATATGTGGTTGAAAAAAAATTCATTTTCTTCATTTAAAATGATCTTAATTACATCAAATATATATCAAAAGAGCAACTATCATTAAGAATAAATCAATTAAATATTAAATATTTAAGAATCAGAATTACCCTGATACATTTGTACTGTTTTTGATTATGAATATGCTATTATGTTAATTGAATTATTTGCTTTTATAGATTTAAAAAAACTCCTTTGCATAACTATGGTATAACTTTCTGTATCCCTTTCTAACTTGGGATTAAATTTGTTGATATAATGTTGTACTTAATTTGTATTTATAGACAATATTTATTCCATATGCATGTCTTTGACATATTTGAATTTTTGTATTGTATTTTTATTTACAGTCGCTGTGCACAAGACCAGTAGACCAGCCTCAGAACCAGCCACTCCTCCTATCATCTGTCATTGTTTTTATAGTGATAACTGTTTGTAAATGATTCATGATTCCTGTAAATTGACTATTCAAAATTGTTTCATCATTAGCTTTTAGTGCTTTTTATTGAGCTGATGTACATTTTCCCAATTATATGTAGCCATTCTGTAAATGAGTTTTGATTTCTGTAAATTGTTTATTCAGGTATATTTTTTAAGTAGTTTGAATTAGTCAATTTTTATTAGTACTTTTTATCTAACTGACATGTATTATATTGATAAGCCTATATCTAGCCATTCTGTATTCTTTCAATGAGTTTTTAATCTTGTAAAATGACAATTGAGAATTATTTTTTTTAAAACTTGACAAGTTTTACACTTATAAAGTTCTATTATTGCTTTTCATGTAACTGCTGTGCATTGTACTAGTATCTAGCTGTTTTCTTTTTTGTAAATGAGTTGATTCTTGAAAATTGTGAATTCCAAATTTCTTTTGCAAAGTATGAAAAGCACTAATATATTCATTGTTATATCTTTCTATACACTGGTGTTTTTTTTTATAATACTGAGAACTCAATAAAATTCTCTTTGTTCAAGAAATGTGTTTGTATTTAATTTATATAGAGATGAAGCAACACAAGGAAGTTCCATTACAGAGTTAATATTTATAATTAGTTTTATCCTATGGATATCTTTCTGCTGAGAACTTAAAAATCTAAGCTCTGTAATCAATCTATTATATCCACTATTGATAATAAGAGTAAATCCATTGTAGCTAATAGGAGTAAATCCATTGTAGCTAATAGGAGTAAATCCATTGTAGCTAATAGGAGTAAATCCATTGTAGCTAATAGGAGTGGAACCATTGTGGATCAGTAGAGTGAAACCGTTGTGGATCATTTGAGTGCAACCATTGCCGTTCATAAGAGTGCAACCATTGCCGTTAATGAGTGTGGAACCCTTGCCAATCATAGGAGTACAACCGTTGTGGATCATGGGAGTGCAACCGTTGTGAATCATGAGAGCGCAACCGTTGTTGCCACTTATTAGCTGCAACGGTGTCGTCTGCTAATTTGCATGGTAAATTCGAAATTTCAGTCCTGCCGTTGTGGAACGGTCTAGTAAAACCACTGCTGCAATGGTGTTGCCAATAGGAGTTCTTTTGTAAGGGGAATAATAGCGTCTTAACCATATGTTCAAAGCACTGTAGAGAGACATGTACAATGTAACTTATCCATATGTTCAAAGCACTGTAGAGAGACATGTACAATGTAACTTATCCATATGTTCAAAGCACTGTAGAGAGACATGTACAATGTAACTTATCCATATGTTCAAAGCACTGTAGAGAGACATGTACAATGTAACTCAAGGAACACAGAGTCTTTAAAATAACATCAATAGCAGCTTGAAACATGCTGAAATTTTAACTTTGAAGCATTACTTGTTTTGTTAGGTATAAGCTCTGTTACTAGAAGAAAAAATAGAGCCATGGGCTCTTTAGCTCTTCTGGACTTCATTGATTTATTATCTAAATTATCTCAAGTAATACATTTACCAAATCTACAATTTAGAATCTCCTTTGGCAAAACACTTTGTACACAACATTTCATCTTGCTAGAGCTTTTTGTACTGGAGAAGAAGATAAAAGAAGGTTTTCAGGTAATGACCCCTGTGACCATCAATGGGGTCACAGGGTCACAGGGTCACGAAATCTACAATTCAGAATCCCAATTTGCAAAGGAGTCTGCACACAACATTTCATTCTCTAGAGCTTTTCATACTTAAGAAGAAGATGGAAATAGGTTTTTAGGTCATGCTTTTTGGGGGTCACAGGGTCACAAAATCTATAATTTAGAATCCCTATTGACCAAGGAGTCTGCACACAACTTTTCAGCTCTCTAGACTTTTTGGAACTGAAGAAAAGATGAAAATAGGTTTTTAAGGTTGTGACCCCTGTGACCCTATTCGGGTAACGGGGTCACAAAATCTACAATTTAGAATCCCCATTGGTAAAGGAGTCTGCACACAATTGTTCAACTCTCTTGACCTTTTGAAACTGGAGAAGAAGATGAAAATAGGTTTTTCAGGTTGTGACCCCTGTGACCCTATTAGGGGTCACAGGGTCACCAATTTTACAATTTAGAATCCCCATTGGCCAATGAGTCTATACACAAAATTTCAGTTCCCTAGATCAAGTGGTTCTTGATGAGCTAAAAAAGTTTAACATTAAAAAATTTCTCTAATGTTTTAGCTTTATAAATTCATTTCAATTCATTTACAATTTATTACATTAAACTCATTTTGTATGGCATTTTGTTAATATTGCAAGACAGTTTATTTTATTTTGCATGAAAGTTTCTTTCGTGACAAGCAAATCTTTACTTCAGTTCTATTTAGTTTTGCTTTATTTGTTGCCGAGAAATTGTAAAACTGTTGCTTACTGACATATACACCTTGTCAACAAGTCCATTGTTTGTTTTTTTTTTCTCCAAATCCGTCCTAGTATTAGTTTGCAAACATACAGCAGTGTTCAATCTGTACTGATCAGTCAACATCATCACAATAACTTGTCACATTTCCCATTAGCCGACAAGAGCAGGAAAATATGATTTACGAGACTGTCGATTTGCTCATTATTTCCCAGAGCTGATAAGTCATATTTCATATTCAGGTTATTAACTTCAGTACATAGCTTCATATTATCAAAAACATGACAATATTGGTTAATCATGATTTACAGAATTTCAGGTATTTGGCAAAGAAAATCAATATAGTTTTTGCTTGTAATCAGGGGGAAAAGTCCAAGGTCTGTTAGTAGATAGATTTATAGTATAGACATCTGCGTGATAATTAGGTCATGAATTACCATAAATCATTTTATTATATGTTAAGCGATGTGAGACTGAGTTTTCTCAGTTTGAGAAAACATTTTATCATCACTGCAGTTTGATGAGAGATCAGTGATAAATCACACTGAAAACGCAAAATATCCTCTATGTATAGCTTGGTTTTCTACTTAACTTTCATATGGTTTCTGTCAACCATTTTATTAAGATTTATTAAGAAAACAAGATCTTCTGGACAAATTCAATGTTTCAGAGTATATCAGAGAAGGCCTATACTTTTATTGTATGCTGCTGTAACAAAAATATTCATTTGAAGTTATCAAGGATTGTTGTAGTGATTTCAGAACTCATGACCTTGACTTTTGACCTTGAATGTGAACATGTCAAAATCATTCACCAGTTTATGAGAAAGAAGCTATCTATATGAGGTGTTAATATCTTCATGGACAAAAGTTGCTTTTTTTTATTAGTGATTTCAGAACTGTTCAGCATGACCATATCTCATGACCTTTGATCTTCTAGGTCACACAGTAAATGACAACTTTTCATTGTCTATAACAATCATGTAATGATTCAAAGTGTTAAAAGTTGAAATAAGGCATGTTCGCAAATGCATGCTTAAGTTGTTTCCTCGCTGTGACCTTAACCTTTGAGGGATGTTAGCGAAAACCTTTTCAAATCTTGGCCTTTCTCCATAGTTGATATAAACCAAATAAGAGCCTGATAGCACAAATATTTTTCTAGTTATCATGTTTACAAGGATTTTTTTTAGCAATTCAGATCTCATGACCTTGACCTTTGACCTTGAATGTGAACATGTCAAAATCATTCACCAGGTGTATAAGAAAGAAGCTATGTATATTATTAGGTGTTGGTACCTTCTTGGAAAAAATAGAGCCATGGGCTCTGTAGCTCATCACCCTTTATAAACATTAACTAATTCAAAATGTCAACTTCTAGGTGAGAGATATAACACATAGGAAGCCCTTTAAATGGAGAAGATGAAATAGGTCTTAAGGTCCTTACCCCTGTGACCTTTCTTTGAGGCCAGAGATAAAATCCCCTACAAATGAAGTCACACTTGAAGATAAGCTGTTGTTTCCTTTAAATTACCTCCCTTTAAAGAGCACATAAAATCTCTAGATGAAATATCTTTTTATGTCATGACGTCTGTGACCTATATTTGGGGTCGCAGGATCATGAAATCTACAATTCAGTATCCTCATTGGCCAAGGAGTCTGCACACAACTTTTCAGCTCTCTAGACCTTTTGGAACTAAGGGAAGAAGATGAAAATTGTTTTTTTTTAAGGTTGTGATCGATGTGACCCCAATTGAGGTCACGGGGTCACCAACTCTACAATTTAGAATCCCCACTGACCAAGGTGTCTGCACACAACTTTTCAGATTTTTTCAAGCTAACTTTTCAGCTCTCTAGACCTTTTGGAACTGGAAAAGAAGATGAAAATAGGTTTTTAAGGATGTGACCCCTGTGACCCCATTTGGGGTCATGGGGTCACGAAATCTACAATTTAGAATCCCCATTGGCCAAGGAGTCTGCACACATTTTTTCAGCTCTCTAGACCTTTTGGAACTGGAGAAGAAAATAAAAATAAGTTTTTAAGGATGTGACCCCGGTGACCTCATTTGGGGTCACGGGGTCACGAAATCTACAATTTAGAATCCCCATTGGCCAAGGAGTCTGCCACACAACTTTTCAGCTCTCTAGACCTTTTTGAACTGGAGAAGAAGATGAAAATAAGTTTTAAAGGATGTGACCCCGGTGACTCCATTTGGGGTCACGGGGTCACATAATCTACAATTTAGAATCCCCATTGGCCAAGGAGTCTGCACACAACTTTTCAGCTCTCTAGACCTTTTGGAACTGGAAAAGAAGATGAAAATAGGTTTTTAAGGATGTGACCCCTGTGACCCCATTTGGGGTCATGGGGTCACGAAATCTACAATTTAGAATCCCCATTGGCCAAGGAGTCTGCACACATTTTTTCAGCTCTCTAGACCTTTTGGAACTAAAGAAGAAAATAAAAATAAGTTTTTAAGGATGTGACCCCGGTGACCCCATTTGGGGTCACGGGGTCACGAAATCTACAATTTAGAATCCCCATTGGCCAAGGAGTCTGCACACAACTTTTCAGCTCTCTAGACCTTTTGGGGCTGGAGAAGAAGATGAAAATAAGTTTTTAAGGATGTGACCCCGGTGACCCCATTTGGGGTCACGGGGTCACGAAATCTACAATTTAGAATCCCCATTGGCCAAGGAGTCTGCACACAACTTTTCAGCTCTCTAGACCTTTTGGAGATGGAGAAGAAGATGAAAATAAGTTTTTAAGGATGTGACCCCGGTCACCCCAAATGGGGTCACCGGGTCACAAAATCTACAATTTAGAATCCCCATTGGCCAAGGAGTCTGCACACAAGTTTTCAGCTCTCTAGACCTTTTGGAACTTGAGAAGAAGATGAAACTAGGTTTTTACGGATGTGACCCCTGTGCCCCCATTTGGGGTCATGGGGTCATAAAATCTACACTATAGAATCCCCATTGGCCAAGGAGTCTGCACACAACTTTTCAGCTCTCTAGACCTTTTGGAACTGAAGAAGATGAAAATAGGTTTTTAAGGATGTGACCCCTGTGACCCCATTTGGGATCATGGGGTCATGAAATCTACACTTTAGAATCCCCATTGGCCAAGGAGTCTGCACACAACTTTTCAGCTCTCTAGACCTTTTGGAACTGAAGAAGAAGATGAAAATAGGTTTTTAAGGATGTGACCCCTGTGACCCCATTTGGGGTCATGGGGTCACGAAATCTACAATTTAGCATCCCCATTGGCCAAGGAGTCTGCACACAACTTTTCAGCTCTCTAGACCTTTTGGAGCTGGAGAAGAAGATGAAAATATGTTTTTAAGGATGTGACCCCTGTGCCCCCATTTGGGGTCATGTGGTCACAAAATCTACAATTTAGAATCCCCATTGGCCAAGGAGTCTGCACATTAAATTTCAGCTCTGTGGAATCATTGGTTCTGGAGAAGAAGTCGAAAAAGCGAAAAGTTTACGGATGGACGGATGGACGGAAGGACCAACGAAGGGGACATTGTGAGTTTATATTTTGTGTGTCTATTCATAAATGCTTTGTGTGTCTAATAAAAAGTGTTCTTACGAACAGGCTGTTATGTGCCTATATGTCCAAACTTGTTGTGTGTCTATATGTCCAAACTTGTTGTGTGTTTATATGTCCAAACTTGTTGTGTGTCTAAATGTCCAAACTCATTAATATCAAAGGTTCATCTCTATCCAATCACAAGTTTATTAAAGTTTTCAAAAATGCTTCCTAGGCCAAGATCACAAGGTAAAAAATCATGACTTCATCTGAAAGGTCTTAACTTATGACCTCATCTAAATTGAAGGTTTCATTATGATAGAGATGCACAAGACTTGACTGAGTGTCACACAGAGTGTCTGGGCTGCTAAATAGTAGTTCTTAGAGGCATCATTTCTCTAAAAAAAAACACACCAATACCGCAAATGTTGTATTGTTTATTTTTAAATCATATGCTTTTGGTGTTTTGAAAAATACAAGTTTGAAAAAGTAATCAATTTTTAATTGCAGGAGTGAACATCCTTAATGATCGACAGTCCTCGCAACTGCTCTTCAAAATCTTCTCTTCCAAACATTAAAAAACTTCTCTTGTATTCAAGTCATAGACTTTGAAAAAAGGACAATATATTTCTCAAGAATATACGCTTCAGAATTTCAAACTCTGTCTAGGTATTGTTGCCATAACCTACATACAAAATTAGATTAAATCACATCTCAAACAGTTTATGAGAAAAGTTAATTGCCCCCTCTATCCCAGATTGACTGAAAGTGGTGGGATAAACACAATCTTTTGCTTACTCAATGTTTGTTACATTACATTACCATATTCGCAAAAAAATGGGAGTTTAATTGAGGGCTGTCTGAATGAAATTTCTATTGTTGTTATTATTTTCTAACTTTTATCTTATTTTAAGACTATTAGGACACTAATTTGCATATTATCAATGATTCATGAATTTTGTATGCATATAATTCAGATGAAATCGTATTTGTAGAATGTTATCCTAAAAACACCAACATATTTTTTATATCTTTAACAGTACAAATACAAACAAGTTATCAGCAAGGTGAAAACTTTTTGGTACAAACAGTAATGACTGAGAGACTGACAGGGGGAAAACAATATACCCCCATAATTACAACAGAATTTATGTTGCACTAACATATTTGCAACATCAACACAAAAGATTCAAATGAACAGATAACACCATTCTGTGTCCATCATAAATTCTTTAACTTAAGTTTTCATTTGCATTTCAAATGTGACATTATGTTAAAAGGGACATTATCAGTGTTAGAAAATGTTTTAAATAACTAAAAAAATGATCTGTTTGTAGTAATAACATACAGGTGAATTAAAGTTTAACAGATAAGAAAATTAAACATAGTAAAATGAAAATAGCAAATCCTAATATTTTCACAATGCCATTTTGACAATTTCAGAACTTTCCTTCACTTTGGTAAACATGTTGTCTTGAAACCATTATTGTCTGAAGTGATCGTTGATTGTTTGTATAACAAGTGGGTATGACACTGATTGGGAGAGCAACACAAAATGTACATGAAATGCATAAGATTGGACAAATCATATTGTAGGTTACTTGAAGTTAAATGACTGTTGATGTAATCTTAAAATGTAGAATACTGTTAAATCAAATTTTTACTATAACACCTGCTTTGTGTAAGTAATGAATTTAAGAGTAATGTATTAAATGTAATGAAATTCTTGATAAAAGGAGTCTTCTCGAGTCAAACCTTGCTTACAAACTAGGCAAACTATTTCTATTTACACTTCAGTCAGGCCCCCTGAATTTGAAGCCCCTCAAATTTATATATGAACAATTAAATTTTTTTTTGAGGTTTGTTTCATTTGGTGGGGTATCATAGATTTCTTTTATAATGTAGAAATTGTGAAGTATCACATAGAGATAGATAGATAGAGAGAGAGAGAGATAGAGAGAGAGAGATAGAGAGAGATATGAGAGAGAGAGAGAGAGAGAGAGAGAGAGAGAGAGAGAGAGAGAGAGAGAGAGAGAGAGAGAGAGAGAGAGAGAGAGTCTGTCTCATACTCATACTATAATACATATAATTGGATAAAAAAAAACACACACACACATACATACATATACACACATACCCATACATTAGTACATTAGTGCATTAGTACCTGTCTACACCACATACATACACATACCCATACATTAGTACATTAGTATATTAGTATGCACATACATGTATACACTACACACATATACGCACATATCCATACTTTAGCACGTTATACATACACACATACTAAGATACATGCATACATACATACATACATACATACATACATACATACATCCATACATACATACATTACGCACACATCCATCCATTAGTACATTAGTGCATTAGTACCTGTCTACACCACATACATACACATACCCATACATTAGTACATTAGTATATTAGTATGTACATACATGTATACACTACACACATATACTCACACATCCACGCGTTATCACATTATACATACACACATACTAAGATACACACGTACACACATACATACATACATCATGCATACATACTCTTACTCCCTTCAAACTCTCATATTAACTCAACATCATTCATCAGGTCCCAACATCCAGCCATACATACTCTGCCACTCACCCACTACTCAGCCCTCATTCTTTACACTTATATATGTACAATCTCACTGTCTACCCATATCAATCGCCAACCACCACCAAACGCTCACATTCACACCCTCACAGAACACACTCACATACTCCCTTATGCGCCGATACAAATCCATCCTCTCTCTCAGCCGCTCACTGAGGTATATACTCTTATCAATCAGCATACAATACATACTCACACACCCATACACTTACCTACTCATCAAAACATACATCCACAGACACTCCAACCTTACACATACTTTCTTTTTTACATTTTATATATTGGTTAAAAGTCTACTTCTTCGCATAAACATGTTAAAAACACATTCAACTAAAAGGTGCTGGATGCCATCACAAGTCATTAATTTATTATTTTTATTTTTATTCGCATAAACATGTTAAAAACACATTCAACTAAAAGGTGCTGGATGCCATCACAAGTCATTAATTTATTATTTTTATTTTTTGACATTTCTTCTGCTTCAATAATATTAATACAAAGTTTTCCACTAAGTGAGATAACCCGTGATAACCAGGAAGATTTTCTTCTTTTTGACCAACTGTTTAATGATAAGATATCGAATAAAACTGACCCAATATGTAATCGGTGTTGCAGTGTACATACCCCATTGTCATACAAACAAAGAACTGATATAAAAGTCTATGAGAGCTATAATAAATCTGTTCTATTCTGCTGATTACCAAACACAGCATGTTCATCTTTTAAATGGGACATTTTTATAAAAGCAACTATAATAATGTCCCTTTAACATTCATTATTCACAATTTAAGACATGTAAATTGGATAACATTTTTAAATGGTATTACAAAAAGTAAAAAATATATTCTGAATTAAAGATAAAGTTGCACCATCAAATACTATCATCTTCTTGTTTTGATTTTGAAGTGAACAATAACTTCTTCTTTTTAGTGATTTCAATATGAACATGCGAGAAATACCCGGGAGTATAAATTTGAAGTTATGAATTTTGAAATGTTAAATTCAAAATATTACTCCACTGATAGCAGCCAAGACATATCATTATTTGTGATTCATTGCTGATACCTTTTTTACTATCAAATGATAGTCACGCCTGAGGCACTCACAACCATTCATTTTCTTGAATTTTTCAAGAATTTCTGCACGCTTTGGTGTTGTTTTGTTCTCCAGATGTTTTGCAAAGTGTACTTTCAATTCCTTTATTTCCTTTGCTGTCCACGGGACCCTGGTTGTTTTGCGCTTTTTTGGTGGAGGTTCATCATCGGGCAGATTCCAGACTTCATCCTCGTTCTCGTTGTCGATCTCTTCGTTGTCTTGATTGGCATTGTTTGTACCCTCAGCATCTTCTTCGCCATTCGTCTTCATCTCATATTGCAGGACATCTGTCACGAAAATGAAAAAGATTTTTCCAAAAATATATCACAAAAATCAGAACTCACTTGCTGTGTAACTTTTTAGTGGCAAAATGGGGGAAATTTTAATGACAAATTCATGTTTTTCACCATTCATGAAAAAAAATAAGTTTATATACTTAAATAATCAAATAGTTATCTAAACCTAAATGAATATGTGGGTTATTATAAACAAAAGTCATTATTCCATTTTCGTTTTTGAAAATAGATTGATTAAAATGATTGAAATGATTCAACACACCTTGAAATTGGATTTCACTAAGATTTTGGTCTTTAAAATCTTGAGATATATTAAGGTCAGCCATTAGGAGGACCTTGGCCACCTGCACTCTCTCGAGCACCCCAGACATCTGTCGGTAGTGATTAAGGTGGACCTTCTTTGTGTGGCCGAGGTGATCACAGACCCACTGCAGTTCATTGTCTTTTAAAGACAACACCTGAAAAGGACAAAACAGATATTGATAACAAAATAGTATATCTTAAAACTTTATTTCAGTTGTATGAGATATATAACAACATTGCCCTAATTATGTTTCAATGTCTTTTAAAAACTTCTTTTGCAAGATTTTGAAGATGCTAAAAATCAAATATTGTTATTGACATTTTTCAATTATTTCTGTCAAATTTATATTAATAACGTTTTCATTACTTAAGATTAAGCTTGCATATTTTGTTTTCAGAATGTCCAATGTTTATACAATTCCTCATAGTAAAATTTAAAGACTTTCCTCCACTGTTGTTTTTTGTTTTCTATGACCAGAAAAATCACACTCTTCAGGATTTTGACTCATATATCAAAATCATTTTTACAATACAACACATTACCACAAAAACAATTGTTTGTATCATGATTTCTGTCTTTTGGGACAATTGTCTGCACCATTCCATGTTGTTCTAAGCATTCTGTCTGGGAATTCTGTTTTTGAGACTCTACCACCAAGGTATTAAAATACATCACTAAAAACAACATACCTAGTTTCTTAAATTAAGCTGCACAGATTTTGAGTCAGAGGGTGTGATGATGTGATCGATCACTACCCCTCATATGCACTCAATACAGAAAAAAAATCATCAATTCAGAATAATCTAAATAGCAAAAGACACCATTACACCACTGGGTCCAACTGCATTCCAAGTTCCGTTGAAAAATATTGAACAATCTTTAAGATATGGGCCGGAAACTAAATTTCAGCTCTCTAGTGTTTCTGGTTAATGAGAAGAAATTAAAGGACCATGGACGACGGACAACATCAAACGGGTCATGACATAAACCTGTCTTGCCTTTCAGGCCTAATGAGCTAAAAATTCACACTTAGTTTCCTTAAAGTCTTTTAACACAAACCTGTGAGGACAATAAGTTCTCTATCTAATTACAGTTTGTGTGCAACACTTTAAAATGCCTTATGTACCTGTGTAAGAGTGGCAGTGTACTTCCTGAGAGAAACACTGGTTATTCTCTCAGGGTAGTCAAGATTGACAGAGGATGCAGTGGTTTTGATGGCGTCATAACTCCGGTTTGAACCAGAACCTGTCAACAAAGAAATGTTATCATTGCTACAACCAAATGGTATGTTTTGACATATGATATCATGACTTAAAATCATGTGTCACTGAAGATTATTTTAACATAGACAGACAGAATTTTATTTTAACATATAAAATGATAAAACTTAACTTCAAAAACATTTGCAAAGTGTTGTTCTTGTCATAGAAAAATACCTATCAGTGATATTGCCAAAAGTGCAATTACAAATATATCAATTAGCACGATAAAGTAGTTATTAGTTTACTGTCACATAATTTTTGTTCATTACCTGTTGTTCCAAAAAGGTACAAATTTGTCTCTGGAATTCCATTCTTTCGTCGGATTTCATTTCTTGCAAGAAAGTCCAGACCTCTTTTGGAATCCTCTGGTATGAGAACTGGGACGGGTCTACCTCTCTAAAAGAAAAGTTATATCAGGCATCATATACCTTATGCAATTGTAAGTATTTGCTGTAACATAACATCTTCTCCCTATTAAGTTCACTTCAAATTAATTGCTTTAATGTAATTAAAAGTGTAATTATGACCTCTTTCCTGTTTTTGTTCAATATACAGCATCCATAAAAAGTCTTAATAACAACAAGATGTGTTTGTTAAACACGGATGCCCCCGGATATACCAAAGTTATGGCCAAGGTTAAAGTTTTCTGAATATTGTCCACTGCGGCAAGGTCAAGGTCACAAGGTCAAATATGATGACCTCATCTGAAGGTCTCATCATTAGGTATGAACATGCCAAGTATGAAAGCCGTAGCTCTGAGCAATCCAAAGTTATGGCCAATTTTAACGTTTTCTAAATATTGTCCACTGCGGCAAGGTCAAGGTCACAAGGTCAAATATGATGACCTCATCTGAAGGTCTCATCATTAGGTATGAACATGCCAAGTATGAAAGCCGTAGCTCTGAGCAATCCAAAGTTATGGCCAATTTTAACGTTTTCTAAATATTGTCCACTGCGGCAAGGTCAAGGTCACAAGGTCAAATATGATGACCTCATCTGAAGGTCTCATCATTAGGTATGAACATGCCAAGTATGAAAGCCGTAGCTCTTAGCAATCCAAAGTTATGGCCAAGGTTAACGTTTTCTAAATATTGTCCACTGCAGCAAGGTCAAGGTCACAAGGTCAAATATGATGACCTCATCTGAAGGTCTCATCATTAGGTATGAACATGCCAAGTATGAAAGCCGTAGCTTTGAGCAATCTAAAGTTATGGCTAAGGTTAAAGTTTACTGAAGATGTCGACTGCGGCAAGGTCAAGGTCAAGGTCACAAGGTCAAATATGATGACCTCATCTGAAGGTCTCATCACAAGGTATGCACATGCCAAGTATGAAAGCCTTAACTCTAAACAATCAAAAGTTATGGCCAAGGTTAAAGTTTTTTGAAAATTTTCATTGCGGCAAGGTCAAGGTCACAAGGTCAAATATGATGACCTCATCTGAAAGGTCTCATCACAAGGTATGCACATGCCAACTATGAAAGCTCTAGCTCTGAGCAATCTTAAGTTATGGCCAAGGTTAAAGTTTTCTGAAAATGTCAATTGCGGCAAGGTCAAGGTCACAAGGTCAAATATGATGACCTCATCTGAAAGGTCTCATCACAAGGTATCCACATGCCAAGTATGAAAGCCCTAGCTCTTAGCAATCCAAAGTTATGGCCAAGGTTAAAGTTTTTGTGGACAAACAGACAGACAGACGGACAGAGAGACGGACAGGTGAAAAACAATATACCCCCGGAATCTTCGATTCGGGGGCATAAAAACAATCTTTATCATAATTTTTACCCATTTGTCATGTCTTACATAGCAATCTAATGTAATCAATGTTTATCTCTTGATGTTGAAAAATGGTATAAAAATAGTACATACTTGGGTGCCATTATATCTATTAAACCTTCCTTAAAATTTGATTAGCTTTACAAAATATCTAACATGCTGATTCAAGGTCATATCTGCTCACTGGATTTACATATCCACCCCTATATGTCAAATAACTCAAAATATACTTGATTTTACTTATAATTGAATAAAAATCTGAAATACATCTAAAAGTTTAAATTATAAATCCAATCGTAAATATCAGTTACAACACCCAACAAATACTACCGAATAGAATATGTCTTTGTGTCTGCTTTTGGAAAGACTAAGAAAAAACTTTTGACAAATCAGTCAAGTTTTCGATAAAAATCTTAACTTTAAGTGTGAGTATTTTCCTTAGAATGAACCGAATGACCTTGAAATGGGGATTTTCAGTAAAGAGTAAATGGTTCCAAATGTAATAAGACCGATAAACAAATTTGACATATGTGATTCCCTCAAAATGCTCTTAAACAACCTTATTTTCTAATTGTATGAATATCCATGTTTTGTGCAGTACAAACATACCTTTCCTCTCACAATCATCAAATCTTGGGATTTAAGAAGGTATTCTTCTAATGGAGACAGAGTTCCCAAAAGACTTCTGTCCACATCTGCTAGATCGACTTTCCGATTTGTGTAGTCAGTGAGTCTGAAAAAGACAAATTTTCTCTGTAAGTATACGGAAGGAGAAAAACACATTTACAGCTAATTTACTTGCTGAAATATATCTACCATTTAAAACAATAAAATTACATCTCAAAACAAAAAAAGGGGTTTACTTGTTTTCCAGCAGATTACAAGACATTACTATGTCTGAAAATTTAATGTAATGACATGTCTGCCCAAATCATTTTGACAATATTTGGATGAAGGATAATTTACAGTATTTAGAAAAAAATTCTAGCTGCTTCATATTATTAATTACCTGACGGCATCAATTTCTCCTGAACGACGTTTGTTGTAGCAGAGTAATCTGGTTTGCAGCAGTTGAACAAGTTGTCTGTAGTCACAGTTGTCACTGAGTTCATACTCCTCAAGTTCTTTGATGACATAAGATGTCAATCGCTTCACATCCTCTGGGTGGGGAATGTCGATACCATTGTTCCACTTCCTACGGGCTAGAATGCTCCTGGAGAGTTTTGTCACTCTTTCGCCCCACTCAATGTCCATAACTCTCAGGAGACCTCTGCAGTCACCAATGGTCTTTTCCTCGCCATTTGTTTTCATGGTCTTGACCCACTTGATGTTAATGAGACGTTTCAGATCATACTTCAGTTTGATAGTATTTGACGGAGCTTGTAAATCTTGTAGGTCTTCCAAAACTGGGGAGGCAACTTGTAATGCTGAGATGACAATCTGGTCAAAATTTTGTGGCGTTAATGCATCCCACATGCTAAGTTGTGAGTTTTGGAGCTCTTTCCTTAATTCAATTAGAAGACGAGCATTCAACCTCATTCTCTGAGATGCGTAGTATTTCCGCTTTTGCATATTGTCAATGTTGCGCCGGAGCCAACTTTCTCCCAGTGCTAGAATCAGATCGTCACTTTGTGCTACTTCTGTAATATCATCTGGTCTCATTATAGTGAATACTTCTTTCCTCATGAGATCAGAAGTCCTCTGCAATCGTCCACACACAAAATCTGAAGTCACTGCCAACTCACGTTTTGTTTGACAAGGAGCACTTTTCGAACATTTCTTGGTATGTCTTTGAATAGACACTTTCTTCATCCACTCAAGACAATAAGGGCATGGCCCATAGTCTTTAGCACAAAATTTTCCAGTACTTGGCGGTCTGCGTTTCAGCAACAGTTCTCCTTTTCCATTTTCGATCGTCTCAATATTATGTTGATGATCACCAAGGATTCGCAAATCTTCTACTTTGCTCTCATTTGTGTAGAAGGCTTCTTTTACTCTTTTTTCATCTTTGTGTGTCACCTTTAAGTGTATTCTTATGTGTTGGACCAACTTGTTACAAAAAAGACAGCTGTGGTAAGAGTTATAAACTCGTTCTCCTTTTCTTTTTTGTTGTGTACCTTTGGCGCCAGGTTTGAATTTCTTAACTTTTCTCAAATATATCTCCTTGTTTTTGGCGTCTCTCATTTTGTCTTCTTCAAGAGGATTACTTGTAGTGCAAATTGAAGATGGATCTGGTTCACTGTCATCTGGTTCATCGTCATCTGGTTCACTGTCATCTGGTTCAACGTCATCTGGTTCATCATCATCTGGTTCAATGTCTTCTGGTTCATCGGCATCTGGTTCACTGTCTGACTTTATAGGCTGAATTCTAGCGACAGGTTTCTCATATGGTTCACTGTCATCTGGTTCACTGTCATCTGGTTCACTGTCATCTGGTTCACTGTCTGACTTTATAGGCTGAATTCTAGCGACAGGTTTCTCATATGGTTCACTGTCATCTGGTTCACTGTCATCTGGTTCATCGTCATCTTGTTCATCGTCATCTTGTTCACTGTCTGACTTTATAGGCTGAATTTTAGTGACAGGTTTCTCAGTTGGATCACCTTCATCTGGTTCACTGTCATCTGGTTCATCATCATCTGGTTCACTGTCTGACTTTATAGGCTGAATTTTAGCGACAGGTTTCTCATATGGTTCACTGTCATCTGGTTCACTGACTGACTTTATAGGCTGAATTCTAGTGACAGTTTTCTCATTTGGTTTACCGTCAACTGGTTCATCATCATCTGGTTCACTGTCATCTGGTTCACCGTCATCTGGTTCACCGTCATCTGGTTCATCATCATCTGGTTCACTGTCATCTGGTTCAATGTCTAACTTTATAGGCTGAATTCTAGTGACAGGTTTCTCATTTGGATCTGCTTCATCTGGTTCACCGTCATCTGGTTCATCATCATCTGGTTTACTGTCTAACTTTATAGGCTGAATTCTAGCGACAGTTTTCTCATTTGGTTCACCTTCATCTGGTTCACCGTCATCTGGTTCATCGTCATCTGGTTCACTGTCTGACTTTATAGGCTGAATTCTAGTGACATGTTTCTCATCTGGTTCACCGTCATCTGGTTCATCGTCATCTGATTCACTGTCTGACTTTATAGGCTGAATTCTAGCGACAGGTTTCTCATCTGGTTCACTGTCATCTGGTTCACTGTCTGACTTTATAGGTTGAATTCTAGTGACAGGTTTCTCATCTGGTTCATCGTCATCTGGTTCACTGTCTGACTTTATAGGCTGAATTCTAGTGACCAGTTTCTCATTTGGTTCACCGTCATCTGGTTCATCGTCATCTGATTCACTGTCTGACTTTATAGGCTGAATTTTAGCGACAGGTTTCTCATCTGGTTCACTGTCATCTGGTTCACTGTCTGACTTTATAGGCTGAATTCTAGTGACAGGTTTCTCATCTGGTTCATCGTCATCTGGTTCACTGTCTGACTTTATAGGCTGAATTCTAGTGACCAGTTTCTCATTTGGTTCACCGTCATCTGGTTCACGTTCACCGTCATCTGGTTCACCGTCATCTGGTTCACTGTCTGACTTTATAGGCTGAATTCTAGTGACAGGTTTCTCATCTGGTTCACTGTCAATTGGTTCATCGTCATCTGGTTCGACGTCATCTGGTTCTTTGATGTCTTTGATATCTTGAATACAGGAAATTGCCCATGTTACGTCTCTTTCAAAACATTCCAATGTTTTCCACTTTTTTTTTCTTGAAAGCTTGTCTGAAGAAAAAATACAAATGTAGGTATTTTTTACATGAAATTATATTTTATATACATGTAAAGATTTAGAACAGATACATAAAGTTATGTTAAAAATTCTTATAATATTCATGCCTTACAGAAAGATTACATTAATATTACAAATTAAACAGGATATCTGAAACAAAATCACTTTATATTCAAATAAATCAAAGGCCAATTGTCAAGGAAAGGTCATAAGAACAGATATTATCTGATAACTTTGATCATAAGTTCTTGACTTAAAGAGTATTTCTTCAATAGAATGCTAAATTACCATTATGTAACTACGTAAGTCAAGACTTAAATGGAAGATATTGCCGAAATTTTTAGGCCTTTACCAAACATAAGTAGTTGGTATAGCTGTAGAAAACATGTCTGCCAGCACTTTACCAGCTTTTATTTAACCTATATATATTCTGAAAGAAAAAAATAAAGGGATTGCATGAAACTGCAGGCAGTTACAGATATTATTCCCATCATACAATGAGTACTGAAATCATTTTTCTCATTCTAAAAGGTAAAAGTTAGTATTGAGTATGATTCCCACATGCTCTTTAAACTGTCTGGCAACACTGGGATCTTACTGGCCCTCAGGAAATCTACTCACACTTGAGCATGTTGGGCATAAATTATCTTTGTTGAAACTGAAAAAGCTGTCCTCTTCTCCTTAAGGCAGTGCAACAACCGGATTGATGTTAAGGCTCCTCATAGCATTGAACATTTCATACATTTGTCAGACTCTATCAAGACCAGCTAGTAGATGACTCTGCACCAGAACATGTTGACTCGCCACCATATCTGCTATGTTATTTCCACACAGAAACATGTTATATGCAGAATCACCTCATAACACAACTGACCAGATTCATCTTGATAGAAGTCTGACAGGTGATCGATACCATGATGAGGCATTATACGTCCTGTTGTTGCACTGTATGCTAACAGAAAAAGAGAGTGTTTTGGGTTTTAACAGAAAAATTCTAATCCAAATACAACTCATGTGTCAACTGATTTCCCTGAGGAACAAAACCTACACTACCCAGTGTTGCCATTGATTGCTAAGAGGACCAACATTGACCAGATAGAACTTGATTGAAGGATTCTTGTAAAGTGTTTTGGATGATTTGTTTCAGTGTCTGCAACAGGAATGACGTCATATTCCAACAGAACATCCCTGTAAGAACCCTAATTGGGAGTATGCAAAAATGTTGCCAGACATTTGAGAGAGTGGGGGACATACTTATTTCAATACGAATTGTATGATGTGAATAAATCTGATACAGTTCACAGTTTCATGTGATCCCTATTTTGTATATTGTAACATAACATAACATAACATAACATAACATAACATAACATAACATAACATAACATAACATAACATAACATCTGGCTAAGTAAAACAAAACTCAGTTTTTTGGGGGGC
Source organism: Gibbula magus (assembly GCA_936450465.1). Classification (NCBI taxonomy): domain Eukaryota; kingdom Metazoa; phylum Mollusca; class Gastropoda; order Trochida; family Trochidae; genus Gibbula; species Gibbula magus. Next base: position 25,495,453 of record OW388300.1, read on the forward strand.
ATCAGAGCAATTATTCAAATTTATCCAAGTCACATAAATTCAAATATTATGTTGAAATAATATGCACAACTTTTGCAAAATATGATTTTTCAATCGTTCATGAACTTTTTTGGCTTAATCAATGTTTTTAATGTTTTAAAATGTTTCAAGAGAAAAAAAACTGTAGAGAATATTTATTTGAAAGTGTCACAAAATAAAGTCACTTGACACTCACAGTCTGATGTAAACTTATCTTACATGTATTACAGAGTAATAACCTTTACTATGTGAATATGTTGTTTAGAATTATAATTGGATGTGACTGATTCTAAAATAAGAGATAAATCAAAATGATTTGCATTCCTTATAAAGAGAAGAAAATGATATCATTTAACAAACAATTGTACTATTTTTAAATGTTAGTAACAAACAGAATACAAAAATTATTCCCCTTTAATATCAAAGTTGTGTTCATTGTGCAATAAATTTGTTTGTAACTCAAGCTTACGTCAAACAAAATTCACTCTCCTGTCTTCAGTATAAATTTGATATGAAAGGGGAAGCTCAGCAGCAAGATCCTATGAATAAGATAACACAAAAGCTCAATTGGAATATTTGCAAAGATGTAACTGGAAGATATTTATTCCATATCATGATGCCAAAGAATTAGAATTATTTAGTTCAATCTGAGACTTTAAAATAGTCCCTAGTTTCATTGTTCTTTTCTTGAAGAACACACCGTAGGAACGTGTACGCCTGGAAATTGTTACTCAACGGGAGTGAATGAATTTCTCTGCGAGAGGTCAGTTTAGTTGTGTGCATTTGGTGTAGGATTTTGTTTGATAAATCAGTTTTGAGGTATTTATGAGATGAGGATGTAGACGAAAGATAATGTCATTATGTGCCCTCAGTCAACTGTTACATCACAATTTAGTCGAATTTTGCATGTTGAACTTACGTGTGTTTGATATTACCTTGCTTTCAGAAAATCCATGAAAACGCTCATATATATTTTGACCATGTTGTGAATAATCCATATATGGACATATTTATGCCAAATATTGAGACTTATTATTGACAAATAACAAAATTATAACCCCTGAACCACACGTGATGTCAAAACAAAGTGAACGAGTTACTAATGAGGATGGCGAACGAATTACAGACATCTGATGTTTTCTTTAGCAACATGTTCACCACGATATTATACCAGCAGTCATTGAATGTAAATATCTCAGTAGCTATTCGTTGGATTTTGACTAAATTTTCTAGTTTTGATAAATATGTATCAGCCTTTTTGGACATATACTTGAAAATTTTTTTATGTTTGTTTTAAAACAATATATCGACCGCATTTGTGTGCAAGTATATTTGTTCGGCATTCAGCCTGACATAAAACTTTCTCTTTTAAGCTAGTTCTGTTCAGCTTCTCATTTCTAAAACCAACTTTGTGTTTACTAATGTCTACTATTTTACAGCCTGAAATATATTTTGTCATAAGTACCTGAAAACCGATTTATCAAACAAATTCCTACACCAATTGCAAAAAAACAAACTGGACTCTCGCAGAGAAACTCGTTCACTTCCGTTGTGTAACAATTTCCAGGCGTACACGTTCCTACGGTGTGAAGAAACTTGTATTCCATAAGAGCTTTAATAAATAAATATTCAAGAACATGAAATAATTTTTTTTATAACAGTTAATTATTGTACCGATTCCGTCTTTCTTAATCTTTTCAAAGCTTTTGTCTGGATAGACAAAAGGTATAGTATCTGCCAGTTTTATCCACATCCTGTGAGAAAAGATATGCATTTAGTCGCTAACACAACAAATCTTTCGTCAAGTAATACTTTGAATACAAATCCTTATCATTCAATACGAGTCACGGCTTATCATCATGAAATTGAAATGTACAACCATATCACCTTTGAAAAGCAAGAGTAATGCTTTTTAAGTAATCCTATGCCAAGGTACATATAACTGACCGAAGTCCGGACACGCCCGCACTTCGAATAATTTTATTTTTAATGCTGACGCAAAAATAACTGCAAATGCAACGTGCCGTTTATTTCTTATGTTTCCACATATTATCTACAATGATTTGTCATTTGTTTTGCGAAATGGTTAATTTAACGGGTAATGCAATAAACGGTTTCACGCAGGAAAATGTGAAAATATTTGTTTTAATGTAAATTTTGGAAGACCCTTTCTGAAAATGTTAGAGATGTTTAATTATCTCAAATTGAATAGAATTATCTGCAAGAACTATTGTCTTGTCAAACTATTCTGCCTTAGGGTACTTATGAATTCTTTTTGGTTAAACAAATTGAAATTTTTTTGATATATCAAAATAACCTTGGTTCGGACACTTTTGACCGAACTTCGGACACTAATCACTTTATTTCTCAAGTCTCATCAAATCGTTTAATTATTAAAAACTGGCTTGGAATGGACGAAAAAACATGAAACTATCACATGCAAGAAGAATTGATGACATAAATAAGAGATCTTGTGTTAACTACACGATTTAGCGCTATAACCGCGTCTGTGACGTCATATATTCTAATGACGCTTGCGGCAGTTGTGGTTGGATTTATCAACTAAAAACATGCTAATATCAAAAAAAAGTTAGCAATAGGTAAGGATGAACAATTATATTTAATTGAAAAGCGAAAATTACTTGTGTCATTGAAATTATCAAACACGATTTTAATGCAATTTTTCAAACATTGAAGCTTTTTAGGAAACTAGCTGGTACTGTCCGACAATTAGGTCAAATGTGTCTTAAGTTCTTAAGTTCTTAAGTTGACAAACAAAACAAAAAACGTTATTTTTCGGTTAATTTCCATTCAATTTGCATTTGAAATTTGTAATTATTCAAATTTCTTTATGTCCTTTACATAATATAGCATAAAATATGTTTCTACAAAATAATAATTATTTCCACAATCAAACAAACTATTTATGTCGGCACAGTGTCTGAAGTTCGGTCAGTTTTCTGTACCCAAAATTTAACCTCTCTTGGGCCCCTGGATCAAGGGAATTAAGGTCAAAAAAAAGTTTTTCAGGCCTGATGAGCTAGATAATGAAACGACAAAAGTAATTTAAACTTACTCAGCATGATCAGAGTGAATGAACACTCGGACATCTGATTGCCATCTTTGATTGTAGAAGACCTTCACAGGCCATAAGACCTGTACTCCTTTCACCTTTGCCCAGACAATTGTCCAAATGGCATCCATCTACAAAAGATACATATATGTTATTTAACAACAATAGTAACTCTTGAAATAGTAAATGTCTTGAATCTCTACAAATGATAGACACACAACCACTTGGACATAAAGACACATATACACGCTGGACTAAAAGACACACAGCCATGGACATCTTATTCAAACAAATACTGAAACTAGCTCAAGATATTTAACCTCTACAAATGATAGACACACAACCACTTGGACATAAAGACACATATACACGCTGGACTAAAAGACACACAGCCATGGACATCTTATTCAAACAAATACTGAAACTAGCTCAAGATATTTAACCTCTACAAATGATAGACACGTAACCACTTGGACATAAAGACACATATGCACGCTGGACTAAAAGACACACAGCCATGGACATCTTATTCAAACAAATACTGAAACTAGCTCAAGATATTTAACCTCTACAAATGATAGACACGTAACCACTTGGACATAAAGACACATATGCACTCTGGACTAAAAGACACACAGCCATGGACATCTTATTCAAACAAATACTGAAACTAGCCAAGATATTTAACCTCTACAAATGATAGACACGTAACCACTTGGACATAAAGACACATATACACGCTGGTCTAAAAGACACACAGCCATGGACATCTTATTCAAACAAATACTGAAACTAGCTCAAGATATTTAACCTCTACAAATGATAGACACACAACCACTTGGACATAAAGACACATATACACGCTGGACTAAAAGACACACAGCCATGGACATCTTATTCAAACAAATACTGAAACTAGCTCAAGATATTTAACCTCTACAAATGATAGACACGTAACCACTTGGACATAAAGACACATATGCACGCTGGACTAAAAGACACACAGCCATGGACATCTTATTCAAACAAATACTGAAACTAGCTCAAGATATTTAACCTCTACAAATGATAGACACGTAACCACTTGGACATAAAGACACATATGCACTCTGGACTAAAAGACACACAGCCATGGACATCTTATTCAAACAAATACTGAAACTAGCCAAGATATTTAACCTCTACAAATGATAGACACGTAACCACTTGGACATAATGACACATATACACGCTGGTCTAAAAGACACACAGCCATGGACATCTTATTCAAACAAATACTGAAACTAGCTCCAGATATTTAACCTCTACAAATGATAGACACGTAACCACTTGGACATAAAGACACATATGCACTCTGGACTAAAAGACGCACAGCCATGGACATCTTATTCAAACAAATACTGAAACTAGCTCAAGATATTTAACCTCTACAAATGATAGACACGTAACCACTTGGACATAAAGACACATATGCACTCTGGACTAAAAGACGCACAGCCATGGACATCTTATTCAAACAAATACTGAAACTAGCTCAAGATATTTAACCTCTACAAATGATAGACACGTAACCACTTGGACATAAAGACACATATGCACTCTGGACTAAAAGACACACAGCCATAGACATCTTATTCAAACAAATACTGAAACTAGCTCAAGATATTTAACCTCTACAAATGATAGACACGTAACCACTTGGACATAAAGACACATATGCACTCTGGACTAAAAGACACACAGCCATGGACATCTTATTCAAACAAATACTGAAACTAGCTCAAGATATTTAACCTCTACAAATGATAGACACGTAACCACTTGGACATGAAGACACATATACACGCTGGTCTAAAAGACACACAGCCATGGACATCTTATTCAAACAAATACTGAAACTAGCTCAAGATATTTAACCTCTACAAATGATAGACACGTAACCACTTGGACATAAAGACACATATGCACTCTGGACTAAAAGACACACAGCCATGGACATCTTAATCAAACAAATACTGAAACTAGCTCAAGATATTTAACCTCTACAAATGATAGACACGTAACCACTTGGACATAAAGACACATATGCACTCTGGACTAAAAGACACACAGCCATGGACATCTTATTCAAACAAATACTGAAACTAGCTCAAGATATTTAACCTCTACAAATGATAGACACGTAACCACTTGGACATAAAGACACATATGCACTCTGGACTAAAAGACACACAGCCATGGACATCTTATTCAAACAAATACTGAAACTAGCTCAAGATATTTAACCTCTACAAATGATAGACACGTAACCACTTGGACATAAAGACACATATGCACGCTGGACTAAAAGACACACAGCCATGGACATCTTATTCAAACAAATACTGAAACTAGCTCAAGATATTTAACCTCTACAAATGATAGACACGTAACCACTTGGACATAAAGACACATATGCACGCTGGACTAAAAGACACACAGCCATGGACATCTTATTCAAACAAATACTGAAACTAGCTCAAGATATTTAACCTCTACAAATGATAGACACGTAACCACTTGGACATAAAGACACAAATGCACGCTGGACTAAAAGACACACAGCCATGGACATCTTATTCAAACAAATACTGAAACTAGCTCAAGATATTTAACCTCTACAAATGATAGACACGTAACCACTTGGACATAAAGACACATATACACGCTGGTCTAAAAGACACACAGCCATGGACATCTTATTCAAACAAATACTGAAACTAGCTCAAGATATTTAACCTCTACAAATGATACATGTAACCACTTGGACATAAAGACACATATGCACGCTGGTCTAAAAGACACACAGCCATGGACATCTTATTCAAACAAATACTGAAACTAGCTCAAGATATTTAACCTCTACAAATGATACACGTAACCACTTAGACAAAAACTCTAAAACTTATAGACACAGAACCATGGTTATGTTCTTCAAAGAAAACTAAGATAAATTCTATGAGAAACTTATCTTGAGAAGTTAGACCATGTCACTTCTCATATGCAATATAAATTGTTTCCATTGATACTAGAAAAGTAGAAAAAGCAAAACAAACCAAACAGATCTTTACCCCTTTTATGCCCTCATTTTAAATCATTTCTGTGGAAACGAGGAAAAAAATTAATTCAGAATACTCTAAATAGCGAAAGGCACCACTATACCACTAGGTCTAACCACATACCAATTCCTAATTTTTGCGCTAAATTCAACATGTCACCATGGAAACGGGGGAAAATGATAAATCAAAAATATCCTAAATAACACCACTCCACTGCCTCTAACCACATACCAAGTTTCTTTTTAAAATTCTGGATCGATTCTGTGACATAGGTTGGAAAGCTCAACAAGTTCCCATGGAAACAGGTAAACATAATACAATGTAAAATCAGAATAACATAAATAGCAAAGGGCACCAATCCACCACTAGGTCTAACCACATACCAAGTTTCTATAAAATATTCAGTAAAGATTTTGAAATATAGGCCAGAACAGGTCCCTATCCCTAATTTTTGCACTAAGTTCAACATGTTACCATGGAAACATGGAAAAATAATAAATTAAGAATATCCTAAATAAAAGCACCACTCCACTGGGTCTAACAAAATACCAAGTTTCGTTAAAATATATTGAAAGGTTTTTGAGATATGGCCCGGAAACTTAATTATTTTGGTATAATCATTTTTGGACGGAGGCGAAAACATTGTGAGGGAAAAAAATGTTGAGCGACATAATAAGAAAATCCACTTGCCAACTTTAAGCTATTACAAGCCTCCAAACACCACACTGCAGATAAACAATTACTCAAACAAACTCTAAATTATAATCTCTACAAATAATAATTGGGACATTGAATGATGCAAAAGACAAAATACTAAAAGACAGAAATACAGATGGAACTTTAAAAAGTTTTGAATACAACCTAAAATATTACCTGGTAATGTGCTACTGAAAATCACTACTCCATGAATTGAAGAGTTTGTCCCATTTCCTTGTCACTATAGTGATAATAATAGCAATATATACAAGGACTATTAGAATTGCTCCCTGCAATACACAGACAGCAATTTGACTTGCATCCATCTTGAGCTACATGTGCTCATGTCTAGACATATGAGACACACAATGTAAAATGAAAATAGGTAGCTTGAAAATTATTTTCCATTTATATCAAGCAATGAAAAACCATAATAAAATCAACAAAAAAAAAACCCAGATATTTAATTTACTATTCCAAATTGAAATGATTCAAATCAAAATTAAACATTAACTTCAAGTAAAATAAAAACAACTCACCTTAAAGTTCTGTCCAAAGAAACTGATCCTCTGTGTCTTTTGCTGTCACACATGCACAGAACAATTCTTCTGATTGGCTGTTAACAGAGTCCTTAAGACAAAGTCTCTCATTGGTTGCTATGAGGTATAACTAACATAACTACCAATCAGCGCAACTATATGTATGTCTGCAGGCTGTCTGCAATGTTGCTATGAGGTATATCTAAAAATAACTACCAATCAGTACAACTCCACATGGACATTTTCAGAATTTCAAACCATGGTGTTGTCCAATGAATGGACGGACTGTGTCCATGTCAAACATTGTGTGTCTCTGACCAAAACTTAAAATAAACACACAAGACAGCCTGTACTTCACTCTGACAGGTTTTCTTGTGTGTCTAAACACACAATACAAAATAGACACACAATGTCATACTAGGCTTAAAAAAAAACACACAATGTCCCCCTCGCGAGAACGGACGGACGAACGGACGGACGCCGGACACCATGCCATGCCATAAGCCCATCGGGCCTTTCAGGCCTGATGAGCTAAAAACCTAAATCTGTCAACTGATGTTAAAATACAGGCTTAAAAAACTCAGTTTAACAGTTTTCTGCATTATGTCATGTAATTGGACATATGAAACATCGATAAAGGTAATACATTGTTATAATTTTTCAATTTATATACACTAACAACTAATTTCAAAATGTCACATCCAAGAAGTGTGGTACATTAGCCTTCCGTAGCTACGAGTGCCTTCATTTACCAACGGTGCGTATTATAGGGTGTGGAGTCTGCAAACAACATTTCAACTCTCTAGACTATTTGGAACTGGAGAAGAAGATGAAAATAGGTTTTTAAGGTTGTGACCCCTGTGACCCCATTTGGAGTCATGGGGTCACAAAATCTACAATTTAGAATCCCCATTGACCAAGGAGTCTGCACACAACTTTTCAGCTCTCTATACCTTTTGGAACTTGAGAAGAAGATGAAAAACGTTTTTTAAGGTAGTGACCCCTGTGACCCCATTTGGGGTCATGGGGTCAACAAATCTACAATTTAGAATTCCCATTAGCTAAGGAGTCTACACACAACTTTTCAACTCACTAGACCATTTGGAACTTGAGAAGAAGATGAACTTGGATTTTTGGTGTTGTGACCCCTGTGACCCCATTTGAGGTCACGGGGTCATGAAATCTACAATTTAGAATCCCCATTAACCAAGGAGTCTGCACATAACATTTCAGCTCTCTAGACCATTTGTTTCATCTCTCTAGACCTTTTGAAACTGGAGAAGAAGATGAAAATAGGTTTTTTAAGGATGTGACCCCTGTGACCCCATTTGAGTCTGCATACAAAATTTCAGCTATGTGGAGTCATTGGTTCTGGAGAAGAAGTCGAAAAAGTGAAAAGTTTACGAACGGATGGACGGATGGACGGACAGACGGAAGGCGGGCAGACGGACGGACGGACGGACAGACAGACAGGGCGACTGGTATATCCCACAGTATTACATACCGGTCGGTTAATAAGAGTTACTACACACCCCTGAATACTGACGTCATAGGTAATAATTTACTACACACCCCTGAATACTAATGTCAAAGGTAATATAAGTTACTGCACACCCCGTCAGTATTCAGGGGTGTGCAGTTACTCTTATTACCTATGACGTTTGTATTCAGGGGTGTGCAGTAACTCTTATTACCTATGACGTCAGTATTCAGGGGTGTATAGTAGCTCTTATTACCTGTGACGTTTGTATTCAGGGGTGTGCAGTAACTCTTATTACCTATGACGTCAGTATTCAGGGGTGTATAGTAGCTCTTATTACCTGTGACGTTTGTATTCAGGGGTGTGCAGTAACTCTTATTACCTATGACGTCAGTATTCAGGGGTGTGCAGTAACTCTTATTACCTATGACGTTTGTATTCAGGGGTGTGCAGTAGCTCTTATTACCTGTGACGTCAGTATTCAATGTTGTGTAGTAACACTTATTACTTTGTATGAGTGCAGTGTACAGGGAAGTCGAAAATATGGAAAGCTTAATACACTCAAAACTGCACTGATACATACAAAATGAGTCTGATTTGTAAATGAAAGTTCTTTATAAGCTAAATTTTAGTCCATTTTGGACAAGAACATTTTTAAGCTGCTGACCTAGTTGTAGATGTGATATTTTTATTAATCAAACAATCATATCTTTACATCAAATAGTGTGCGAAAAGTATGTCTAAACAATGTCACATTTCTGATTTACAAGCCCATCTACAAATTGAAGGGTCAAATCTGCCAGTTCAGAATAATTCAGAAATCTGTAGGTTAATAAGTTGGTGTCTGCCAAGATACTGTCAAATCGTTCCGAACAAACCTTGACATTTCTGTTTGGAAGTCCATCTCGAAATTGTATGCAGTCTATTAAAGCAATGTCAGTATTTCCATTTCCATTATTATTACCGAGCTTCAAGCACAGTGCTAAAATCAATACTAACACCTCTGCCTGAGAAGCAATCAACCAGTCAAGGTATGCATGTAGACGTTCATACCAGTAGATAGAACCTCTTGAGATCTTGCAAACATTGACAGAAAACTTCCTTTTCTTGTCCGGATTTTGACATGGTATCACATCCTGTAAAATGTAAACACTTCACTCCACTTTCATACCCTTGGTTACAAGCCCACACAAATATGCGCCAAGTGTATACGTTTTACCCTGGGACAGGATGATGATATCAGTGCCTTGTCATTTGGTACGTATTTTTAATTTCTTAGACTGAGAAAACCATTTCAGATTTCGTTAACACTTTTCCTGCATATATATAAATGACATTAAATGTTAATCCTGAAGGTGTATTTTTTTGTTCTTGCAATCCAATCTCTGGCTTAGGGGTTCATAATTTCAAGAACATATTAACCCTTAACTTGCAACATATAAAATGTGCATATTTACTCACAGAAATAAAGATACAAGTTAACCTTTTTGAGAGGCATGTAAAACCATAAGACACACAAACCAATCAACATTTTTACATCAGATATGGTTAGAGGTTAGCATTTATTGGAAAGGTCAAACAACATGACCATATTTGGGTCAACATGTGCTTACTTGTCAATTGGTTCGAGATAATGATTTCTTGGAAAAGTTCTATCGATGCATCGCAATAGTTGGCTTGGCAATTACTTTACTATATCGATAGTATATACAAAAATACTATCGCTATTGCAATAGTAAGGTAAACTATCGATACTATCGAAACTATTAAATTCCCTTAATTATGAATAATTTACTCAAGCCTCACTGCATTTAATTCAAGATTTTTCATTTTAGAATGTCAAAAGGGAAGAACTAGAGATAGGAAATAGCAAAATGACAAAAAGTCTTTTCATTTATGATTTCTTACATAGTCTTAAATCAATTAAACATTTGTACTAAAAGCTATAAGATATCTAGCTGATTATTGCATATTTGTACAAACAAAAATATCGCAATAGTTATTGCAATAGTGAGTTACAATAGTCTATCGCAATAGTAAGTGGTAATAGAATATCGCTATCGCAATAGTCGCTTAGGGTCAATAGTCACCCCTAATGTATTGTATCGCAACCGCTCTGTATCGTTACACCTCTAGACGTCACTCAGGAAGAATATTGAATAGTTTGAGGCCTGAATATAGAACCAAGAAGAGGGAAATGTTAGCATTAGTAAAAAAAAAAATATATTCTCAAATTTCTATATAGCAAAAGGCACATCTAGACTACTTGGTTGATACCTATACAAAGTTTCAGCAAAATATATTGAATAGTTTTGAAGTTTGAGGAAAAGCCTGGACGCACAGACAGACGGACAGACGGAGCTCATTTCTATATCCCCTGCCAACTTCGTTGTGGCGAGGGATAATTAGCCCATAATGAACCAAGTTTCAATGTGGATATAGTGATATACTGATATGAGCTTGTATTTTTCACAATGCAGACCATTTCCCTATTCTTGATTAATGATATCAAACTCATGTGTATCGCAAAATAAGGGAAGTATCAAAATGGTTCGCATATCTGAATTACTACATTAGACCTCTTTCACCCCAAGACATAAAAGGTTAGAGTAGGGCAAACTGACTGAAGCTTGGACACTGATCCGATTCAAATATTATGAAAGACTGTATAATAAATAATTATCTTTAAAATGTCAATTTCAGATAAATCAAAATATTGAAAATACAAAGTATTTTGCTTGATTTTACACAGATATTTCAGAATTGCTTTAGATTAACCGAAAAATAACAGTTTTAGTTGCGTACCGGTATAACAGTTCGGACAAGATTGACCTAACTTCGGACAGTACAACCTAATGTTCTGTCTCATATGCGTCAGTGGTTTAAACTATTCACCAAACTGATTCTTTATATCCCTAAACACATGGATAATAGTCCAGGAACAATAAAATATCCCTAATTAAACTGCTTGAAGTAATTCGTCATTTATTTAGAGCATGGTTTCCTATGCTAAATTTTTAGCAACTGCCGCATTCTTCGTTAGAATAAATGACGTCACAATCACTTTCGCAGGTATGCTGCTGCACAAACGATGTGAGCGCTAAACTTTTAATTTTCTAACTTAATTTTGTTGTCATATGTGAAACTGTAATATTTCTACATATTTCCATAGTTTTTCCCGCGGGCATTTAAAACTTACAAACTAGTGGGTACAAAGAAAATGTAATAGTGTCCGAACCTTGGTCAAAACTGTCCAAACCAAGGTAATTTTGAAATAATATTGAAATCTCAATACTTAACCACATTATCGCATTTAAAGTACCAATATTCAATTTAATTGTAATGAATAGATATTTCTACTGGTATATTCATAGAATTTAATACATTCTGGAGCCTCCTATACGTTCTAAACTGTGCACCGACATTTACATTAAAACAAATATTTCGCAAATTTCTTTCATGAAACTGTTAATTGAACTTCACGCAAAGGCTAGTTTTGATAAAAAAAAAATATATATATCAAACTATCAATTATTTATCAAAAGAAAATACAAATAAAACAAAACATTTGGAAACAAACAGATTGCATTTATTGCAGATATTATTGCATCAGCTGCAAGTGAAAAGTCTCTGAAGTTCGGGCGCTGGTGGTGTCCGAACTTCGGTCAGTTTGCCCTATGTGTAACTTATCAAAAATCAAATATTTCAAATGTGGTAGAAATTAAAATATCACCAAAAGACTTTATTACAGGGACATAGCAATGCTAATTGGATGCTAATTGAAAGGTATCTGGCTCAGGCTACATTGTAACTCATGGTGTACATGATCATAATCTGCGATGTTACATAATTGTGGTATTTGGTTTCAAGGGGACAAACAAGTCCAAAATCCAAAATCTGGCTCATCTGTTTCAAGAGACAGTCACATGCTATTATTCCTGAAAGTTTCATCAGGAAAGTACAAATAATAAACTAGGATTGACGCGTCAATACTTAGGTCTTCAAGACTTCTGCTTGACCTTGAACTCCATGTTGGACTCTCAGTTATTCATAAGTTTCTCTTCTTTAAAATGAGCTATCAAACATGTCTCTATCTTCAGTAGTTTTTTTACAAAAAATGGACCCCTACATGATCTGTCTCACGATTAAGACAAAATGATGAGTGAGTGAGTTATTGTTTAACGCCACTTGGGCAGTATTGCAGCCATTAGCAGCGATACAAAATGATTAATATCTCCATATTAAGGTGTAACATAGAAGAAGCTGTGCTTTAATTTCCGCTTAAGTAGATGTAATCATCATGAAGATTGCATTCATAAGTAATGAGTTATGTTCTTCTGAATATTCAAGAAAATACTCAAAAATGCTAAAATTGGACCTTAGAATATGTTTGCGATGTTGGAAGCTTAACCCTTAAAGGGACACTGCGTCGAGCATAAAAATGAGTCTCATCTTTATCTCACTAAGCTGATTAGAGTGTCTGCTAACGAGTTATACTTCACTTCACTGTCTACATGCAGTAGATTTTATTACCAATTACAACAATTGTCTGAAATTCGGTGTCTGTGACTTGTTAGCAGACATGTTAATCAGCATAGGTCGATACACATGATCTGATTTTTATTCTCGACGCGGTGCCCCTTTAACTTGCGGGTCCCGGAATTATCCGTTAGGGCTATTAGCAATTCATAGCTGTCCCATTTTACGGGTCCCGGATATTGAACTAAGAATTATTCACAGCCGTCTCTCAGTTTGCTAGCCGTGGCCGCCGTCTGCGAGTCGAGTTGTCTCCGTGAGTCGCTCCATGAGAATGGCTATATTTATGCTCCGCAGTTCCCATGAGAATGAAACTTTGATCAATGTCTGGTCGAAATGTCCAGCAAAATTCACACGCATCGATAAATAGCTTTACAAAAGGCCAATCCGACGCCTAATCTCCCTGGGGGCTAATTATCACCTAAGTGTCTGCATTGCCCCGGGGTGAGATAGGCCTGGACATGCTTATCTGTCTCGCGTCCTGCCACATGGGCAGATAGCCTCTAATTATGGGAAGATATTGCGATAAGCTACCTTTCTCTCGCACTTCATATCATATGAACCAATTTTTTATACCAAAATAAAGAGGAAAGAATGGCCTTTATTCCCATATAAAAATCGCGCTAACAAAACTGAAAATACAGCAATCGCAGAGAGATAGGTGATTTTTGCACTTTTTATCTTTGAAACATGTGGCGCATTTTCCCCAACATGCCTCGGCGCTCTATTTCTAAGAAACTATTTTGGATATTTTCATAATTCTTTTATCACTATAAAGATAAAAGAATTGTCTTCAATTCCATATAAAATACGTGTATTTTCGGCAATAACTTTTGAGGCGCCAAGTGCCGCACAGAAGGTGATATTCGGCTTTGAATAAGTGGCGATCTTAGCATATATCATCATTACAGGCTTTATAACTTTTGAACCGCAAGTCCGATTTTTATAATTTTTGTATCACTATAAAGAAGAAAATATTGTCTTCAATTCAATGTATAATGCGCATGTTTTTGGGAAGAACTCTGCATGCATAAAGCGCATCGACAAAAGGTATAAGTTTCGCACTTCATAACTTTTGAACCGCAAGTTCGATTTTTACATCATTGTAAAGAGGAAAACATTGTCTTTAATTCCACATATAATGTGCATATTTTCGCAAAGAACTTTCGATGCGCGAAGCGCCACAATATTGATGTACGCAAAAGTGAAGAAGTATGATAAAATATAACTAAAATACTGTTCTTTTGATACGCAAATATAGAGGTTTATAAACGATGAACAACTGTCATGACGGAATTTTGTTTCCAGTTTTGAAAACAAAAAATATAACATAAAAACAAAAATAGAGCCATGGGCTCTGTAGCTCATCAGAGTTTATTTTGTTTGATGATGAAGACAGAAATATGTTGTCTCAATATAATGTACGATCCCTAACCCTGACAAATCTAATTCTTGAAATTGAGAGAGAGCACTCAGCAAGGTCAACACACAGGAGATTATGCAATATTCTGACCCCTTGGCTCCGCTTACAAGCCAGCTGTGTTTTTTGTGTTTTACCGCCAAATTATGTAATAGACTCTTGCTTGCACTAAACACTGGCAGCACTGATCTAACTGTATAAGGCTTAAAGAGAACAGGCAATGTGATGAATCTCATGGTACATAGTACAATTTAGAATCACCTTGGCTAAACAATCTCGGTTCTAAGCCTTGTCATCCAAACATCTAAACATTCTTAACAAAATATTCCTTCTAGTTTGTTCTGGATGAAAACAGGATTTTAGGTAATGGCCTGCGAGGCCCTTATTTGGGGCCACTGGGTCACCAAATCTACAATTTAGAATCTCCATTGGCTAAAGACTCTTTACACAACATGACAACCTTCTAGGTCTTTTCGTTCTGGAGAAGAAGATGAAAATAATCTTATCTTATCATTTCATCACCAGTCATATGCAGTTCACATATCTCATGTAAAATAAAAGAATTCTTAACTCCTCTTCAATTTAGTCCTTTATGCCTTGTCACAATTTTCAGTTCATAGGCTATTCAATAGTTCTCATTTCACATTGATTACATCAATTTGACAAACATGTCCACAATGTAGATTGTTATCTAAAGTCGACATATATTTCAAATCATTGTGATTGAAGTGTCATAAAATATCAGTTCAAAATTCATTTTCAAAGGGTTTTTTTAGGCTATGGCCCATATTTGGGGTCACAGGGTCACCAAATTTACAAGTTTGAATCCCCATTGGCTAAAGAGTTTGCATACAATATTACAGCCTTCTAGATCTTTTTGTTCCGGAGAAAAAGATGAAAACAGGATTTTAGGTAATGGCCTGTGAGGCCCTTATTTTGGGCCACAGGGTCACCAAATCTACAATTTAGAATCTCCAATGGCTAAAGACTCTTTACACAACATGACAACCTTCTAGGTCTTTTCGTTCTTGAGAAGAAGATGAAAATAATCTTATCTTATCATTTCATCACCAGTCATATGCAGTTCATATATATCATGTAAAATAAAAGTATTCTTAACTCCTCTTCAATTTAGTCCTTTATGCCTTGTCACAATTTTCAGTTCATAGGCTATTCAATAGTTCTCAGTTCACATTGATTACATCAATTTGACAAACATGTCCACAATGTAGATTGTTATCTCAAGTCGACATACATTTCAAATAAAGTGAATGAAGTGCACATAAAATATCAGTTCAAAATTCATTTTCAAAGGTTTTTTAGGCTGTGGCCCATATTTGGGGTCACAGGGTCACCAAATTTACAAGTTAGAATCCCCATTGGCTAAAGAGTTTGCATACAATATCACAGCCTTCTAGATGTTTTTGTTCCGGCGAAAAAGATGAAAACAGGATTTTAGGTAATGGCCTGTGAGGCCCTTATTTGGGGTCACAGGGTCACCAAATCTACAATTTAGAATCCCCATTGGCCAAGGAGTATGTACATATAATTTCAGCTCTCTGGAGTCATTGGTTCTGGAGAAGAAGATGAAAATAGCTTTTAAGGTTATGACCCCTAGGGCCCTTATTTGGGGTCACAGGGTCACCAAATTTACAAGTTAGAATCCCCATTGGCTAAAGAGTTTGCATACAATATCACAGCCTTCTAGATGTTTTTGTTCCGGAGAAAAAGATGAAAACAGGATTTTAGGTAATGGCCTGTGAGGCCCTTATTTGGGGTCACAGGGTCACCAAATCTACAATTTAGAATCCCCATTGGCCAAGGAGTATGTACATATAATTTCAGCTCTCTGGAGTCATTGGTTCTGGAGAAGAAGATGAAAATAGCTTTTAAGGTTATGACCCCTAGGGCCCTTATTTGGGGTCACAGCGTCACCAAATCTACAATTTAGAATCCCCATTGGCCAAGGAGGTTCTACATAAAATTTCAGCTCTCTAGAGTTATTGGTTCTGGAGAAGAAGTCGAAAAAGTGAAAAGTTTACGGACGGACGGATGGACGGACGCCATCCCATGCCATAAGCCCATCGGGCCTTTCAGGCCTGATGAGCTAAAAATATATTTGACTACGGGACTCGCCGCTCAGGGAAAAGCCTTTTCGTGGGAATATTTTCTCAGGAAAATATTTCATTTTTCGGAGTTTCTAAAAATGCGTGAACATTTTTGGTAGTGATGCCATTTGCAAAAGGTTTGCAGTTCTAAAATTATTTTTGTTTATTTGTTTATACATGAAGATGACTATCAGGATATGGCAACGGAAACCAATAGATATTTCAAACAGGCAACTGAAGACAAAATTCTAAGACCCCGTTCAAGAATGCAACAGTGGCAAGACACAAATGCAGAAGACATGAAGGTATTTGTAGCCATGACAATTGCCATGTCATTAGTTGTGCCAGGGACCTTATATAGAGGGACTAGCAACTAAGCAATTAGCTCGCGGAGCTCACCTCGTCATGGTCCAACGCACATCTTGACTTGGCGCCTGCATTGCGCTAATAACTGGCGTAGCACACTAGTATATCCAGTTAATCACTATATAAACAATTGTGACTGTTGACAGTTCAAGACAAGCGGAATCCAAAACTTTTACTTTTACCTAAGACAATAAATTCTTAAATATTAAGTTAGCGAAAGATGAATAGTTTTCGGATGTAACTGCGTCAAGCTGGTATTTTAGGGGAAAGAAGCCAGCATGTAATACGCTCGTACTTTGCAGTTAAAATAGCGAGTCAGTCCGCCATCTTGTCTGTAAGGAGCGTCCATGATATGGGTAATGGTTCGAGGGAAGTCCAAAACTTTTACTTTTACCTAAGACATGAATTCTTAAATATTAAGTTAGCGAAAGATGAATAGTTTTCGGATGTAACTGCGTCAAGCTGGTATTTTAGGGGAAAGAAGCCAGCATGTAATACGCTCGTACTTTGCAGTTAAAATAGCGAGTCAGTCCGCCATCTTGTCTGTAAGGAGCGTCAATGATATGGGTAATGGTTCGAGGGAAGTCCAAAACTTTTACTTTTACCTAAGACAATAAATTCTTAAATATTCACTTAGCGAAAGATGAATAGTTTTCGGATGTAACTGCGTCAAGCTGGTATTTTAGGGGAAAGAAGCCAGCATGTAATACGCTCGTACTTTGCAGTTAAAATAGCGAGTCAGTCCACCATCTTGTCTGTAAGGAGCGTCAATGATATGGGTAATGGTTCGAGGGAAGTCCAAAACTTTTACTTTTACCTAAGACAATAAATTCTTAAATATTCACTTAGCGAAAGATGAATAGTTTTCGGATGTAACTGCGTCAAGCTGGTATTTTAGGGGAAAGTAGTCAGCATGTAATACGCTCGTACTTTGTAGTTAAAATAGCGAGTCAGTTCGCCATCTTGTCTGCACAGAACATGGAGGATATGTTTCTTTTCCCCTTGTACTGTCTTTCCTACATTCATTGTAGAATGTACCGGTTCGAAGGGGAAAATAAATTTGAAACGAACTCCTTGATGAATGGCCTTTCTGTCATATTGTAGCATCAGCATAAATAATAAATAATAACTATTTTTTAATATAAGTTCATGTTTTATTTTATTTTTTTCTTAAGATCAATAAAACGGTAACCAACTTAAAAAATAATAGAATAATACATGTGTATAACATCAAGTATTCCAAAGCACTAGGTAACCTAACATTGTATATATATTCTATGTCATATCACATTTACAAAATAAATGTGCATTTTCGTAATTTTGTAACAATCATATATAGCACACCTTTGAGTATAATAATTTCTTTATTACCAATTCTATTTCATTTGATTCACGTAATCGTTCATCTCCTTGGAGATAGACACTTCCGATGTTGTTACAGTTTCAAAGGGAGGTTACTTTTATGTTTCTTGACTTTACGAAGATTGCCGATTGACGCACGGGCCAGTCGGCAAGACTCGGAAACACCAACTGGTTACAACAATACAGTGCGATAACAAAACAAGCGCTTAGCAAGCACCAAGTCGCTTGTGCGTTGAAGCGCGACGAGGAGAGGTCTAATTGGATCGCTCAGTAGAAATGATCATGTAACGAGCAGAAGTTGCTAGTCCCTCTATATAAGGTCCCTGGTTGTGCAGAGAAACTTTGCTGAGTACTGGTCAACAAGTGATGTTACCTCAACGCCTTTCTTCTCCAAGTGCATGCCCCGAGACAGGTTTTGGCTTCTTATAACCTACCTACATTTGTCTGACAACAAAAAGATGCCGGGCCGTAACACCCCAAACTTTTCACCAATATATAAACTGGGACACTTGTATAGCCGGATAGTTCACCATTTTTCAAGAGTGTATAAACCGCATCAAAACATTTCAGTCGACGAGGGCATGGTGCCCTGGAAAGGTAACTTATCTTTCAAAGTTTATCTTCCCGACAAGCCTAAGAAGTATGGGATAATGGCTTTCATGTTGTGTGACTCGCACAACGGATACGTTTGCAAGTTCAAACTCTACACTGGAAAAACGAATGAACCGGTTTCTGAAGGTGGCAAAACTTATGATGTTGCCATGGAATTGGTGAACGACTACGTTGGACAGGGGCATCACATCTTTATGGACAACTATTATTCGTCCACAAATCTGTACATGAACTTGTGGGAGCGGGGAATCGGTGCCACAGGGACGTTGAGAGCCAATCAAAAGGGCCTTCCTGATTCTGTCAAGAAGCCTAAAAAGAAACCGAAGCAAGGGGACATGACAGTTTCTCACAACCCTGACCTATTCGTTGTTCGCTACGAAGATAGAAAATCAGTCCTTCTCATGTCTACTGTTGAAGATACACAACTTGAACAAACATGGAAGAAGAACCAGGCAACAGGGGAACCAGTTCTCAAGCCGCGCATTGTAACATCGTACAACAAATAGATGGGAGGTGTTGATCGGGCCGACCAGATGTTGTCGTACACGCTGTTCCGAGTGAAGACACTGAAGCGGTGGAAATAATAATAATAATAATAATAATAATAACTCTTTATTGTCCGTAATACAATGTACATAGGAAATTCTTTGTGTGCAAATAGCACCCGGTAGCCACAGTGCAGCGCCAGTTCATGCGTTGTTCTGTCCTTATAATGCTGAGTGTCTAGCAAGGCAGCAACAACTCCCATCTTTTAACGTCTTTTGGTATGACGCGACCGGGAATCGAACCCCGGTCTTCCGGGTGATGAGCGGACACTCTACCAACTGAGCTACATCCCCGGTACTGAGCTACATCCCCGGGTTTGGTTTCACGTTCTCAACGTTGCCTTGTTGTACTCTTACATCATTTATAAAGAATATAGCCATGATAAACCTCTAAAAACAAGTCGGGAATACAGGAAGGCCTTGGCGCACCATATAGTAACATTTGCGGACAAGAAACAAGTTCCATCGCTGTGCAGACGTCCTCGTAGTCGGCCGAGCACGAGTGACGAGAGTGTCATTCGCCTATATGGACGTCACTTTCCGACGAAGATTCAGGCTGTCGGAAAGAAGAAAAACATCACAAGGATGTGTGTGGTATGCTCTAAGGCAAAACGCACGGTCCTCGCAAAACAGATAGAAGAAGGCAATGCGCCAGCAAAGAAGAGAAAAAGCGTAGGCAGAGAGTCTTCTTATGAATGTACAGATTGTAATGTTGCTCTGTGCGCCGCACCATGCTTCAAACTCTATCACACAGCCACTGACTACACCAGGGCTTACATCATTGCCACAGAAAAAGAAAGAAATGAAGAAGATAATGAAGAAGTGGAAAATTGAAAGTAAAGAGAGCCGAAGTGTGAACAACCAGTATATAAACATTATATACAGACCTTGTTAGGTCCCTACAGCTGTTCTGCGCACTACCGCAGGTAAATATGTGTGTATATTTGTACATAAATGCAATGTAATTTTATTGTAATATATGTCATTGCAAATAAAATAAAAAAATTTTCGTCAAAGAGACAGAGAAAGTGAATGCGAGCTTTCATTGGAAGTTCAGCCAGAACCGCATCATAAATACCATCCATAAATGCTGAACCGGGTGTCCAAATTTCATAAAACTTACATCCTCGTAAAGAGGAAAGATTCGGGTTTGATTCCATATAATATTTACACATGTGCCTTAAGATGCGCGATACTCAAAAAGTTGCCTCAAAGTACCGAGGGTACCTTCCTTTCACACGCATCAACTTTTAGATGAAAGGGTTCAACAGAAAAGTTCTTCTTATTGAAAGTATGCATCCGTAAGTGTGAATGAAAATTCAATAGCGTATTTTCGAAAAATGACAATCTTCTTTGACTTGTTACACTTAAAGTATGACAAATAAATGCTTGAAAATTGTTGCCCCAAATAAAATTGTATCTCTCCTTCAAAATGAACTATTAAACCTGTTGGTATCTTAAGGGGTTTAAGATCGAAAATTCTTAGAAAAATATGCCCCTAAAAAAATCACGAAATTTTATACATTTTGAAAAATGCGATAAAATTTATATAGATCTGTTATAGAAATGTTAAGTAACGTATTGTGATCAGATGGCAATAAATGTCCTTGACATATCTTCATTTCTGACAGAGTTAAACATGAGGCCGAAATTCAATGTTCAATGACGGATTTTTAACCCTTACGTTAATCACGGACAGGGCTAGTTGAGTACTAGCTAAATGGTAGACATCCACAAATAAATCTAAGCTAGTGTCCGTGACCCGGTATGAGGCCCTTAGGAATTGTTTATGGCCATCCCGGACCATGCCGGGGTTCGCAAGTTAAGGGTTAAATTTCTAGGATGAAATTAAAAAATCGACAACTACAACCCTCTTAAGAATTCATTTATCTTCAAAATAAGCTATAACATGTAGCTGTATGCATAAAATTGGAGGAGGAGAATGTTTTCATAGACTTGTACCCTAAAAACCGTTAAAATTACACAAAAAATCAGTTTTTTCGAAATAGCAAAAAATCTATTATTACGGCTGAAACCGCTATAGGCTTAATCGATGGGGAATGTTGTTGCCCACATTTTGGTGAAAGATTTGAGAAAATATATTGATTAGTATTCGAGCTATGAAGGTTTAAGGTTTTGACTTCAAGGAGAGATAACTCACGAAAGAAGTTGAAAATCCAAAAAGTCGCATGTTATGATCTAAGTTGGGTCACAGGTTATCATCCCTGAAAATTTCATGCGAATCGGCCCAGTGGTTACTGCAGAAAGCTCTGGACAAAAAAAGTACAAAGAAATATAGATAAATTAGATAGATAAAAGGATTTAGCGCATAAATCAAATTACAAATTACATCAAATGTAATAAATGAAGCCGTCCTTCTTTTGTAATTGTGCATCTTTGGAACAAATTTGCAAGTCTCTTGCATGTCTGTGGGATTATCGAGACGACCCTTGTCAAAATGGCATAATTTTCAAGAAAATCAAAATGGTGGCTAAACCACGCGATCTACCAACTCGTCATGATTTACTTTATTGCTCGCTTTAAAAAGTTGCAAGTCTCTATTTGCATTTTGATTTTTTTTCCCAAGTTAAAAATGCACTGTGCACTCTAAATGAAAATGGAAAAATCACATATTAGTTGACCCCTACATTATGTTTCTCATGATAAAGATAAAATGGTTAACATTATCATACTAAGGTGCAACATAGAATATGTTGTGCTTTATTTCCACTGAAGTAGATGTAATCATAATTTAGATTGCATACATACTCGATATGTCATGTTCTTCTGAATATACAGGAATATATATACTCCAAAATGCTTATTTTCGGACCACTAGATCATGTTTGCGATGATTGCATCTTATCTATTAACTTTTTGATGAAAGGGTCCAAAATAAAAGTTGCTCTTGCAATTTTGCATACGTAGGTGCAAATAAAGTTTAAATAACGAAATTAGTTAAGCACTTATGATCCTTTGAAATTTGCTGAAAATGGCAATTTCCGAAAAATGACAATGTTCTATGCCTTGTCATACGTAAAGAGAGATGCCATCCCTATGTTGAGCCTAAGTGTAATATTGGAGGTTAAAAAGTGTAATTTGAACTTGTAAAGTAACTGTACCTGTAACTCTTAGAGAAGTTTTAAAGAATAGTTTTAAAAAATGTTTATTCACATGAGTAAGAAAGGTAATAACTTACCAAGACATACAGAATTATTTCAAATCATTGTAAGTTGCCCCCTTGCCTTCTTTAGTAGTTCTTTAATAATTTCCAACTAATGGCAGAGAGTGCCTTTTCAAGAGAAGGGAATGACAGCAAATAGGGAAAGACAGTGAGAAGGGAATGACAGCGAGGAGGGAAAGACAGTGAGAAGGGAATGACAGCGAGGAGGGAAAGACAGCTAAGGAGAAAGACAGTAGGAAGAGAATGACAGCGAGGAGGGAATGACAGTGAGGAGGGAATGACAGTGAGGAGAAAGACAGTGAGGAGGGAATGACAGTGTGAAGGGAAAGACAGCGAGGAGGGAAAGACAGAAAGGAGGGAAAGACAGTGAGAAGGGAATGACAGTGAGAAGGGAATGACAGCGAGGAGGGAATGACAACGAGGAGGGAATGACAGCGAAAAGGGAATGACAGCTAAGGGGAAAGACAGTGAGAAGGGAATGACAGCAAAGAGGGAAAGACAGTGAGAAGGGAATGACAGCGAGGAGGGAAAGACAGTGAGAAGGGAATGACAGCGAGGAGGGAAAGACAGCTAAGGAGAAAGACAGTGAGGAGGGAATGACAGTAGGAAGAGAATGACAGCAGGGGATTGACAGCTATAAGGGGAAAGACAGTGAGGAGGGAATGACAGTAGGAAGAGAATGACAGCGAGGAGGGAATGACAGTGAGAAGGGAATGACAGTGAGGAGGGAATGACAGTAGGAAGAGAATGACAGCAAGGAGGGAATGACAGTGAGGAGGGAATGACAGTGAGAAGGGAATGACAGTGAGGAGGGAATGACAGCTAAGGGGAAAGACAGCGAGGAGGGAATGACAGCGAGGAGGGAATGACAGCGAGAAGGGAAAGACAGTGAGGAGGGAAAGACAGTGAGGAGGGAATGACAGCTAAGGGGAAAGACAGTGAGAAGAGAATGACAGCGAGGAGAGAAGGACAGCTAAGGGGAAAGACAGTGAGGAGGGAATGACAGTAGGAAGAGAATGACTGCCAGGAGGGATTGACAGCTAAGGGGAAAGACAGTGAGGAGGGAATGACAGTAGGAAGAGAATGACAGCGAGGAGGGAATGGCAGTGAGAAGGGAATGACAGCGAGGAGGGAATGACAGCGAGGAGGGAAAGACAGTGAGAACGGAATGACAGTGAGAAGGGAATGACAGTAAAAGGGAATGACAGTGAGGAGGGAATGACAGCGAGGAGGGAAAGACAGTGAGAAGGGAATGACAGTGATTAGGGAAAGACAGTGAGGAGGGAAAGACAGTGAGAAGGGAAAGACAGCGAGAAGGAAAGACAGTGAGAAGGGAATGACAGTAAGAAGGAAAAGACAGCGAGGAGGGAATGACAGTGAGAAGGGAAAGACAGTGTGAAGGGAAAGACAGCGAGGAGGGAAAGACAGAAAGGAGGGAAAGACAGTGAGAAGGGAATGACAGTGAGAAGGGAATGACAGCGAGGAGGGAATGACAACGAGGAGGGAATGACAGCGAAAAGGGAATGACAGCTAAGGGGAAAGACAGTGAGAAGGGAATGACAGCAAAGAGGGAAAGACAGTGAGAAGGGAATGACAGCGAGGAGGGAAAGACAGTGAGAAGGGAATGACAGCGAGGAGGGAAAGACAGCTAAGGAGAAAGACAGTGAGGAGGGAATGACAGTAGGAAGAGAATGACAGCAGGGGATTGACAGCTATAAGGGGAAAGACAGTGAGGAGGGAATGACAGTAGGAAGAGAATGACAGCGAGGAGGGAATGACAGTGAGAAGGGAATGACAGTGAGGAGGGAATGACAGTGAGAAGGGAAAGACAGTGAGGAGGGAATGACAGCTAAGGGGAAAGACAGTGAGGAGGGAATGACAGTAGGAAGAGAATGACTGCCAGGAGGGATTGACAGCTAAGGGGAAAGACAGTGAGGAGGGAATGACAGTAGGAAGAGAATGACAGCGAGGAGGGAATGGCAGTGAGAAGGGAATGACAGCGAGGAGGGAATGACAGCGAGGAGGGAAAGACAGTGAGAACGGAATGACAGTGAGAAGGGAATGACAGTAAAAGGGAATGACAGTGAGGAGGGAATGACAGCGAGGAGGGAAAGACAGTGAGAAGGGAATGACAGTGATTAGGGAAAGACAGTGAGGAGGGAAAGACAGTGAGAAGGGAAAGACAGCGAGAAGGAAAGACAGTGAGAAGGGAAAGACAGTGAGAAGGGAAAGACAGTGAGGAGGGAAAGACAGTGAGAAGGGAATGACAGTGTGAAGGGAAAGACAGCGAGGAGGGAAAAACAGTGATTAGGGAAAGACAGCGAGGAGGGAAAGACAGTGAGGAGGGAAAGACAGTGAGTAGGGAAAGACAGCGAGGAGGGCAAGACAGTGAGGAGGGAAGACCATTGGAAAACATTGAGCAAAGATAGACATCAGCAAAGTAAAGACTGAAGGAAAGACAGTGAGCTATGATGGACATATAAGTAAAGCAAAGACACTGAACAGGGAAATACAGAGTGGGGAAAGACATGGGAACTAATCAAGACAGCAGTGAAAGACAGTGAGCGGGAAAGGATAAATGGCTAGTGACCGTGAGTAAAGCAAAGACAGTGAAGACGGAAAGTCTAGTAGTAGTAAAAGACAAAGCAAGCTTCTCACTCACTGAGACTCATTGGCTCCGACTCACTACTACACTGAGAGGTATTGATTGTATGCACTGCATGTTCATTGCCATACTGTCAATCATTAAAACTAGCGTCCATTTCCACTCATCCCCTTATCAGAGTTAGCCGATGGTCTCCATTGTGTATGACTCGCCTTGAGGACTTAGCTGGCCACAGTAGCGTTAGCTGGCATTCACTGTTGTAGAATCTCTTGCTTGGCTTAGAGTTAGCATGGTAAATGCCTGCACTGACTGCTGGTGAGTTTATAACTGGTTAGATACAGAAGAACTTTGTGTGCCAGAGGTTTTTGGGGGTTGGAACAACACACAGGAATTGAATACTGTATCTAGGTGGTATGTGATTGCTGAGTTCTGACAACAGCAAAGGAGACACAGTTGCATTAGTGTTTGTTCTGACGTGGGAGAAAGGTATTTTATTACATCAATGAGATTCATGCTCCAAGTGAGGAAATTAAGGAAGAACATTCTCTGGATGATGCTCTCTCATGACATCTTTAAACAGTGTTGACAGTAAACATATCACAACCATTACGTCTGTACACAGAAAATAATATTTGGATCAAGATCAAGTCTGCCTTTCACAGCCAATTTTCTGAAACTACTTTTGCAGAGAGCCTTTCAACACATTATCTGATTTTTGTGACTGCTGTCTCCATTGAGCGACTTTTGTCAAGATATAATGCTACTGAATATAACAAGATTCCAAACAAATCCTAGAGCCCAACCCTGTATGGAGCTTGTTGACTGGCAGTGCTGCAGAGTTCATGGGATACATTTTGGAGGAGAAGTGTCCTGATACAAGCAAGTATGGAAATATGTTTTCTCTTTGATACAACAGCAAGTATGTATATGTGTTCTGTTTGATACATTGCTGTATTTGGTTGCACTTGCAGTTGTGATATTTCATGATCAAAACTGTTGTGATACAGTTACAACTGAAATTTTCATGATCATTGAGGGTCATACAAATCTTATCCATTTCAGGCATCAATTAATGTAATTCCATCAAGCAAAAGCAATACCAGCTTATTGATAAGAATGTTAAATAAAAAAGAAATATGTATGACCGAAGATTTTGCTGAAGTAAATGTCAGTCAATATCAAAATAATAAATAATCATAGGAGCATTGGATTAGACAGATGTCTGTTTAGAGGGGTGCAGTGTATTATCAACTACTTCAAGTTACACTTAAATTACTTTACCAAGTGATTAAAGGAATTTCTTAACAAACAAGATGAGCGTTTGCGGGACACTGCAAAAGCAGAGCAGCCCCGAAACTTAGGGTCTCGCCTTTCCCTGTTCTGCCTTGACTTTGATTGACTCTTTCAAGTAAGAGAGATTCAGACACACCTAGACTATGATTGACTCTTTCAAGTCAGAGAGATTCAGAAACCTAGACTATGATTGACTCTTTCAAGTCGGGAAGATTCAGACACCTTGATTATGATTGACTCTTTCAAGTCAGAGAAATTCAGACACCTTGATTATGATTGACTCTTTCAAGTAAGAGAGATTCAGACACCTAGACTATGACTGACTCTTTCAAGTCAGGAAGATTCAGAAACCTTGATTATGATTGACTCTTTCAAGTCAGAGCGATTCAGACACCTAGATTATGATTGACTCTTTCAAGTCAGAGAGATTCAGACACCTAGACTATGATTGACTCTTTCAAGTCAGGAAGATTCATGAACAGAAACCTAGACTTTAGTTGACTCTCTAAAGTTATTCAACACTAAAATGTACTCAATGACAATTTTTTAGTTCATTATCAAAGAGTGGAATTATGAATTATTTTCCAATTTTATGAGATTGCAATTTAGATTTTAGATTGCTAGATTTACTGGGGTTTCTAGACTGTGTAAAATCTCTTTCATTGACTAATGTAACTAATGTTGCATGTTCTTTGTGGTTGAAAATTTATTTGATTATTCTTGATATTTCAATATTATAACCTGAACTTGCATGAAACAACCCCCCTTAAAAGCTGTTATTTTTTACCTAAATTAAAGATATGTCAAGAATATGTCTATTCACAAACTTAATAATAATATATTTTCTTTAAACGAACTATATTTATTTTATTTTATTCACCATAAAGACATATAGTATGTTTCTTAATGTACTTAGGCAGATCATTGCAACCAAAAATTGAAGAAAGAATGACAATGACAATGCAATATAAGATAGAAGCACTTTAGCAAATGCATATGTGTCATGTGAGAATGATCAAATTTCCAAAGAACATTCAAAACAAAAACAAAAAGCTTTCATCTGTTTCATAAAAAGGTCAAAGACTCTATCTATAAAGCATAAAAGTAATAGCTTATATCGTTTGTATCACGTTTCCTTTGAAAATGAAATGAAAAGGATTGGTTTCTTCAGAACTTTTCCTCGACAGATAAAAAAAGAGGACAAAATAAATTGACAAATTAAATTGAATGATTTTACCTACCTTCACAAGTGTAGAAGCGAGCTAAGCTCACATTCTCCCCACACCTTGATAAGTTTAAAGATTTTTGTAATTAGTAAAAATCACATGGATACAGTTTCAGAGGTGTTTAAAGATTAAAGGTGCATCCATTGTGTTTCATAAAATTTTATTTGGCTTTAATACGTTCTAACACACCATATGCGCTGTTTACAATACAAACAAATTCACTCAGCTTGCATATTCATCCCCAATCGCTAAATATATCATAATTACTAGTTTCCAATTAAAATCGAGTAACATCAATATGCATGTGCAGAGATCGAAAGTGCACGTCCTATTTACACGCACAGTAGTTATATGACCTATTGAACATTATCAACCCAAATTTATTATGTTGTCTGGCTTAAATAAGATTCCAAAATTACGATTGACTCATTGGCGCGCGCCACACGCGGTGCATTGTCCGGTTTTCGATCAAAAATCGATACTTTTACCTTCATATCGTCAATATACGAAGTCCAGTATCATCAAAATGGTAGTTTTCGGTAACAGTTGGTACTTCTCGATAAAATAACACCATTTATAACGTTTGGCATATTTGACCCCCAACAACACAATGGATGTACCTTTAAAGAGTTGACATTTGTATCAAGTTTGGTGAAGCTTTTAAATTTAGTCATCAGATATAAGTCTCAATATGTAACTGTTAAGTCATGTTCCATGGAAACTGGTCAAACATTAAATTCAGAAACAGGTCGAAACCTCATAATGCATATCTAGAGATCATGGGTGACATGTATATAAAGTTTGGTGCAGCTAGCATGTTTCAACTTACGGATTCGTTTGTACCTAATAAGTTGGTTAGAATTCGTCCACGTGACGAACCTTGGATGAACGGATACATCCGTAGACTACTAAGGCAACGAAACCGAGTTCATAAAAAAGCAAAAAAAAATAATTCTCCTGCCCTTTGGGAAATATTTAGACAAAAACGTAACTTTATAATTTCAGAAATAAGAAAATGCAAAAAAGAGTATAATGCAAAACTTGATAATAGTTTGAACTCTGAACATGGCAATAAAACGTGGTGGAAAATAGTTAAAGATTATTTAAAAAGATCTTCCAAATCAAAATCATTGCCATGTTTAGAAGACGAAGGAGCTATCTACGATGACGATCACGCCAAGGCCAATATCCTAAATAATTACTTTGTTAACAATACAAAGATTCCAAACCACGACGAATCTATTAATGACAATACAATGAATCGCGAAATTATCATTCAACAACTACATGTATCGGAAAAAGAAATTGAAGATATTTTAAAATCCCTGGATTCAACAAAATCAATCGGTCCTGATAAAATTAGTAACCGAATCCTAAAAATCCTTTCAAGTTACCTATCTAAACCTCTGTGTTATATATTTAATCTATCCATATCCCAGTCTGTTTTTCCAGACATTTGGAAAATCGCATCTGTCATTCCACTCCATAAAAAGGAGAGTAAACTTCTGTGCTCTAACTATACAGACCTATTTCTTTAACAAGTTGTCTGTCTAAGGTTTTTGAAAAATGTGTTCACAAACATGTACATAATTACTTTTTAAGCTATGGAATTATTACTCCATTACAGTCTGGTTTCACACCGGGAGACTCCACAGTATACCAGTTGACACATTTATATAACTTTATAGGCAAAGCCTTAGATGAAGGAAAAGAAATAAAAGCAGTATTCTGTGACATAAGCAAGGCTTTTGACAGAGTTTGGCATAAGGGGGTTTTATACAAGTTGAAAAAATATGGTATTGGGGGCAAGTTGTTAAAATGGTTTGAAAGTTATCTATCTGACAGAAATCAGTACACAGTCATAAATGGACGCCAGTCGGACACCAAATCGATCTTAGCAGGTGTACCTCAGGGTTCTGTTTTGGGTCCTTTGTTATTTCTTGTTTTTATCAATGATATAGTGGATGAAATAAAATGCAATATAAGACTCTTTGCCGATGATACCTCCCTGTACGTAATTATTGGGGATCCAATTGAAACATCATGTCTTATAAATAATGATTTACGCAGAATTTCTGAATGGGCCGATGAATGGAAAGTCAACTTTAATGCTGAAAAGACCTAGAGCATAACATTCTCCAGAAAACGGGTACCCACGAAAGTACCGAATCTTGACATGAAAGGTAAACTTATAAATGATCTTAGTACTCATAAACATTTAGGACTGACTTTCCAATCAAACGGTAACTGGCATTCTCACATAGAAAATATAATCTCAAAAGTAAGCCCGATGATAAACTGTCTGCGGAGCTACAAATACTGTTTGAATCGACATACTTTGCATGTACTTTATAATTCTTACATCCTTCCTCTCTTTGACTATTGTGATCATATATTTGATAACTGTACAAAATATCATGAATTGTTACTTGAAAATCTACATTTGGATGCACTTAGGACAATTTGTGGTGCAGTCAGAGGTACCAGCCACCAAAAATTATATAAAGAAACAGGGTTTACATCATTAGCCTTTAGGCGAAAATGTCACAAACTGTGTCTATTTTACAAAATGAAATTTCAGTTGACACCAGAATATTTATCGTCATTAGTTCCACAAGCAATGTCCGACATTTCGAACCGCAATACTCGCACATCTCATAATTTACAAGTTCCTGTATGTTATACTGAGTTATATAAACGTTCCTTCTTACCATCGGCCATTGCTGAGTGGAATGATCTCGATATGTATCTAAAAAATTGTGAATCCTATGCTATCTTCAAAAAGAATATATTTAAAGGTGATTGTAACGTTCATAAAATATTTAAAGACTATGGTAACAGACAAAATCAAGTAACACTTTGTCGCTTAAGATTAGGCTGCAGTGACCTTAAAGGTCACAAATTTGACAGGTTTATAGAAGACTCTGCTACTTGCCTATGTAACTACCTTTATGAGGATGTTATGCACTATCTTTTCGTCTGCCAAAACTATTCAGATATTAGATCAAACAGCTATTATTATGTTAATGGCTTTAATTTGAAAACCGTTCTTTATGGTAACAATGACTTATCTGATGAGTTTAACTTAAAAATTGTGGATTCTGTTTGCACATTTATTGACCTTAGTAAACGTTTCAAAATTTAGAAAGCACGTGAAGTTTAACCAAATGTTATATTTGTTAGCATGCAATAGCATACATTTCTTATTTTCAATTGTTGATTGTCCATGTATATAGGTTGTGGTAATTGTTGAATTTACATATTCAGTTTTTGTATGTGAAATTATTATTTTTGTTGTAATGTACGTTTCATGTTATAATGTATATAAATCCTGTCAACGTCACGGGGAGAGATATTAATATAGGGGTAACCCTGTTTATCAATCCCCCTTTCCGTGTACCATCTGGAAATAAATACTGTTTAAATCACAACAGATCGGGAAAAGTAATCGAATTCTAATGTAATTGAAGTTTAAATCATATCTTTTATACGCAGTTGAATGCCCTTGTAATTTATCGGACTTTAATGTTGAACAAATGAATGGATGTACACACCGAAGAAACAATATGTCAGGTAAAATTTTAAATAGAGCATATACTAGGGGAAGACAAAGTATGATAAATGCACAATGGCATAAATGAAATAACGACAAACATGTATAAGTAAATGGATAGTCCCTAATTAGCTTATTCCTTCAGTGCTCATTCGTTAATTAGCGCGTCAGCCATGCATGATTGAAGGCAGACAAGGAGCGTTATAATGAGGAAGCATGGTAGAGTAGGAAAACTTCAACATCAAATATCCGCTTTTCTAATTAAAGGTGCATCCATTGTGTTTCATAAAATTTTATTTGGCTTTAATACGTTCCAACACACCATATGTGATGTTTACAATACAAATAAATTCACTTATCTTGCATATTCATCCCCAATCGCCAAACATATCATATTTACTATTTTCCAATTAAAATCGAGTAACATCATTATGCATGTGTAGAAACCGAAAGTGAACGTCCTATTTACATGCACAGTAGTTATATGACCTATTGAACATTATTAACCCAATTTTGTTATTTTGTCTGGTGTAAATAAGATTAAAAAATTACGTTTGACTCTGTGGCGCGCGCCACACGCGGTGCATTGTCCGGTTTTCGATCAGAAATCACTACTTTAACCTTCATATCGTCAATATACTAAGTCCAGTATCATTAAAATGGTTGTTTTCGGTAACAGTTGGTACTTCTCGATAAAATAAGACCATTTACAACGTTTGTCATATTTGACCCCCAACAACACAATGGATGTACCTTTAAGTTATAAAGCTGATTTTAAAAATGTGTGTTAAAGTTAATAAGCGGTTTCAGAATATACCAAAATAGTTGAGATATCTCGTAAAAAATAAAAACTCGAAATTTCTAGAAATTTTCTAGAAACTTTCTAAAAACTTTCTAGATACGCACTAGAAACTTTCTAGATACGCACTAGAAACTTTCTAGAAATTTCTAGAAAGGGGGTACTTTGTTTCTTGCCTAACTGTAATGGAATTAGTGACAAAGGGATTCTGGTTGGGTTAATTGATACAGGATTGGTCGAAAGGGAAGTAATGGATTTAGTTACAAAGGGATTCTAGGTGGGTTAATTGATACAGGATTGGTCGAAAGGGAAGTAATGGATTTAGTTACAAAGGGATTCTGGGTGGGTTAATTGATACAGGATTGGTTGAAAGGGAAGTAATGGATCTAGTGACAAAGGGATTCTGGGTGGCTTAATTGATACAGGATTGGTTGAAAGGGAAGTAATTTATTTAGTAACAAAGGGATTCTGGGTGGGTTAATTGATACAGGATTGCTTGAAAGGGGAGTCATGGATTTAGTTACAAAGGGATTCTGGGTGGGTTAAATGATACAGGATTGGTTGAAAGGGAAGTAATGGAATTAGTTACAAAGGGATTCTGGGTGGGTTAATTGATACAGGATTGGTCGAAAGGGAAGTCATGGATTTAGTGACAAAGGGATTTTAGGTGGGTGTTATAAGTTGAATTACTTGTACCCAATCCTTTTCTCATGAATTCATGAATAAAAGATGTTTGAAACAAATAAAAAAGGATCGGTTGAAAGTGAGTGAGTGAATTTTTGTTGGAGTGCTGCTTGGGTAAGGGTTGAAAGCGAAACAAAGGATCGATTATAAATAGTTAAACAATATAGTTATGGATTGGCTGAAAAGGGAATTGTCATTGATTGATAAATAACTACAGGATTTAATATATGACTGATTGATTTATTGGCAATAAAGGGTTGATTAATAAAAAGGATTGAGTAATAAAGAATAAGTTGATAACAATTTGGTTATTAAAGAATTAGTTGATAAAGAATTGGTTGTTGAAGAAGTGGTTGCTAAAGGATTGGTTGACAAGGAATAATCTAAAAGAGCTAACATCTGAACATGAATGCTGTAATCATAAGCCAATCAATCTAAAGTATAATTTTGGTTGTTTTGACACCACAAATCACTCACTGACCATGTTCTTCCTTGCAAAATTGATGATTCTACAATGTTTTTTACAAGGAGAAATACCACTTCACTCACATCATCAATACTATCCTACAGACTATGCCGCCAGTGTCTTAGTGCATGTAAGGAAACTGGCATCCATATAGTGCTTCAGAGATAAGGTTAACTTGAACAGGTACATTACTTGTCTATAAGCCACAATATAAGTGAAATTATCTTGAAAGCGTCGTTAAACCCCAACTCACCTCACCTCACCTCACCTCACCTCACCTTACTTGTCTATATTTTCAAAATTTTCAACAGCATGCATCTTTAAAATCATGCAACAGCATGCATCTTTTTAAAATAATGCAACAGCATGCATATTTAAAATCATGCAACAACCTGCATCTTTAAAATCATGCAACAGCATGCATCTTTAAAATCATGCAACAGCATGAATCTTTAAAATCATGCAACAGCATGCATCTTTAAAATCATGCAACAGCATGCATCTTTTTAAAATAATGCAACAGCATGCATCTTTAAAATCATGCAACAGCATGAATCTTTAAAATCATGCAACAGCATGCATCTTTAAAATCATGCAACAGCATGCATCTTTAAAATCATGCAACAGCATGCATCTTTAAAATCATGCAACAGCATGCATCTTTAAAATCATGCAACAGCCTGCATCTTTAAAATCATGCAACAGCATGAATCTTTAAAATCATGCAACAGCATGCATCTTTAAAATCATGCAACAGCATGCATCTTTAAAATCATGCAACAGCATGCATCTTTAAAATCATGCAACAGCATGCATCTTTAAAATCATGCAACAGCATGCATCTTTAAAATCATGCAACAGCCTGCATCTTTAAAATCATGCAACAGCATGAATCTTTAAAATCATGCAACAGCATGCATCTTTAAAATCATGCAACAGCATGCATCTTTAAAATCATGCAACAGCATGCATCTTTAAAATCATGCAACAGCATGCATCTTTAAAATCATGCAACAGCCTGCATCTTTAAAATCATGCAACAGCATGCATCTTTTTAAAATAATGCAACAGCATGCATCTTTAAAATCATGCAACAGCATGAATCTTTAAAATCATGCTAAAGATGCATCCTGAAATCTGCTCTTCGTGTGATATAAATTTAAAGCTAAATATATTTTATACAACTCACATTTTGACGTACAACTGATGTTTCATTTCGGCCTAGAATTTGAGATATCTGCCCTCGAATAGCATATTTTTAACCATGGGATTGTTTATTCAAAGGAATATAGTTCTTTATAACTAATAAACATATTGCAAAACTATGCAAATTTCCTATTATAAGCTCTAAAATTTCAGATATCCATTTCAGATCAATAAGAAATAAAAGTTGATAGTTCAGCACAAATATACATGTTTCGACAAGGCACAGAACACACATTCCATGGCCAAGAGCTCATCTAATATGACTTCTGTATGTGTGAGGTAGCTTGTATTTGTACACACTGCCACAGCTCAGCAGCAAAAGGATCAAGCTAAACTTGCTTCAAACTGCGTGATTACTCAATTTGCAATATTTACAATAAAAACAAGCTATTACTTTGTCAGAAATTGTTTTTGGTATAACCAGGGATGCAGAAATCGGTCTATTTGCCGGACATGTACGATTGTAAATCCAGTTTGACCGAATGGAAAATTGACCTATTTGACATCAGTTGACCGATTGCAGAAAATAAAAGGAAAACTAAACTTACAAGCATATTAAATAAAGGCAAACGGCCCTGCTTTTGTCGGTCATAATTGTTTATGAAATTGAAATATGTTGATCCAGTCAAGAAGTCACATTTATTTTTCACAGCACGAGGCACGACATCAATCGTCATTATCTTCAGTAAATTATAATTGTCGGCAGAAAAAACACTTACCGTTTGATATTTAATTGAAATTTCCAGTGTCATTTAGTGACTGAAAGATATGACACATTTCACAACATTATTTACGAAAAAGATTTCATTAAAATCGCATTGTAAACAAATTTTGTCAAAGATAAACATTGCATGAACGTGTGGCTTCACTGTACCGGTGATTCATGAATTTGTTACAGATTAAGATTTTGCTACTTTGAATCTCGATAAATTTAATAATATCTCGTTCATAAAACATAGGTAACATATTGTAACAAAATATGATAGATCAATATCGATGTATGGTAAAGCTATTATACAAATTCAAAATAAATAAACCTATCAAAAACGAATAATTAGCAATATTATTTCACGAGACGTTATGTAGTCAAACACCGTTTGTATGACGCTACG
The DNA here is from genome assembly GCA_936450465.1 of Gibbula magus. Taxonomy (NCBI): domain Eukaryota; kingdom Metazoa; phylum Mollusca; class Gastropoda; order Trochida; family Trochidae; genus Gibbula; species Gibbula magus. The sequence goes on from OW388300.1 coordinate 25,531,434, forward strand.
AACACGCGATCGCATTTACATGATGACACACGTTATAAAGAGGTACGCTAATTTAAAAACTCCAATTTCTCTTGCGTTTACATTAGTTCTATTTATTCTATAATTATTCATTTACAATTGCGAAATATATCTCCAAATAAAATATAAAAGTAATCTTATTAGAGTAAGTTCAAATTCGTAACTACATATTGAATAGGAAATAGTCGTATGGAAAATAGTTGGACCACGTGCTCTGCCGAGTTGTGAGTTTACGTAAATTATATCGCTATTGAAAACGAGTTCCTTTGAATTTAAAATGATTATTTAGAAGGTATATATCATTTGGTCCTTGATTTGAACTTTCGATGAACTATGTGCAATTAAATTATTAGAATTTTCTCGTCCATCTTGACGCAAATTCGCTTGTAAACTCGCTTGTGTAAACTCGCTCAAACTAGCACTGTCGGTAAATCGTAGTTGGTAAACATTGATTTTAAATTATGAACAATTTTATGCATGTTAATGATAAATTAATAGTTATCGTTAATTGCTTTCGTGTTATGTTTATAGTATGCAATGAATGAAGAACCAACAAATAGTAATACTTTCTGATACTTTATTCATAAAAACAATTTTACTTCCGGGTTCGTCTTTTTGGGTCAAAGATGAAATGTCCGACTGGCAAAAATTTGAATCTGCATCCCTGGGTATAACGCTTAACAGTTTTATACAAATCTAAAAAAAAACCAATTCATTCTTAAAAAGTTATGCACTGAGCATAATATTATGTACCCTATCATTCGAAATTACCAAGTCCAAAATTATTTTCACAGAAACAGAAAGAAATAGAATAGGCAAGCAATAGGCACATTTACAGTGAAGTGATTTGGAAAGGCAGTATGCCAAATTTGGTGACGAATTGTCAGGTTCCAGAAAAAAATTGTTTCCTTGCAAATAGAAGTAAATTATTTTGAAATACCCACCAGTCACATCTATATGATATAAAGAGGAAATACAATTGCCAAGTACAGTCGTAGATATAGAAAGCCAAACTAAAAACAATAGGTCTTCAAGAAGTCGACCTAATAAAAAATGCGCTAATCTCTAAAAATATGTATGCACTTTTAGCTAAATAGGCCTGAAATACCAGATGGGCTTTTGGCATGAGCTGTTGTCCGGCAGCGGACCAGCCAGCATCTGTCAGTTATTCTTATTTTTCATATTAAATTAAAATGTTTTCTCAAGCCTTATAAAGAGAGGGTATTTTTTGTGGAAATGAAATTCAAGGAACATTCCTATTACTCAAATATGGTATCAATACATGCTTAATGCACAATCCACGTGAAACTTACTTACTTCCTTAACTTATTGTTTTTATGACTTTATATGATAAAGGCGAATGTACATTCTTTCAAAAATAAAACAATGAGAAGACTGATCGGCGCTACGAGTGTGGAACGCACAACACGACATGGTATTATAGTTTAATGATTAATTATGTGTTACTTTGTGAATATTCAACGCATATGTTTTATTATTTTGAAAAAATAAAATTAGAGAAAATCATTGTTTTTCATTTAATATTTTTTGCAAAAAAGCAAGATGGCATCAATCAGTGACAGAACTGCCCTTTTAATTAGATCAGTACTGGAAAGTTGAGTGCTGGGAAGAGGCTGCTACATAATTATGTGTAACAGAGGGTGACAGTCATGGTCCAGGTCATGGAAGGGTTAGTAGGCATAGGGGTGGGGTTGGAACTTTGTGTTTGTGGGGAAGGGGGGCAGGAGGGTAAATAAGTAAGGAAGAGTAAGATGGGTCAGTGGGATGGGTGTCATGATGTCCAAATTCAACCACAACTTTGAGGACGTCCTAGGGAGATCAATATTTAGATTCAACCACAGCTTTAAGGACGTCCTAGGGAGATCAATATTTAGATTCAACTGCTGCTCTACGGACTTCCTAGGCAGATAAATTTTTAGATTCAACTGCTGCTCTAAGGTCGTCCTAGGGAGATCAATATTTAGATTCAACCACAACTTTGAGGACGTCCTAGGGAGATCAATATTTAGATCCAACTGCTGCTCTCAGGTCGTCCTAGGGAGATCAATATTTAGATTCAACCACAACTTTGAGGACGTCCTAGGGAGATCAATATTTAGATTCAACTGCTGCTCTCAGGTCGTCCTAGGGAGATCAATATTGAGATTCAACTGCTGCTCTCAGGTCGTCCTAGGGGGATCAATATTTAGATTCAACCACAGCTCTAAGGACATCTTAGGGAGATCAATATTTAGATTCAACCACAACTTTGAGGACGTCCTAGGGAGATCAATTTTTAGATTCAACCACAGCTCTAAGGACATCTTAGGGAGATCAATATTTAGATTCAACCACAACTTTAAGGACGTCCTAGGGAGATCAATTTTTAGATTCAACCACAACTTTAAGGACATCTTAGGGAGATCAATATTTAGATTCAACCACAGCTCTAAGGACATCTTAGGGAGATCAATATTTAGATTCAACCACAGCTCTAAGGACATCTTAGGGAGATCAATATTTAGATTCAACCACAACTTTAAGGACATCTTAGGGAGATCAATATTTAGATTCAACCACAGCTCTAAGGACATCCTAGGGAGATCAATATTTAGATTCAACCACAACTTTAAGGACGTCCTAGGGAGATCAATTTTTAGATTCAACTGCTGCTCTAAGGTCGTCCTAGGGATATTAATATTGAGATTCAACTGCTGCTCTCAGGTCGCCCTAGGGAGATCAATATTTAGATTCAACCACAGCTCTAAGGACATCTTAGGGAGATCAATATTTAGATTCAACCACAACTTTAAGGACGTCCTAGGGAGATCAATTTTTAGATTCAACTGCTGCTCTAAGGTCGTCCTAGGGATATTAATATTGAGATTCAACTGCTGCTCTCAGGTCGCCCTAGGGAGATCAATATTTAGATTCAACCACAGCTCTAAGGACATCTTAGGGAGATCAATATTTAGATTCAACCACAACTTTAAGGACGTCCTAGGGAGATCAATTTTTAGATTCAACTGCTGCTCTAAGGTCGTCCTAGGGATATTAATATTGAGATTCAACTGCTGCTCTCAGGTCGCCCTAGGGAGATCAATATTTAGATTCAACCACAGCTCTAAGGACATCTTAGGGAGATCAATATTTAGATTCAACCACAACTTTGAGGACGTCCTAGGGAGATCAATATTTAGATTCAACTGCTGCTCTCAGGTCATCCTAGGGAGATCAATATTTAGATTCAACCACAACTTTGAGGACGTCCTAGGGAGATCAATTTTTAGATTCAACTGCTGCTCTAAGGTCGTCCTAGGGATATTAATATTGAGATTCAACTGCTGCTCTCAGGTCGCCCTAGGGAGATCAATATTTAGATTCAACCACAACTTTAAGGACGTCCTAGGGAGATCAATTTTTAGATTCAACTGCTGCTCTAAGGTCGTCCTAGGGATATTAATATTGAGATTCAACTGCTGCTCTCAGGTCGCCCTAGGGAGATCAATATTTAGATTCAACCACAACTTTGAGGACGTCCTAGGGAGATCAATATTTAGATCCAACTGCTGCTCTCAGGTCGTCCTAGGGAGATCAATATTTAGATTCAACCACAACTTTGAGGACGTCCTAGGGAGATCAATATTTAGATTCAACCACAGCTTTAAGGACGTCCTAGGGAGATCAATATTTAGATTCAACTGCTGCTCTACGGACTTCCTAGGCAGATAAATTTTTAGATTCAACTGCTGCTCTAAGGTCGTCCTAGGGAGATCAATATTTAGATTCAACCACAACTTTGAGGACGTCCTAGGGAGATCAATATTTAGATCCAACTGCTGCTCTCAGGTCGTCCTAGGGAGATCAATATTTAGATTCAACCACAACTTTGAGGACGTCCTAGGGAGATCAATATTTAGATTCAACTGCTGCTCTCAGGTCGTCCTAGGGAGATCAATATTGAGATTCAACTGCTGCTCTCAGGTCGTCCTAGGGGGATCAATATTTAGATTCAACCACAGCTCTAAGGACATCTTAGGGAGATCAATATTTAGATTCAACCACAACTTTAAGGACGTCCTAGGGAGATCAATTTTTAGATTCAACCACAGCTCTAAGGACATCTTAGGGAGATCAATATTTAGATTCAACCACAACTTTAAGGACGTCCTAGGGAGATCAATTTTTAGATTCAACCACAACTTTAAGGACATCTTAGGGAGATCAATATTTAGATTCAACCACAGCTCTAAGGACATCTTAGGGAGATCAATATTTAGATTCAACCACAGCTCTAAGGACATCTTAGGGAGATCAATATTTAGATTCAACCACAACTTTAAGGACATCTTAGGGAGATCAATATTTAGATTCAACCACAGCTCTAAGGACATCTTAGGGAGATCAATATTTAGATTCAACCACAACTTTAAGGACGTCCTAGGGAGATCAATTTTTAGATTCAACTGCTGCTCTAAGGTCGTCCTAGGGATATTAATATTGAGATTCAACTGCTGCTCTCAGGTCGCCCTAGGGAGATCAATATTTAGATTCAACCACAGCTCTAAGGACATCTTAGGGAGATCAATATTTAGATTCAACCACAACTTTAAGGACGTCCTAGGGAGATCAATTTTTAGATTCAACTGCTGCTCTAAGGTCGTCCTAGGGATATTAATATTGAGATTCAACTGCTGCTCTCAGGTCGCCCTAGGGAGATCAATATTTAGATTCAACCACAGCTCTAAGGACATCTTAGGGAGATCAATATTTAGATTCAACCACAACTTTAAGGACGTCCTAGGGAGATCAATTTTTAGATTCAACTGCTGCTCTAAGGTCGTCCTAGGGATATTAATATTGAGATTCAACTGCTGCTCTCAGGTCGCCCTAGGGAGATCAATATTTAGATTCAACCACAGCTCTAAGGACATCTTAGGGAGATCAATATTTAGATTCAACCACAACTTTGAGGACGTCCTAGGGAGATCAATATTTAGATTCAACTGCTGCTCTCAGGTCATCCTAGGGAGATCAATATTTAGATTCAACCACAACTTTGAGGACGTCCTAGGGAGATCAATTTTTAGATTCAACTGCTGCTCTAAGGTCGTCCTAGGGATATTAATATTGAGATTCAACTGCTGCTCTCAGGTCGCCCTAGGGAGATCAATATTTAGATTCAACCACAACTTTAAGGACGTCCTAGGGAGATCAATTTTTAGATTCAACTGCTGCTCTAAGGTCGTCCTAGGGATATTAATATTGAGATTCAACTGCTGCTCTCAGGTCGCCCTAGGGAGATCAATATTTAGATTCAACCACAACTTTGAGGACGTCCTAGGGAGATCAATATTTAGATTCAACTGCTGCTCTCAGGTCGTCCTAGGGAGATCAATATTTAGATTCAACCACAACTTTGAGGACGTCCTAGGGAGATCAATATTTAGATTCAACTGCTGCTCTCAGGTCGTCCTAGGGAGATCAATATTGAGATTCAACTGCTGCTCTCAGGTCGTCCTAGGGGGATCAATATTTAGATTCAACCACAGCTCTAAGGACATCTTAGGGAGATCAATATTTAGATTCAACCACAACTTTGAGGACGTCCTAGGGAGATCAATTTTTAGATTCAACCACAGCTCTAAGGACATCTTAGGGAGATCAATATTTAGATTCAACCACAACTTTAAGGACGTCCTAGGGAGATCAATTTTTAGATTCAACCACAACTTTAAGGACATCTTAGGGAGATCAATATTTAGATTCAACCACAGCTCTAAGGACATCTTAGGGAGATCAATATTTAGATTCAACCACAGCTCTAAGGACATCTTAGGGAGATCAATATTTAGATTCAACCACAACTTTAAGGACATCTTAGGGAGATCAATATTTAGATTCAACCACAGCTCTAAGGACATCTTAGGGAGATCAATATTTAGATTCAACCACAACTTTAAGGACGTCCTAGGGAGATCAATTTTTAGATTCAACTGCTGCTCTAAGGTCGTCCTAGGGATATTAATATTGAGATTCAACTGCTGCTCTCAGGTCGCCCTAGGGAGATCAATATTTAGATTCAACCACAGCTCTAAGGACATCTTAGGGAGATCAATATTTTGATTCAACCACAACTTTAAGGACGTCCTAGGGAGATCAATATTTAGATTCAACTGCTGCTCTCAGGTCGTCCTAGGGATATCAATATTGAGATTCAACTGCTGCTCTCAGGTCGTCCTAGAGAGATCAATATTTAGATTCAACCACAGCTCTAAGGACATCCAAGGGAGATCAATATTTAGATTCAAACACAGCTCTAAGGACATCTTAGGGAGATCAATATTTAGATTCAACCACAAATTTAAGGACGTCCTAGGGAGATCAATTTTGAGATTCAACTGCTGCTCTCAGGTCGTCCTAGGGAGATCAATATTTAGATTCTGCTGGTGCTCTAAGGACATCCTAATGAGATCAATATTTAGATTCAACTGCTGCTCTCAGGTCGTCCTAGGGATATCAATATTTAGATTCAACTGCTGCTCTAAGGACATCCTAGGGAGATCAACATTTAGATTCAACCACAACTTTGAGGACGTCCTAGGGAAATCAATATTCAGATTCAAGTGCTGCTCTCAGGTCGTCCTAGGGATATCAATATTTAGATTCAACCACAACTTTGAGGACGTCCTAGGGAGATCGATATTTAGATTCAACCACAACTTTGAGGACGTCCTAGGGAGATCAATATTTAGATTCAACTGCTGCTCTCAGGTCGTCCTAGGGAGATCAATATTTAGATTCAACCACAACTTTGAGGACGTCCTAGGGAGATCAATATTTAGATTCAACTGCTGCTCTCAGGTCATCCTAGGGAGATCAATATTTAGATTCAACCACAACTTTGAGGACGTCCTAGGGAGATCAATTTTTAGATTCAACTGCTGCTCTAAGGTCGTCCTAGGGATATTAATATTGAGATTCAACTGCTGCTCTCAGGTCGCCCTAGGGAGATCAATATTTAGATTCAACCACAGCTCTAAGGACATCCAAGGGTGATCAATATTTAGATTCAACCACAGCTTCCAAGGACATCTTAGGGAGATCAATATTTTGATTCAACCACAACTTTAAGGACGTCCTAGGGAGATCAATATTTAGATTCAACTGCTGCTCTCAGGTCGTCCTAGGGATATCAATATTGAGATTCAACTGCTGCTCTCAGGTCGTCCTAGAGAGATCAATATTTAGATTCAACCACAGCTCTAAGGACATCCAAGGGAGATCAATATTTAGATTCAAACACAGCTCTAAGGACATCTTAGGGAGATCAATATTTAGATTCAACCACAAATTTAAGGACGTCCTAGGGAGATCAATTTTTAGATTCAACTGCTGCTCTCAGGTCGTCCTAGGGAGATCAATATTTAGATTCTGCTGGTGCTCTAAGGACATCCTAATTAGATCAATTTTTAGATTCAACTGCTGCTCTCAGGTCGTCCTAGGGATATCAATATTTAGATTCAACTGCTGCTCTAAGGACATCCTAGGGAGATCAATATTTAGATTCAACCACAACTTTGAGGACGTCCTCGGGATATCAATATTTTGATTCAACCACAGCTCTAAGGACATCCAAGGGAGATCAATTTTTAGATTCAACTGCTGCTCTAAGGTCGTCCTAGGGAGATCAATATTTAGATTCAACAGCTGCTCTAAGGACATCCAAGGGAGATCAATTTTTAGATTCAACTGCTGCTCTATGGACGTCCTAGGGAGATCAATATTTAGATTCAACCACAGCTCTAAGGACATCCAAGGGAGATCAATTTTTAGATTCAACTGCTGCTCTAAGGTCGTCCTAGGGAGATCAATATTTAGATTCAACAGCTGCTCTAAGGACATCCAAGGGAGATCAATTTTTAGATTCAACTGCTGCTCTATGGACGTCCTAGGGAGATCAATATTTAGATTCAACCACAGCTCTAAGGACATCCTAGGGAGATCAATATTTAGATTCAACCACAACTTTAAGGTCGTCCTAGGGAGATCAATATTTAGATTCTGCTGGTGCTCTAAGGACATCCTAGGGAGAACAATATTTAGATTCAACTGCTGCTCTCAGTTCGTCCTAGGGAGATCAATATTTAGATTCTGCTGCTGCTCTAAGGACATCCTAGGAATATCAATATTTAGATTCTGCTGGTACTCTAAGGACATCCTAGGGATATCAATATTTAGATTCAACCACAACTTTGAGGACGTCCTCGGGATATCAATATTTTGATTCAACCACAGCTCTAAGGACATCCAAGGGAGATCAATTTTTAGATTCAACTGCTGCTCTAAGGTCGTCCTAGGGAGATAAATATTTAGATTCAACAGCTGCTCTAAGGACATCCAAGGGAGATCAATTTTTAGATTCAACTGCTGCTCTATGGACGTCCTAGGGAGATCAATATTTCGATTCAACCACAGCTCTAAGGACATCCAAGGGAGATCAATTTTTAGATTCAACTGCTGCTCTAAGGTCGTCCTAGGGAGATCAATATTTAGATTCAACAGCTGCTCTAAGGACATCCAAGGGAGATCAATTTTTAGATTCAACTGCTGCTCTATGGACGTCCTAGGGAGATCAATATTTAGATTCAACCACAGCTCTAAGGACATCCTAGGGAGATCAATATTTAGATTCAACCACAACTTTAAGGTCGTCCTAGGGAGATCAATATTTAGATTCTGCTGGTGCTCTAAGGACATCCTAGGGAGAACAATATTTAGATTCAACTGCTGCTCTCAGTTCGTCCTAGGGAGATCAATATTTAGATTCTGCTGCTGCTCTAAGGACATCCTAGGAATATCAATATTTAGATTCTGCTGGTACTCTAAGGACATCCTAGGGATATCAATATTTAGATTCAACCACAACTTTGAGGACGTCCTAGGGAGATCAATATTTAGATTCAACTGCTGCTCTAAGGTCGTCCTAGGGATATCAATATTTAGATTCAACAGCTGCTCTAAGGACATCCAAGGGAGATCAATTTTTAGGTTCAACTGCTGCTCTATGGACGTCCTAGGGAGATCAATATTTAGATTCAACCACAGCTCTAAGGACATCCAAGGGAGATCAATATTTAGATTCAACTGCTGCTCTAAGGTCGTCCTAGGGATATCAATATTTAGATTCAACAGCTGCTCTAAGGACGTCCTAGGGAGATCAATATTTAGATTCAACCACAGCTCTAAGGACATCCAAGGGAGATCAATATTTAGATTCAAACACAGCTCTAAGGACATCTTAGGGAGATCAATATTTAGATTCAACCACAAATTTAAGGACGTCCTAGGGAGATCAATTTTTAGATTCAACTGCTGCTCTCAGGTTGTCCTAGGGAGATCAATATTTAGATTCTGCTGGTGCTCTAAGGACATCCTAATGAGATCAATATTTAGATTCAACTGCTGCTCTCAGGTCGTCCTAGGGATATCAATATTTAGATTCAACTGCTGCTCTAAGGACATCCTAGGGAGATCAATATTTAGATTCAACCACAACTTTGAGGACGTCCTAGGGAGATCAATATTCAGATTCAAGTGCTGCTCTCAGGTCGTCCTAGGGATATCAATATTTAGATTCAACCACAACTTTGAGGACGTCCTAGGGAGATCAATATTTAGATTCAACTGCTGCTCTCAGGTCGTCCTAGGGAGATCAATATTTAGATTCAACCACAACTTTGAGGACGTCCTAGGGATATCAATATTTAGATTCAACCACAACTTTGAGGACGTCCTAGGGAGATCAATATTTAGATTCAACTGCTGCTCTCAGGTCATCCTAGGGAGATCAATATTTAGATTCAACCACAACTTTGAGGACGTCCTAGGGATATCAATATTTAGATTCAACCACAACTTTGAGGACGTCCTAGGGAGATCAATATTTAGATTCAACTGCTGCTCTAAGGACATCCTAGTGAGATCAATATTATCAACAGTAAAGGCAAACTTAATCAAAGAAATCATTGTCAAAACTTTCCAGTTCTGATGCAATTGAAACAGTAATACATTGCTTCTGGGAAGGCTATCACCACTTTATTAATAATTAATATCTTGTAGATTGTAATCAGAGAGATTCTTACTAGGAGCTCCAGGAAGCTGTCATGTGTTGAAAGAGTCATAAATAAGTGAATAACTTGGTGTATAACAATCTAAGTCAACCATTGCTCGCATTTAGAGCATGGAATGCTTATTGCACTAATTATAAGGCTTAACCCTTAATCTACCATACCTCCTTAGATATAACCTGGAACCTTTAACCCTTAACTTGCGGTCCGGGAGGGCTATAAGCAATCCCTACCGGTTCCATTACACGAGACTTAGAATTATTCACGGCCGTCTCTCAGTTTGCTAGCCGTGGCCGCGGTCTGTGAGTCGACTTGTCTCCGGGAGTCGCTCCATGAGAATCACTGTACTAATGCTCCGCAGTTCGCCATGAGAACGAATCTTTGATCAATGACTGGTCGAAATGTCCAGCACAAATCACCATTTTGCGTGTGAATTGTTGACCCGTACTGCTGCTCTAAGGTTGTCCTAGGGATATCAATATTTAGATTCAACTGCTGCTCTAAGGTTGTCCTAGGGATATCAATATTTAGATTCAACTGCTGCTCTAAGGTCGTCCTAGGGATATCAATATTTAGATTCAACTGCATCGATAATTAGCTTTTTTTATCATATTTTTATATCATTGTAAAGAGGAAAACATTGTCTTCTATTCCATGTATAATGCGCATGTTTTTGCGAAGAACTCTGCATGCGTGAAGCGCCGCGACAAAATGTATAAGTTTCGCACTTCATATATTTTGAACGGTTAGTCTGATTTTTATAATTTTTACAGCACTATAAAGAGGAAAACATTGTCTTTAATTCCATATATAATGCACATATTTTCCCAAAGAACTTTCGATGCGCCAAGCGCCGCAAAATTGATGTACGCAAAAGTGAAGAAGTATGATAAAATATAACTAAAATACTGTTCTTTTGATACCCAAATATAGAGGTTTATAAACGATTTACAACTGTCATGACGGAATTTTGTTTCCAGTAAAAAATAAAAATTTGAGTACGGAGTGAGTGAGTTATTGTTTAACGCCGCTTCGGCAGTATTGCAGCCATTAGCAACGAGATATTTAATTTATTTGCCTCATTTAAAAAAGAAAATTGTAAAAGAAAAACAGAACATGTACGCCGCGAAAACATCAGCATATTATCACAGGTTGAATAAAAGCTGATAATGAAAAGTTAAAATTTACAATTTATCAATAAGGTGTATAGCCTTTAGAAAATCTAAAACACGATGCTCAACAAAATGAGTAAAAACTTGGCTGATTGAAATAGAAGGATAAAAAGATTCCCTGATATGTGCAGTGTCCCAACACTCACATAAAATGTGTTTGATTGTGAGAGGATATACATACCGGGGGATCTTCCCCCTTTAAAAGATATGAGTGAGTAAGATAAGAGTGTCCAATACAACATCGTCGTAGGACACAAGCTTCCTGCCGGGTAAAAGAGGATAGACATTTGTAACCTAAATGAGGTTGAATAGTGTGAAGTTTGTTATGTTGCTGTTGGTCCCATTGGGACTTCCAACGTTGTTTAATGTAAGATTTGATAGCAGGTTTAGAATCTGTATAAGGAACTTTAGTAGGAGAAATATGTTTGAGGTTTAATGCTGATTTAGCTACTGAGTCAGCTTTATTATTACCTCTAATACCCATATGGCTAGGAAGCCAGCAGAAGACGATGTCGCATTGGAGACAAGAATTATGGAGTAATAAAATATCCCTAATAATTGGGTGATCACTCTTACAGTTTTTAATTGCCTGTAAGCAAGAAAGTGAATCAGAAAAGATGATGTAATTATTGGGAGTTGAGTTTTTAATGTGATGGATGGCCTTAAGCCTTAACTTGCGAGTCCAGGAATTATCTGGGAGGCTCATAGAGAAAAATGTTAGACCCCTTGGCGAGATGCGTACATTGGACTTAGTGCATTTACCAGGTCAGTAATAATTATATTTGCCCCCCAGGTGAAATGCGAGACGAAGTGTGTCCGTGGATTGCCACATGAAAACTTGTTTACATACATCTCGCAGTTAGCCACGATAACGAGTCTTTGTCAATGTCCGGTTGAAATATCAAGTAAAATTCACACCAAATTGCGTGTGCATTGTTGACCCGTAACGCATCGATAATTAGCTTTACAAAAGGCCAATTTTGTCGTGGTTCGCTCCGAAGCCTTATTTCGCTTGGGGCTATTTTCACCCACGTGTTTGCATTGCCTCGGGTTTGTCTCGCCCGTGTCTGCTATTTGCCTCGCATCAAGCGAGACGGGGAAAACAAATCGGTAAATCGCCTTACTCCCGCACTTCATATCATGTGAGCAAATTGTTTGTTTTCCAAAAAAAATACGGCAAAATAAAGGGGAAACAATGGACTACATTCCCATATAAAATTAGCAAATGTCAAAAAATAATAAAGACACAGCAAGCGCCGTGAAAAAGGTCATGTTTACACTTCATAAATTTTGAAACAATCGGCGATTTTCACAACTTCTTACACATTTATCACGGCTAAAATACTGAATGCATTTTCATAATTTTTATATCACAATAAACCGAAAAGAATAATCTTTTATTCTACATAAAATGCGCATATTTATTCACAGAAATAAAGATACAATTTTACCTTTCTGAGAGGCATGTGAAACCAAACGGCACACAAACTAATCAACATATTTTCATCAGATATGGTTCGAGGTTAGCGTTTATTTGAAAAGTCAAACAACATAACCATATTTGGGTTGACATGTGCTTATTTGTCAACTGGTTCGAGATAATGATTTCTTGGAAAAGTGCGATGAACGACCGTTTGCAATGCTGAATACATGTTGTAAGTATTGACGATTTTATAGGTGGAAATAAAGACAAACTTTACATAGCTATAGAATTATAACCAAAGGTTGCATTCTAATAATGTTTATATCATTGTGAAGCTAGACATCTTGTCTTCAATTCCGTATATAAATGAATTTTTTTCGTTTGGTATTTATGATGTTACGAGGCCCGAATTAAAGACAATCTTTCGAAAGTAATAGAATAAAAACGAAACATTGCAGAGCTCGTTAGTGCCTAAGCTCAAACTACTGCTGCGAGCTGCGAGCCTGTAAATTCCGCCACAGGGGCTAAAAATGGTAAAATATAATGTAAGGGTTAAGGATGGCCTTAATTAGCTTCTGCAGTAAAGATGCTGCTGCCATCATGCAGCCTTGAAGCATATGTTGTTGAAGGAGTCACAGTTGCTGCTGCAACTGTGGGCCCATCCTTAGAACCGTCAGTGTAAATTGGTTTATAATCTGCGAAAAAATCACGTAGTTCAAAAAATATCTGTATTTGATTTTTATGAGTAGATAGAGAGAGGTTGACACGGGGCCTGACCAACTGCCATGGCGGAGTGGCAAGCAGACCGTGCTCTGCTATTGTTGTTAGGTCAATATCAGAATCTTCAGCATGTTGTTGAAGTCTGATACTGAGTGGTGGAATTGCTTTAGGTTTTGAGTTATACAACTGCTGGTATTCTGGATTGAATACGCAGTTGTATGCAGGATTGGGAGGGTTTGATTTAAGTTTAGTTATATATTGAAGTGCTAGCTTTATGTGCCGATCTTCAAGAGATGGCTCATCAGCTTCAACGTAAAGGCTTTCAAAAGTTCTGAAGGCCCCAAGACAAAGCCTGAGACCCTGGTGGTGGATAGTATCTAACATTTTGATGTAAGAGGGGCGGGCGGATCCATATATTATGGATCCATAATCCAGTTTGGAGCGGATGAGTGATCGATAGAGATGAAGAAGAGTTCTTCATCTCCACCCCATTTATTATTTGACACGACCTTTAACAGGTCTAATGCCTTTAAGCATCTAGCTTTAAGGTTTTTAATATGAGGGATAAATGATAATTTGTTGTCAAATGTGAGACCAAGAAACTTGACCTCGGGAACGACTTTGATTGGAGTTTTATCCAGAAATAGTTCTGGATCTTGGTGCATTTTGCGCATATTGCAAAAATGCACACAAGATGTTTTAGCTTTGGAAAATTTGAAGCCGTTTTCCAACGACCATTACTGAATAAAAGACGTTTCATTCAATAAGATTTGAACAATTATTTATAAGTGAAGCGGACTGAACTGAGCAGATGGAGAATTTGATTCCTCACCACTTTTATTACCAAAGTTTTTTTGTATTGCAATTACTTTTTTAGGTATTAGTTTTTTCGTGAACAGGTGAATTTCTGACGGGATTCGCCATGACATAATGGAAAAAAATTCTCATGAAAATGGGTGTTGTCTGTCATCTTCGGGACCGACCCACAACTATAAATGTCTACCAGGGGGGCCGCGGACCCACCCGCTTTTGGTCGCCTCCCCCCAACCTTTTTGTACAAATTTTAAAAAAAATTTGACTTTGAAAATAAGGTTTGTGTCATTCCGACGTACCAAGGTTTCTACTATACATGTCGAGAGAGAATGGGAACCCATTCCCAAAAGAATCCAGGCTTCGTCCCACAGGATTGTTCCTTGGAGCCTCTCGTTCTCAAAAGAGAACATGGGAAACCTGTCCCGCGATTGAATCTGGGGTCTGCCTCGGAAGACGGGTATGGGAATTCCCGAAGAGCATGGGAGTATGTTCCCATGGGTCCGGGCTCTGCCTCGAGAGACAGCTCTGTGGATGCTCTGTTTCTTGAAAAGAGAAGTCATTCGGCAACTGACAACCCGAGCTTCCCTGACGTAGTAGTATATTTTCCGCGCCTCGCTAGGAAATCAGAAAATGGTCCGCGTCGGCAAAATCGACGCGATGTCAGAAGCCGTCAGAGCTTGCGGCACAGTCGTCCTAGATTTGCCAGGAGTTTCTGAAACTGGCAAATGAACGTTAATGAAGCTCACATTCATTATCTCTGGATGTTTATTGTGTCTAATCACATGTTATATCTTGCATACATCTAACGCATTTTCAATCATTTGCAGCTTCAAGGATGCTGCATGGACACAGGGCCATGCTGCTACGGCCTAGGGCTATGCCCCAACGTACTAGGACAAGCAGCTTTGAAGCCTTTTCAAGCGACAACGACTTCATCAACGAGATCCATGCTGATGAAGCCTCTAATATGGAGTCAACTGATGACAGTGATGATGCATATGATAGGGACACTGTCATAGATACTGAACATGGTGACAGGAGTGACAATGGGACAGTCACAGATGGTCTGAGTGATATAGAGACAGAGATTGCCAGAAACATTCTAGCCGCTGGTAATGAAGACTTTAGTGGTTTTGAGGAGGATTTTGCCGACATACCACAATATAATCAAGATAATACACAGACGTTTGATGAGTGGGTGGATGGTCCGCGGCCACGTGTAAATTTGCCTTTCACTGGTCAAACTGGGTTGTGCCAGTTCATAGAACTTCCTGAGAACCCTCAACCTATTGACTTTTTCGATTTGTTTTTACATGAAGATGACTATCACGCTATGGCAACGGAAACCAATAGATATTTCAAACAAGCAACTGAAGACAAAATTCCAAGACCCCATTCAAGAATGCAACAGTGGCAAGACACAGAAGAGATGAAGGTATTTGTAGCCACAGGGTCACCAATCCTACGATTAAGAATCACCTTTGACCAAAAAGTCTCTACTCAACATTTCAGTTGAGATAAAGATTAAAATAGGTTTTTGCGTCATGACCCGTGACCTAGATTAAGGGTCACAGGGTCACGAAATCTACAATTTAGAATCCCCATTGGCCAAGGAGTCTGCACACAACTTTTCAGCTCTCTAGACCTTTTGGAACTGGAGAAGAAGATGAAAATAGGTTTTTAAAGATGTGACCCCTGTGACCCCATTTGGGGTCATGGGGTCACAAAATCTACAATTTAGAATCCCCATTGGCCAAGGAGTCTGCACACAACTTTTCAGCTCTCTAGACCTTTTGGAACTGGAGAAGAAGATGAAAATAGGTTTTTAAGGATGTGACCCCTGTGACCCCATTTGGGGTCATGGGGTCACGAAATCTACAATTTAGAATCCCCATTGGCCAAGGAGTCTGCACACAACTTTTCAGCTCTCTAGACCTTTTGGAACTGGAGAAGAAGATGAAAATAGGTTTTTAAGGATGTGACCCCTGTGACCCCATTTGGGGTCATGGGGTCACGAAATCTACAATTTAGAATCCACATGGGCCAAGGAGTCTGCACATAAAATTTCAGCTCTGTGGGGTCTTTCGTTCTGGAGAAGAAATCGAAAAAGCGAAAAGTTTACGGATGGACGGATGGACGGATGCCGGACACCATGCCATGCCATAAGCCCTTCAGGCCTGATGAGCTAACAAGTACATGGGAGGTGTTGATCGGGCCGAACAGATAAGATAAGATAATGTCTTTATTGTCCCAAGGGAAATTTGTTTTACATCATATATACAGTTCTCCAGTTTCAAACATATATCGCAAACAAAATATACATGATAATATTATTTTGCATAATAGAATTTGACTAATTAACATGAACACATCCGAGTTAGTCACACTCACAATTCACTTGATCAAATAAAAATATGACATTATTCAATAAATAGGTCATTGTACGAACGAACACTGTTTGGTATAAAAGAGTAGCGAAACCTGTTTGTTCTCCCAGTCGGCATGCGCAGTCTGCGTCCTGAAGGTAGCCAAGAATATTCCGAAAAAAGGATATGTGATTGGCCACTTAAAATTTTGTTTGTTTTTTTGGAAATTTGCTGCTCATAATATTCGCCGATACTTTCAATTGGAAGTCCAATAATTTTTGAAGCTGTTTTAACAATTTTTGAGAGTTTGTTTTTATTCCGAACAGACAGGTTTCCGTACCAGCTCAAGAAATTAAAGGTCAAGACACTTTGGATAAACGTTCTGTAAAATAATCTCAGTATGGTCTGATCTATTTTAAAATGTCTCAATCTCCACAAAAAATGCAAACGTTGCTGCCCTTTCTTATAAATGTTATCAGTGTTTTCATTCCAAGAAAGTTTTGAATCCAAGATGATGTCGTACACGCCGTTCCGATCTTGAAGTGGTGGGAACGGGTTTGGTTTCACATTCTCAACGTTGCCTTGTTGAACTCTTATATCATTTATAAAGAATATGGCCAAGATAAACCTCTCAAAACAAGTCAGGAATACAGGAAGGCTTTGGCCAAACATTTGCGGACAGGGAACAAGTTCCATCGCTGTGCAGATGTCCTCATGGTCGGCCGAGCACGAGCGACGAGAGTGTCATTCGTCTTCATGGATGTCACTTTCCGACAAAGATTTGCGCTGTCAGAAAGAAGAAAAACATCACAAAGATGTGTGTGGTATGCTCTAAGGCAAAACACGTGGTCCTCGCAAAACAGATAGAAGAAGGCAATGCGTCAGCAAGGAAGAGAAAAAGCGTAGGCAGAGAGTCTTCTTATGAATGTACAGATTGAAATGTTGCTCTGTGCGCCGCACCATGCTTCAAACTCTATCACACAGCCACTGACTACACCAGGGATTACATCACTGCCGCAGACAAAGAAAGAAATGAAGAAGATAATGAAGAAGTGGAAAATTGAAAGTAAAAAGAGCTGAAGTGTGGACAAGTATATAAACATTTTATACAGACCTTGTCCCTTCAGCTGTTCTGTGCACTACCGCAGGTAAATATGTGTGTATATTTGTACATAAATGCAATGTAATTTTATTGTGAAATATGTCATTGCAAATAAAATATTTTTTATTTTATCAAAGAGACAGAGAAAGTGAATGTGAGCTTTCATTGGAAGTTCAGCCAGAAAGCATCATAAATACCACCCATAAATGCTGAACCGGGTGTCCAAATTTCATAAAACTTACATCCTCGTAAAGAGGAAAGATTTGGCTTTGATTCCATATAAAATTTACACATTCGCACGAAAAAATTAAAGTTGCGACACGTGCCGTAAGATGCGCGATACTCAAAAAGTTGCCTCAAAGTACCGAGGGTACCTTCCTTTCGCACGCTATAGCTTCCGAACTAAGTTGCGCATTTTTTTCTTTTTACATCATCGTAAAGAGAAATAAATTGTCTTTAATAAAAATAAACATGCGGCAAGTGATGCGCCAGGTGTCGCAAAAAGTTAGTTTTTCAAAAATCAATTCTCTAAGTACAGGGGATGCCTTCCTTACGCTCTCCATATATTGTGAACCATTTGACCTATTCCAATAATTTGTATACCATTGTAAAGAGGAATAAATTGTCTTCAAGTACATACGTGTTTCGCATGCGCACGAAAAGTATTTAAGATTTTATAAAGCTGGAAATAAAGACAAACTTTACACACCGCAACATGTATTGCGTTCGCCGCGTAATAAGTGTATGCTGTGCTCATTAGTACCCATTAGTTCCACGCGCGCTCTGCTCTGGTATCCTCGAGGTCTCGAGGAGGTAACGGTACTGTAATAAGCCCAGTCCCGGGGGGACCAAGCGATGCCAGTAACTTGGTGTGCGTCGGGACGCATTAATTCACTTGGTACTGTCGGGTAGCGTCACTCTCCTTTCGTTGGTTATATTTTCTGTCATTGTAAAGAGGAATAAATTGTCTACAAGTACATATAACATTCGCAATATGCGTGCTCAGGAGTTTTTATTTCATGGAGCTGGAAATAAAGACAAACTTTAGATGACAATAGAACACGAAAAAAGTGAGCATGGCTCACATACCCCCGCCATCCGCTATCTGTCCATTGAGAATTATAGATGTGAAGGTTACTATGTTTATCAAACAGCTTCAAGCATCATAATATTGTCAAAAATAATTTTAGGAACTGACTGTTGTTACAAAATTTCATTCACCCAGATGTAATATTTTTCAGGTAACTTAATATTTCCCATTAGAGCATCACACCGGTAATTTGTACCAAGTTCAATTACAGATTCAAGGGCTTCATAACTCTGCAAAATATAATATTTCGGAACTGGACTTTGAACTCAATGAAGAGTATCATCTGGACTACCTCCATATTAAATGTCATTCACCTAGATGAAATAGTTTCCGAGAAAACTTGTCTCCATTGGAGCAACCAAACTCTTTTGGTACAAAGTTCAATTTCGGATCCAAGGGCCATAAGTCCATAAAAAGTAATATTTCAGAACTGGTTTTCGAAGTCGATGAAGAGTATCATCTGGACTATCTCCATATTAAATTTCATTCACCTAGATGTAATAGTTTCCGAGAAAACTTGTCCCCATTGGAGCATCACAGATCTTTTGGTACTAAGTTCAATTTCGGATTCAAGGGCCATAACTCCGTAATAAATAATATTTCGCAACTGGTTTTCGAACTCGATGAAGAGTATCATCTGGACTACCTCCATATAAAATTTCATTCACGTAGATGTAATAGTTTCCGAGAAAACTTGTCCCCATTGGAGCATCACAGTTCTTTTGGTACTAAGTTAAATTTCAGATTCAAGGGCCATAACTCCGTAAAAAAAATAATATTTCGCAACTGGTTTTCGAACTCGATGAAGAGTATCATCTGGACTACCTCCATATAAAATTTCATTCACGTAGATGTAATAGTTTCCGAGAAAACTTGTCCCCATTGGAGCATCAATGTTCTTTTGGTACTAAGTTAAATTTCAGATTCAAGGGCCATAACTCCGTAAAAAATAATATTTCGGAACTGGTTTTCGAACTCGATAAAGAGTATGGTCATGAGTACTCACAATCAAAATTTCATTCACCTAGGTTGAACGGTATCTGAGAAAACTTGTCCCCATTGAACACAATAAAACTAAGTCCAAAAAATTGTCTGTGCGCGATCGGAAGAACATGGTTAACAACTGTACAAAGTTTGGTTGATGTACCTTTGACGTTTTTTGAGAAAATTGACCGGACGGACGGAATGACCGCTATATACCCCCGCTTACTTCGTAGCGGGGGTATAATTATAACCAAAGGTCGCATTCTTATAATTTTTATATCATTGTAAAGACAAACATCTGATCTTCAAGTCCATATATAAATTGCATTAGCGCGCTCTGAATTTATGATCTTATAAGGCCCGAATTAAAGACAATCTTTAGAAAGTAATAGAATATAAACGAAACATCGTAGAAAATTCATTCAAAGTCGCGGTTATGAATTAGCCATTTGTGTACAGGTGCCGCGACTTGAATTTGTATTGAACGCCCGTATATAGTCCGTATTCGCCATGTAGCTGGAGGGTCTGTAAATTCCGCCACAGGGGCGAAAATGGGTAAAATAGATTACACAACGTAAGGTTAAGGTGAGGTGAGGTGAGGCGGCACTGCTTATTACTTATTACTTATTACTTATTTCCTTGGATGTAGAGCTTACATAAGGCTTAGCCTTCATCTAACGATAACAGTTTTACTTATTTCTTTTGATGGAGAGCTTACATAAGGCTTAGCCTTCATCTAACGATAACAGTTCTACTTATTTCCTTTGATGCAGAGCTTACATAAGGGTTACCCCTCATCTAACGATAACAGTTTTACATATTTTCTTTGATGTAGAGCTTACATAAGGCTTAGCCTTCATCTAACGATAACAGTTCTACTTATTTCCTTTGATGCAGAGCTTACATAAGGCTTAGCCTTCATCTAACGATAACAGTTCTACTTATTTCCTTTGATGCAGAGCTTACATAAGGCTTAGCCTTCATCTAACGATAACAGTTTTACTTATTTCCTTGGATATAGCGCTGATATGAGGCTTAGCCTTCATCTAACGATAACAGTTTTACTTATTTCCTTGGATATAGCGCTGATATGAGGCTTAGCCTTCATCTAACGATAACAGTTTTACTTATTTCCTTGGATATAGCGCTGATATGAGGCTTAGCCTTCATCTAACGATAACAGTTTTACTTATTTCCTTGGATACAGCGCTGATATGAGGCTTAGCCTTCATCTAACGATAACAGTTTTACTTATTTCCTTGGATATAGCGCTGATATGAGGCTTAGCCTTCATCTAACGATAACAGTTTTACTTATTTCCTTGGATACAGCGCTGATATGAGGCTTAGCCTTCATCTAACGATAACAGTTTTACTTATTTCCTTGGATATAGCGCTGATATGAGGCTTAGCCTTCATCTAACGATAACAGTTTTACTTATTTCCTTGGATACAGCGCTGATATGAGGCTTAGCCTTCATCTAACGATAACAGTTTTACTTATTTCCTTGGATACAGTGCTGATATGAGGCTTAGCCTTCATCTAACGATAACAGTTTTACTTATTTCCTTGGATATAGCGCTGATATGAGGCTAAGCCTTCATCTAACGATAACAGTTTTACTTATTTCCTTGGATATAGCGCTGATATGAGGCTAAGCCTTCATCTAACGATAACAGTTTTACTTATTTCCTTGGATACAGCGCTGATATGAGGCTTAGCCTTCATCTAACGATAACAGTTTCACTTATTTCCTTGGATATAGCGCTGATATGAGGCTTAGCCTTCATCTAACGATAACAGTTTTACTTATTTCCTTGGATATAGCGCTGATATGAGGCTAAGCCTTCATCTAACGATAACAGTTTTACTTATTTCCTTGGATACAGCGCTGATATGAGGCTTAGCCTTCATCTAACGATAACAGTTTTACTTATTTCCTTGGATATAGCGCTGATATGAGGCTTAGCCTTCATCTAACGATAACAGTTTTACTTATTTCCTTGGATATAGCGCTGATATGAGGCTTAGCCTTCATCTAACGATAACAGTTTTACTTATTTCCTTGGATATAGCGCTGATATGAGGCTTAGCCTTCATCTAACGATAACAGTTTTACTTATTTCCTTGGATACAGCGCTGATATGAGGCTTAGCCTTCATCTAACGATAACAGTTTTACTTATTTCCTTGGATATAGCGCTGATATGAGGCTTAGCCTTCATCTAACGATAACAGTTTTACTTATTTCCTTGGATACAGCGCTGATATGAGGCTTAGCCTTCATCTAACGATAACAGTTTTACTTATTTCCTTGGATATAGCGCTGATATGAGGCTTAGCCTTCATCTAACGATAACAGTTTTACTTATTTCCTTGGATACAGCGCTGATATGAGGCTTAGCCTTCATCTAACGATAACAGTTTTACTTATTTCCTTGGATACAGTGCTGATATGAGGCTTAGCCTTCATCTAACGATAACAGTTTTACTTATTTCCTTGGATATAGCGCTGATATGAGGCTAAGCCTTCATCTAACGATAACAGTTTTACTTATTTCCTTGGATATAGCGCTGATATGAGGCTAAGCCTTCATCTAACGATAACAGTTTTACTTATTTCCTTGGATACAGCGCTGATATGAGGCTTAGCCTTCATCTAACGATAACAGTTTCACTTATTTCCTTGGATATAGCGCTGATATGAGGCTTAGCCTTCATCTAACGATAACAGTTTTACTTATTTCCTTGGATATAGCGCTGATATGAGGCTAAGCCTTCATCTAACGATAACAGTTTTACTTATTTCCTTGGATACAGCGCTGATATGAGGCTTAGCCTTCATCTAACGATAACAGTTTTACTTATTTCCTTGGATACAGCGCTGATATGAGGCTTAGCCTTCATCTAACGATAACAGTTTTACTTATTTCCTTGGATACAGCGCTGATATGAGGCTTAGCCTTCATCTAACGATAACAGTTTTACTTATTTCCTTGGATATAGCGCTGATATGAGGCTTAGCCTTCATCTAACGATAACAGTTTTACTTATTTCCTTGGATACAGCG
The DNA here is from genome assembly GCA_936450465.1 of Gibbula magus. Lineage (NCBI taxonomy): Eukaryota > Metazoa > Mollusca > Gastropoda > Trochida > Trochidae > Gibbula > Gibbula magus. Next base: position 25,554,321 of record OW388300.1, read on the forward strand.
CTGATATGAGGCTTAGCCTTCATCTAACGATAACAGTTTTACTTATTTCCTTGGATATAGCGCTGATATGAGGCTTAGCCTTCATCTAACGATAACAGTTTTACTTATTTCCTTGGATACAGCGCTGATATGAGGCTAAGCCTTCATCTAACGATAACAGTTTTACTTATTTCCTTGGATATAGCGCTGATATGAGGCTAAGCCTTCATCTAACGATAACAGTTTTACTTATTTCCTTGGATACAGCGCTGATATGAGGCTTAGCCTTCATCTAACGATAACAGTTTTACTTATTTCCTTGGATATAGCGCTGATATGAGGCTTAGCCTTCATCTAACGATAACAGTTTTACTTATTTCCTTGGATATAGCGCTGATATGAGGCTTAGCCTTCATCTAACGATAACAGTTTTACTTACTTCCTTGGATACAGCGCTGATATGAGGCTTAGCCTTCATCTACCGATAACAGTTTTACTTATTTCCTTGGATATAGCGCTGATATGAGGCTTAGCCTTCATCTAACGATAACAGTTTTACTTATTTCCTTGGATACAGCGCTGATATGAGGCTTAGCCTTCATCTAACGATAACAGTTTTACTTATTTCCTTGAATATAGCGCTGATATGAGGCTTAGCCTTCATCTAACGATAACAGTTTTACTTATTTCCTTGGATATAGCGCTGATATGAGGCTTAGCCTTCATCTAACGATAACAGTTCTACTTATTTCCTTGGATACAGCGCTGATATGAGGCTAAGCCTTCATCTAACGATAACAGTTTTACTTATTTCCTTGGATATAGCGCTGATATGAGGCTAAGCCTTCATCTAACGATAACAGTTTTACTTATTTCCTTGGATACAGCGCTGATATGAGGCTTAGCCTTCATCTAACGATAACAGTTTTACTTATTTCCTTGGATATAGCGCTGATATGAGGCTTAGCCTTCATCTAACGATAACAGTTTTACTTATTTCCTTGGATACAGCGCTGATATGAGGCTTAGCCTTCATCTAACGATAACAGTTTTACTTATTTCCTTGGATATAGCGCTGATATGAGGCTTAGCCTTCATCTAACGATAACAGTTTTACTTATTTCCTTGGATACAGCGCTGATATGAGGCTTAGCCTTCATCTAACGATAACAGTTTTACTTATTTCCTTGAATATAGCGCTGATATGAGGCTTAGCCTTCATCTAACGATAACAGTTTTACTTATTTCCTTGGATACAGCGCTGATATGAGGCTTAGCCTTCATCTAACGATAACAGTTCTACTTATTTCCTTGGATACAGCGCTGATATGAGGCTTAGCCTTCATCTAACGATAACAGTTCTACTTATTTCCTTGGATACAGCGCTGATATGAGGCTTAGCCTTTACTAGTGTTGGGAATTGGTTGTGATTTGATCATCAGTTACAATCAGATTGACAATACCAATCAATCATCGATGAATATTTGGATAAATCAAATCTGAAGAAAATCATTTAAATAGATATTATTCAACAAGGTAATGTGTTTGTTATAAGACTTCAAGTTATCAAGTACAAAATGTAAACAGCAAAAAATTATTGCATCGGGAAGGGGTAATCGACCAATGATCGATCGTAAACGATCATTGGAACATAACTAATAACAGGATTTATCATCCAAAACTGGCTCCCACAATATATATCGCTTGTGTGAGATATCGAGGATATTATATGAGTGTCTATGTCATATTATGTTTACGACACAAGTGCCTGTGTATAAATATTAGTATTTCCGAGCAAGAGCAAGAGATATACTGATATTCAGGCACAAGTGTCGTAAATATAGTATGATATAGACATGGATCTAATATTCAGTTTATTACCGAAGTCATGAAATACATAAATATACGCTAAAATCCACTTTCACCCATAGGCTGGCGACCAGCTGTCGAAGCATTTGGAACGCAACATCATAGAGCAAACGTAAAGTCATTGTTTATGATGTCATGTCATCATGACTAAGTGATATTTTGCCCAAGGGCATCTTATGAAAAATATGAATACTGATATGATTGCCCTCATAGGTAATAATAATAATAATCTACATTGTACATAGCTACAATTAAATCGTCATAATCCTATTACATCAGCAGTTAATGACATCACAAGGTTTTGACCTCACTGGAATCAGAATCTTTGAAATAAAGGATACAAGAGCCATCAGGAGAGATGGCTTATCCCTCCAGCCTAACAAAGTTGAATAATCAGTTTTAGCAGTAAATAATTCAAACTATATGGTGTTTTTGCTCATAAAAACAGATGTCTCCTCCTCCCCCAAATTCTCCTCAAAATATTACCTTTGTAAAATACAAATGAACAAAATGTTTCCATGGAAACAAAATATGAAATATTGTTTTCTAATATATAAGTTCAAACCCCAAAAAGGCAAATCTACATGATGGGGAAGCAGGAGAATGTGTGTAGTTCGGTGTTTAATTATTTATGAAATTATTTAGACAGAGATTACACGATAATTTGTCCCAATCTTGGCAATCATTCCTTGATAGCAATAATAAATGTCAGTACAACAAACACTTCAAATCTTTATTAAATGCAGATTAGCTGTAGAAACTGGTAGATACACAAATAATGCATATAATGAGAGGCATTGTCTATTCTGTGAAGCAAATGGTATTTATGTTGTTGAAGATGAGTGGCATGTATTTTATGTTTGTAATGCATACTGTGATATTAGAACTAAATACATATCAAAATATTTCAAGAAATCTCCCACTATGATAAATTTTATATCTATTTTATATCTTTACAAAGTAATAATGCCAATATCATGAAGGATGTATGTCTTTATTTATACTTTGTTCATAAGAAACACAAATCTAAATGAAATACGAGGGGCGTTCAATAAGTGTTGCAAGCAGGGCATTGGTGTTTACATAAACAGTGTCAGCTTATAGCTGCAGGTGTTACTATAGTCAAAACATAACATTGACACATGTCAAAACAATTTCTAGACATAACAATTATTTAGATATAATAGCTGCGCTGACCTAGGGGTCTCCATAATCATGGATTCTCTCAAACATGAACAACGCGCTGTGATCAAGTTCCTTACTAAAGAGGGATGCAAAGCTACAGAAATACATAATCGTATGTGTAATGTGATGGGTAAGGATGCTCCTAACTTTTCAACAGTTTGTCGCTGGTCTCTTCAGTTCAAGCGGGGCAGGGAGTCCTTAGACGATGACCCACGGTCAGGCAGGCCATCTGAAGTCACCCGACCGGAAGTTATTGCCGCTATCGAAAGACGAATTTTAGCTGACCGCCGGGTTAACCCTTACGTTGCGTATATATATTTTACCATTTTTAGCCCCTGTGGCGGAATTTACAGGCTCGCAGCTCGCAGCAGTAGTTTGAGCTTATTCACTAACGAGCTCTGCTGGCGGAATTTCCAGGCGGCGATTCCGGTACCGTTTTTACGAAATATACCGCATCTACATGGCGAATAAGGACTATATACGGGCGTTCAATACAAATTCAAGTAGCGACACCCGTACACAAATGGCTAATTCACACCCGAAACTTTGAATGAATTTTCTATGTTTTTTCGTTTTTATTCTATTACTTTCGAAAGATTGTCTTTAATTCGGGCCTCGTAACATCATAAATACGAAACGAAAAAAATTCCATTTATATACGGAATTGAAGACAAGATGTCTAGCTTCACAATGATATAAAAATTATTAGAATGCGACCTTTGGTTATAATTCTATAGCTATGTAAAGTTTGTCTTTATTTCCACCTATAAAATCGTCAATACTTACAACATGTATGCGGCATTGCAAACAGTCGTTCATCGCACTTTTCCAAGAAATCATTATCTCGAACCAGTTGACAAATAAGCACATGTCAACCCAAATATGGTTATGTTGTTTGACTTTTCAAATAAACGCTAACCTCGAACCATAACTGATGAAAATATGTTGATTAGTTTGTGTGCCGTTTGGTTTCACATGCCTCTCAGAAAGGTAAAATTGTATCTTTATTTCTGTGAATAAATCTGCGCATTTTATATAGAATAAAAGATTATTCTTTTCGGTTTATTGTGATATAAAAATTATGAAAATGCATTCAGTATTTTAGCCGTGATAAATGTTTTAGAAGTTGTGAAAATCGCCGATTGTTTCAAAATTTATGAAGTGTAAACATGACCTTTTTCACGGCGCTTGCTGTGTCTTTATTATTTTTTTGAGATTTTCTAATTTTATATGGGAATGTAGTCCATTGTTTCCCCTTTATTTTGCCGTATTTTTTTTTGAAAACAAACTATTCGCTCACATGATATGAAGTGCGGGAGTAAGGCGAGTTAGCAATTTTTTCCCCCGTCTCGCGAGATGCGAGGCAGATAGCAGTCTCGGGCGAGGCAAACCCGAGGCAATACAAACACGTGGGTGAAAATAGCCTCAAGCGAATTAATGCTTCGGGGGCTAAGCCCGACAAAATTGGCCTTTTGTAAAGCTAATTATCAATGCGTTACGGGTCAACAATGCACACGCAATTTGGTGTGAATTTTACTTGATATTTCGACCGGACATTCACACAGACTCGTTATCGTGGCTATCTGCGAGATGTATGTAAACAAGTTTTCATGTGGCGATATACGGACACACTTCGTCTCGCATTTCGCCTGGGGGGCAAATATAATTATTACTGACCCGGTAAATGCACTAAGTCCAACGTACGGGTCTCGCCAAGGGTTCTAACATTTTTCTCTATGAGCCTCCCGGATAATTCCGTCGCCCGCATGTTAAGGGTTAAAGTTTCTGAACTGTCTTTGGAATTCCAGATATCAGTTGGAAGTGTTGAAAAAAAATTCATGACCATCTTGGTATGTCCAAGGTATCTGCAAGATGGGTACCCAGAAACCTCACAGCACAAGATCGCCAGAAAAGAACCGAAAGTTGCATTGAGCTCCTGGATCGGTTTAATGCGGATGAAGCCAGGTTTTTGTCTCGTCTGGTGACAGGTGACGAAACCTGGATCCACCACTGGGACCCGGAAACTAAACTGGAATCCAAGCAATGGAAGCACCCGAGTTCACTGCCTCCCCTGAAGTTTCGCACTCAACCATCAGCTGGCAAGGTTATGGCGACAATCTTTTGGGATGCAAAAGGCATATTATTAATTGATTACTTGCCAACCAAAACTACAATGAATGGTCAATATTATGCCAACCTAATGCAAGAATTGCGAAAGACAATTCGACAGAAACGCCGTGGAATGTTGACACGTGGTGTTCTGATTTTGCATGACAACGCTCCAGTCCACAAGTCAAGAGTTGCACAGGCCGCTATACGTGATTGTGGATTCGAACAGCTTAACCACCCACCCTACAGCCCAGACCTAGCCCCCAGTGACTACTTCCTGTTCAGAAACCTGAAATCCGCCCTACGTGGAAGGCACTTCCGGGATGACGAATACATCAAAGCTGCCACAGAGGTGTGGTTAGGGGGGCAAACGGAAGACTTCTACAAAAGCGGCATCAAAAGTCTTAAAGAGAAATGGAATAAGTGTATTGAGGTGAAGGGTAACTATATTGAAAAATAAAAGTAAAAAATTGACTACGCGAGTTGGTTTTATATTGAAGTTGCAGCACTTATTGAACGCCCTTCGTATATGTTACAACGTGCTCATATTATACAAATAACAAGAAGTTGTCACTAAGATGACATGATTCCCCGCCGCAAATTAATATTTCAAAAGTGAAAAATAATGCCAAGATCAGCAAAATCGACTAGGGCCCTGAATTTTCCCTAAAAGAACCACTAGTGTAAGATAATGATGAGAATCCAATAACCAGTTCTTGTGATATTGATGCCCCTGACAAGCTTAACCCTTACGTTGCGTATTTCTATTTTACGAATTTTAGCCCCTGTGGCGGAATTTACAGACCCTCCAGCTTGCAGCAGTATTTTGGTGTAGGCACTAATTACCTCTGCTGGTGGAATATTCCAGACGGCGATTCCGGTACCTTTTTTACGAAATATATCGCATCTACATCGCGAAAACGGACTATATACGGGCTTCAATACAAATTCAAGTTGCAGCACCTGTACACAAATGGCTAATTCATACCCGCGACTTTGAATGAATTTTCTATGATTTTTCGTTTATATTCTATTACTTTCGAAAGATTGTCTTTAATTCGGGCCTCATAATATCATAAATATGAAACGAAAAAATTCATATTCATATTTATATACGGAATTGAAGACAAGATGTCTGGCTTCACAATGATATAAAAATTATTAGAATGCGACCTTTGGTTATAATTCTATAGCTATATAAAGTTTGTCTTTATTTCCACCTATAAAATCGTATTTACTGATTCAGTACTGCATTCAGTAATAATTTGTGCGAGAAGTTTTGATAATCGCGTAAAATTTGTTGAAAACAACCACTTTTCTCACATGATATGAAGTGCGCGAGTAAGGCAAGTTACCGATTTATGTTCCCGTCCCGCGAGATGCAAGGCAGATAGTATATACGGGCCTTGTACAGCCGGTAGCAATGCAAACACGTGGGTGATAATTAGCCTCCAGGGAGCTAAGGCTTTGGGGCGAAGCCCAACAAAATTGGCCTTTTGTAAATCTAATTATCGATGCGTTACGGGTCAACAATGCATACACAATTTGGTGTGATTTTTGCTGGACATTTCGACCGGACATTGACAAAGACTTGTTATCGTGGCGAACTGCGAGGCATAATACAAACGTTTTTATTGAGCGACTCCTGGAGACAACTCGACTCGCAGATTGCGGACAGGGCTAGTTGAGTACTAGCTCAATGGTAGACATCCGCAAATAAATCTAAGTGCAGTGTCCATGACCCGGTATGAGGCACCTAGGAATTGTTTATGGCCAACCGGACCATGCCAGGGTTCGCAAGTTAAGGGTTAACATGTCAACAAACTCAAACTTCCAAAATCTAATCAGCCCTTTGTCTTCCCTAGGAAGTGCTTTGTGTAAGATATGACGAAATTCCGGTGAATGGTTCTTGAGATATCCCACTGACAAGCTATACATGTACATTAACATGTAGAAGAATTCAAAGTTCAGCTGTGGCCTTGAGAATAATGTCAAGGTCACCAATATCTAATCAACCCTTTGTCTTCCCTGGGAGGTGCTTTGTGTAAGATATGATGAAATTCTAGTGAATGGTTCTTGAGATATCCCACTGACAAGCTATACATGTACATTAACATGTTGAAAAATTCAAAGTTCTGCAGTGACCTTGAGAATAATATCAAGGGTACCAAAATCTAATCAGCCCTTTATCTTTCCTTGGAGAAGCTATATGTAAGATATGAAGAGAATCCAGTGAATGGTTCTTGAGATATCCCGCTGACAAGGGTAAATTGACAAAGTCTTGTTGTGACCTTGAAATAAAGGTCAAGGTCACAAAACTCTGTAGGAACATTACTCTTCCCATGATGAACCTCTATGCAAAATATGAAAAGAATCCAGTGAATAGTATTTGAGTTATTTCATTTCGTACCTCCTCCGCGGCTAACTTCATGTGTTTTGGCGGCTCTCTCCTCCTCTTTAATAAATAATTCATATTTCTCCTCCGAAATATAGCTTGAAAGTTCTAGAAGTACCAGGGTATATAAAACAAAAGCACTTTAGTTGTTACAGACCCAAATATTTGGTGAACAAATGGATATTTGGTTGATAAATATATACGGCATATTTTCAATTTATTTCTTTAAATGACAATAAAAATTGAGAAACTAAGAGAAACATTACCCTTTTTTATTTAGCCTAAAGTATCCAGTATTTCAATATTAGATACAGTAGGGGGCCAGATTCTTTAAATGAATCAGAATCTTTAATTAAATTAAATCTCTAATGCATACAGAATTAATTCTTTGAATAACAGATTTGAAGAATTTGGTGAACGAGACTATCAATATAACCCACATATTTGCTTTGAGGATCCATTATATCAATCTTCCCGCTGATTTGCATGCTATCGGTCTTATATCAAAGATTCACTTTCTCTCACTACTGTGGCAAATTGTCATGCAGAGATTAAAGGCAGAGCAATCGATCATTAGGGCTACCATAAAGGAACGCACGACCCATGGGCAACCTTCTATTTCTCTCCACCCAACAACAGGCTTTCTGTAATGAGCACAATGGATGTAAAATTTTCATCATTAAAAAATCAATGCTAATGAGAGAGTACAAAATTCAGTAAGCTTTATCCCCAGCACTGAAATGTCAAACAGATAGGAGTATAGATTTGACATCTCTGACATCAGTTTTCAACTGTGTCACATTTTCGGATCTTATTGTGGGCATAGGGCAAATATTTGAAGTACCCTCACATCAGAAATGTGGCCAATGAAACATTGCTTCTTCTGCTGTAGTCTTCTTTGCTTCTGTTCAGAAATAAAGAATAAATATTGGAGAACAACGACACAAGAAATTAACAAATACAACAACATTTACAGTTAATAAGAAAAGAGTTCTCCAAGTACTGGTTGTTAGGACTGTGCAGGACTTCCACATTTCTGTTCAGGAACAAAGAATAAATATTGAAAGAAAGACACATGCAAGGCATGAGGACGGCACCATATTAAAGAATAATCAAGTATTCAGAGATCAGTCTTCACCCATTGTAGACACCACAATTAAATATTTAAACAGCAATATTTCACTAGAATGCGGCTCATATGACACCAAAATTGTTCACAGTTAAGTGAAATTACAATATCAATACCACGGTCCGTCGGTCACAATGGACTAGCTATAAAACAGAGGCATTATCCTGTAACTGACTGATTTTGTTTCAGATACCATTTTATTTAACTTGTCTATGTTTTAAATTTAATTTTTTTTTTTTATTTCCATTTTTATTTAAATTTAAATTTTAAATTTAAACCATTTAACTCAAAAAATAAAACTGTATCAAATGGGAGAACGCATATTACCCTCTATGTCAACATATTGTCCATGATCTATCTGCCCGAGTCTACAACATATTGTTCATGATCTATCTGCCCGAGTCTACAACATATTGTTCATGATCTATCTGCCCGAGTCTACAACATATTGTCCATGATCTATCTGCCCGAGTCTACAACATATTGTTCATGATTTATCTGCCCGAGTCTACAACATATTGTTCATGATCTATCTGCCTGAGTCTACAACATATTGTCCATGATCTATCTGCCCGAGTCTACAACATATTGTTCATGATCTATCTGCCCGAGTCTACAACATATTGTCCATGATCTATCTGCCCGAGTCTACAACATATTGTTCATGATCTATCTGCCCGAGTCTACAACATATTGTTCATGATCTATCTGCCCGAGTCTACATTTTACACATCACCAAGAAAAATATGTAAACACTTGATAAGGTGAAAATAAATATTCTACAAAGATAACCAAGAAAATATCTTATCATTATATTCATGATAAGCCTCACATGAGTGTTGACAATGATCTATTTGTGTGGATGTCATCTTGTGCATTTTATTAGTATTTCTTATGAGCATAGTATATTTATTCTTTGATGAGGAAATGTGTAATTATTCCTGTCTATGAAAATCCTAGTATGACAGTTATCATTTTCTATTTGCGTGCAAGAGGAAAAAGAAAAAAAATGCGCAACTTAGTTCGGAAGCTATAGCGTGCGAAAGGAAGGTACCCTCGGTACTTTGAGGCAACTTTTTGAGTATCGCGCATCTTACGGCACGTGCCGCAACTTTAGTTTTTCATGCGCATGTGTAAATTTTATATGGAATCAAAGCCGAATCTTTCCTCTTTACGATGATGTAAGTTTTTGAAAATCAGCATTTATGGGTGGTATTTATGGGTGGTATTTATGATGCGGTTCTGGCTGAACTTCCTATGAAAGCTCGCATTCACTTTCTCTGTCTCTTTGACAAAATAAAAAATATTTTATTTGCAATGACATATATTACAATAAAATTACATTGCATTTATGTACAAATATACACACATATGTACCTGCGGTAGTGCACAGAACAGCTGTAGGGACCTAACAAGGTCTGTATATAATGTTTATATACTGGTTGTTCACACTTCGGCTCTCTTTACTTTCAATTTTCCACTTCTTCATTATCTTCTTCATTTCTTTCTTTTTCTGTGGCAATGATGTAAGCCCTGGTGTAGTCAGTGGCTGTGTGATAGAGTTTGAAGCATGGTGCGGCGCACAGAGCAACATTACAATCTGTACATTCATAAGAAGACTCTCTGCCTACGCTTTTTCTCTTCTTTGCTGGCGCATTGCCTTCTTCTATCTGTTTTGCGAGGACCGTGCGTTTTGCCTTAGAGCATACCACACACATCCTTGTGATGTTTTTCTTCTTTCCGACAGCCTGAATCTTCGTCGGAAAGTGACGTCCATATAGGCGAATGACACTCTCGTCGCTCGTCCTTGGCCGACTACGAGGACGTCTGCACAGCGATGGAACTTATTCCCTGTCCGCAAATGTTACCATATGGTGCGCCAAAGCCTTCCTGAATTCCAGACTTGTTTTTAGACGTTTATCTTGGCTATATTCTTTATAAATGATGTAAGAGTTCAACAAGGCAACGTTGAGAACGTGAAACCAAACCCGTTTCCACCACTTCAGGGTCTTCACTCGGAACGGCGTATACGACAACATCTGGTAGGCCCGATCAACACCTCCCATGTACTTGATGTACGATGTTACAATGTGCGGCTTGAGAACAGGTTCCCCTGTTGCCCGGTTCTTCTTCCCTGTTTGTTCAAGTTGTGTATCTTCAACAGTAGACATGAGAAGGACTGATTTTCTATCTTCGTAGCGAACAACGAGTAGGTCATGGTTGTGAGAAACTGTCATGTCCCCTTGTTTCGGTTTCTTTTTAGGTTCCTTTACAGAATCAGGAAGGCCCTTTCAATTGGCTCTCAACGTCCCTGTGGCACCGATTCCCCGCTCCCACAAGTTTATGTACAAATTTGTGGACGAATAATAGTTGTCCATAAAGATGTGATGCCCCTGTCCAACGTAGTCGTTCACCAATTCCATGACTACATCATAAGTTTTGCCACCTTAATTTTCAGAAACCGGTTCATTCATTTTTCCAGTGTAGAGTTTGAACTTGCAAACGTATCCGTTTTGCGAGTCACACAACATGAAAGCCTTTATCCCATACTTCTTAGGCTTGTCGGGAAGATAAACTTTGAAAGATAAGTTACCTTTCCAGGGCACCATGCCCTCGTCGACTGAAATGTTTTAATGCGGTTTATACACTCTTGAAAAACGGTGAACTATCCGTTGCGACCCGGCATCATCTTGTTGTCAGACAAATGTAGGTAGGTGATAAAGAAGCCAAAACCTGTCTCGGGGCATGCACTTGGAGCAGAAAGGCGTTGAGGTAACATCACTTGTTGACCAGTACTCAGCAAAGTTTCTCTGCACAACTAATGACATGGCTATTGTCATGGCTACAAATACCTTCATCTCTTCTGCATTTGTGTCTTGCCACTGTTGCATTCTTGAACGGGGTCTTAGAATTTTGTCTTCCGCTGCTTGTTTGAAATATCTATTGGTTTCCGTTGCTATATCCTGATAGTCTGTGGAGTCATTGGTTCTGGAGAAGAAGTCGAAAAAGCGAAAAGTTTACGGATGGACGGACGGACGGATGGACGGACGGACGGATGTACGGACGGACGCCGGACACCATGCCATGCCATGCCATAAACCCATCGGGCCTTTCAGGCCTGATGAGCTAAAAAATGAAAACAACCAATTGGTTCATATGATACGAAGTGCGAGAGAAAGGTAGCTTATTGCAATATCTTCCCGTAATTAGAGGCTCTCTGCCCATGTGGCAGGACGCGAGACAGATAAGCATGTCGGGCCTATCTCACCCCGGGGCACTGCAGATACTTAGGCGTTAGTTAGCCCCCGGGGAGATTAGGCGTCGGAGCAAAGCACGACAAAATTGGCCTTTTGTAAAGCTAATTATCGATGTGTTACGGGTCACGCAAATTGGTGTGAATTTTGTTTGACATTTCGACCAGACATTGATCAAAGTTTCATTCTCATGGCGAAACCGCGGAGCATAAATACAGCCATTCTCATGGAGCGACTCCCGGAGACAATCGACTCGCAGCCCGTTGCCACGGCTAGCAAACTGAGAGACGGCCGTGAATTATTCTAAGTCTCGTATCCAGGATCTGTAATGGGACACCAGTGAATTGCTTATAGCCCTCCCGGATCATTCCGGGACCCGCAAGTTAAGGGTTAACAATGCAATTTTAGCCTGATGATTCATGTTCTGTACTGATTCTCATACCACTCCCTCCCTGCTGATGATTCATGTCCTTTACTGATTCTCATACCACTCCCTCCCTCCTGATGATTCATGTCCTGTACTGATTCTCATACCACTCCCTCCCTGCTGATGATTCATGTCCTGTACTGATTCTCATACCACTCCCTCCCTGCTGATGATCCATGTCCTGTACTGATTCTCATACCACTCCCTCCCTCCTGATGATTCATGTCCTGTACTGATTCTCATACCACTCCCTCCCTGCTGATGATTCATGTCCTGTACTGATTCTCATACCACTCCCTCCCTGCTGATGATCCATGTCCTGTACTGATTCTCATACCACTCCCTCCCTGCTGATGATCCATGTCCTGTACTGATTCTCATACCACTCCCTCCCTCCTGATGATTCATGTCCTGTACTGATTCTCATACCACTCCCTCCCTGCTGATGATTCATGTCCTGTACTGATTCTCATACCACTCCCTCCCTGCTGATGATCCATGTCCTGTACTGATTCTCATACCACTCCCTCCCTGCTGATGATTCATGTCCTGTACTGATTCTCATACCACTAACTCCCTGCTGATGATTCATGTCCTGTACTGATTCTCATACCACTAACTCCCTCCTGATGATTCATGTCCTGTACTGATTCTCATACCACTCCCTCCCTGCTGATGATTCATGTCCTGTACTGATTCTCATACCACTAACTCCCTGCTGATGATTCATGTCCTGTACTGATTCTCATACCACTCCCTCCCTGCTGATGATTCATGTCCTGTACTGATTCTCATACTGATTCTCATACCACTCCCTCCCAGCTGATGATTCATGTCCTGTACTGATTCTCATACCACTCCCTCCCTGCTGATGATCCATGTCCTGTACTGATTCTCATACCACTCCCTCCCTGCTGATGATTCATGTCCTGTACTGATTCTCATACCACTCCCTCCCTGCTGATGATCCATGTCCTGTACTGATTCTCATACCACTCCCTCCTTGCTGATGATTCATGTCCTGTACTGATTCTCATACCACTCCCTCCCTGCTGATGATCCATGTCCTGTACTGATTCTCATACCACTCCCTCCCTGCTGATGATCCATGTCCTGTACTGATTCTCATACCACTCCCTCCCTGCTGATGATTCATGTCCTGTACTGATTCTCATACCACTCCCTCCCTGCTGATGATTCATGTCCTGTACTGATTCTCATACCACTCCCTCCCTGCTGATGATTCATGTCCTGTACTGATTCTCATACCACTAACTCCCTGCTGATGATTCATGTCCTGTACTGATTCTCATACCACTCCCTCCCTGCTGATGATTCATGTCCTGTACTGATTCTCATACTGATTCTCATACCACTCCCTCCCTGCTGATGATTCATGTCCTGTACTGATTCTCATACCACTCCCTCCCTGCTGATGATTCATGTCCTGTACTGATTCTCATACTGATTCTCATACCACTCCCTCCCTGCTGATGATCCATGTCCTGTACTGATTCTCATACCACTCCCTCCCTGCTGATGATTCATGTCCTGTACTGATTCTCATACCACTAACTCCCTGCTGATGATTCATGTCCTGTACTGATTCTCATACCACTCCCTCCCTGCTGATGATTCATGTCCTGTACTGATTCTCATACCACTAACTCCCTGCTGATGATTCGTGTCCTGTACTGATTCTCATACCACTCCCTCCCTGCTGATGATCCATGTCCTGTACTGATTCTCATACCACTAACTCCCTGCTGATGATTCATGTCCTGTACTGATTCTCATACCACTCCCTCCCTGCTGATGATCCATGTCCTGTACTGATTCTCATACCACTAACTCCCTGCTGATGATTCATGTCCTGTACTGATTCTCATACCACTCCCTCCCTCCTGATGATTCATGTCCTGTACTGATTCTCATACCACTCCCTCCCTGCTGATGATCCATGTCCTGTACTGATTCTCATACCACTCCCTCCCTGCTGATGATTCATGTCCTGTACTGATTCTCATACCACTCCCTCCCTGCTGATGATTCATGTCCTGTACTGATTCTCATACCACTCCCTCCCTGCTGATGATCCATGTCCTGTACTGATTCTCATACCACTCCCTCCCTGCTGATGATTCATGTCCTGTACTGATTCTCATACCACTCCCTCCCTCCTGATGATTCATGTCCTGTACTGATTCTCATACTGATTCTCATACCACTCCCTCCCTGCTGATGATTCATGGCCTGTACTGATTCTCATACCACTCCCTCCCTGCTGATGATTCATGTCCTGTACTGATTCTCATACCACTCCCTCCCTGCTGATGATCCATGTCCTGTACTGATTCTCATACCACTCCCTCCCTGCTGCTGCTTTTGAAGCATTAGTGTAGCTCAAGCAATAGTGCATGGATAGTGCCTCAATAGCAGCCTTGTTATTGTTGTAACTTCTGTATTCTAATCTCTCACCACCATCAGCTAGGAGTCCCACTTGGCCCTGTGAGCAGATCAAGTCGCTTGCTCCAGAAACCACCAAAATGGAACTGTTGGACTCTTCCTGGAAATTTCTTACTGGAATTTGTAGTTATAAGTAGTTCTTTTTTCAGTTATCAAGTAATTCCAGAACAGAAATTTTTTTAAAGCCAAAGCATTAAGTCTGTCTATAGGTCACACTTGGTTGCTGTATAACATCATTTCAAAAGAGTACAGAGACAAATTAGGTCCGAGGAGCATCCCAGGAATCATGAATTATTCAACCCATAAGAATGTCTGGCCTTGTGAAGATGTTGACATGTCTTTGTAGGTTCCTTGGGTAAAGGAGAATGATTTATTTTCTGGAACAATTTAACATTTTGAGTGACTAGCAATCTTTATCTCATCAGTTAGACTTAACAAACCGAGGAGAAATATACTTGTTCAGAGTTGATCATTTGTGAAAATCTCAAAGAATAGGGCAAGTTTTAAGTGCTGATTACAAGACCAATATAGCTGCAATGAACATGAATTTAACCACACACTTTCGGCTTTTGGGTCCATCAGTTCTGGTGGAGAATTTGAATGTGAAACTTTATGGACGACAGAGTTGACAATGTATACATATTATGTTTGCAGTTTTATTAAGTATTGCACTTCAATAAAATGTAAAATAAACTACATGTAACTTAAAAATTACTAGTTACTTCTGAAAGGCAAATAACAGATAATCACTAAGTATCATTATTAGCTTTCTTTGATTCACTACATTAGCCTAATTACCATAATCACATTTCTCAATAATACCAATCACAAAGTAAAAGTTCCCACTGAACACCATAAAGACCCCATTGAACATAAAAAGTTCTCAAAAAGTTGTTTTTTTCATGGAAAGAGAAAAACATTAAATCCCTGCAAGCTGCAAATGAGACATAACGCCTGAGAAGAATCTGCTTAACAACTGCACAAATGTTTGTTTGGTTAATGGTTGGGAAAAATGACAGGACAGAATGAGGAAGAGAATGTAGAATATACGCCTACCTACTTCGTAGCAGGAGTATAACAAATAATAAATATAGTTTTGTAAAGTGACAAGTTGCTGGGGGTTATTATTCAGTTTCTTGAAAACAACTTTTTTGTATGTGCTAAGTTGAATCGTAAAGATTCTCAACAAAACAAATTAGAAACTTTCATTGAAATCTCTCAACGCAAACAGAACAGTAAAAAATTGTTTTGTGCAATTATCGACTGAAAATTTGCTGCTGATTTCAAATAAAACATCCTTGCATTTCATTAATTAACTTGAGTACCGCAATGTGTGAATCGGATTAATACATCTGGAGATTGTGGTACATTTTTAGTTAACATTGATGAGATATAACGATTGACTTTCCTACGAGCTTATTTTTATTAGCCCATATAATCAATAATAATGTTGCCATCATGTGGTATTCAGGCTTTAAAACATAAGATGTTTGACAACTTGCAATCTGAATATAAAATTATTATGAACTTATTTTGCCATTATTATATTTAGGGACAAACAATTGTTGTTTATATTTACAATAAGTTATCAGATTTTTCTTTCGAAATCAAAAATGAATTCATTACGCTGGGACCAAAACTATTTTTAAAATATCAGCAAAGTCTACTGGGCCCTGAATCTTAAAGGCCGAAAAATTAAAAATTCTGCTGTGACCTTGAGAATAATGTCAAGGTCACCAAAATCTAATCAGCCCTTTGTCGTCCCTTGGAGAGGCTATGTGTGAGAAGATTTTTATTAAAAAAAGAAATCCATGGAGCAACCGTAAAATATTTGTACCCTGTTCCCCGTACATCTGTATTTTCCCTGACCCATCATCAGCCCAAAACATCCCCCTACAGAGAGAGGAAAAGGGGGAAGGGGAGACAGGGAGAGAGAACCATTACAATTTGGTGTCAAATGGTCAAGCATAATTATTCATTCATAAAAAATAAAGACTCTACATGTTACAATTGAAATAGCTCAGACAAAGTCTTTTAAAGCCATAAAAGATTTTCTCATCAACTGCAAGAAATGTCCTCAACCATTGTACTTATCCTTCAAATGCCTAACAAACATGCAGTTGTCTAAAGTATCTTTTACATAAAGAGAAACCTGAACTCCTGTTACATAACTCTCTCTGCTTCTCTGGTCTATGAAAACGACAAAATTTCACATTCCTATATCCAGGGCTTTCGGAGAAGAAGTTGTTTCACTTTTAACATCTCTGGCGGCCATATTTTGGGGCGTTGGAATTCATGAAGAACAAACTAGCTTTCACCATCTAGGCGCTGAGTACCTACCCACCACATTACAGCTTTGGGGGTGTAGCGGTTCTGGAGGAGAAGTCGAAAGAGTGAAAAGTTTTCGGACAATTGACAACGGACAACGGACAACGGACGGATGACGAAAGTCATGAAGGCCTATTGTTCTTGGCTTGGCTTGGCTTGGCTTGGCTTGGCTTGGCCGATTTTCATGAAATTTTCAGGGATGATAGATTATGACCTGAAATTGTGCACCTCGAAGCCCGATTTCAAAACTTCAAACCTCAATACCTCGAAAACTTATCAAGATGTTTTCATAAAACTTTCATCAAAATGTGGGCAACAACATTCCCCATGGATTTGGCCGTAATTATAGATTTTTTGCTATTTCGAGCAAAATGAATTTTTTTTGAACTATCGCAGTTTTTAGGGTACAGGTCTTCAAAAATCTTCTCCTAAATAATGGCATAACATACAGACACATAGTGTAGCTCATTTGGAAGCTGAAATACTGCTGTTTATATAAATCTATCAACTGCTGAGTCAGCTGACTTCAAAGGGACATAACTTTCTTCTAAATGAACTTATGTGAAAGTTAATTACTGTCATCACTTCTTAATAACTAGATTTACAATTCCATATATCGTTATCATATAAAAGTTGATAGTTCGGGCACAATTTTGGCATTTGCGAAAATAATTGAAATTTTATTATTTTGAGCATTTTCGAGGGATATATTCTTTGGAGAATTTTCGATCGTAAACCATTGAAGATAGCAACATGTTCAATAGCTCATTTTGAAGTGGAAACATCATTAATGAAGGACAATAACTGTCAAGCATGTATCTGTCATTGTTTACGTGTTGCATGTCATAGAAGATGGTCATTTTTCAAATATCGCCATCTGCAGCAAAATTCAAAGGATCACAACTGCTTAACTCAATACGCTTTTGAATTTTGATTCACACCTACGGATGCATACTTTCAATAGGAAGAACTTTTCTGTTGAACCCCTTCCTCTAAAAGTTGATGGTTAAGCTTCCAACATCGCAAACATAGTCTAGGTTCCAAATTTAATCATTTTTGAGAATTTTCGTGAATATTCATAGGAACGTAATGCATAGGAACGTAAATGCATAGGAACGTAAATGCATATGTAATCTAAATAATGATTACACCTACTTATATCGAAATCAAAGCACAACATTTGCTATGTTATACCTTAGTATGAAAATATTAACCATTTTCTCTTAACCCTTACGTTGCGTATATATATTTTACCATTTTTAGCCCCTGTGGCGGAATTTACAGGCTCGCAGCTCGCAGCAGTAGTTTGAGCTTAGGCACTAACGAGCTCTGCTGGCGGAATTTCCAGGCGGCGATTCCGGTACCGTTTTTACAAAATATACCGCATCTACATGGCGAATAAGGACTATATACGGACGTTCAATACAAATTCAAGTAGCGACACCCGTACACAAATGGCTAATTCACACCCGAAACTTTGAATGAATTTTCTATGTTTTTTCGTTTTTATTCTATTACTTTCGAAAGATTGTCTTTAGTTCGGGCCTCGTAACATCATAAATACGAAACGAAAAAAATTCCATTTATATACGGAATTGAAGACAAGATGTCTAGCTTCACAATGATATAAAAATTATTAGAATGCGACCTTTGGTTATAATTCTATAGCTATGTAAAGTTTGTCTTTATTTCCACCAATACAATCGTCAATACTTACAACATGTATGCGGCATTGCAAACGGTCGTTCATCGCACTTTTCCAAGAAATCATAATCTCGAACCAGTTGACAAATAAGCACATGTCAACCCAAATATGGTTATGTTGTTTGACTTTTCAAATAAACGCTAACCTCGAACCATAACTGATGAAAATATGTTGATTAGTTTGTGTGCCGTTTGGTTTCACATGCCTCTCAGAAAGGTAATATTGTATCTTTATTTCTGTGAATAAATCTGCGCATTTTATATAGAATAAAAGATTATTCTTTTCGGTTTATTGTGATATAAAAATTATGAAAATGCATTCAGTATTTTAGCCGTGATAAATGTTTTAGAAGTTGTGAAAATCGCCGATTGTTTCAAAATTTATGAAGTGTAAACATGACCTTTTTCACGGCGCTTGCTGTGTCTTTATTATTTTTTTGAGATTTTCTAATTTTATATGGGAATGTAGTCCATTGTTTCCCCTTTATTTTGCCGTATTTTTTTTTGAAAACAAACAATTCGCTCACATGATATGAAGTGCGGGAGTAAGGCGAGTTAGCGATTTTTTTCCCCGTCTCGCGAGATGCGAGGCAGATAGCAGTCTCGGGCGAGGCAAACCCGAGGCAATACAAACACGTGGGTGAAAATAGCCTCAAACGAATTAATGCTTCGGGGGCTAAGCCCGACAAAATTGGCCTTTTGTAAAGCTAATTATCAATGCGTTACGGGTCAACAATGCACACGCAATTTGGTGTGAATTTTACTTGATATTTCGACCGGACATTCACACAGACTCGTTATCGTGGCTATCTGCGAGATGTATGTAAACAAGTTTTCATGTGGCGATATACGGACACACTTCGTCTCGCATTTCGCCTGGGGGGCAAATATAATTATTACTGACCCGGTAAATGCACTAAGTCCAACGTACGGGTCTTGCCAAGGGTTCTAACATTTTTCTCTATGAGCCTCCCGGATAATTACGGGACCCGCAAGTTAAGGGTTAATCATGAGAAAAGTCTGCAGGGTCCATTAATATGTGATTTTTCTATTTTCAGAGGGGTACTTCGTTTGAAGGATTTTTGTAAAAAAAACTACTAAAGATATAGACATATGTTTGATAGCTCATTTTAAAGCAGAGAAATTGATGAATAACCATAGAGTCAAACATTGAGTTCAAGGTCAAGCAGAAGTCTTGAAGACCTAAGTACTGCCGGGGCAGTCCTAGTATTATTATTATTAGGTCTTCAAGACCTATTGTTATTACTCTGGCCTTTTTTCCTCTTATTATTTGCACGTTTTTGAAATTTTCAGGGATTATAGACTGTCACATAAACTAGCCCTGTACGAAGTTTGATTTTCGACTTCTTTCGTGAGTTATCTGCCCTTGAAGTAAAAATTTAAAACCTCAATAGCTCGAAAACTATGCAAGAACTTTGCCCTCAAATTTCGTAATCGGACGTGGAAAATCGTCTTTTATTAAAAGGGCGTTTATCAGCTTCATTCAAATGGACATAACTCTGTATGGGATAAACTTATGAGAAAGTTCTTTATTGCAATCTCTTTATAATAACCAGCTTAACAATTCCATAGCATTTAATTATCATATAAAAGTTGATAGTTTCGGCACAATTTAGACATATTGCCAAGAAAGTAAAATTTTTTGATTTTGAGACTTTTCGAGGGGTACTTTCTTTGTGGAATTGTTGATCATAAACCACTGAGGATACCATTATGTTTATAGCTGATTTTGAACTAGTGATTTTAAAGACAATATAATCCAAGCTTGTATCTGTCATAGGTTACCTGTGACTGGTCATAGAAGAAGATTGTTATTTTTTTAAATCTCCATTTTCAGCAACGTTCAAAGGATCATAACTGCGTAACTAATTAAGATATTGAAATTATATTTACACCTCCGGATGCACAATTTCACATGCAATAACGTTTTTGTTGAACCCTTTCATCCAAAAGTTGATAGTTAAGCTCCGAACATCTCAAACGTTGTCTAGGGGTCCAAGTGTAAGCATTTTTGAGTATTTTCTTGAATATTCAGAAGAACATAACGCATTAATTATGTATGCTCTCCTAATGATGATTACATCTACTTAAGTGGAAATTAAAGCACAACATGTTCTATGTTGCACCTTAGTGAGAATCGTGAGAAAGATCATGTAGGGTTCAATTAATAAGAGATTGTTCCATTTTCAGAGGGTCATTGTCTTTGGGTATTTTTTTATGTAAAAAAAACTAATGAAGATAGAGACATGTTTGATAGCTCATTTTAACCCTTACGTTGCGTATATATATTTTACCATTTTTAGCCCCTGTGGCGGAATTTACAGGCTCGCAGCTCGCAGCAGTAGTTTGGACTTTGGCACTAACTAGCTCTGCTGGCGGAATTTCCAGGCGGCGATTCCGGTATCGTTTTTACAAAATATACCGCATCTACATGGCGAATAAGGACTATATACGGGCGTTCAATACAAATTCAAGTAGCGAAACCCGTACACAAATGGCTAATTCACACTCGAAACTTTGAATGAATTTTCTATGTTTTTTCGTTTTTATTCTATTACTTTCGAAAGATTGTCTTTTATTCGGGCCTCGTAACATCATAAATACGAAACGAAAAAAATTCCATTTATATACGGAATTGAAGACAAGATGTCTAGCTTCACAATGATATAAAAATTATTAGAATGCGACCTTTGGTTATAATTCTATAGCTATGTAAAGTTTGTCTTTATTCCCACCTATAAAATCGTCAATACTTACAACATGTATGCGGCATTGCAAACGGTCGTTCATCGCACTTTTCCAAGAAATCATAATCTCGAACCAGTTGACAAATAAGCACATGTCAACCCAAATATGGTTATGTTGTTTGACTTTTCAAATAAACGCTAACCTCGAACCATAACTGATGAAAATATGTTGATTAGTTTGTGTGCCGTTTGGTTTCACATGCCTCTCAGAAAGGTAAAATTGTATCTTTATTTCTGTGAATAAATCTGCGCATTTTATATAGAATAAAAGATTATTCTTTTCGGTTTATTGTGATATAAAAATTATGAAAATGCATTCAGTATTTTAGCCTTGATAAATGTTTTAGAAGTTGTGAAAATCGCCGATTGTTTCAAAATTTATGAAGTGTAAACATGACCTTTTTCACGGCGCTTGCTGTGTCTTTATTATTTTTTTGAGATTTTCTAATTTTATATGGGAATGTAGTCCATTGTTTCCCCTTTATTTTGCCGTATTTTTTTTTGAAAACAAACAATTCGCTCACATGATATGAAGTGCGGGAGTAAGGCGAGTTAGCGATTTTTTTCCCCGTCTCGCGAGATGCGAGGCAGATAGCAGTCTCGGGCGAGGCAAACCCGAGGCAATACAAACACGTGGGTGAAAATAGCCTCAAGCGAATTAATGCTTCGGGGGCTAAGCCCGACATAATTGGCCTTTTGTAAAGCTAATTATCGATGCGTTACGGGTCAACAATGCACACGCAAATTGGTGTGAATTTTGCTTGATATTCCGACCACACACTGAACAAAGCTTTATTCTCATGTCGGGTCGCGATGCGTAAATACAGCCATTCTCATGGGTCGGGTCGCGGACACAATCGACTCGTGACCCGGTATGGGTGATAGAGTATACTTAGACAGCCGTGAATTATTCTAAGTCTTGTATCCGGGATCCGTATACAGACACCTAGGAATCGCTTATAGCCCGCCCGGATAATTCCGTCGCCCGCATGTTAAGGGTTAAAGCAGAGAAACTGATGAATAACCGAGAGTCCAACATGGAGTTCAAGGTCAAGCAGAAGTCTGGAAGACCTAAGTATTGACGCGTCAATACTAGTTATTATTATTTCTGATAATAGAACATCATCGGACAATTAATATAACTTTTTTTCAACTTGCAATTAATTGACAGGTTGTTGATACAATCTTTCGGAGTTTACTTCTACATGTGCAACTATAGGATTAAATGTAAATGTAAGTACTTTTATATATGATTCAAGATGTTATATGGAAAGGGGGATTACATGTACATATATAAGTAATTTATTTTTGTTCATACTTCAATTGTTGTTTGTCCATTATAGTGATTTTAACAAAATTGTTATAATATTGCATAAGGAAAGTCGTAGTTTAGCAAGGACCTGAATATCAATAATCAAATTTGAATGGTTTCATGGAAAGCATAAGAGAGGTTATATTGTGACATCAATTTCCTGGAAAGATGTGTGCGTGTTTGGTGAAATTATCACGGTTAACTCACATTTCATTTAACGTTTCTTATCTGTTATTTGCTGTCACGTTTGCTATCAGTGACAAAGTATATCAATAAGTGTAAGTAACATTGTGTATTGAATATAAAATGTTACTATATATTTCAAGTTTGTCCATCAATATATTTTATATATGATTTAATGTAATGCAAACCAGTTTCACTTGCTATATGATTTTAAATACATGAACAGGATTGGTCAAAAAGCTCAGTGAAATTTACATGAAAATTGCTCTATCATACACGCACACATATACATTATGAATATACTAATTTATGATGAAAACAGGTTCGTTATTCTAATCTTTGGACGCATTGTAGATTGCTATTCGCATGCGAAATACTTGCAAAATCATCACAATTGTACTTTTGTTATTTACAAGTCATTTAGCCGGTTTGCCCATTCCTGTCTTTTTTATCATGATAACAAACAATTACCATGTAAAACAAAACCGACAGTCATATATAAGTAGTATTTGTTTCGAGTAAAATACATTCATATTTGTGCTTGTACGGCAAGTAGTGGCGAGTAAGCCATTGCGCAATAGAAACCTTGCTGTGTAGATGTTGCTAGTTGCAATTTTCTACTTGCTGTTACCCTACTGAATTAACGGTTTCCAGTGTTTTATTCAAGAGCCCAGTATTCCTTTAATCTACCGTCTACAGAATAAATTCTTTCCAAACCAAAGACCAAACTCTTCGTGTAACAGAGTTCTGCTTTTGGACATGATAGATTGAGAAGTCTATGATTGCTGAGACTAAACAGGGATATGGCACTTACCGCATCTGACTATGAAGATTTTTACCCATATCATTAACAATAGCACTGATTAATTCTAAAGTAAGATTTGAGAATAAAAAAGATAAATGCAATAACATTAGATGGTGTATTTTCTAAAAATCAAAAGTGTCTTGAAATGTCAACATACTTTAGTTTTTACATTTAAATTTTTAAATTTTGCATTTATATGAGAATTGACTACTAAATTGTTAAGTTTCAAAGGGTTTGTTATTATGTAAATTTAATTGGTACTCTTCTTTGAAACTGAATACATTGCATTATAGCTCATTACTTTTCAATCTATTATTCACTTTATCAATTATTTTATAAAAACAATGTCCAAAACTTAGTTATCTCAGTGTAGAGAACACATTTTCTTTCAATAAAACATAGAATACTAAATTACTCAATGATGTAAATAGCGCTGAATTGCAAGAAAATCGTTGTTAGTGACTCTCACTTGCAAATAGGTCACCAGCTAACATTGTGACGTCAACCAAAAATGACTTTGACATCACAAGTCGATTATGACGTTACGGAGCATGCGGTGGTATCACACATTTGTGTAACCAACTCATTGTTATCTAATGAGTGATTTTACCACGATTGAGTAATAAATAAGCTTATCTTTGTTCAGAGAGCAAAGGGGAGAATGGGAGAATTGTGGACACTAACTTGGATTCTGGCACTTACCGGTATATATGAAAACAATCTCTATAACTAATTTTTGAAAATTTGACAATACTCTTCGGAGAAAGTTACAGAATATTTATGTTGTATTTAGGCAAGCCCATAAACTGTGCAAACCCGATGATGCATTTATAGCATTGACTGAAATCAGTAGTGAAAACTTGGATTGTATTTACTTGCAGATAAAAATATTATTTCAAGCCTCTTCTTATACTTGGTTACCTGCTGACTTCATGATTCTTATGGTAAAATAACTGAAGAGTTACTCAGGATTATGTCTGGTTTTGGCTCGATCCATAAGGTCTGATTATGACAGACAGGAAGATCAAAACGAAGATATAGATTGTTAGAGTAGTGATTCATAGTGAGAAAACATCTGCAAGTAAATCAGTTCAATGAGAACGAGTCTCATCTGGTTATAGAAGAAGCTGTTATAATGAATAGCTGGGATAATACACATCTGCCACCATCAGCAATAGACAAGGATGATTCCTGAGACACCATCTCCATGTGACACCATCAGCGATGGACCAGGATGATTCCTGAGACACCATCTCCATGTGACACCATCAGCGATGGACCAGGATGATTCCTGAGACACCATCTCCATGTGACACCATCAGCGATGGACCAGGATGATTCCTGAGACACCATCTCCATCTGACACCATCAGCGATGGACCAGGATGATTCCTGAGACACCATCTCCATGTGACACCATCAGCGATGGACCAGGATGATTCCTGAGACACCATCTCCATCTGACACCATCAGCAATAGACAAGGATGATTCCTGAGACACCATCTCCATGTGACACCATCAGCGATGGACCAGGATGATTCCTGAGACACCATCTCCATCTGACACCATCAGCAATAGACAAGGATGATTCCTGAGACACCATCTCCATCTGACACCATCAGCGATGGACCAGGATGATTCCTGAGACACCATCTCCATGTGACACCATCAGCAATAGACAAGGATGATTCCTGAGACACCATCTCCATCTGACACCATCAGCGATGGACCAGGATGATTCCTGAGACACCATCTCCATGTGACACCATCAGCAATAGACAAGGATGATTCCTGAGACACCATCTCCATCTGACACCATCAGCGATGGACCAGGATGATTCCTGAGTCCCATCTCCATGTGACACCAACAGCAATAGACAAGGATGATTCCTGAGACACCGTTTCAGTAAACCTATTTTAGTAAAATCTTTTGCAGTGAAATTTGGTGCAGTGAAACCTATTGCAGTGAAAGATTTATCAGTGAAACCCTTTGGAGAACTGGCTAGTTGCAATAAAAGCAATTGCAGTGAAACCTATTGCAGTGTTTTTGAATGTTATCTTGATCTATTTTGTCAAATAGTCTTTTATATTCTCATGTTATTCACATTAAGAAGGTTATGAGTTGACAAAGAGATCTCTTCTGTTCAGATTGACTTTTACAAGAAGCTTCAGCTGCAATCACATAGAACTTTAATGACATGCTTTTGATCTCCAGTTAGAAATTTCTTTGATGTTGAAAGTTCTTCTCAGGCCTTGCTGGTTTCAATGTTGAAATATTTATGAACAAAGGGAAAGCTTTTGATCCTGTTGCCAAGGACTTTGAAAAACATGTCTCACGGAATCCATAAATATGTCAGTGTAATGTGAAAATGATTTGAAGGAGTGTTGACACTGATTGCTTAAAACAAAAGCCCAATATTTGAAAATAAAAGGATTCAACCTTTAAGTTTTTAAATGGAATCGAGATCTGAAACAAACAATAGAGCCATGGGTTGTGTAGCTCATCAGGGTTTATATTGTTTCTTGTTAAAGACTGAAACAGATTGTTCTAAAAAAAAAGTACAACTCTTGTTGGAATTCTAAGGTGAATTTAATGATGGAAAATGTCTGAGATTTGAAAAGAAATTAGTTTAAAAGTCAATTACTAATGTGTGCGATCTATCTGTGATTTAGAGATCTCATATGAGGTCCTTAAATCACAGACAATGTCAATCGGAATCCCCATTTCCTTAGAAATGAATAAAGGAGATTCGAAATAATACTGTCCGGATGGCCGGGTTTCCGGATATACAGGGTCCGGTTAAACAAGGTCTCACTTTATATAAAATAAGTCATGGTTTAAATAACAAATTCAGTTGGATTATCATGTTACTGATCAATACTGAATAACGCAATTACAATTTTAATTGCAACAAGCTTTTAACCAAAATGTCACTTGTGTGCAAACTCTAAACTATTTGATTTGACCTCTTCAGTAAAATTATCATCTCTGTGCAACACTTTATGTTGTTTGCAACAAAAACTCCATCAAAATTGATGTACTGAGAGAACAGGACAAGAGTTACAGCTGCAAATAAGTGGTCCATCAAATGGATGTTCACTTGTAGGACTAATTTCTCCGCAACCGACAGATGGACGACAAAGAACGTAGGAGTCGTCTCATCTTGAATGTCACCTCGGAGGAGCGAACAATAGCATGCACTCGCCATGCGATTAATCACTGCAAGTAAATCCGTTCATTTCTTCTCCATATGTGGAGCAGTTAGAATCTGACTGTTGAAAATCTCACAAGAGCGTAGTAGATATCTACGATCTTCTTGTGATTAATCAGCAATTTCCAATCTTCAGATGAGAAGTGGGCTCAGTGATTCAAGACCAAACAAACAGTCTTCTTTCAACAAACAAAATGGCTGATTATTTAGGCAAATCAATTCTTGTCCTACAGAAGCTTGGAGATAATTGATAGGCTGGACACTTGTATTTATTTACTAAGGAAATGTACTTAGAGGATTAATTAGCAAGAAGGAAGTGATCTCTGGGCAGGATGATTTCCTTTACCCTTCTAGGATAGTCACAGCAAGGAGATCTTTAGTTTATTAAGTGACATGGTCATGGTTAATAAGTGCAAGTTATTAACTACTTATTTAATTTGATGGGACTAGATTTTTATGACCTTCCAAAGTTTGGTGACTTTGAACATGGTACCAACTTTAATGGTGAAATTTCTCACAAACCTTGTTCGAAAATTGCATGATATTTTCAGGACTACTACACTAAAGCTTTGTGTATATGAATCAATAATAAAATCAATCATATACAGTCATTTCCACTTGTGAGAAATGGTACAATGTGACCAAAAATAGGGTCTCCGATTTTTAAAACTTTTTTAAAAAAAGTATCAAAATCCACTTAGAGACCAGAAACTTTTTTTAAAAGATACACAATATAATACAAACAAAATAGTAAACATGATGAATTCTTAAGTCACATGGTTTAGCCGTAATATCTAAGCGTCTTCAAAATTATTCTGATCATTGTAATTTGGTAAGTGAATCACAAGCCGGTTTTCGAAAATCTTATTCCACATCAGATAATATTTTTGTTCTCAAAGCTTTAATAGATATTTTCCAAAACTTAAAAATAAGGCTCTACTGTGTCTTCAACGATTTTAGTAAGGCATTTGACACTGTTTGGCGAAGTGGTCTTTGGCTGAAAATGATTAAAAATAACATAAGTGGAAAATGCTTCAAAGTTATCTTTAATATGTATCAAAATATTAAGTCATGTGTTTCCCATAATGGTGCAATATCTTCATTTTTCTCATGTGAAATTGGAGTAAGGCAGGGCGAAAATTTATCCCCCTTCTTATTTGCATTATATCTGAATGACCTCGAGTCTTTTTTAACAGAAAATAAATTTATTGGTTTAGATACAGTGGAAAATCTACTTGAAGAACAAATTCATGTTTACGTTAAGTTATTATTACTTTTATATGCTGACGACACAGTTATTTTAGCTGAGTCAAGTGAAGACCTACAACATGCTCTAGATGTATTTTCAGATTATTGCACGCTTTGGAAACTAAAAGTCAACATTTCAAAAACGAAAATCATAATATTCTCTAAAGGTACATGTAGAAAACACCCGACATTTTCCTTTCATGGTGATGATATTGATGTTGTTAAAGAATATGTTTATCTTGGTATTTTATTTAGTAACAATGGTCGTTTCTGTAAATGTATTAAACGCCTGTATGGGCAAGCCTCAAGATCAATGTTCGCATTATTGCGTAAAGTTAATATTTTAGATATCCCCCTTGATTGTCAGTTAAAACTATTTGATCAACTTGTACAACCAATACTCTTATATTCATCTGAAGTATGGGGATTTGAAAATATTATTTGTCTTGAACGGCTTCATCTTAAATTTTGTAAATATATTCTTAAAGTAAAAATGTCTACTCCAGATTATATGGTCTATGGCGAACTTGGTCGTTATCCTCTCAGTATTTGTATTAAAAAAAGAATTATTTCTTTCTGGTGTAAATTGTTACAAAATCCATACAAATTATCATATAAAATGTACCTTCTTATGTATACTTTACAAAATGCCAATCCTAAATTCAATTTTAATTTAATTAATTCAATTGAAGGAATATTGCGGGAAACAGGTTTCATTTATGTATGGATAAATCAAACATTTAACAGTTCAAACATTTTAAAATCATCTATTAAATGAGTCCTTATTGATCAATTTTTTCAAATGTGGACTGCTTCTCAAATTGAATCATCAAAAGCTAAATACTACAAAATCTACAAAGTTAAACCCCATATCGACTCATATATTCTAGAACTTCCTACCAATCTAAGAATTTGGCTTACCCGCTTCAAAACTTCAAACCATAGATTACCTATTGAAACTGGTCGGTGGAGTAAAATTGATAAGGACCGAAGAATTTGTAATCTATGTAATGCCTCCACTGGTGACGAATTTCATTTCCTTTTGGCCTGCCCCTCTCTATCAGATTTAAGAAGTAAATACTTTCCATCATATTATTGTAAGTATCCTTCAATTGAAAAGTATATATCTCTTATGAAAACCACATATAAACCACTTTTATTAAACTTGGCAAAATTCGTTAAAGAAGGTCTGTGTAAGTTTTAATCTATATGAAACCATAAACAACACATAATTATGTATACGGCACATTATTCCAATTTGTAAATATATGTATGTATATGTGTATATAATGTACTTGACTGTTCTCTATGTCACTAATGTGAATTACGAGAAATAAAATTCTGTTCTGTTCTGTTCTGTTCTGGCTGCCATTTTGATTTTCTATAAATTTGTCTGATTTTGACCTGTTAAATTGGGGTCTAAATAACTTATTTTAAAAGATGCTTAATAATAACTTGACAAGCAAAATATGTTACCATGGCGAAGCGGTAGGTCACATGGTTTTGACGCCATATTGAATTTTAACCTTTTCAAAGTTTTTTACCATGCACTTTAGCGGAAAAACCACTGAAGACAGTTGTATCTAAGCGCTGAAACTTAGATTTACATGCAGCTGAAGCATTGGGGAATAACAAGTTTGTTTTATTTTGAATAAACTCCTTATACTTTTTTTCACAATCACCTTTCAAAGTATGGTGACTTTGAACATTTGAACAAGTTTGATTTGAACTGATTTGATATTAGATATTATTGAAGCATCACTATAGATGTGCAAGAGCTGCTTCCCTTAGACCAATCGCAATTCAGAGACGAGACAGTGCTGATGTGAGCAGGCAATTGCAAAATGACACCAAGGTGAAAATTGCGTCTGACTGACCAGCCTTGAACAGAGGGAATCATTTGTTTACCCTGGCCTACCAGCCAAAATGCCACAAAACTTATGCTACATATTTTACTGAAAAGTGGTAGATGGCATGTAACCTGGGAATGGAGGTTTACTGGAGATTTGCACGATGAACATTACATTGTCTAGACTGTGATAGAACATGTTTTAGGAGTCATAAGATAATTATTTCATTGTTCCATGGTGCATGGTCATTTCTCAACAACGGAAAATCATAGCCTATTGATTAATACTTAATCAGAGAGACACAATATCACCCGAACTAGAAAAAGGGCCATTAGCTCGATAATGAGCTTTAAACATTATAAGTTCATTAAATTTGACTGTCATTTTGATGTGTAAACAGAGGAGTTCCTACTTTCGTTTTGCCATATATTGTGTCAGTCCTGCTAAACGTTATAGATGGTAAATTGCATTGAGAAGTACTGACTGTTGCTGCAAATTATCAATTTAAAGATAGTTGACTCAGTAAAGTGACGATATATATGTAAAAGTAGTTGTTCTGGTTGAAAATTGGACAATCCACAACGATTACCGGTAACATACATCTATAAGCCAAACGTAATTTTGGAACTTATTTACAACACCAAAAAAAAGGTTTAGGTTGATCATGCTGTAAATGTTTATGCGTGTAATTGTGAGGTGTAGTTCCATTTCTGCACATGTATAATGATGTTCGATGTTTATTGGGAATTAGTAAATGTAATTATGATATCTTTGACGATTAGGAATGAATATGCAAGTTGAGCGAAATTATTTGAACTAAAATCAGCCCATTTGTTATTCTAGCGAATATTAAAAATAGAGCCATGGGCTCTGTAGCTCATCAGGGTTTATATTGTTTGATGATGATGACAGAAATATATGGTCTCAATATAATGCACAATCCCTAGCCCTCACAAATCTTGTCTTGAAATTGAGAGAGAGCACTGAGCAAGGTCAACACACAGGAAATTATATGCAATATGCTGACCCCTTGGCCTTGGTTACAAGCCAGCTGTGCTTTTACAGCCAAATTATGTAATACTAAAACTTTCACCAATATGTGGGCAACAGCATTCCCCATTTGATAGGCCTATAGCGGTTTTCGGCCGTAATAATAGATTATTCCAGACGGCGAACCCAGTACCGTTTTTACGAAATATATCATGTCTACATTGCGAAAACAGACTATATACGGGCATTATATACAATTCCAGCTCACAGCACCCGTACACAAACGGTTGATTGATATACGCAACTTGAATGAATTTTCTATGAATTTCTGGGTTTTTTCTATTACATTACTTTAATGCAGGCCTCATAAAATCATAAATTCGAAACGATTTATATATGGAATTGAAGACAAGATGTTTGGCTTCACAATGACATAAAAATTATTAGAATGCAACCTTTGGTTATAATTCTATAGCCATGTAAAGTTTGTCTTTATTTCCACCTAAAACAACATTTATAAAAACATTTATGATGCAGCATTGCAAACGTGTATTCACGTCGTTCATCACACTTTCCAAAAAATCATAATCTCGAACCAATTGACAAACAGGTACACGTCGACCCAAATATGCTCAAGTTTTTTTACCTTTCCAATATATTTGCTAACCTCAAACCGTATCTGATGTGAAAATGTTGACTATTTTATTTCGATGATGTATGATTGTACATGCCTCTCAAAAAGGTAAGCCTGTATCATTATTTCTAGTAAAATAAGTAAATAGTAAATATGAGCCTTTTATATGGAATAAAAGGTAATTCTTTTCTGTTTATTGTGATATAAAAATTATGAAAATGCACTGAGTAGTTCAGCAGATATAAATTGCATAAGAAGTTGTGAAAGGCGGTGCTCGTTTCAAAATATATGAAGTGTGAAAATTTTTCGGCGCTTGCTGTGTCTTTATATTTTTTTAGCACATTTGCTAATTCTATATGGGATTGAAGGTGGGTAAACACATGGGTGATAATTAGCCCCCTGGGAGATAAGGCTGTATGGAGCGAAGACCGACAAAAGTGGCCTTTTGTAAAGCTAATTATCAATGAGTTACAGGTCAACAATGCACATGCAATTTGGTGTGATTTTTGCTGGACATTTTGACCGGACATTGACAAAAGACTTGTTATCGTTGCGAACTACGAGAGGTAAATAAACAAGTTTTCATGTAGCGATCCATGAACATATATCGTCTCGCATTTCGCCAAGGGGGCTAACATGGATGTGTACAAATTATGGTACAAAAAAGGTGTTATATTTATCAATGATCTTATACACCATGAGGGTAGACGGTTACATCTTGATGAATTCCAACGAAAATTTAATATCCAAACAAATTTCTTAACATATGATGACAAGAAGGTGAGGTGAGTTGGGGTTTAACGCCGCTTTCAAGAGTATTTCACTTATATCGCGGCTGCTAGTATTATGGCAGGGAGAAAGCCCGCATTGTGGTGAAACCTGCGAGCAATTGGCTTGCAACTAGCGAAGAATGGGTGTATTCAGTGTAGCATTGCACCCAAACCTTACTGCGTGTAGAAGAGTTCTCTACTGCAGACAAAGTTGCCGTGCCCCTGGCGGGATTCGCACCCCGGACCTCTTGATCGGAAGCCGAACGCGCTAACCACTGCGCTATCCCGCCCCTTTTGTTTATGTACACTGTTGCCAAAGTACTATACAATGAAACTACATGTACCTATCTTATTGTCTGTATTGTTTAAGGTCACTGTAACCTGTGTGTCGCATATATGCATTTTGTTTATGTACACTGAGCTGTTGTCAAACCAAATTAATGTAAAACATGAAAAATATGAAAAAAAACAAAAAAACAAAAAAACATGGATGTAACTGAGTCGTTTAAAAAGACTAAGTCTGATGTATGCATCTCGCCAAGGAGTTCAAGCTTATTCTCTATGAGCGTCCCGGACCAACCCGGTGTAGCAGGCCATTTCTTCCCCGGTCTGAGGTTTGTCCTAGGATTCTTTTACCCCGGAGAAACTTAGGCCAGGGGGAAACTTTGGCCTGTTACACCGGGATCAGCAAGTATAAGAATGATCTCATTTATTCTTCAGGATGTAGTTTCCTGGTATGGAAGGCAATATTGTCAAGGGCTTATAATAACAAGTAGTTGTCACTAAGGTGACATGATCTCCCACTGCAAATTAATACTTCAAAATGGAAAAATAATGTCAAGATTAGCAAAATCGACTGTCAAACATGACGAAAAAGTCAAAGCTCCACTGTGACCTTGAGAATAATGCCCTTTGTCTTCCCTAGGAGGTGCTTTGAGATTCCAGTGAATGGTTCTTGAGATATTCCGCTGACAACTTTTACATGTACATTATTCATATGTTGAAAAATTCCACTGTGACCTTGAAAATAATGTCAAGGTCACCAAAATCTAATCAGCCTGTTGTCTTCCCTAGGAGGTGCTTTGTGTAAGAAATGATTGAATTCCGGTGATTGCTTCTTGAGATATCCCACTGACAAGCTTTACATGTACATTAACATGTCGAAAAATTCAAAGTTCCGGTGTGACCTAATAATGTCAAGTTCACCAAAATCTAAGCAGCCCTTGGTCTTTTCTTGGAGAAGCTATGTTTAAAATATGAAGAGAATCCAGCAAATGGTTCTTGAGATATCCCGCTGACAAGGGTAAAATGACAAAGTCTCGTTGTGTCCTTGAAATGAAGGTCACAAACCTCTGTTGGAACATTACTCTTCCTATAATGAACCCATATGCAGCGAATAGTATTTGAGTTATTCCATTTCGTATGGACGCAGCTGAATACTATATATTGCTATATAAGAAATAATAGAATTCATAAGCGTATATACGATAACATAAGAAAATAATATTACATTTCGTTCTTTGGCTGATTTACTGTGGAAGCCCTTGAATCACAATAGGAATTCTCATCTTGATGATGTCTCCAAGGATCTTGCTTTTTCTTGCAGTGTGAAAGGACAATGTAAAAGGTATTCCCCCAAAATAAAATTAGGTATAACAATGTTCAAAACATCTCAAATCAAATTCACAGTTTTCAAAATCTAATTTGGGACTTGTAAATGCAATAGAAGACAACTTTTGTGTTTTTACTCTCCCTGAAGTTTTTTCACCATCTGACCTATTCATGACCTGATCCAAGAAACAACACGACTGATTATTTAAATCAATCAATCCATGTTTCCTGGCTCAGCAGTAGTCACACTCAGTTGTTGGGGAAACGGATTACAGTGTTGGCATCAGTTGAGAGGTAAGCAGCATATGGTGCAACGATGCAAATGTTGTGAGGGAAATATGACTTGATCAAATCTTTGATGAAAACAGCAGGAACTGTATGAAGTCGTTGAGAGAGTTTGTATTATCAACGAAATGAATGGAAACATTTCTCAATGTTATATTTGGGATACATGATGAGGAAGACAGCATCTTGAGCTATTGTACGACTGGAGGAGTTGACCAACACAACCAAACCTGAATGTCAACACCCTAACCACTCAGCCACCAAGGTTATGATAAGTTGTTTGGAGAGTATTCTCAAGAAACATGATGAGAAGATGTTTCTTTGGAAACTGCTCACAAAATGCAAGGTTAGTTTTGTCGATTTCTCTTGGCAGACCACAGTCAATTGGTTGGATGGAATAATTTTTTCTGAAACTGTTAAGGGAGACAAGGCATATCACAACATTGGTTTTGGTAAATTTTGACAACTTGAACTGAACCTTTGTAAAACAATCCTAGATGCTAAGGAGATGAATGAGTTAAAAGCAACTTTTCTTAATTTATGGTATTGATCCAAATTTTTACAATTCTTGTAACTATGATGAATGCATACCGTATATTACTGTGTATAAGACGACTTTTTTATACCAGAAAATAGGGGGTCAAACAAGGGGGTCGTCTTATACACAAGGGCTATGTTTCAGAAGAAGAAATTTTGAAGCTTCATTGACGAACTCACGATGTTGAAACCGGAAACAGCAATACAGTCAACTCATGTTTACAAAATGGAAATAAATATTTATTTTTGTATTACTATATGGAGTGAAATACATAAAATATATTTGATAATTCATTTAAAAATAATAGGTTGACGGACCAAAAGTGGTACCAGCAGTCAAGCAAACGATCGATAAATTCAGTGACGTGGACCAATGAAATTCTACAACTTATCAATTCATTCATGACGGGGACCAATGAAATTCTACAACTAACCTATTCATTCATAAAACTTGACAAGCTTATCTCGATCACGTGTCATTGACGTAATGTTAATTCCAATCAGGGCAGTTATTCATTCATGTATTCGGTAATTATCTTAGCTTTGGTGTGTTCTTATCAGTAATTGGTCTGTATATCCTTCTCTGGATTGAAGTGTCAACGTTAAATAAACACGTCTTTAGCTTGAGAAGTTTACTGCATTGAGTGGCCCCCTCGCTATAACACATGTTGGGAGCCATACTGACAGCCGCGTAATAGAGAATCAGCGGTAAAGCGAACCAGAGTTGGAATGTAAAATAATGGCTTGACTTCAGCTATCAAACATTACCAACCTTTCAAAAGCATTCTGCAGTATTAAATACAACTAGTTTAACTTTGTTTATAAGAAGGACAAATATTTACATCACTTCGATAGAAATCTAGACATTAAATTTTGCTTGGCTTCGGACATGCGCAATCAAGCTTGGTTATCAAAGCTCTTCGCACCATTTTTATCATATAAACACTGAAGCGACTTCTAAATCTGTGTATGGAGTATCGGCTTTGTTTAGATGTTTGTTATAACATGGCGAATATTTACGATAGATTGTTGACTGTAGTGTTGCTAATCTCGCTTGAACTGACAAGAAAATGACAAATCATTAAAAAATAAGAACAAACACAGTAGGAAAACGTATGTAATTTTTATTTTGGTAAATTTAAAACAATTTATTAAAAAAACAAACGATTATAACAAAACATTTATGTCATGTTACTTAAAAAATTACCGGTATCAACTTATATACCGTTACCAAATCTTACCAACGTGTTTTCCCATCATGGCATGTGGACCTGTTTCCACGATTGCTAGAAGGGGGGTCGTCTTATACATGAGATACATGGTTTTTACCTGATTTTAGGGGTCTGAGAAAGGGGGTCGTCTTATACACAGGGTCGCCTTATACACAGTAATATACGGTAATTGTATTTTTGAAAGGGTTTGAATGGATTAGGGAAATGTTGAATGATAGAATGGATTGAATGGTACAAAGCTACAGGAGATGAAAATAGGTGAGATGAGATCTAAAAGACTGTCATGAAAATAATTATTTAATTGAATATAAAGTATTGTAAGGAGAAAGCCTGCAATACCACCGTACAAGCTGAGAGGTTCCGCTAGAAAAAGCAAAACATGGTTGATGAGATTTAGAGATTTGGGGTTTAACACTGCTTTCAGGATTATTTCACCTACATCACAGCTGCTACTTTTATTGCAGAGAGAAAGCCAGCAAAACTATTGGGGCCATGTATTGAAGTGAAACCAGCAAGTATTTGTTGGAACAAGAGAACCATGGTGGTACTGCCTCGATGTTAAGTGTAGCATTGCACCAAAACCTTACTGTATGTAGAAAAGTTCTCTACAGCAGAAAAAGTTACCGAGCCACTGGGGGGGTTCGCACTGCAGACCTTTTGATCCTTAGTAAACAAACTTACCTAAGTATTAGCCCACTCCCAACAGTTTTGGTACTGCAGTGTATTTCAATGTACCAAAACTGCAGCCAAACTTGAATTTTCTGTAGTTACGTTCTCAACAGCAAAGTTGAAGACAGCAAGAGACTGACATAGAGAATAGAAAAATCAATGAAGTGATTGAAATAAAATTGACAAACTGATAAACAGGTTGATAAATGGATGGGTGGACAGAGAGTGATTGATAAATTATTATGTTGATGGTTTTTTTAGCTCACCTGTCCTGAAAGTGTTGAATATATAATTATTTACATGTTATTTATTTATATGTTGATATCGACAGAGGTCGTTACATTACATCTGACCAGTTTTCACACTATCCGTATACCCTGATGCACATGCTGCATGGGAGCTTGGCTCTCATAGGCTTGCTGAACAAGAAAAAAGTGAGCATGGCTCACATACCCCTTACATCCGCTATCCGTCCATTGAGAATTATAGATGTGAAGGTTACTATGTTTTAAAAACAGCTTCAAGCATCATAATATTGTCCAAAATAATTTTAGGAACTGACTGTTATTACAAAATTTCATTCACCCAGATGTAATATTTTTCAGGTAACTTAATTTTTCCCATTAGGGCATCACACCGGTAATTTGTACCAAGTTCAATTACAGATTCAAGGGCTTCATAACTCGAGCCGTAAAAAATAATATTATTGAACTGGACTGTGAACTCGATGAAGAGTATCATCTGGACTACCTCCATATTAAATTTCATTCACCTAGATTTAATAGTTTCCAAGAAAACTTGTCCCAATTGGAGCATCACAGCTCTTTTGGTACAAAGTTCAATTTCAGTTTCAAGGGCCATAACTCCATAAAAAATAATATTTCGGAACTGGATTTCGAACTCGATAAAGAGTATGGTCATGAGTACTCACAACCAAAATTTCATTCACCTAGGTTGAACAGTATCCGAGAAAACTTGTCCCCATTGAACACAATAAAACTAAGTCCAAAAAGTGACGTTTCCATGGAAACGACAAAAAATATCAATCTCAGAAATTTGAAAATTGTCTGTGCGCGATCGGAAGAACATGGTTGACAACTGTACAAAGTTTGGTTGATGTACCTTTCATGGTTTTTGAGAAAATTGACCGGACAGACGGACAGAATGACCGCTATATACCCCCGCTTACTTCGTAGCGGGGGTATAATAAAGCTTAAAGGGGTACTATGGCGCTTAGTTATTAATGCAGTGTGGCGAGGCCGGAACGAGACGGGTAGCGAGGTACTTCTGCTTGACCTTGAACTCCATGTTTAACTCCCGGTTATTCACCAATTTCTCTGCTTTAAAATGAGCTATCAAACATGTCTCTATCTTCAATAGTTATTTTACAAAAATTCTCCAAAGAAGGTACCCCTCTGATAATGGAAAAATCACATATTAATGGACCCCAACATGATCTTTCTCACGATTTAATAAGAAAAAATGGTTAATATTTTCATATATACTAAGGTGTAACAATGTTGTGCCTTAATTTCCACTTCAGGAGATGTTATCATCATTAAGATTGCATACATAAGTGATGCGTTATGTTATTCTCAATGTTAAAGAAAATACTCAAAAATGCTTCAATTTGGACCCATAGACAATGTTTGCGATGTTCGGAGCTTAACTATCAACTTTTTGATGAAAGGGTTCAACAGAAACTTTGTTGTTCTTGAAATTGTGCATCCGATGGCAGTTATGACCCTTTCCTCATTGCTAAAAATGGGGATTTTCAAAAAATGACAATCTTCTATGACTTGTCACATATAAACTATCACAGATATGTGCTCGAAAAATATTGTCCTTAATAAATAACGTTTCTACATCACAATGAGCTATTAAAAGTCTTCCTATCTTCATTGGTTCTTGATCAATAATTCTCCAAATGATATACCCCTCGAAAATGATCAAATTCCCAAAATTTTACTTTTGGGGTAATACAAATTGTGCCGAACCTATCAATTTTTATATGATAATGATATGTTATGGAATTGTTAAGTTGGATATATTAAAGAGTTTGCAATAAATAACTTTGACATTAGATAACGTGTAACAGAGTTATGCCCCTTTGAACAAAGAGCCAAAAAACGCACTTTTAAAAAAAGATGATGTTCCAGATCTGATTACGAAAGTTCTAGGGCAAAATTATAAATTCGGGCGTCGAAGGTTTATGCACAGTTCATTTAGCTTCAATATGAGCTATCACATATACAGGTGTCCAATAAATAAACATACCCCGTATCTAGAAACTTTCTAGTGCGTATCTAGAAACTTTCTAGAACGTTTCTAGAAACTTTCTAGTGCGTATCTAGAAATTTCTAGAAATTTCTAGAAATTTCAAGTTTTTATTTTTTACGAGATATTCAAATATTTCTTTCATATTCCGAAACTACATGTTGACTTTGCCATAATTTGTAAATTTCAACAATGTCACTCAACTAGAATAGCAGGAAAGTAATGTTTAGTTTCGTGGTCTCCTCGTTATAACGCGCCCTGCTGAACTGCTCAGGGGCAGTCTAATTACATGTACACCAGTCGCTGTTTAAAGCTTCAAACTGTACTGCCCGTGCAGTTATTTTTCGTAGCTGGCGCGTTAGTCAATGAAGGATATTCAGCGACGATAAATGAAGTATGTGTTTGTTTAGAAGAATTATAATTGTAGAAAATGTAAGTGGGTTTAGGTGAGACATCAGTGATATCGACTAGTGACTCAAACTGATCCTGTACAACTTTCAATGAATAATTTGTGACAAATTTAGATAATTGATATTCTCCATTCTATATCATGAGCAATTTTACAAAACCTTTACTAGTTTCACATCTATATCATCGTCCAAACATGTTAGTCAACAAACAATCTCATGTCTGCTTTTGATATCTTAATAAAAAGAAAATCAAAATTATGTTCTTTGATAAAACGGCGGTCAGTATTTTCCAAAATGCCATGCCTCGATGCAGCAATTATGAGGCGATTACAAAAGGATTAAAACGTCATTTTCATACCTTCTCTCGCTATCATCGTAATAATTGCTTCTTTTATGTCACATTTGTAATTATTATTGAAGCGTTGACATAAGCTCTCAGTTTGCTTGCCAATCCATTTTAACGAATAAAATATTTTAAAACCAAATTTAAAACTATTCTTTATAGCAACAGTGAATGATTTCATGATACTAACTTACCCATTGTTAATTTAGTTTCTTATTGACTAAAGCAAACGATCCCAATACTTCAGAAAGAACATTCACCAAACATACTCTGTAACTGCTATGTGAATTTTTTTGTTTTGTTATAACGTATGGTATGTGTAATAATGTATAAATACAGTCCCTGTCACGGGGAGCGATATGTATATGGCCATTCATATAGGGAAATAGCAATGTTTATCAATCACTTTCCATGTACCATCTGGACATAACTTTTTAAATCACAAATATATGAACGGGACAAGGTCAACTTGACCTGACCATCATCCTTGGAAACATGTCACATCATATATTATTTTCATCAACCCCATGGGCAACAGTAAGACACCGGTGTTGCATCAACTGTATTACTACATTTAATCATCCGTAAAATCATGGTGACACCTGAATGAAATAAAACATTATGTGTCATTTATAACTTAGGCAAGTTCGTCAACAAAACGTGAACTACTCTCATTATTGATAACAAAAACATCATAATAGGCTGTGTTTGTTGTATGTTCATGCACAACACGTCATTTTATACAAATTATATGTTATATCCATATCAGGTATTAAAAGGGCACTATTCTAAATCCCGCGTACCAATGTTTTTGGCGTTTACAATGTAAAACATTGATTCACTGCGTTGTTTGTGGTTATGCTATCTTTTTAATACTTCGTATTGAACTACAGAAGTGTCTCTGGGATAAAGGTTATCTGCTTAGCTGAATTGGAGAAATATATTAAGTTTGCCATATTTTCAATCCTTATTTGTAAGTATATTTTTCAATTGAACAATAAATGTGTCACTTGAATGATGATAACAGCATACATGTAAGTATAGGTAGCAGAGTATTTATAGTAAGGAGTCTCAACGAATAAGAATGTGTTTGTTGTAAAACTGAAAGATATTGGATTGGAATCAAGTGACTGACTTTGATTCATTTGTTGTTACTTACTACATATGGAAAGAAACATTATTAATAAATGCGAAGAGACTCACTTATGCAAGCCGATTTAAAGAAGGAATGTATAACTGAAAGAGGGCATTTTGTCATAAATCCCTTAATGTATTTTGAAAATGAAGTATTACATTTTCAGTAAGATGTCATCTTGCTTATTAGTTAAAATGTGGGTTTGTTTATTTCTAGAAATTAAGTAATGAAGGATCTGATTAATGAATGTCTAGACATAGGGGCAAGAATGAGCTAAGAAACTTCGTATTGTAAGTGATAAAGAAACTATAATCCATATTACACGTTGTATAACCTATCGAATTCTAAATGCCCGTCACTAATTTAATAAGAACCATTTTACGATTACCCGTTTGCCCGTTTTTCCTAGCCTAACAATATTGATACAAGTAATGAGCCTACATAAGGCGTGTATTTAGATCCAAGGTTAATTGCCTTTTCAGGTTATTAAAATATATGTTCTGACACTTACACCGAGTCACTCATACATTTCCATACTTAATTATTGTATTCGCTTTTGAGATTGTGTTCAACTTTAATGAGGACTTTTTTACTTTTGTCCTGTAAACCATAGATTATTAGAGCTTAAAATTAACCTTGCGTAACCGACAGTTACTAATGAACTGGTTGTCGGTGATCAGCTCGTTAAAAGAGATAAAACACAGAGGCCGCCAAAGAGTTTTACGAGACACGCACATGAACAGTAATGTTGCAATGTATTTCATGTATACGTGTATATCTGTAATCTAACAGTCATGACTGGTGTATATGACCAGACAGTTTCCTGTCCTATTGAGGACACCTGTTCAGTACACCCAAACGTGGTTAGCTGGGAACCCGCCATTGTGTCATTCATTGAAGTATACACGCCTATTGAAAGAAGGAAATGGTGTATACATGTATTTGAAAGAGGGTGTTCTGTCAGCCATTTATTTATGTATTTAGGAAAGAAGTGTTACCTCTTCAATAAGCTGATATCTTGATTATCTCATGTAACGCCGATGAAGAGAATTAGCATTTGAATTTAAACTTAAAGTCAAAATTTCCAAATGTCTATCAATCATCTAACATTCCTGTTTACACTTAAGTCTTATAAATACTGCTTTTTGTGCAATCCAAATGAAAAATATTACTGAGGGTAATATTTGTATGACTTTATATTTGAAAACGTGATAAAGACAAGTACACATTATTCAAAAACAAAAAAAATGAGAAGTGAAGTTATGCATCGGCGCTACTAGTGCTGAAAGCTTTGTAATGACATAATAAAACATTGTTTATTATCTGAATGATGCATTATCTGTTACTCTGTAAATATTCTACAACTGCATGTGTTTTATAATTTAATGAATATATATCAATTTAACCTAGCTTGGCAATGTTAATAAAAATAATGAGCCTACATAAGTTGCTGTCGTTGAACCAAAGTTATTAATCCTGTCAGGTAAGAACAGTTCTTATCACTGAGTTGGAAATCGTTTGTTCGACTAAAATACTATACATTGATGGAGTATATCAAACGTTATAAGTATTTGGCATTTCTCATTATCCCAACCACAACTAACTATTGATGAACGGACGTAAATCCCCCACAGAAATGCATCCACTAACTGTATTTGACATGACAGGGGGTTAACGTTATTTCAAAGAGTAGACCTAGCGTCATTTGCATTCATTTGCTCATATTAAATTGTTCTTTTATGGTAAAACCCAGTGAGTATTGGATCTGTTAAAGAGTAGAATTCAGTTGTTTTGGGAAATGATAATCATTGTGACTGTTCTCAATAATCATTCGACTAATAAAAACTAAAAAATGTACATTTAGTACTATTCCGTAACATGTTTAAAGTGTTATGACATAGTTATATTTGGGATAACACGACCTTCAATAGTACAAATTCTTGTACTTTTTCAGGCCGAGTCCCATGCGGGATTCGAACCCACGCCCTCAGGGTAAGGCATCTATCGCCAGCATTGACTTTCGAAGCGAAATGGTCGTGTGGTGAGCTGTTGGTACAGTCAATGCTGGCGATAGCTGCCTTACCCTGAGGGCGTGGGTTCGAATCCCGCAAAGGACTCGGCCCGAAAAAGTACAAGAATGTGTACTATTGAACGTAGTGTTATCCCAAACATGACCATGTTGTATTTCTTCACTATCGAAATGGCAAGTAGTTCTAATGTTTGAAGGGGTAATGAAAACTTTACTAAACACCCGAAAGACTAAACA
Source organism: Gibbula magus (assembly GCA_936450465.1). Lineage (NCBI taxonomy): Eukaryota > Metazoa > Mollusca > Gastropoda > Trochida > Trochidae > Gibbula > Gibbula magus. The sequence goes on from OW388300.1 coordinate 25,597,703, forward strand.
AACTAAAATACCAAAGTACATTTCCATACTCAATTATTATACCCTTATTATAGTGTTTTCAACTTTAAATTGGTGAGGCCATCGGAAACTTTGTCCTGAATCCACTAGATCAGTAGAGCGGAACAATAAACTTAAGTAACTCACATTCGGTCACACTGTTGTCATTACGTACATGAACTGGTTAGGGTATATGGTCTTTTGCATGAGCTGATAAAACACAATCGCAGACGCCGCAACAGAGCTACATAAGAGACACGAGTGTGTACACCAGTGTCGCAATCTATTGCAATATACGTAGACATATACAAGTAATTAAATCACCGGAGCTGTTGTACAAGACTAGACAGTTTCCGGTCATTGGGAACCACTCGTCATACTCAGGTATTGATGATACTTGCACAGGTGTGATTAGCAGGGCATTGAAAGCACTGTCGTGGAGCGTCTCTAACTTCATGATACTGCGTAATTAAACACTGATATTTAAACTATTTGGTTTTTATATCGTCAATCTAATATTATAGTTCTTTCATTATAACAAACATGAAAGGTCACAAGATTCGTGTTTACTGCAGGATAGTATGAAAATCAGCGTGTAAATACATGTAGATACTTTTGAACAATTGTGAGCGCACGAATATGAAATATAAGCAAATTTGAAAACGTTATGCACACTATTTATTCATTACAATTGTTTCGTATTGATAATAATCAACACTTATACATGAGCTTGTAGACGTTTGTGACAATGCCATTAAATCCAATTTCCACAGAGATGAAGATTATTTACATAGTATACATAAGAATAAACACACATTTCAAAAGATATACCATAGGATAATGTCAATAACCAAGTGGAACAGTATGGAATGTACATGTACGCCTATGTTCATTCATGTGAAATTACTGTAATAAATCATTATATATTAATACTAATAATATATTTAACATATTATGAACCGTTGTGGCTACGGATTTTATATGGAGATTAGTTGACAGTATAGTACATAACCTTATAGAATGAAGGTAAAATGTTTCGACGTGTGATGTGTGACGTCTTAACTTTTCTAAAAGGTTGAAAATTTTTAATTGGACATCAAAGGGTTATTGTTTTAAATATTTTCAAACTCATGGAAATAACTAGGCTGATGGTGGTACATTCCATGTGAGACCGAAAATATAACACAATTTTTCATAGCCTTCGAAAGCTATTAACTAGTGATAGACTCCTCATGTGAATCATATGCATACTGGAATATTGAACAAACATCACATTTCATTCGATATAAACACATTCCAAGAAAAAGCATGGATATATTGTGACAAAAGAAGTTACACAATTAAGTTATTGTGACAATTATATGATTTATAACGGTCTTCGATGATATGTGCTGTGTATTACATAACGTGCTTGAAGCGTCACCTTTCAGTGGCCGGGTATTCGCGTATGTATACAGGGGACGGGGAGAACCATAAACTAATTAACCGACCCTCACTTACCGGTAAGTGTTTGTGTATTGCAACAATACCACTTCTACCAGACTATTAGGGATGGGTTAATACTTAGAAACATTCAAATATTCTTATAGATCTAACGCACACTTTTAATATAACATGTTACATTAGGAAGACAGTAATGAAACTTCAATTGCCATGTACAGTTACAGATTGTGAATTGAAAACACTACTGTGTGTATATATATATTTAATTGTATTGTGCTGTATATCATGAGGTCATGGATAGACGGGTATGATATTCATCCTCAGTTATCGACGACATATGCTATTCGTTTGATTTAACCGTAAAAACATTGATTAAACATCGTATTTATCATAAAATATATCTTGCCGTCCGACATCGAACATAAGCCATTATAGTTTATACAACCATGAAGACACAATCTGCATGTCTATAATAATTGGAATTTTAAGTTGTCTTGTTAAACTATTTCAGTGCTGTAGTAACATTTATATTTAGCAACATTATCAACTTTAAATTAAAAAAAGACATACATTATCCATTAAGCTCTCACACAAAATACTAAAGGAATCAGTGTGTATACAGTACAATATTTTAGTATCTAATTGCCATCACTAATTATCCTGTGAGGAGCCAAATCTCGCTCTAAACGAGTTAAATAGAATATGCAAGCCTGGATATAATGGGAGAGGTGTGTATTACAAGGGGGAAGTATGTGCGGCTATTACCATAAACCAATTTTAAAAAACGTACGGATGTGTATTGTCGCCAATACTGTTACTTCAATCTGAATAAATTTACACGTGTGTAGTTGACTCAGAGACATACTCAAGTGGTCAATGGAATGTTCAGTAGATACGGTTCACTAACTTCATGGATAAACGCTAAAGAATCTGAGATTTTAGAAAAAGTGGTATATTTATTTTTATTTTATTTGAAATACTGGGGAGTATATTGTGAAAACGCCTTTTTAAAATTGACTCAACTCAAGCTATTTCTAAGGAGAAAGACACTTGTGTGAAAAAAGCTATTCGTAAATATAAATCATCAACGTCGTAAGATGTCCTTGATAAAACAGTGTATCGTATTGAGTGAGTAGCCGAAATTGTAAACAAATCAATCGATTAAGAACATGTTTAATGTAGACTTGGCATGCATCCCTTTACTGCTATCAACAATATCTAAATTGGAGACTAATTTCAAGAGTTCGAATTGATTAAATAAATCGTGTTTGAATAATTCAAAATTGTTTTAATCTTATCTTTAATATATAAATTATCGAAAATATATTTTATTTGCATCTCCGACAGTAGTTTTTAGTAGTTATTGTTATAGAGGAATTGTTATAACAGTCGTTTAAAACGTAAAACGTTTCTCATTTCCATCCAATGATTCTTGAACATATATATTGAACTTCTTTCAATGGCATTTAGAAGTTGGTTAGATAAAGGAGAACGAGTTCTATGGATATACTGTACAACTTCTTTATTGTAGGAATGCGACGTTTCGATGTAATTGATAACGGTGTTAGAATCTACATCGAAACGTCGCACTTGTGCAATAAAGAAGTTATGTATCCATATAACTTGTTCTCCTTCATATATATTGAAATTGATTTTAAAACTTTACAAAATTAAGAAAACAATATGTTTTGTTAACAGCATCTTAACATACGAATTTTGTTATCTAATATATTCCACTTGAAGTCTTTTCAAATGCACGGAGTAAGTTGAGGATAAAGCCCATGTTTTACTACATTTTGTTTTACGTTTAATATTTTACAGATATAATGAATTAGACACTGGACATTGCTTTTGTTCTTACATAACCTTCACAAAGATGTTATCCACGGGGCAGAAATAAGTTCTGTAATCGTTTCTTACCTGCGCACACAGCTTCCCCCATATCCAGAATAACCAATTGTTAACATATACTCAATAACAATATACAAATTGATACGAGATTAAAAAATAAAGACAACTTTAATTGTTTCTCTTTATTTCACAATAGAATTATCTAAAAGGACTTTGCAATTTAAGCAAGTTGCAGTAGACACATAAGTTGCGACAAATGTAAGGATTAAACATATATTTAAATAGATATACGTTATTGACAGTTCACTTCAATTAAGGAATTCTTTATTTATTCATATACAAACCTTTGGAAAATGTAAGTCCTGTTTATTATTTCATGTAATAAAAGACAACTATATCCATGTAAAATATTTTGTTTGTGAAGACATCTCTCTGGCGTACTGCAATTTTGATATACATCTTATATCCAGCAATTGAAAAGAATACAATAGAAACAATTCAGTATTTGAATTAATATTGGAATAGTATAAGTCTTAACAGCAAAATCACAAAATCTGTATTCGATATTATTCGATAATATTACCAAAGGATAATATATTCTATATACCAAGACAATAATTTAGTTTATTATATATATTATGTAACCACTTACATATTTGTCTTTATCCCCACTATTGCATTCACTTAAATGTACAACAGATCGGGAAAATTAATCGAATTCTAATGCAATGGAAGTTTAAATCATATCTTCTATACGCAGTTGAATGACCTTGTAATTTATCGGACTTTAGTGTTGAACAAATGAATGGATGTTCACATCGAGGAAACAGTATGTCAGGTACACAAATTAATAGAGCATATACCAGGGGAAAAGAAAGTATGATAAATGCACAATTGTGTAAATGAAATAACGACATACATGTATAAGTAAATGCATAGTTCCTAATCAGTTTATTCCTTCAGTGCTCATTCGTTAAATAGCGTGTCAGCCATGCATGACTGGCGGCAGACAAGGAGCGTTATAATGAGGAAGCATGGTAGAGTAGGAAAACTTCAACATCAAATATCCGCTTTTCTAATAAAGTTATAAAGTTGATTTTAAAAATGTGTGTTAAAGTTAATAAGCAGTTTCAGAATATACCAAAGTAGTTTAGATATCTCGTAAAAAGTAAAAACTCGAAATTACTAGAAATTTCTAGAAATTTCTAGAAATTTTCTAGAAACTTTCTAGAAACTTTCTAGATACGCACTAGAAACTTTCTAGATACGCACTAGAAACTTTCTAGAAATTTCTAGAAAGGGGGTACTTTGTTTCTTGCCTAACTGTAGCTGTATGTAAAATCTATTCTCCCGGCCGAAAACAGGTATAGGCCTAATCGATAGGGAATGTTGTAGCCCACATTTTCGTGCAGGTTTTGTGAAATTATCTTGAATGATTTTTGAAATATGGAGGTTTAAAGTTTTTTTCATTTTGGGTTATCTCCCCTTTTTGAGGACGAAAATAAAAAATCGGCGAACGTACAGGGCTAGTTTTTGTGACAGTCTATAATCCCTGAAAATTTCATGCAAATCGGACCAGCCGTTACGTCAAAGTTAGGCGCACCAAAAACGTGCAAATAATAAGAAGAAAAAAGGCCATAGTAATAATAATAGGTCTTCCAGACTTTGTCTTGAAGACCTAATAAGGGTACTTTTACCCCGCACACATCCACATGCAATTGCAAGGCACATGCTCAATGCGGTAACATATATACACTATATACACAAAGGAGGAAGAAGTCTGCTTAAAAGTAGCGGGCAAAGAGGTTGGTTTTAAGATGAATTTTAAATGTGTTCAGTGACGGGGCAGTCTTAAGTTCAAGCGGGAGAGAGTTCCAAAGGATAGCAGCATATATGCAAAGGAGCGGGCACCGAAAGACTTCAGTTTATATCGTGAAACTTGGAGCAGGTGTTGACAATTTGAACGTAAGGAACGAGTCTGATGGTATGGTGACACTAAGTTCTGTTTAAACAGGTGTGATATGGGCAGATCTTGGAGTTCTAGAAACGATGCGGGCTGCTGTGTTTTGTATTTTTTTAAGACAATGAATTTGTTTTTTTGAAATTCCACAAAGAAGGATATGTTATCCTTACAGCACTAAACAAGAAGACATAGTCATCAACATCCCCCGCCAGAGCCAAGAAATTGGAAAAAGGGCAATATTTCGAAATAATTGTGCATTACTCATTTTCATTCCATCAAGGTATGTATGCCCTCAAGCAACACACCGATTTTGGTTCTCCTATCTTAAATAGTTTCTGAGAAAAGCTGTCCCCTTTGGAGATACCATGAACAAAGTCCAAAACAATGGAACAAGGGGCAATAAGTCCGAAAAATATAATTGCACGCTTCTGATTTTCGAACTCCATCAAGGTATTTCTGCCTTCAAACAGCACACCAAATTTGGTAACCCTATCTTAAATGGTTTCTGAGAAAAGCTGTCCCCTTTGGAGATACCATGAACAAAGTTCAAAACAATGGAACAAGGGCAATAACTTCCGAAAAAATAATTGCACGCTTCTCATTTTCGAACTCCATCAAGGTATTCATGCCCTCGAGCAACTCATCAAATTTGGTAACCCTATCTTGAACGGTTTCTGAGAAAAGCTGTCCCCTTTATCTCAGACGGACGGAGCCCAAACCTATATCCCCCTACACTTCGTGGCGGGGGATAATAATCCTATACAGCTCTTACAGAAATCAAACAACGAATAAACAGAGACTATTTCATTGTTTTTGCCGAATATCATTTCTATCTCATCGAGTGGAGTGAGAAAGTGATATTTTCACGAGTGGTGCAGCCACGAGTGAAAATGTCACTTTCTCACTCCACGAGTATGTCCAATATGGCGGCGGCACGCATGTCAGATGATGAAAATGTTCAAACGTCACAGAGATCTATTACACATTTCATACAGATTATAACGGTGTTAACACGCCTCATTCATGTTGAATAATTTTGGTTTTCACATTCGTCCTTATGCAAAATAACAAAATATATTTTCAGTATTTTTGTTTATCAATGTAGCGATATGTAATAAGTGATGTAGTTGCGTTATTGACACTCTAACTTAAATAAATATTAAATAAGAGGGGAAATCTACACGACTGAACTATAGCCGGGGTAATATTTTTAAAATTGCGAACCAAACCATACATGTACACACGGCCATGGTGAGTTGATCAAAGTTCTATAGTTCCAATACTTTCATTTGATATTGGGGAAAGACACATTTTCCATATTTTTATCCGAAGTGATTTAAACATTATTTTACTTCCACAAACAGATAAATTGACCATCAAAAACTACATGTAATATAAAATGCAAGGCCTTTTATATTAACATGCTAGGAAATGGTAGTTGTATTACACTGAATCTAAGTAATTGTAAATGTACACGCCTATAGATTTAAAGTTCTTCTAAAAAGTGTAAACCAGTAACATATTTGTTGAAAATTATAGAATTTTCTTAGTTGTAATGCAACTATTCTATTAGCAAAATAAAGTCACTATGAGAAATATTGACACAGTAGATTTCAAGCTTTAGGCCTCTTCAAACACAAAATCAAGCACAACAAAAAAATTCACTAATAATGGCGTTTATAATAAAACAAATTGCATGATCTTTTTTTATTTTTGAATTGTCAGTTATTCATTTCAAAACATATTGTAGCTTATAAGATAACATAACACTTCAATCGAATGGGAAAAGAAAAAATCTAAATTCAGCGATTAAATATCGAAAAATGCTCCTTATTGTGTTTTAAATGAATTATCTACGAAAATCGACAAATCGCCTTTAATTTTAATTTCATTAAGCAACTCCTGTGTTTGACGTCACATCGCTAACGATCGTTATGCTACACTGAGGGGCCGCGGAAAACTGTTTCAAGAATGAGATAATTAGTAGGCCAATTTTACTCACTTTGAATGGCAATATCTTCATAAGTAGGTGACGCTTTGAATTAATCGTTTGTGTTTTGCTTACTTGAAAGTATTGTCTATATGAATAAACGAATTAACGTTGAAAAAACAGAGAGATGATATTATCTTTAAGACCAATAATATTTTTACGGTACCATCTAGTTAAGTGAAGATGCCTATTTCACATATTTCATTACTAGTTACATAATAAAAGACGAATCAAAAGTAGTTACACATTCTGGAAATTCAATAAAATCGTTTAAAATTAAGATTTATATTGAGGTTTTTGCAAAATGTTTCTGTATTTTATCAATGACATTCAAGAGAAGGAATGGTTGTGGAAAACAATCTTAACCAATCATACGTCGACGACTTGTTTATCGTAGCAATGTTTATGAAGGTGTCAAAAAATGTATGTGTCTGTCATATATGCGTTTTTGCTTCCCGTGTGTTTGACCAAACATGTGTTTAAATCTATTCTCTTTTAACTACATGGAATTATGTCAACAAACTAACGTTTAGGAAACTGCAATATAGACCATTACTCATTGGACTTTTGAAAATGAGCAACCAGTTTTCAATGAATAGGCATCAATGGTGTAATACCGAAGCAGATAGTAAATATGCATTGAACAAAGTTAAAAATGAGTAATGGCGAGTTAGTGGGGGTGTCTGAACCATCCCGCTGACTGAACCATCCCGCTGTCGGAACCATCCCGCTGTCTGAACCATCCCGCTGTCTGAACCATCCCGCTGTCTGAACCATCCCGCTGTCTGAACCATCCCGCTGTCTGAACCATCCCGCTGACTGAACCATCCCGCTGACTGAACCATCCCGCTGTCTGAACCATCCCGCTGTCTGAACCATCCCGCTGACTGAACCATCCCGCTGTCTGAACCATCCCGCTGACTGAACCATCCCCGCTCTCCCCTGCTTTGATAAATACTTCTGTAAAATTCACATTTTGAAACTTATTTAGTTTAGTTGAGTAAAGCATGATGAGCTGCAGAAGTTGAAGAATTTCACAGTATTTTTAAAACCAAGCTTCAGTCAATGTGTATATATAAGTCACACTAACTACAATTCCCTAAATTTTAAACTCACAAAGCTAAAGTAATGCCTTTGTCAACAATGGTTCAATATGTCATTGACATTTACCTAAGTGATGAAGATTGTGATTAAGAGAGAGAGAGAGATCGTCCACTTCCAGTGTACAGAACCTAGACACGCTAGCTGGTAATAACTCGCATACTTTTTCTGCCATGTTGATACAACAAAGCCTTCCACGACAATTGGCCAACATGATTGTACCATCAATCCATTAAGCACTTGATCACATTTGCACGAACCCCGAATCACACAAACTCCATCTCATCTCTTGTCACAACATATTAATTAGCTCACATTTTGGATCAATCGTGTGAACAATTATGCATTAATCTCATTATTTATTTTACTTTTCCGTTTATTGAACTGGTAAAATGATATGGTCATCTTCAGTCTGATTAAAATTGACGGTTTTCCCGAGGAATAAAAATTGCCAAATGGTGCATATACCGGGATACGAACTCATATTGTTCAAACCGTCTGATAAGAGCCCATAGACTCCCATGTTTTGACGCACTTCAGTTAACCAATCACAAGATGTCCAACATAAGCTTTCGGTGAGAGAAGCTAGGAGCAGATAAGTACGAACATCTGGCCTTTTGTCTGTTCCGAATGGTTTCAAAACAGCAACCATTTAAGAACTATGATGTGATTGGTTGGCTATTTGACTGGGCTTTGGCTGCGCTAATCTGGTCAGAACAAGCGCTTATACGGGGTGTTCTCTGAATCTACAGAACCTGTTCGTATCCCAGTAGATGCATTATTTTGCAAATTATATTCTTCGGAACAAGGTCGATTTTAATCAGACTGTGGTCATCTTATGATCTCAAAATTATTGCAATTCTTGATTAATGATATTTTCCGCGTTCATTGCATCCTTAATTCATTGTAAAGTCCTGTAAATGTATTTTTATGTGACTTGAAATAAGAAAGTCAACAAATAGTTCAGACCCTTCATATGCTGAAACTTCCCTTCTCCTCAGACATTAATTCATGTCCAGGTATATGATGCTCTAAGTTTATAATGAAATATAAACAATACCAATTTTTTTCTCCTACCACTTTCAATATATTTTCAGGAAGAATGAATATATATTCTACATTTCAGTGGATGAAATAAACTTGAAATGTAGCCAGCCCACAATGAACAACCACAATTATTGTTGGTAATTATAAGTAAACTGGATTGGGTTGCCTGACTTGACTTCAGGACAGATGTACAGAGAATAGAATAACAAGATATGTTTGATGCCCCCGGATAAAAAAAAAACAGTTTGAAATTAAAATATCACAGATAAGTATACTTATACTCAATGTGAATTAGTATGCTAAGGTACCAAAGGTTCAAAAATGGTTCTTGTGCCGTACTATTCTAATGTCAATGTCAAAGGAAACAAATATGTCAAAGACAAAGCTTCAAAGACATATCAAAAGTTGGAGCCAAACTCAGCTTAAGTTTAACCCAAAGTCTAAAATCAGAAAGCCGAGTGTACAAAGTCAAGGGCCGTAATGTGTATAACCAATGTATATCCAAAGCATGTGTAAAGTGTAAAGATTTGAACTCAACCCTCATATTATCTCTGACTCCCTCTGTGGGAAAATGGGGAGGTAGGGAGAGAATAATCTCCCAATCCAGAGGCAAGTTTACTAATAATTACTAACAATAATTGTGATTGTACATAATTATTGTGTAAACATTTCTTCTGGATTGGGTTGCCTGAATCCCAAGTAAGGGAGGAGGGTCACCAGAATAAGGAGAGATAAAATTTGGTAATCCAAAGAAATTTCTGACACCTTTTTCTGTGGAACTAAACCCATGGATTTCCATGAACCGAGTGCCATTCCTAACTTGCACCGAGTACCATTGATCATTATTGTAAATTTACGATAACATCACTTACTTTTAGCTGAAAATGTACTATTTAAAAAAAAAAAAAGCTTATTTTTACCTAAATAACAGTTAAAATGAGGAGAAAAGGTGTGTTTTCAGTCCTAATTGGTCCAATAAGGAGAATGGCTCATAAACAAGGTAGTTAACCCTTAACTTGCGAATCCCGGCATAGTCCGGGATGGCCATACACAATTCCTTGTCAATGTCTGGTCGAAATGTCCAGCAAAAATCACACCAAATTGCGTGTGCATTGTTGACCCGTAACGCATCGATAATTAGCTTTACAAAAGGCCAATTTTGTCGGGCTTCGCCCCAAAGCCTAATCTCCCTGGGGGCTAATTATCACCCACGTGTTTGCATTGCCTCGGGTTTGCATTGCCCGTTCATGCTATCTGCCTCGCATCTAGTGGGACGGGAAAAAAATCTGTAACTTGCCTTACTCCCGCACTTCATATCATGTGAACGAATTGGTTGTTTTAAAAAAAGTTGTGCCAAAATAAAGGGGAAAGAATAGACTACAATCCCATATAAAATTCGTTAATGTAAAAAAAATAATAAAGACACAGCAAGCGCCGTGAAAAAGGTCATGTTTACACTTCATAAATTTTGAAACAATCAGCGATTTTCACAACTTCTTACACAATTTATCACTGCTAAACTACTGAATTCATTTTCAGAATAAACCGAAAAGAATAATCTTTTATTCTATATAAAATGTGCATATTTATTCACAGAAATAAAGATACAATTTTACCTTTCTGAGAGGCATGTAAAACCAAACGACACACAAACTAATCAACATATTTTCATCGGTTATGGTTCGAGGTTAGCATTTATTTGAAAGGTCAAACAAAACAACCATATTTGGGTTGACATGTGCTTATTTGTCAACTTGTTAGAGATTATGATTTCTTGGAAAAGTGCGATGAACGACCGTTTGCAATGCCGCATACATGTTGTAAGTATTTACGATTTTATAGGTGGAAATAAAGACAAACTTTACATAGCTATAGAATTATAACCAAAGGTTGCATTCTAATAATTTTTATATCATTGTGAAGCCTGACATCTTGTCTTTTCCGTATATAAATGGAATTTTTTAGTTTCGTATTTATGATATTATGAGGCCCGAATTAAAGACAATCTTTCGAAAGTAATAGAATAAAAAACGAAAAATCATAGAAAATTCATTCAAAGTTTCAGGTGTGAATTAACCATTTGTTTACAGGTGCCACGACTTGAATTTGTATTGAACGCCTGTATATAGTCCGTTTTCGCGATGTAGATGCGATATATTTTCGAAAAAACGGTACCGGAATCGCCGCCTGGAAATTCTGCCAGCAGAGCTAATTAGTGCCAAAGCCAAAATACTGCTGCGAGCTGGAGCGTCTGTAAAATCCGACACATGGGCTAAAATGATAAAATAGAAATACGCAACGTAAGGATTAAGAAGGGAGGTAATCAAGGTCAAATAGGTATATTCAGGACACACCAGGCCACATTAACACTTGTGTAGGGAATTTTACTGTTAGATCAACAGAACGGTCTTGACCCAGGTGGGTTAGAGTATTATGTAACACTACAAGCAACCTTGACCTTGGTTCTGTGCTGAGTGCCCTTCAACATTGACATGAATGTAACCTCCTAGCCTCCGCTCCTAACCCCCAAGCTTCGGCAGTATCACAACGATTAGCGGGGGCCTGCTGAAGGAGCTTGTCCTGTTGAGGTAGCACCTCAGGGCTCTGATTTGGCTAGCAGCTGGTCTATGTCCAATGTATTCTCTACTGTGGAAAATAGTGAAAATCCTACTACTAAGGAGTCCAAAACGTGGTATGATTCCTGGTCAGGAATTCAGGCTGCTCTGCCAGACATATCCTTGTAACTTCCAGAAGAGATATGGAGTTGTAGCCTAAGGCACGGAGCTCAGAGACCCGGGTTGCAGAAGCGAATGCGAGAGGAAGGCCTTCTTATCAGACTAAGCATCATATACTATAAGGGTTGGTAGGGCCTCCTGCAGAGTTTGAATTACAAGACCAAATTGGGGAAAAAAAGTGAAGGCCAGCAATTTCCCAGTGGCAAACAATTCCTTATCAATGTATTCAAGGCAGCCTCGGCAACAATGTGAAAACCCTGAAGACAACATACCGAGGCAATAACTGATCAGCAGTCTTGCCATGAGATTCTTCTCGGTAGAGAAAGAAACCCCATGAGACCTTGCCCCGATATTGTCTCAATTAGTCTCTAGATGAGAACTCTCCCACCCGAGGCTGTGTAAATGAGCTGTGAAAGGTTTTATAGCTTGAAAGATGACCTTCGTATAGTGTTAGGAAGAAGAAAAGTCTGGAGACGTGACCTGAGTGATTATGGATAATATTCCTTGTGTAGGTTGAAGTTCCCAAAACAGCGGTTCTGGAGGTGCCATTAGTGCTATCAGAGCTTGGCTAACGCGTTCAAAAAAATATGAAGAAAGAGAAGGCTTACCCTATCAAACCGTTGCATGACATTGACAGACTTTGCACCTCTAGTGCGAATGAGTCTGGGCCTGGGATGACCTTGAATGACTCTGGAAGTAGGAACCGCTCTGCTCCAATGACCTAATTCCTCTTGGAGAAGACAGCATTCCTTATAAGGAATTTCAGAAATAAAATAATCTCATTCATTCAGTGTAGCACTAGGAATCGGAAATACTGGAATTAGAACCTAAGTCAGAATACTCAAGTTTCAGAGTTAAAACGCTAAAATTAGGGATAGTAGCCCTAGATTAGGGATTAGTTTTAGCCACCTCAGATAGAGTTAAGGAGGCAGCTCAAAGATAAGGGTTGTGATAACCCTAACAACTGCTTACTATTGCGTAATAACTACCCCTGGGATAAGGTTAGAATCCTTTAGGGCTAAGGTTGTAGCCCCCTAGTTGAAGGTTGAAACCTTAGGGTGAAGCCTTTATTCATATGGCTGATAATAGTGTGGGCTTAAAGAACTAAGCCCTTCCCAATTGTAGAATAGTTCTACTAGATTAGTGATTGTTTAGACATCTAGCCATTTGGCCAGAAGACTCCAAGAATCAACCGCCAAAAACATAGAATAATAGGGTAAGCCAAGCAGTAGGTGTAGGATAGGGACAGTAAACCTAGGAGTAGGTGTAGGTTAGGGACAGTAAACCTAGGAGTAGGTGTAGGTTAGGGACAGTAAACCTAGGAGTAGGTGTAGGTTAGGGACAGTAAGCCTAGGATAGGTCTAGGTTAGGGACAGTAAACCTAGGAGTAGGTCTAGGTTAGGGACAGTAAACCTAGGATAGGTCTAGGTTAGGGACAGTAAACCTAGGAGTAGGTCTAGGTTAGGGACAGTAAACCTAGGAGTAGGTCTAGGTTAGGGACAGTAAACCTGGAAGTAGGTCTAGGTTAGGGACAGTAAACCTAGGATAGGTCTAGGTTAGGGACAGTAAACCTAGGATAGGTCTAGGTTAGGGACAGTAAACCTAGGAGTAGGTCTAGGTTAGGGACAGTAAACCTAGAAGTAGGTGTAGGTTAGGGACAGTAAACCTAGGAGTAGGTCTAGGTTAGGGACAGTAAACCTAGGATAGGTCTAGGTTAGGGACAGTAAACCTAGGAGTAGGTCTAGGTTAGGGACAGTAAACCTAGAAGTAGGTGTAGGTTAGGGACAGTAAACCTAGGAGTAGGTCTAGGTTAGGGACAGTAAACCTAGGAGTAGGTGTAGGTTAGGGACGGTAAACCTAGGATAGGTCTAGGTTAGGGACAGTAAACCTAGAAGTAAGTGTAGGTTAGGGACAGTAAACCTAGGAGTAGGTCTAGGTTAGGGACAGTAAACCTAGGAGTAGGTGTAGGTTAGGGACGGTAAACCTAGGATAGGTCTAGGTTAGGGACAGTAAACCTAGAAGTAAGTGTAGGTTAGGGACAGTAAACCTAGGAGTAGGTCTAGGTTAGGGACAGTGAACCTAGGATAGGTCTAGGTTAGGGACAGTAAACCTAGGAGTAGGTCTAGGTTAGGGACAGTAAACCTAGGATAGGTCTAGGTTAGGGACAGTAAACCTAGGAGTAGGTGTAGGTTAGGGACAGTAAACCTAGGATAGGTCTAGGTTAGGGACAGTAAACCTAGGAGTAGGTGTAGGTTAGGGACAGTAAACCTAGGATAGGTCTAGGTTGGGGAAGTAAACCTAGGAGTAGGTCTAGGTTAGGGACAGTAAACCTAGAAGTAGGTGTAGGTTAGGGACAGTAAACCTAGGAGTAGGTCTAGGTTAGGGACAGTAAACCTAGGAGTAGGTGTAGGTTAGGGACAGTAAACCTAGGATAGGTCTAGGTTAGGGACAGTAAACCTAGGAGTAGGTGTAGGTTAGGGACAGTAAACCTAGGATAGGTCTAGGTTAGGGACAGTAAACCTAGGAGTAGGTCTAGGTTAGGGACAGTAAACCTAGGAGTAGGTATAGGTTAGGGACAGTAAACCTAGGATAGGTCTAGGTTAGGGACAGTAAACCTAGGAGTAGGTCTAGGTTAGGGACAGTAAACCTAGGAGTAGGTGTAGGTTAGGGACAGTAAACCTAGGATAGGTTTAGGTTAGGGACAGTAAACCTAGGAGTAGGTGTAGGTTAGGGACAGTAAACCTAGGAGTAGGTCTAGGTTAGGGACAGTAAACCTAGGAGTTGGTCTAGGTTAGGGACAGTAAACCTAGGATAGGTCTAGGTTAGGGACAGTAAACCTAGGATAGGTCTAGGTTAGGGACAGTAAACCTAGGATAGGTCTAGGTTAGGGACAGTAAACCTAGGAGTAGGTCTAGGTTAGGGACAGTAAACCTAGGATAGGTCTAGGTTAGGGACAGTAAACCTAGGAGTTGGTCTAGGTTAGGGACAGTAAACCTAGGATAGGTCTAGGTTAGGGACAGTAAACCTAGGATAGGTCTAGGTTAGGGACAGTAAACCTAGGAGTAGGTGTAGGTTAGGGATAGTAAACCTAGGAGTAGGTCTAGGTTAGGGACAGTAAACCTAGGAGTAGGTTAAGGTTAGGGACAGTAAACCTAGGATAGGTCTAGGTTAGGGACAGTAAACCTAGGAGTAGGTCTAGGTTAGGGACAGTAAACCTAGGATAGGTCTAGGTTAGGGACAGTAAACCTAGGAGTAGGTGTAGGTTAGGGATAGTAAACCTAGGAGTAGGTCTAGGTTAGGGACAGTAAACCTAGGAGTAGGTTAAGGTTAGGGACAGTAAACCTAGGATAGGTCTAGGTTAGGGACAGTAAACCTAGGAGTAGGTCTAGGTTAGGGACAGTAAACCTAGGATAGGTCTAGGTTAGGGACAGTAAACCTAGGAGTAGGTCTAGGTTAGGGACAGTAAACCTAGGAGTAGGTCTAGGTTAGGGACAGTAAACCTAGGAGTAGGTCTAGGTTAGGGACAGTAAACCTAGGAGTAGGTGTAGGTTAGGGACAGTAAACCTAGGAGTAGGTCTAGGTTAGGGACAGTAAACCTAGGATAGGTCTAGGTTAGGGACAGTAAACCTAGGAGTAGGTCTAGGTTAGGGACAGTAAACCTAGGAGTAGGTCTAGGTTAGGGACAGTAAACCTAGGAGTAGGTGTAGGTTAGGGACAGTAAACCTAGGAGTAGGTCTAGGTTAGGGACAGTAAACCTAGGAGTAGGTCTAGGCTCATCCATACGGTTATCCCGTAGAATAGTCGTGAAGGTACAGCAACAGTGTCGGTGCTCAAAATTTCAATAACGGATCAAAAAGACAAGCCGGCAGAAGTCATTAGTTGCATCTAGCGCATTCTGCAAGACTAATATTATTTTATTTCATAGACGGAAGTGAAGTAGGAATGGTTGTGTAATGAATGACATAAGCATTCTTGGTATGAAGCTTGGGCACGGAAGAAATAAACCAGTAGTTGATAACCAAGTCATAAGTCGCATCCAACGCATTCTGCACAACTGCAGAGCGAGGAAGCGGGAGCCTGGGGCCCCTAGTGTGGGTGAAGATTCCTGAGGTCCCCAATTCCTTATTGGTAGGCTTCTTGGAAGAATTCACATAATTCCCTTGTGCATAGCACACTGTACGGGAAGAATCATTGAGATACTCTGTGGGATTGCTGTTAATCTTATTGACATTTCCTTCCAGTGGTATAAGCTTGGGATCCGCGGTATTGATGAAACCTGTGTTAAGTGGAAGAGATCCGTTAGCATTGTCTCTGGCTGAGCCGAAGTGGTTGTCACAAGCTGTGTCATCCGTGCACAGGTCCATGCTGTCCGTGCAAGCCGTGCGTGGTCCCGTGGAGTCCATTCTACCATTCATGTGGACCTCCGTTGGACAGTAACCGGGTCACCCGCCGTACGGCATTACTGCCATTAGTCCGAGCGGATCCGGACTTAAGCTTGTCCTTGCTTGGTCCGATCCAATCCGTAGTGGATTGACCGCCGTAGATGTCACAGTGGACAAGGCGGACGGACGGATCCGTAATTACCGTATCAGAATACGGGAGCGAGCAGCTTTCGGATTTCTCCGGGGACCCGCCGTGACTTGCCGCCTCCATGGTTTTCGTTTTCGTGCCCGTGGGAGTGAGAACGGCGAGAGGAGCCGTGGCCTAAGCTGGAGGTGAGGTGATGTGAGTTGGGGTTTAACACTGCTTTCAAGAGCATTCACTTATATCGCGGCTGCTAGTATTATGGCAGGGAGAAAGCCCGCAACGACATGTGGCTATGCGTTGTGGTGAAACCTGCAAGCATCGGCTGGGACTAGTGAACCATGGGTGGTACTACGCTGAAATTCAGTGTAGCATTGCACCGAAACCTTACTGCGTGTAGAACCCCAGACCTCTTGATCCGAGGCCAACTCGCTAACCACTGCGCTATCCCTGCCGAAGCTAGAAGATTTAAGCTTATGTTTACTACTCCCGGATTTAACTTCTGCCAGGTAATACATTCAGAATGAAGATCCAGCATAGACATATACTTCTGAAAAGAGAAACATCTGGTTTGAGTCTTAGGCATGATTAAATCCAAAGACGAATGTAAACAAACAAAATGGCAGGAAAAAATCAAAGTCACACACAACACAGAAATGTCAAAATAGTCACAATAATGCTCCCAAAAGAGCTTATAATGCGAAAATCCAGAAAAGAAACGATCTCACTCTCTGTCACATCTGGTCCGTATGAGTACAGAGATAAATATGAGGGTTGATTTCAAATCATAACAAGGGCTAAAGGAGGTAATTCGCGGGTAAGACAACAACACATACAACTAAAAAATATTTTACTTTTTCTCTCTCTGTATTCTCTCCTCAAGTCGAGATTAAGGCAACCCAATCCAGAGGGAATGTTTACGCAATAATTGTGTACTTTCTCATGACCTTGTCATAATGATTTGCCACTAATTAGCACCTTCAGTTTCTCTCCAGTTTCTTTAGTTAGTCAACCACACCTTATGCATCTCATTGATTGCCAATTAAAAGTCTAGAATCTGCATTGATGAGTCTAAGCAATGGATCATATCCCATTATGTCAAAGAAAGCAGTAGTCAATTTGTATACTAGATCATGGTCCATGCGCACAGATCGATTATCTCAAGAGTTCTGAAGGTAACTATTGCTCTTCATTTGCTTCATTCCCCCTCCCAAAGATCCCCAACCTGAACACAAACACCAATAATCGCTTCATTGCTAAAGATAGGTTATCCTTGACTATTTTAACGGAATTCAGTCTATCCTAATTTCTGAAATCGCTGTTACTATCTGGTTCGATCTCCGTGTATAACCTTGACCTTCATCAAAGATTAGTGTAAACAATTATGTTTAGCTTGTAAAATTTAGACCAAGTAACATGTCACTTAGTGCATGTGTAACATTTTGCTTTTCTAAAGTAATATGCGTCTAATTATGTTGTATTCCTACCTCAGGTAAATTGTAAATCCATCGTGCAAGTTAATTCCACATTTTCTGCCATTTTAGGTCAAGTATATGACGTCAGGTATGCATATCACGTGACTCGTAAACCTATAAATAGCGCCGCTCAAGGGTTGTCAGGGCGGGAGTTCTACAATTCAAAGCGTTAGGATCTTAAGGACAGCCATAGTAAGGTAGGAATCTCAGATCAATCCTAGATCACGTTATTAATTACTTCTAATTAATTATCTAATTTCCCATAACTTTGGATACATGCTTAGAGGTTTGTTTTCTATTTCATGTAGGGTTTTTATTGAAGTTTGGATTATTTTTATTACTTATCTTATCTTGTCTGAATCCTGTGAATTTAATTCTGACGGATCTAATTCCATCATTGCATGCCGTATCTGCCAGAGTTCTAGTTAGGAATAGTGTATCTCAGAATTAAACAAGAAAACATAGTCATCAACATCCCCCGCCTGACCAAAGAAATTGGAACAAGGGCAATAATTCAAGAAGAAATAATTGTGCATTACTCATTTTCATTCCATCAACGTAAGTATGCACTCAAGCAACACACCAAATTTGGTTATCCTATCTTAAATAGTTTCTGAGAAAAACTGTCCCCTTTGGAGATACAATACAAAGTCCAAAAATACGGAACAAGGGCAATAACTCTGGAAGAAATAACTACATGCTTCTCATGCTTCTAATTGTGAATTATGTATCTTGGTTTATACATGTGTGTATTGTATATATATTTATCTCTATGTGATATATAAATTTTATGTATTTTTGTTTTGCCTGAAAACAGTGTACAGCAAATTTCCAATGGACATTAAAGAATTATCTTATCTTATCTTATCTTATCATAAAGGTATTCATGCCCTCAACCAACACAAGAAATTTGGTAACCCTATCTTAAACGGTTTCTGAGAAAAGTTGTCCCCTTCATCTCGGACAGTCGGACAGACACATGGACGGAGCCCAAACCTATATACCCCTTCCACTTCGTGGCGGGTGATATTAACAGATGTAGATCACATCTCCAAGTACAGACTCAAGGCGTAGGATTTAATTAACATTCCTGAGTACACTTTACTTTTAAATATATTTGTCAAATTGTGTGATGATTCTTTGAGATTCTGACGGATCTAATTCCGTCACCTCTGATACTTAATGTATTTGTTAGAGCTGGGGCTAGGATGTGTAATCGTAGGAATAAGTTATTGTATTGTTCGTCAATTCACTTAGTAGAACAATTCCTGAGCTGAATTACTTTTTGGGTATATTTCAGCAATTCTGATTCCGGCAGATCAGATTCCTTTGAATCCATCAATGAAAGGTTGGGTGTGAGGGCATTCCAAGACATAGATCCAATTACAGTTCAAGTACAAGTACAAGTTCCAAGTTCACCCTGCATTACTATAATTGGTAAGTGGTGTGTGTAGTGACCTAGTTTTTAGAGTATGTTCGTTTCCATAGCTTTCTCCATGGTATTAAAGGATAGATGAAATGCATTTTTCTCAAGAATGACAGATGATTACCTCTATGTATATTGTATATCGGAATCAATTGAGCATAAAATCGAGACAATATATACTTGCAATTGATAATTAAGACGATTTTAATTCACCCATTTTAACACTATCGCAATTTGTTCGGCGAAAACTTTTGAAAATGCTCACTGAGGCGTGACTGTGATAAGCAACAGGCGGGGCGGCTAGATAGCTTCTCTGCCGGTGTCTCGTTAATTAATTAATGATGATTATCACTGCCACTAAATGAATTTATGAGGTGTATTACATCGCCAAAAAGACATGTTTATGTAATAATTGTGTAATTGTCATCTGCGGAAATACCTAGTTAGATATCTAAACATTCGATATATGGGAAATTTAAGTTGGTTTATTGAAGGTATCTTTGTGAAATTAACAATCAAAATGTTGCGAAATTACGTTGAATTGTGACTATCGCTGAAAATCAAATTCCTCCACATAGGTCACAGAAGTCATCCCTTCACAGGTCACACCCCCGCAGACTTTCATTCTGGTTGCCGGGGCTAAATCAGGCGGTTTTTTAAAAAGCCGTATATAAGTAATTTATGGACCGATTTCAGAAATTTAAAATCGAGCAATTGTCAAATTGACATCCCATTTTAATGAATCCGATTTGGACCATATGTCATTTCATCTATCCTTTAACATATGGTTTTTCTCTCACGGGATGTATACTCGGGTCGAATGATCTCTCAGTTCCTTTGTTAGGGGGAGATCTCCATAAACTCCAGTTGTAGCAGTGTATAAAATAGATTTTAAATGTTGCCTGACCAAGGACTGGCTGTCCAAAAATGTTACCAGTCCTGATAAAAAAACAGCCAGTCCCAAACAAAAACAAACCCAAATGTTGTTTTGAAGATAACATTTTATTTTCCGAATAAAAATTGTCATGTGAACTTCATATCAATAAATAGTACTACTCCTAACTTCATATCAATAAATAGTACTACTCCTAACTTCATATCAATAAATAGTACTACTCCTAACTTCATATCAATAAATAGTACTACTCCTAACTTCATATCAATAAATAGTACTACTCCTAACTTCATATCAATAAATAGTACTACTCCTAACTTCATATCAATAAATAGTACTACTCCTAACTTCATATCAATAAATAGTACTACTCCTAACTTCATATCAATAAATAGTACTACTCCTAACTTCATATCAATAAATAGTACTACTCCTAACTTGATATCAATAAATAGTACTACTCCTAACTTGATATCAATAAATAGTACTACTCCTACTTCATATCAATAAATAGTACTACTCCTAACTTCATATCAATAAATAGTACTACTCCTAACTTCATATCAATAAATAGTACTACTCCTAACTTCATATCAATAAATAGTACTACTCCTAACTTCATATCAATAAATAGTACTACTCCTAACTTCATATCAATAAATAGTACTACTCCTAACTTCATATCAATAAATAGTACTACTCCTAACTTCATATCAATAAATAGTACTACTCTAACTTGATATCAATAAATAGTACTACTCCTAACTTGATATCAATAAATAGTACTACTCCTAACTTCATATCAATAAATAGTACTACTCCTAACTTGATATCAATAAATAGTACTACTCCTAACTTGATATCAATAAATAGTACTACTCCTAACTTGATATCAATAAATAGTACTACTCCTACTTCATATCAATAAATAGTACTACTCCTAACTTCATATCAATAAATATTACTACTCCTAACTTCATATCAATAAATAGTACTCCTCCTAACTTCATATCAGTAAATAGTACTACTCCTAACTTCATATCAATAAATAGTACTCCTCCTAACTTCAAATCAATAAATAGTACTACTCCTACTTCATATCAATAAATAGTACTACTCCTAACTTCATATCAATAAATAGTACTACTCCTAACTTCATATCAATAAATAGTACTACTCCTAACTTCATATCAATAAATAGTACTACTCCTAACTTCATATAAGCTAAATTTCAGAAAAAATGCTCCATCACTTAGAAGTTTCAATCCAGAGCAATATTAATTTTAAGCTCCTATCTATTCTCAATTGGCATAAACAGATTGGCAAACAACTCATTTGATCTCATAAATGTCATAATGTCAACTTCTTAGATAATAGAAATGTGTCACTGCATTAAAAGATGAGACATAACATTGTCATTTGAACTTCACTATAATTTCCAGCAACACCAGCAAAAAACTATAAAAAGATTCATTAACTATACAGAGTCAACAGTGACTAGTTTTGAGACATTCATGTGTTCATCCAGATGTCAGATCTACTCCTAGAGGAGAATAAATTGTCAAAACTGTGAGCAAAGTCATGATTAAATAACTTAAATTTAAAGTGAATAACATAAACACCATAAGTTCATAATCATTATAAATTAAGCTATTTCACAGATTCAACAGTGACTAGATATCAATGTCAAATATCAAATATTTGAGACATTTATTTGTTCATTCAGATGTCAGATCTAGAGGAGAACGAATTGTCAAAATTGTGAGCAAAGTCATGATTAAATAACTTCATTCCAAAGTGAATAACAATCACCGTAACATGTTGTATGATGTACTCTTTCAGATTCAACAGTAACTTGTCAAACATTTGAGACATTTTCACGTTTGACAATGGTCCATACACTGATCTGAAATTAAATATTCTAAAAGGATTAAATGACTTTCTCTTAATAATAAATAATGAAATATCCAAAAGGAATCGATTTAAGATGAATTTGAATTTATTTTTCAATTATTTATTTTAATTTAATTGAATTAATTTTATATTAAACAGAACATTTTGGCAGTATTCAACAGTGTGATTCATGACATTAAATATCAAATATATATAAGTTCAATAATGACTGTTTATTTTCCCCACGTTTTAGAATTTTGGCAGGTCACTACAAAATCCAACAGTAATGACAGCAGAGATTAATTCCAATGATATTAAATGAAGGTTGTTTCAATGTTTGAAGATCAGATGATTTTGACAATATTGTGAAAGGTACATTAGACAGTGAAATAATTTAAACAAGAGAATTAGTGAGCACAGCTCACTCATGATACCCCCGCTTTTAACATTGGTAAAAAAAAAATGTTTGAAAATAGCAAAAGGGCATCAATGTTTAAACTTTTGTATGAACAGACCATTATATATAAGTATTATTATAGCAGAGTAAGTATTACACTTGTAAGCATGTTTCAGAAGTAAAAGTCGAAAAATTTGAAAAATGTCATTAAATATGCAAATGAGGGTATGAAAGATACAAATATGCAAATGAGGGTATGAAATATAAAAATGACAGATGAACAATTAGTGTCCGAGTTATGAGTGGAACAAAAAGTGTGAATGGCGAAGATGAAAAACGGAGAAAATTTGCATAAATTATGCAAATGAGGGTATGAAATATACAAAAGGCAGATGTACACATCGTGATGATTATATGTATCAAGCTACAAGACATTTGAACAATTAGTATTTGAGTTATGAGTGGAACAAAAACTGTGAATGGCAAAGTCGAAAAACGGAGAAAATTTGCATAAATTATGCAAATTAGAGTACGAAACATACAAAAGGCAGATGTACACATCATGGTGATTGTACATATCAAGTTTCGTAAAATTTTAGCACCTGGTTTCAGAATTATGAGCGGAACAAAAAGTGTGAATGGTTATAAGTCGAAAACGGAGAAAATTTGCATAAATAATGCAAATGAGGGTATGAAACATACAAAAGGCAGATGTACACATCGCGATGATTATATGTATCAAGTTACAAGACATTTGAACAATTAGTACTTGAGTTATGAGTGGAACAAAAACTGTGAATGGCAAAGTCGAAAAACGGAGAAAATTTGCATGAATTATGCAAATGAGGGTATAAAACATACAAAAGGCAGATGTACACATCATGGTGATTGTATACATATCAAGTTTCGTAAAATTTTGAGCAACTGGTTTCAGAATTATGAGCGGAACAAAAACCGGACGGACGCACGGACGGACGCACGGTACGACGCACGGACGGACGCACGGACGTGCTGACCGCTATATACCCCCGACTACTTCGTAGCGGGGTATAATTAATGAATTATATAATTTTTTAATTTATAATAATATATAATTAGAGTCATAATCAGAGGTGCCTAATCTAGAAAATGTCATATAATCAATTTACCGATATAGCATCAAAGTTTAAATGTCGTAAATTAATAGCTTCTAAGAAAAGTACATCAACTTTTGATAGCACACGACATCTTACCGGCAAACACGACAGCAAACTTTTCCGTCACTGTTACTGTCTGTAATCAACCAGTCTCCAAATTCATCCCTCCACGATGTCACAATTTTTATTTTTATTTTTGTCTGATCTTAGACTTTTTGTTTTTCTGGTTTCGTTGGGGTCGATTTAGCTGGGAGGCCGAGAAATGTACGCAACATTTTGTTGCCGCCATAAACTGAATCGAGTGTTGAGCATAGTTACAGTATCATTACATTTTATTGGTTCATCTCAAACTGATCAGCCAATGAAAATAGAGCTTGTAACTGTGTTCGGTAAATGGAGCCAAAGGGAAGTAACTCTATTGCAACAATGAACATCGTTCGTTACGAGTTGGATAATGATTGCCGAGACCAAGTTCGTACCAACTACATTTAGTTTACAATTTTGTTGTCCGTCCGTTGGGCGGCCTGGGATATTTTTTAGACCGTCCTTCTCGACCTTCTCGGACGGTGGGACGGGCTATATTTTATACACTGGTTGTAGTGTTACATATGACGTCATTTGCTAAGCGACGGCTCTAACTGACGTCTAAAATCACGAGCATGTTTTATTGTCTCATAAAGCACGCCGTCGGTCCCATTGACCGCCTGTGTCTTATTGCCGTGGGTATCTTATATTTGTAGATCGATCATTCATGTTAGGTCAATGTGTTCTGGGGACAATGCCCTCTTGTAGGAATCACTTCCGGGTCATGGGTCAATACTTCCGGGTCACTCTGGGGATGTTTACATTATTCACTTCCGGGTTTGGGTGGTTGATAGGATAGCTTCATGGGTTGTTTTAGATCATATTTCAGAGGGATAAATTGTAAATATTAGCATTAGGTGTTAATTAATTTCTTATATTAGATTTGTTATGTGTATGGGTAACTTTGGGTAAATGATGATGCAGTAAGTATACCAAGTATTCTAGCAAGTCAAGGAATCCAAGTACAGAGCAAGTACAGCCAAGTTCCAGCACCCGGCTCACACAGACCTGTCTACCTTGATATTTACTATATTATTGATTGAGTTCTTCTTCTTGTGTTCTCTGCATGCATGCATGTTTATTGTTTGCATGGTTTTGACTCGAGTGCTTCTGTACCTTGTGATAAACTTGTACTGAACTACGTCTAGGGATTAATTTGGGTCAAATGAGTTGTGACTGGTGGCAGTAAACGGTACTAAATCATCATCTTAACTGGTCCTTGGTTCATGTAGGTCAGCACTACACCACCATTCAACACGATGTACAGACTGTTCATGTAGGTCAGCACTACACCACCATTCAACACAGTGTACAGACTGTTCATGTAGGTCAGCACTACACCCCCATTCAACACGATGTACAGACTGTTCATGTAGGTCAGCACTACACCACCATTCAACACGATGTACAGACTGTTCATGTAGGTCAGCACTACACCACCATTCAACACGATGTACAGACTGTTCATGTAGGTCAGCACTACACCACCATTCAACACGATGTACAGACTGTTCATGTAGGTCAGCACTACACCACCATTCAACACAGTGTACAGACTGTTCATGTAGGTCAGCACTACACCACCATTCAACACAGTGTACAGACTGTTCATGTAGGTCAGCACTACACCACCATTCAACACAGTGTACAGACTGTTCATGTAGGTCAGCACTACACCAACATTCAACACGATGTACAGACTGTTCATGTAGGTCAGCACTGCACCACCATTCAACACAGTGTACAGACTGTTCATGTAGGTCAGCACTACACCACCATTCAACACGATGTACAGACTGTTCATGTAGGTCAGCACTACACCACCATTCAACACAGTGTACAGACTGTTCATGTAGGTCAGCACTATACCACCATTCAACACGATGTACAGACTGTTCATGTAGGTCAGCACTACACCACCATTCAACACAATGTACAGACTGTTTATGTAGGTCAGCACTACACCACCATTCAACACAGTGTACAGACTGTTCATGTAGGTCAGCACTACACCACCATTCAACACGATGTACAGACTGTTTATGTAGGTCAGCACTACACCACCATTCAACACAATGTACAGACTGTTTATGTAGGTCAGCACTACACCACCATTCAACAGTGTACAGACTGTTCATGTAGGTCAGCACTATACCACCATTCAACACGATGTACAGACTGTTCATGTGGGTCAGCACTACACCACCATTCAACACAGTGTAAGGACTGTTCATGTAGGTCAGCACTACACCTCCATTCAACACGATGTACAGACTGTTCATGTAGGTCAGCACTACACCACCATTTAACACAGTGTACAGACTGTTCATGTAGGTCAGCACTACACCACCATTCAACACAATGTACAGACTGTTTATGTAGGTCAGCATTACACCACCATTCAACACAGTGTACAGACTGTTTATGTAGGTGAGCACTACACCATTATTCAACACAGTGTACAGACTGTTCATGTAGGTCAGCACTACACCACCATTCAACACGATGTACAGACTGTTCATGTAGGTCAGCACTACACCACCATTCAACATGATGTACAGACTGTTCATGTAGGTCAACACTACACCACTATTCAACACAGTGTACAGACTGTTTATGTAGGTCAGCACTACACCACCATTCAACACAGTGTACAGACTGTTCATGTAGGTCAGCACTATACCACCATTCAACACGATGTACAGACTGTTCATGTAGGTCAGCACTACACCACCATTTAACACGGTGTACAGACTGTTCATGTAGGTCAGCACTACACCACCATTCAACACAGTGTACAGACTGCTTATGTAGGTCAGCACTACACCACCATTCAACACAATGTACAGACTGTTCATGTAGGTCAGCACTACACCACCATTCAACACAGTGTACAGACTGTTCATGTAGGTCAGCACTACACCTCCATTCAACACGATGTACAGACTGTTCATGTAGGTCAGCACTACACCACCATTTAACACAGTGTACAGACTGTTTATGTAGGTCAGCACTACACCACCATTCAACACAATGTACAGACTGTTCATGTAGGTCAGCACTACACCACCATTCAACACAGTATGATTCAAGCCTTGCTTCTACAGTCAGTTTGTAGTTCGTCTGCTTTGATCACGTTTCATTATGATTCAAGCCTTGCTTCTACAGTTAGTTCGTAGTTCGTCTGCTTTGATCACTTTTCATTCATATCAAGCTTTGCTTCTACAGTCAGTTCATAGTTCG
Source organism: Gibbula magus (assembly GCA_936450465.1). NCBI lineage: Eukaryota > Metazoa > Mollusca > Gastropoda > Trochida > Trochidae > Gibbula > Gibbula magus. The sequence goes on from OW388300.1 coordinate 25,624,903, forward strand.
TCTGCTTTGATCACGTTTCATTCATATCAAGCTTTGCTTCTACACTCAGTTCGTATTTCGTCTGCTTTGATCACGTTTCATTCATATCAAGCTGTCCACAAACCACTATCTCTGCTGCAACTGATACGCAAAAGCATTTGTGTTCATTTACGTAATTCATTACTCCCCATTAAGCTCAGTCAATGATTCAAGAGAGTTAACATTTCGGATCAGGCTTTAGACGATAGAATTATTCATGGTATACATCAATGGATGAGATATTATCGTTAACTGTTTGAGGTGAGGTGAGGTGATATTGGGTTTAAAGATCATGTGAAAAGGATTTTTCTCAAGAATGACAGATTATTATCTCTACGTAGATTATATATCGGAATTAATTGAGCATAAAATCGAGACAATATACACTTGCAATTGATTATTATGACGATATTAATTTACCCATGTTAACAATGCCGCAATTATCAATCTATTTTGTAAAGAATCATTGAGGCGTGACTGATTAACCACAGACAAGAGGTCGTCTGTGACCTGCTCCATGGAGCCTCATTAATTAATTAATTATGATTATCACTGCCGTTAGATGAATTTATGAGGTGTGTTAAATCGCCAAATACACATGTTTATGCAATAATTATGTAATTGTCATCTGCGGAATTGCCTAGTTGGTTATCTATCTATCGATATATGGAAAATTTAAGTTGTTTTATTGAAGATTTGTTAGTGAAATTAACAATCAAAATTCTGTGAAATTACGTTGAATTATGACTATCGCCGATAATGAGATTAATCCAGTGACGTCACAGGAGACATCGCTTCAGGGACCACACCCATTAGGCATTTTTTTAAAAAGCCGCATATAAGTAAATTAAGGAACTATTTCAGAAATTTAAAATCGATAATGAATCCGAATTTGACCATATGTCATTACATCTATCCTTTAACGGTGCTTTCAAGAGTATTTCACTTATATTACGGCTGCTAGTATTATGGCAGGGTGAAAGCCTGCAATGCCATGTGATTATGCATTGCCGTGAAACTTGCGAGCAAGGCTGAAACTAGCAAACCATGGGTGGTACAACACTGAAATTCAGTTGTGTATAAGTTACAGTTACTGTAAGTTCAGACTTTCTAACAATAATGAAAGAGCTACAATAATCACTGAGAATTTGTAACACTACTGATACCGTTACTGTAAGTTCAGACTTTCTAACAATAATGAAACAGCTACAATAATCACTGAGAATTTGTAACACTACTGATACAGTTACTGTAAATTCAGACTTTCTAACAATAATGAAACAGCTAGCACAAAGGTCAAGAGTTAGCAGGAAGCAAATACCAAATAATGGTGAGTTTAGAAAACCAGAAACAAATATACAGAAGCCATTTCCGTTTGACTAATTACAACAGCACTCGATCAGCAGTGTACACTGTCCACTCAATCACTGCCACTTTCTGCTTACCTGCCCAACCACAAGAAACTAATGATTGAAAACTCGCATTAAATCTGACCTTACTGCGACCCTAGCTGTGCTGAAAGGTCTGTCAATTATTTTGTCTCCCAAAGGAACATTTGGCTTGATGCTCATTTACATTCCATGTTCCTTTAATTGTAATATCTATTGAGATTGGCGTGTTTATTTTGTTTATTATTTCACAAATTTTGTGAGCAAATTCAGCCAAAACGGCTGAAGCAAATGCAACAAAATTTTACATGCTGATAGTATTGCTGTGGCATAGAACTGAGAAGGCCCAGTTTGAATTTGAAAACAAATTTGAAAAATGAAAAAATAATTCAAAATGCACTCATTGATTTACAACATTTAAAAAAAAGATTCTCAATAATAATACGAGTAAAAAAGTAAATCATGAGGAATTCATAGTTCTCATGTGGTTTCCCCGCCATTTGATTGAAGACACTTTTCAAATTTGTTTTCAACCTTCTTCTCCACTAAAATTATTCGCATCTAAAAGCTGAAATGTTCATATTTTTTCAGCTTAAGCATTGGTGAATAATGTGTTTTTTTTATTTTTATTGATTTCATAATAATTTTTTACAGTGGATTTTTAAATCTGGCGATTTTTCAAAAAGTGAAAACCTCAAGGGGAGATATCTCAATAATCAGGATAATAACATTACATCTTCAAGACATTTGTCTTCAAAGGAAATCATGATGATATTGAAAGTCATGTGGTTAAGCCGCCATATTTTTCTTACGTGTTCGTGATTTTGGGTCTTATTAATCTTAGAGACATGCTAGAGACTAGATCCATCTGGAACGACCTGTACAGCAGAGAGCTCGTTTCAGTTCCCCTCCCCAACATGCGAGTTAGGCATCTGTCTGACCTGTGAGAGTCAGGGTCTCAAAGGGAAAGCCCACTGAAGGTGAGGTGTCAGCCTCTCAGGTGTCTCAAGAACTCTCTTGTAGCTCTCGGAGTGTGTCCAAAAACTCATCAGGGCTTGTTGGATGGGTCTCATTCTCAGACGAGCCAGCCAAACAACATCTATCGTCGCCGGCATATTACTCAACAACTGTAGTCACACATGCTGACAGTCTGGGTCTCTCAGGCAACTGAAGAGTTCAATTTGAATCTTGACGATGCGATGCTGAACCAGGGAGACTATCCCCTGCTCGGTGTTGAACCTGGTCCCGAAAAGACCAGATCTTGTCGGAGACAGATCTGACTTCTTGAGATTGATAACCCAGCGAAGTTGCATCAGCGTACATCTAGTATGAAGCGATTGGCTTCCTGTTTGAGGACTTGAGACTCGTCCAGGATCAACATCAGTATGGTGAAGACCCTCAGTGCCCATCGATGATAGCCATTCCCCAGTCTCCACAGATGACATCACTGAACCCAGTGTCTCCATCTTGAAGGACAGTACTTCAATCAACCTGCTCAAATACTTCAGGTTGAGCATTGGTCTGAATCCCCCATCCTTTTTTGTGACAATGAAATACGTCAGAACTACCTCAATAGCTCACTTGTCCAGCTCAAAGTCTCTCAGCCTTCTGGGATGCTGGCACTGGTGTGTGCCTGACTCCCAAGAGGGAGGGGGGACCATGTTTCCACTGTGGTAGATGGTCATCCCCGAGTGTGGACAGGACCCAAGGATTCGACGTAGCGATCTCCCACTTGTGGATAAACAGGGTTAGTCAGCTGCCCACAGGTATCCGAGGCAAGAGGCAGTTAACACCGACCCACTGCAGTGCTTCAACTGGGGAGGACTGAACCATCTACGGTACACCTGGTACGTGGGTGATTTCCATGATTCAGCATTCAGCATTTGAACGTCTTACAAGGAGGACAATTTGCGGGACAGCCTGTGAATGCTTGTCCCAAAACTCCTTCATGGACCTTGTAAACAAAGGGACCCTCAGCGAACGCGTCAAACTCCTTATCGTCGTCACAGAGTTTCAAATCTAAGTCCACTGAAGGCACCAACTGACAATCGAGGATGTTGCTCTGACCAAATCTTGGTTAGGAAATGAACTACGGTTTCAAAACTCAACCGAATAGGTCACCTTGGTGACATTCATTAAGCTCTTGAGTGACGCCGAGCACAAGGACTGAAATCAACAAGGGCCCCTGAACCAGGGTGTTTGAAGGCAGCAGGACAGAGATTAGTGAGTGAGTGAGTGAGTTGGTGTATAACGCCGCTTTCAAGAGTATTTCACTTATATCACGGCTGCTTGTATTATGGCAGGGAGAAAGCACGCATCGCCATGTGGCTATGCTTTGCGGTGAAACCTGCACAGCTCCCTCTTTACTGATCTGAAAGTTTCTCATCTCAAAATAGATTTGAGTCTCATGACACCACATGCACACCCGATTCACACAGAAGTCTTGGCTCGGTCTCTTCCCCAGGTATACCATTGAAGGCGTCTTCCCCCAAGAAGGCATCCACCAAACCCACAACTCTCAGACTCTTAAAGGTAATCACAGTTAACTGCAGGAGCATCAGAGGGAAAAAAAACCTGATATCATCATCGGTACAGAATCATGGCTAAACAGTGACATAGGAAACACAGAGATATTCCCAACAGAAGACTTCAACATCGAAAGAAGGGATAGAGAAGGAGGTAAACAGGGAGGAGGAGTCTTCATTGCGGCCAAGAAAGACCTCATCATGGAAAGAGAACCGGAACTGGATACCAACTGTGAAATTCTCTGGTGTTCAATAAACATGAGTGGATGCAAGAAACTAATTCTCGGCGCATACTACAGACCAAACGAGGGAGATGAACACAGTCTGGACGAGTTGGAAAAATCCCTGCGCAGAATAGACAAGGAAAAAGGCCAATCGATCATACTGGCAGGTGACCTAAACTTTCCTGACTGGGATTGGAAGCATGGAGTCCTGCAGAAAGGTGGAAGCTTTCAAGAACTACACTTCCGGTTTGGAGATATCCTGCACGACAATGGACTTGAACAACTCGTAACGTCCCCCACAAGAGGAAATAACACCCTTGATCTAATTATCACAAACAACAGCACACAAATCCTACGGACCACTGTATTACCAGGAATATCGGATCACGATATCCCCCTGGTTGACCTTAACATGAAAGCCACAAGACTGAGAAAACAGCCCAGACAAGTCCCCCTGTTCAGAAAAGTCAGATGGGAATCACTTCGGGAATTCATGAAAAGGGCCGGGGAGGGAATGTTAGAAAAGGCACACTCCCTATCAGTGGAGGAACTATGGACAATGATAGAAGCCAGCTTGAAAGAGGGAATAGAAGAATTCATCCCCCATAGATCCACAGGGACCAAGGATAAGAGTCCATGGATAACAAATAACATCAAGAAACTCATCCGGAGGAGAAATAAGATCCACAGCAAGATTCGAAAGGGTCATCAGAACTTTGACGTAACCACCAGTCAACGGATGAAGAGACTCTACGAGGGACTCAGAAACCTGAAGAGCAAGATCCAGTCAGAATCAAGACAGGCCTACTGGAAGTATGTGGACTCTATCATTACACCCTTGGATGAAGATGGAAAGTTCACCAGCATGAAGAGATTCTGGACCTTCATCAAACAGATGAGAACAGATAACAACGGAATAGCTCCACTGAAAGACCAGGGTATGACAGTCACCAGCGCAAAGGTAGAGCAGACATCTTGAACAGACAATTCGAATCAGTATTCAGTGAGGACCCGAAGGATGATAACCCAGACCAACATTCAAGCCATGAGTTCCCTATAATGGAGGATATCACAATCACCCAGGAAGGAGTGAAGCGTCTACTTGCAGAGCTCAACCCATACAAAGCAGCTGGACCAGACCAAATAGCACCACGAGCACTTAAAGAACTTGCTGTGGAATTGTGCCCTGTTATCACCCTACTCTTCCAGAAATCCTACAACACCGGGGAAATACCAAGGAATTGGACAACTGCAAACGTAGCTCCTGTCTACAAGAAAGGACCCAAGAACAGAGCCTCCAACTACCGCCCGATATCGCTGACCTGCATACTATGCAAGACGATGGAGCACATCATAACATCAAGTATCATACGACATGCCAATCACAACAACATACTGTATCGTATGCAACATGGATTTAGATCCAAACTATCATGTGAGACACAGCTCGTAGAGTTCATCCATGACATTACAAGGAATATGCAGAAGAAATTGCAGACTGACGTCCTGGTCATGGACTTTAGCAAGGCCTTTGACAAAGTGAGCCACACACTACTGATCACAAAACTGAAGAACTATGGAATTGATGGAAGAACCAACAGATGGATCAAGACATTCCTATCTGGTAGAACCCAGACAGTAGTAGTCGAAGGAGAGAGGTCATACACAGCCAAGTCAAGTCAGGAGTACCCGAAGGGTCAGTGCTGGGACCAAGTCTCTTTCTCTTCTACATAAATTACATCCCCAAAGGTCTAACATCCACAGTAACATTGTTCGCCGATGACACCATAGCATATCTAGCCATCAAAAACGCCCAAAGTTCACAGACACTACATGATGACCTTAACAAACTAGCCGAGTGGTAACAGCAATGGAAAATTGAGTTCCACCCAGGAAAATGCCAAGTCATCCGTATCAGCAGGAATAAAAACATCATCAGACAACAGTACACCCTCCATGGGCATGTTCTTGAAGAAGTAGATTCTGCCAAGTACCTGGGCGTTACCATCTCTCATGATCTACGATGGAACGAACACATCAACAATATCACTCTTAAAGCCAATAGATCACTTAACTTTCTCCGAAGTAACATGAAGACTAAAGACAAAAAGCTTAGGGAAACTGCCTACCAGAGTCTTGTGCGACCACTAGTGGAATACGCATCATGTGTATGGGACCCATATACAGCAAGCAACATCGAGAAAATCAACAAGATCCAGCGCAGAGCAGCTCGCTATGTCCTCTCAAGGTACACCAACACCAGCTACCAGAAAGAACAACAGAATTCCGAGGACCTCCAATGGCAACCTCTCGCAGAGCGCCGCATACAGGCCCGTCTCTCCATGATGTACAAGATCCACAACAGCATGGTCCGCATAGAAGCAGAAGACCACATGGAGAGACTGCAAAGAAGATCAAGAACAACAAACAGCCAGAGCTATACAGTTCCACACACAAGAGCTGACTACTACAGATGCTCATTCTTCCCAAGGACGATCAGGGAATGGAACTGCCTACCAGAACATGTTGTGATGGCCAGCTCCTTGCCAGCATTTCGGCAAGGTCTAGTTTCACAACCTATTATGTAATTCCCCATAATGTTTTTAACCTCACTGTAAATATCCGCACCGCAGCGCACACACAGAAGTGGTAGTAATCTTCAAATATGAAGGACACTACTATACCTGGAAGAAGAAGAAGAAGAAGAAGCATCGGCTGGAGCTAGCGAACCATGGGTGGTACTGCACTGAAATTCAGTGAAGCATTGCACCCAAACCTTACTGCGAGTAGAACAGTTCTCTACTGCAGACAAAGTTGCCGTGCCCCTGGCTGGATTCAAACCACAGACCTCTTGATCGGAAGCCGAACGCGACAGAGATTCGAACCCCGGACCTCTTGATCCGAAGCCGAACGCGACAGAGATTCGAACCACGGACCTCTTGATTGGAAGCCGAACGCGACAGAGATTAGAACCACGGACCTCTTGATCGGAAGCCGAACGCGACAGAGATTAGAACCACGGACCTCTTGATCGGAAGCCGAACGCGACAGAGATTCGAGCCCCGGACCTCTTGATCGGAAGCCGAACGCGACAGAGATTAGAACCACGGACCTCTTGATCGGAAGCCGAACGCGACAGAGATTAGAACCACGAACCTCTTGATCCAAAGCCGAACGCGACAGAGATTAGAACCACGGACCTCTTGATCCAAAGCAGAACGCGACAGAGATTAGAACCGCAAACGCACCAGGAACAGCCAGGAACAGCCAGTACCGCCGGTCAATGAGAGAACACCTCTTGGAGCCCGTCAATCCACTTTTGGAAACATGGCTGACATTGATGACATCTGCCATGGTAAAAGTTGCTTCAAAACATCAATAGTGACGGGGTTAGCAGGTGCATTGATGTTGGTGTTTTGTGTTAGATATGCAAATATGAAACAATAAACACTCAAAATTTATAAACGGTTTGAAAGGTGCAAGTAAAATGAGTTTCATGTTATGACATATTTTACATGTGAAATTGGTGTATCATTATTTCATTATTTTGTATAATATTGGTAAGAAATCCACACACAAAATTGTATTCAACACTTGTACTCCGGGCCACGAGGCCTTCAATAATGAATAAAGACATTGACTTTGAGTTTTGATTTCATTAAGCTGGAAAGACAAACTTTAGATTGCTATCGAATTATAAACAAAGGTTGCATTCTAATATTTTTTACGTCATTGTAAAGACAAATATCTGGCCTTCACATCCATATATAAAATACATTAGCACGCTGCGAATTTATGATTTTATAAGGCCGGGATTAAATTCAATCTTTAGAAAGTGAAAGAAAAAAAACAAAAAATTGTAGAAAACTCATTCAAAGATGCGGGTATGAATTAACCATTTGTGTACGGGGGCCGCGACCTGGAATTGAATATAACGCCCGTATTTAGTCCGTTTTCAAGATGTAGCCGCGATATACTTCGGAAAAACAGTACCGGAATCACAGCCTGGAATATTCCGCCAGCAGAGCCAATTAGTGCTTAAGCCAAGTTACAGCTGCGAGCTGGAAGGCCCGAATATTCCGCCACTGGAGCTAAAATGGGTAATATAGAAATATGCAACTAAAGGGTTAAAGAATCAGATAGATTTTGATAAACACATATAAACTAAGAGAGGCAAGAAGTAAGTAAACTATGTCACAGCTAACTTGCACTTGTAGGCTTCTGTATTCAGTTACAAGCTGTAAAATGTTGCAAAATATTCACAGTAGGCTTAAAACTGGGTTTACAGGTCTTACACCATTTTTGCTTAAAGATAATATCATCTCTCTGTTTTTTTTCATGTTGATTCGTTTATTCATATAGACAATACTTTCAAGTAAGCAAAACACAAACGATTATTTCGAAGCGTCACCTACTCATTAAGACATAGCCCTTCAAAGTGAGTAAATTTAGCCTGCTCATTATCTCATTCTTGAAACAGTTTGCCGCGGCCCCTCAGTGTAGCATAACCTACGTTAGCGATGTGACGTCATACACAGGAGTTGCTTAATGAAATCCTTAGGCGATTTGCCGATTTTCGTCGATAATTCATTTAAAACATGATAAGAACGTTTTGACATTACAAGTTTCCGATAGAATGGGTATTTGTGCGTCCGTAGGGAGTAAGTTTTAGGAGCATGTTTCGATATTCAAACGCTGATTTTAGATTTGTTCTTTTCCCAATCGAATGGAGTGTTATGTTATCTTATAAGCTACAATATGTTTTGAAATGAATAACTGACAATTAAAAAATAAAAAAGATCATGCAATTTTTTTAAATTATAAACGCCATTATTAGTTTTGTTTTTTTGTTTGTTGTGCTTGATTTTGTGTTTGAAGAGTGTCTATAGCTTGAAATCTACTGCGTCAATATTTCTCATGGTGCTAATAGAATAGTTTCATTACAACTAAGAAAATCCTATAATTTTCATCAATGTTACTGGTTTACACTTTTTAGAAGAACATATTCGGGCTTTCTTTAAATCTATAGTCGTGTACATTTACAATTACTTAGATTCAGTGTAATACCACTACCATTTTCCTAGCATGTTATATAAAAGGCCTTGCATTTTATATTACATGTAGTTTTTGATGGTCAATTCATATGTTTGTGGAAATAAAATAATGTTTAAATCAGTTAAATAAAAAATATGGAAAACGTATCTTTCCCAATTTCAAATGAAAGTATTGGAACTATAGAACTTTGATCAACTCACCATGGCCGTGTGTATATGTGTTGTTTGGTTCTCAATTTAAAAAATATTACCCCGGCTATAGTTCAGTCGTGTAGATTTCCCCTCTGATTTAATATTTATCTAAGTTAGAGTGTCAATAACTACATCACTTATTACATATCGCTACATTGATAAACAAAAATACTGAAATATATTTTGTTATTTTGCATAAGGACGAATGTGAAAACAAAAATTATTCAACATGAATGAGGCGTGTTAACACCGTTATGATCCGTATGAAATGTGTAATAGATCTCTGTGACGTTTGAACATCTTCATCATCTGACATGCGTGCCGCCGCCATATTGGGCAACGATAAGAATTGTTCCAAAACACATTGCAGAATTACGGGTCCCGCAATGGTCACATCCAGTACTAAACAGTGTTGACATCTGCTGCCAGTTGTAGTACGTTTTACGGGGCGTGTATATATGTAATTTTGTTGGATAAGGACACAGGTAAATATGTTATTTAGGCAGTTATGTAAGGCTAAATCTAGTGGATTCTGTCATTAGACGCCAAGCGACTCCTGTGTATTACGTCACAAGGCCAAGCAAGCGGAATTCGCTCTCGGCTAAAGTTGTATGAGGCGTAATTGAGCGGCGTTTTAAAAAGGCGTTATAAAAGATGTTTATTGGTTGAATTGACAAATATCAAGTGGAATCCTCGTCATCTTGGAATATGCTTGAATAAAAACCGAAAAGTGATATGGTCGGGGTTAGTGGATCTTTAATGTTTAAAAATCATTTTAAAATGTAAGAATAATAATTGGAGTCAAAATCAACATCTAAGTTTTAAATCATTAAATACTGCCCAACATAATCAAAATGTCCATATTCTTCATAAATGCAGTTTTGCACAAACATCAATTATCAAAAATATTTTTTGTCTTTATTGATTCACAATCTGTCCGTTTGAACCTCCAATTAGCTGCATGAGTATTGATTTACAGTCCAGAGAATCTTCAAGCACTTTGGCTTCATTTAAAACAGTCTTTTTCAACGCTGAAATTATTTTGTGTAAATATCAATAAATGATCAGCCAACAGATGTTTTCAGAAAACTGCAAAATATTGTTTGCGAAGAAATTTCAAAAACAAATATTTCTAGATGTTGTGTTTGAATTTACGTTCTTAATGATTACAAAACACTTTTGATGTTGAAATAATGTGTGCCAACCATTCAAAGTGGCCAATGTACAGACACATTAGTTGTTAACAAAGGGAGTAATTGTTAAATTGGCCACTGGCTAAAGTTAGGTTACCGGTACTCTAATAGGGGCCCAGGCTTTTATTAAGGGCTTGTACACCCAGATTTACTGCAAGCCCGAAGGTACCCGATTATACTCCCCTTCAAAGTATACCTGGGTAGATTTTGGGAGCTCCCAGAATCCCAGAAACTAACCTCTCTTCCCAGAATCTAACCCCCCCCCCCCCCCCTCCCCCCTCCCCCCTTCTCAGCATGTAAATTACATTATCTCACATCCTGATTACAATGTAAATCTTGGAAATTCTGTTTATGCCAATGTCGTCCAACAGCCACTGTGCAGAGCCAGTTCAAGCATTGTTCTATCCTTATAATGCTGATTACCTTGTAACCCCCGGGGTATACTCTGGAAGCTCCCAGAATCTACCCTATTTTTATGTAATCTAGAAGCTGCATGGATGTTATTTGGTTCAGGGGGTTATCAGTTAGTATTTCCTTCTCCAGTAAATAGATTCAGGTAATACTTTATTTCAACATTGAAATGTTGACTTAATAAAATTAAGATCTAAAGTTTAAATTAAAAGATTAAACTACCCGATATTATGACTGGTATGAAGCAACTAAGTAGATTGCATATTCAATTCATTAGGTCTTCAAGACTTCAAGTCCGGAAGACCTATTGTTATTATCCTGATTATTTAGGTCTTCAAGATGAATGTCTGTCAGACATGCCAAGTTTCATTTGGTCCAACCAGGTAGATCTACCTGGTTTCAAGGTTCCAACTAGGTAGATTTCTGAATCGCCCCGCCGTCGTTTTACCGATCAACAAAGATTTACACTTTCACTATTTTAATGTCATATTTAGATATTTGAATCATTTTACAAAAACATTTTCTCTTTTAAATCAGCACATTCTTTGTTTATTTGAATTGAGGAATTTAGTTTATTTATAAATATTCAATTCAAAGTTTACAAATTATCTGTAATTATTGTATTGCTGTCTTCTATTATATTAACCAATGCAAATTGACAGTTTTAATTAGCTGTCTTGGTTATAACTTTTAAACTAATATTTTGATGGTATAAATGCTGAGTACAAACCAAAACATTCCTGAACTAAGCAAGCACTGTACTGTACTGGTAATAAAATCCACTGTTTTATGTTTGTTTGAATCAATGAATGTTTCATTTTCCAATAAAAAAAATACTATTGGCTTTGAACCTTAGAAACTAGCTTATGCCTCTTGATTAAAATTTATATTTTCATCAAAATGCTAATCAAATGACAGAATTAAATTATATCATGCAACTAAGTCCTGTAAAACAACTAGATTAGCGTTTGCAAAAGCAGAGCAGCTCCGAAACTTAGGGTCTCGCCTTTCCCTGTTCCGCCTTCTCGTCAGCATCAATAAAATGGGAATTCTTTTTAACAAAAGTTTGTTCATTATTCGAGTTATTACTAATCATCACTGGGGTCACTTTTCACAAGTTTGTTCTTAAAACCTATTTCTTCTTTCAAAATTTGATCAAAGGATTAACGTGGCCTTAACCAATATCTCATGACCTTGACCTTTGACCTTCAAGGTCACACCATCAATGATCACTTTTCATCGCGTATAATAATCATGCAATGACTCAAAGTGTTCATAGTTAAAATATGACATATTAACAAAAGCATGCTTAAGTTTCGACCTCACTGTGACCTTGACCTTTGACAGATTTGAGCGAAAACGTTTTCAAATCTTGGTCTTTCTCCATAGTTCATATATACCAAATAAGACCCTAATAGCACAAAAAAAGTTTGAAGTTATCATATTTACAAGGATTGTTGTAGTGATTTCAGAACTCATGACCTTGACCTTTGACCTTGAATGTGAACATGTCAAAATCATTCACCAGGTGTATAAGAAAGAAATTAAGCTGAAGTGTTAATATCTTCATGGAAAAAAGTTACTTAGTGACCAGTCAGTCAGTCAGTCAGTCAGCATGACCATATCTCGTGACCTTGACCTTTAAAATTCAAGGTCACACAATCAGTGATCACTTTTCATTGTGTATCACAATCATGTAATGATTCAAAGTGTTAATAGTTGAAATAAGACATTTTCGCAAAAGCCTGCTTAGGTTGTGACATCGCTATGACCTTGACCTTTGACGGATGTTAGCAAAAACCTTTTCAAATCTTGGCCTTTCTCCATAATTGATATAGACCAAATAAGAGCCTGATAGCACAAATATTTTTCAAGTTATCGCGTTTACAAGGATTGTTTTAGCAATTTCAGAACTTGTGACCTTGACCTTTGACCTTGAATATGAACATGTCAAAATAATTCCGCAGGGGCATAAGTAAGAAGTTATGTATATGAGGTGTTGATACCTCCTTGGAAAGAAGTTATTTAGTGATTTCAGAACTGGTGACCATGACCCTATCTCGTGACCTTGACCTTTAAAATTCAAGGTCACACAATCAGTGATCACTTTTCATTGTGTATCACAGTCATGTAATGATTCAAAGTGTTAATAGTTGAAATACGACATTTTCGCAAAAGCATGCTTAAGTTGTGACCTCGCTATGACCTTGACCTTTGACGGATGTTAGCGAAAAGCTTTTCAAACCTTGGCCTTTCTCCATAGTTGATATATACCAAATAAGAGCCTGATAGCACAAATATTTTTCAAGTTATCGTGTTTACAAGGATTGTTTTAGTAATTTCAGAACTTGTGACCTTGACCTTTGACCTTGAATATGAATATGTCAAAATAATTCCCCAGGGGCATAAGTAAGAAGTTATGTATATGAGGTGTTGATTCCTCCTTGGAAATAAGTTATTTAGTGATTTCAGAACTGGTGACCATGACCCTATCTCGTGACCTTGACCTTTAAAATTCAAGGTCACACAATCAGTGATCACTTTTCATTGTGTATCACAATCATGTAATGATTCAAAGTGTTAATAGTTGAAATAAGACATTTTCGCAAAAGCATGCTTAAGTTGTGACCTCGCTATGACCTTACCTTTGACGGATGTTAGCGAAAACCTTTTCAAATCTTGGCCTTTCTCCATAGTTGATATACACCAAAGAAGAGCCTGATAGCACAAATATTTTTCAAGTTATCGTGTTTACAAGGATTTTTTTAGCGATTTCAGAACTCGTGACCTTGACCTTTGACCTTGAATTTGAACATGTCAAAAAAATTCCCCAGGGGTATAAGTAAGAAGTTATGTATATGAGTTCTCAAAACCTAATAAGGAAAAAAGTTATAGCCAATACAAAACGCGGCGGCGGCGGCGGCGGTGGCGATGGAAACTGCACAAAAACTGATAGCAGCTCCGACTTAGTCGGAGCTGCTAATTACCAGTCTCTATGGTGATAGAAATCTATCCTGCGATATAGGCCTATTTGTTACAAAGGGTGACCTAGTTTCACCTTTGACCTTGTTTACGACATCTGAGACATTTGATTGGCTAACCTTTCACCTTACATAAACATATTCCAGGAAAAGCAATGTTTTGTTTCCGGTTTACATTGTCGCAATTTGATAATGTAATTCATAAATCAGACATTAAATTGTCACTTTATAGTTGGTTATATGACTTTGAGGTCAAAATATGTAGGGTGTTAGTTACGTGAAATTAATTAATGTTGAAAATCAAAACACGTGGTCGGGCAATCTCATTGCTATATTCTATCCGATAACAGTGCAAACACATTTTCAGGTAGGATTTGACAATTTTGTAGTTCTATTATATTACTTATTAGGTTTTAGCAAGACTTATAATCAGTAAATATTGATTATATAGCATTATTCTTGATAAATTTGTCATTACTGACTGAATAAGTTAGGAAGTGTGAACAATATTTCACCGCTCATTTATTGATTAGTATGTCTTGTTGTGACCAGCGCACGTGGTAGAGTTGATTTCAACAATATTTTTGCTACAAAAAACTGGCTGTCTTCCCAAATTAATCTTGCTGCATTATGATTGGATATTTTACAAGTCTTTTAATGTTTATTTTGTTAAATTGCTTTAAATTTTAATTTTAATTTTATTTTTTGAAAACCCGTTAGAAAATACCACGAACTCGGTAGCTCGGTAGAATGGTCTAGAAACCGGTAGTCTACCGGGTAAACCGGTAGACTTGGCATGTCTGAATTGTCTGAAGACCTATTGTTCTTATCCTGTTTTTTTATTAGGTCTTCAAGATGAATGTATTGTTATTATCCTGATTCTTTCTATTAATTATTATTTGTACCAAATTTTGTGATGAGGATTCTGAAGTAACGGCTTGACCGATTTGCATGAAATTTTTGTTTGTAGAAAGTAACATACCTAAGGTCTGTGCAAGCTGGATTTTGGATTTTGGGCTTCTTTCTAGAGTTATCTCCCTTTGAAGTTGAAAATTAAAACCTTAATAGCTCAAAAACTATTCAAGAAATTTTCACAAAACCTTCACCAAAATGTGGGCAATAACATTCGCCATCGATTAGGCATATAGCGGTTTTTGGCCGTAATAAAAGATTTTTTGCTATTTCGTAAAAAAAAAGGAAAATTTGGTGAACTTTCACGGTTATGAGGGTACGCATCTTCAAAAATCTTCTCCTCACTAACGACATTACATCAAGCATTATGCAATAGCTCCTTTGAAAGCTGAATGAATGTAGTTTAAAAGAACCCCCGAAACCATTAGTCTATTTTCAGCGGTTAACAAACTACAGCCATTTGAAAAATGAACTTTTTAAAAAACTTATTTCTACGGCTCGCTTTCAAAGGGACATAACTCTGTTAGAAATGAAGTTATATCAAAGTTAATTATTGCAATCTTTTTCTAATAAATAGTTAAACAAAAAGAAAGAAATTAAGCTGAGGTGTTAATATCTTCATGGAAAAAAGTTACTTAGTGACCAGTCAGTCAGTCAGTCAGTCAGCATGACCATATCTCGTGACCTTGACCTTTAAAATTCAAGGTCACACAATCAGTGATCACTTTTCATTGTGTATCACAATCATGTAATGATTCAAAGTGTTAATAGTTGAAATAAGACATTTTCGCAAAAGCCTGCTTAGGTTGTGACCTCGCTATGACCTTGACCTTTGACGGATGTTAGCGAAAACCTTTTCAAATCTTGGCCTTTCTCCATAATTGATATAGACCAAATAAGAGCCTGATAGCACAAATATTTTTCAAGTTATCGCGTTTACAAGGATTGTTTTAGCAATTTCAGAACTTGTGACCTTGACCTTTGACCTTGAATATGAACATGTCAAAATAATTCCGCAGGGGCATAAGTAAGAAGTTATGTATATGAGGTGTTGATACCTCCTTGGAAAGAAGTTATTTAGTGATTTCAGAACTGGGGACCATGACCCTATCTCGTGACCTTGACCTTTAAAATTCAAGGTCACACAATCAGTGATCACTTTTCATTGTGTATCACAGTCATGTAATGATTCAAAGTGTTAATAGTTGAAATACGACATTTTCGCAAAAGCATGCTTAAGTTGTGACCTCGCTATGACCTTGACCTTTGACGGATGTTAGCGAAAACCTTTTCAAATCTTGGCCTTTCTCCATAGTTGATATACACCAAAGAAGAGCCTGATAGCACAAATATTTTTCAAGTTATCGTGTTTACAAGGATTTTTTTAGCGATTTCAGAACTCGTGACCTTGACCTTTGACCTTGAATTTGAACATGTCAAAAAAATTCCCCAGGGGTATAAGTAAGAAGTTATGTATATGAGTTCTCAAAACCTAATAAGGAAAAAAGTTATAGCCAATACAAAACGCGGCGGCGGCGGCGGCGGTGGCGATGGAAACTGCACAAAAACTGATAGCAGCTCCGACTTAGTCGGAGCTGCTAATTACCAGTCTCTATGGTGATAGAAATCTATCCTGCGATATAGGCCTATTTGTTACAAAGGGTGACCTAGTTTCACCTTTGACCTTGTTTACGACATCTGAGACATTTGATTGGCTAACCTTTCACCTTACATAAACATATTCCAGGAAAAGCAATGTTTTGTTTCCGGTTTACATTGTCGCAATTTGATAATGTAATTCATAAATCAGACATTAAATTGTCACTTTATAGTTGGTTATATGACTTTGAGGTCAAAATATGTAGGGTGTTAGTTACGTGAAATTAATTAATGTTGAAAATCAAAACACGTGGTCGGGCAATCTCATTGCTATATTCTATCCGATAACAGTGCAAACACATTTTCAGGTAGGATTTGACAATTTTGTAGTTCTATTATATTACTTATTAGGTTTTAGCAAGACTTATAATCAGTAAATATTGATTATATAGCATTATTCTTGATAAATTTGTCATTACTGACTGAATAAGTTAGGAAGTGTGAACAATATTTCACCGCTCATTTATTGATTAGTATGTCTTGTTGTGACCAGCGCACGTGGTAGAGTTGATTTCAACAATATTTTTGCTACAAAAAACTGGCTGTCTTCCCAAATTAATCTTGCTGCATTATGATTGGATATTTTACAAGTCTTTTAATGTTTATTTTGTTAAATTGCTTTAAATTTTAATTTTAATTTTATTTTTTGAAAACCCGTTAGAAAATACCACGAACTCGGTAGCTCGGTAGAATGGTCTAGAAACCGGTAGTCTACCGGGTAAACCGGTAGACTTGGCATGTCTGAATTGTCTGAAGACCTATTGTTCTTATCCTGTTTTTTTATTAGGTCTTCAAGATGAATGTATTGTTATTATCCTGATTCTTTCTATTAATTATTATTTGTACCAAATTTTGTGATGAGGATTCTGAAGTAACGGCTTGACCGATTTGCATGAAATTTTTGTTTGTAGAAAGTAACATACCTAAGGTCTGTGCAAGCTGGATTTTGGATTTTGGGCTTCTTTCTAGAGTTATCTCCCTTTGAAGTTGAAAATTAAAACCTTAATAGCTCAAAAACTATTCAAGAAATTTTCACAAAACCTTCACCAAAATGTGGGCAATAACATTCGCCATCGATTAGGCATATAGCGGTTTTTGGCCGTAATAAAAGATTTTTTGCTATTTCGTAAAAAAAAAGGAAAATTTGGTGAACTTTCACGGTTATGAGGGTACGCATCTTCAAAAATCTTCTCCTCACTAACGACATTACATCAAGCATTATGCAATAGCTCCTTTGAAAGCTGAATGAATGTAGTTTAAAGGAACCCCCGAAACCATTAGTCTATTTTCAGCGGTTAACAAACTACAGCCATTTGAAAAATGAACTTTTTAAAAAACTTATTTCTACGGCTCGCTTTCAAAGGGACATAACTCTGTTAGAAATGAAGTTATATCAAAGTTAATTATTGCAATCTTTTTCTAATAAATAGTTAAACAAAAAGAAAGAAATTAAGCTGAGGTGTTAATATCTTCATGGAAAAAAGTTACTTAGTGACCAGTCAGTCAGTCAGTCAGTCAGCATGACCATATCTCGTGACCTTGACCTTTAAAATTCAAGGTCACACAATCAGTGATCACTTTTCATTGTGTATCACAATCATGTAATGATTCAAAGTGTTAATAGTTGAAATAAGACATTTTCGCAAAAGCCTGCTTAGGTTGTGACCTCGCTATGACCTTGACCTTTGACGGATGTTAGCGAAAACCTTTTCAAATCTTGGCCTTTCTCCATAATTGATATAGACCAAATAAGAGCCTGATAGCACAAATATTTTTCAAGTTATCGCGTTTACAAGGATTGTTTTAGCAATTTCAGAACTTGTGACCTTGACCTTTGACCTTGAATATGAACATGTCAAAATAATTCCGCAGGGGCATAAGTAAGAAGTTATGTATATGAGGTGTTGATACCTCCTTGGAAAGAAGTTATTTAGTGATTTCAGAACTGGGGACCATGACCCTATCTCGTGACCTTGACCTTTAAAATTCAAGGTCACACAATCAGTGATCACTTTTCATTGTGTATCACAGTCATGTAATGATTCAAAGTGTTAATAGTTGAAATACGACATTTTCGCAAAAGCATGCTTAAGTTGTGACCTCGCTATGACCTTGACCTTTGACGGATGTTAGCGAAAACCTTTTCAAATCTTGGCCTTTCTCCATAGTTGATATACACCAAAGAAGAGCCTGATAGCACAAATATTTTTCAAGTTATCGTGTTTACAAGGATTTTTTTAGCGATTTCAGAACTCGTGACCTTGACCTTTGACCTTGAATTTGAACATGTCAAAAAAATTCCCCAGGGGTATAAGTAAGAAGTTATGTATATGAGTTCTCAAAACCTAATAAGGAAAAAAGTTATAGCCAATACAAAACGCGGCGGCGGCGGCGGCGGTGGCGATGGAAACTGCACAAAAACTGATAGCAGCTCCGACTTAGTCGGAGCTGCTAATTACCAGTCTCTATGGTGATAGAAATCTATCCTGCGATATAGGCCTATTTGTTACAAAGGGTGACCTAGTTTCACCTTTGACCTTGTTTACGACATCTGAGACATTTGATTGGCTAACCTTTCACCTTACATAAACATATTCCAGGAAAAGCAATGTTTTGTTTCCGGTTTACATTGTCGCAATTTGATAATGTAATTCATAAATCAGACATTAAATTGTCACTTTATAGTTGGTTATATGACTTTGAGGTCAAAATATGTAGGGTGTTAGTTACGTGAAATTAATTAATGTTGAAAATCAAAACACGTGGTCGGGCAATCTCATTGCTATATTCTATCCGATAACAGTGCAAACACATTTTCAGGTAGGATTTGACAATTTTGTAGTTCTATTATATTACTTATTAGGTTTTAGCAAGACTTATAATCAGTAAATATTGATTATATAGCATTATTCTTGATAAATTTGTCATTACTGACTGAATAAGTTAGGAAGTGTGAACAATATTTCACCGCTCATTTATTGATTAGTATGTCTTGTTGTGACCAGCGCACGTGGTAGAGTTGATTTCAACAATATTTTTGCTACAAAAAACTGGCTGTCTTCCCAAATTAATCTTGCTGCATTATGATTGGATATTTTACAAGTCTTTTAATGTTTATTTTGTTAAATTGCTTTAAATTTTAATTTTAATTTTATTTTTTGAAAACCCGTTAGAAAATACCACGAACTCGGTAGCTCGGTAGAATGGTCTAGAAACCGGTAGTCTACCGGGTAAACCGGTAGACTTGGCATGTCTGAATTGTCTGAAGACCTATTGTTCTTATCCTGTTTTTTTATTAGGTCTTCAAGATGAATGTATTGTTATTATCCTGATTCTTTCTATTAATTATTATTTGTACCAAATTTTGTGATGAGGATTCTGAAGTAACGGCTTGACCGATTTGCATGAAATTTTTGTTTGTAGAAAGTAACATACCTAAGGTCTGTGCAAGCTGGATTTTGGATTTTGGGCTTCTTTCTAGAGTTATCTCCCTTTGAAGTTGAAAATTAAAACCTTAATAGCTCAAAAACTATTCAAGAAATTTTCACAAAACCTTCACCAAAATGTGGGCAATAACATTCGCCATCGATTAGGCATATAGCGGTTTTTGGCCGTAATAAAAGATTTTTTGCTATTTCGTAAAAAAAAAGGAAAATTTGGTGAACTTTCACGGTTATGAGGGTACGCATCTTCAAAAATCTTCTCCTCACTAACGACATTACATCAAGCATTATGCAATAGCTCCTTTGAAAGCTGAATGAATGTAGTTTAAAGGAACCCCCGAAACCATTAGTCTATTTTCAGCGGTTAACAAACTACAGCCATTTGAAAAATGAACTTTTTAAAAAACTTATTTCTACGGCTCGCTTTCAAAGGGACATAACTCTGTTAGAAATGAAGTTATATCAAAGTTAATTATTGCAATCTTTTTCTAATAAATAGTTAAACAAAAAGAAAGAAATTAAGCTGAGGTGTTAATATCTTCATGGAAAAAAGTTACTTAGTGACCAGTCAGTCAGTCAGTCAGTCAGCATGACCATATCTCGTGACCTTGACCTTTAAAATTCAAGGTCACACAATCAGTGATCACTTTTCATTGTGTATCACAATCATGTAATGATTCAAAGTGTTAATAGTTGAAATAAGACATTTTCGCAAAAGCCTGCTTAGGTTGTGACCTCGCTATGACCTTGACCTTTGACGGATGTTAGCGAAAACCTTTTCAAATCTTGGCCTTTCTCCATAATTGATATAGACCAAATAAGAGCCTGATAGCACAAATATTTTTCAAGTTATCGCGTTTACAAGGATTGTTTTAGCAATTTCAGAACTTGTGACCTTGACCTTTGACCTTGAATATGAACATGTCAAAATAATTCCGCAGGGGCATAAGTAAGAAGTTATGTATATGAGGTGTTGATACCTCCTTGGAAAGAAGTTATTTAGTGATTTCAGAACTGGGGACCATGACCCTATCTCGTGACCTTGACCTTTAAAATTCAAGGTCACACAATCAGTGATCACTTTTCATTGTGTATTACAGTCATGTAATGATTCAAAGTGTTAATAGTTGAAATACGACATTTTCGCAAAAGCATGCTTAAGTTGTGACCTCGCTATGACCTTGACCTTTGACGGATGTTAGCGAAAACCTTTTCAAATCTTGGCCTTTCTCCATAGTTGATATATACCAAATAAGAGCCTGATAGCACAAATATTTTTCAAGTTATCGTGTTTACAAGGATTGTTTTAGTAATTTCAGAACTTGTGACCTTGACCTTTGACCTTGAATATGAATATGTCAAAATAATTCCCCAGGGGCATAAGTAAGAAGTTATGTATATGAGGTGTTGATACCTCCTTGGAAATAAGTTATTTAGTGATTTCAGAACTGGTGACCATGACCCTATCTCGTGACCTTGACCTTTAAAATTCAAGGTCACACAATCAGTGATCACTTTTCATTGTGTATCACAATCATGTAATGATTCAAAGTGTTATTAGTTGAAATAAGACATTTTCGCAAAAGCATGCTTAAGTTGTGACCTCGCTATGACCTTGACCTTTGACGGATGTTAGCGAAAACCTTTTCAAATCTTGGCCTTTCTCCATAGTTGATATACACCAAAGAAGAGCCTGATAGCACAAATATTTTTCAAGTTATCGTGTTTACAAGGATTTTTTTAGCGATTTCAGAACTCGTGACCTTGACCTTTGACCTTGAATTTGAACATGTCAAAAAAATTCCCCAGGGGTATAAGTAAGAAGTTATGTATATGAGTTCTCAAAACCTAATAAGGAAAAAAGTTATAGCCAATACAAAACGCGGCGGCGGCGGCGGCGGTGGCGATGGAAACTGCACAAAAACTGATAGCAGCTCCGACTTAGTCGGAGCTGCTAATTACCAGTCTCTATGGTGATAGAAATCTATCCTGCGATATAGGCCTATTTGTTACAAAGGGTGACCTAGTTTCACCTTTGACCTTGTTTACGACATCTGAGACATTTGATTGGCTAACCTTTCACCTTACATAAACATATTCCAGGAAAAGCAATGTTTTGTTTCCGGTTTACATTGTCGCAATTTGATAATGTAATTCATAAATCAGACATTAAATTGTCACTTTATAGTTGGTTATATGACTTTGAGGTCAAAATATGTAGGGTGTTAGTTACGTGAAATTAATTAATGTTGAAAATCAAAACACGTGGTCGGGCAATCTCATTGCTATATTCTATCCGATAACAGTGCAAACACATTTTCAGGTAGGATTTGACAATTTTGTAGTTCTATTATATTACTTATTAGGTTTTAGCAAGACTTATAATCAGTAAATATTGATTATATAGCATTATTCTTGATAAATTTGTCATTACTGACTGAATAAGTTAGGAAGTGTGAACAATATTTCACCGCTCATTTATTGATTAGTATGTCTTGTTGTGACCAGCGCACGTGGTAGAGTTGATTTCAACAATATTTTTGCTACAAAAAACTGGCTGTCTTCCCAAATTAATCTTGCTGCATTATGATTGGATATTTTACAAGTCTTTTAATGTTTATTTTGTTAAATTGCTTTAAATTTTAATTTTAATTTTATTTTTTGAAAACCCGTTAGAAAATACCACGAACTCGGTAGCTCGGTAGAATGGTCTAGAAACCGGTAGTCTACCGGGTAAACCGGTAGACTTGGCATGTCTGAATTGTCTGAAGACCTATTGTTCTTATCCTGTTTTTTTATTAGGTCTTCAAGATGAATGTATTGTTATTATCCTGATTCTTTCTATTAATTATTATTTGTACCAAATTTTGTGATGAGGATTCTGAAGTAACGGCTTGACCGATTTGCATGAAATTTTTGTTTGTAGAAAGTAACATACCTAAGGTCTGTGCAAGCTGGATTTTGGATTTTGGGCTTCTTTCTAGAGTTATCTCCCTTTGAAGTTGAAAATTAAAACCTTAATAGCTCAAAAACTATTCAAGAAATTTTCACAAAACCTTCACCAAAATGTGGGCAATAACATTCGCCATCGATTAGGCATATAGCGGTTTTTGGCCGTAATAAAAGATTTTTTGCTATTTCGTAAAAAAAAAGGAAAATTTGGTGAACTTTCACGGTTATGAGGGTACGCATCTTCAAAAATCTTCTCCTCACTAACGACATTACATCAAGCATTATGCAATAGCTCCTTTGAAAGCTGAATGAATGTAGTTTAAAGGAACCCCCGAAACCATTAGTCTATTTTCAGCGGTTAACAAACTACAGCCATTTGAAAAATGAACTTTTTAAAAAACTTATTTCTACGGCTCGCTTTCAAAGGGACATAACTCTGTTAGAAATGAAGTTATATCAAAGTTAATTATTGCAATCTTTTTCTAATAAATAGTTAAACAAAAAGAAAGAAATTAAGCTGAGGTGTTAATATCTTCATGGAAAAAAGTTACTTAGTGACCAGTCAGTCAGTCAGTCAGTCAGCATGACCATATCTCGTGACCTTGACCTTTAAAATTCAAGGTCACACAATCAGTGATCACTTTTCATTGTGTATCACAATCATGTAATGATTCAAAGTGTTAATAGTTGAAATAAGACATTTTCGCAAAAGCCTGCTTAGGTTGTGACCTCGCTATGACCTTGACCTTTGACGGATGTTAGCGAAAACCTTTTCAAATCTTGGCCTTTCTCCATAATTGATATAGACCAAATAAGAGCCTGATAGCACAAATATTTTTCAAGTTATCGCGTTTACAAGGATTGTTTTAGCAATTTCAGAACTTGTGACCTTGACCTTTGACCTTGAATATGAACATGTCAAAATAATTCCGCAGGGGCATAAGTAAGAAGTTATGTATATGAGGTGTTGATACCTCCTTGGAAAGAAGTTATTTAGTGATTTCAGAACTGGGGACCATGACCCTATCTCGTGACCTTGACCTTTAAAATTCAAGGTCACACAATCAGTGATCACTTTTCATTGTGTATTACAGTCATGTAATGATTCAAAGTGTTAATAGTTGAAATACGACATTTTCGCAAAAGCATGCTTAAGTTGTGACCTCGCTATGACCTTGACCTTTGACGGATGTTAGCGAAAACCTTTTCAAATCTTGGCCTTTCTCCATAGTTGATATATACCAAATAAGAGCCTGATAGCACAAATATTTTTCAAGTTATCGTGTTTACAAGGATTGTTTTAGTAATTTCAGAACTTGTGACCTTGACCTTTGACCTTGAATATGAATATGTCAAAATAATTCCCCAGGGGCATAAGTAAGAAGTTATGTATATGAGGTGTTGATACCTCCTTGGAAATAAGTTATTTAGTGATTTCAGAACTGGTGACCATGACCCTATCTCGTGACCTTGACCTTTAAAATTCAAGGTCACACAATCAGTGATCACTTTTCATTGTGTATCACAATCATGTAATGATTCAAAGTGTTATTAGTTGAAATAAGACATTTTCGCAAAAGCATGCTTAAGTTGTGACCTCGCTATGACCTTGACCTTTGACGGATGTTAGCGAAAACCTTTTCAAATCTTGGCCTTTCTCCATAGTTGATATACACCAAAGAAGAGCCTGATAGCACAAATATTTTTCAAGTTATCGTGTTTACAAGGATTTTTTTAGCGATTTCAGAACTCGTGACCTTGACCTTTGACCTTGAATTTGAACATGTCAAAAAAATTCCCCAGGGGTATAAGTAAGAAGTTATGTATATGAGTTCTCAAAACCTAATAAGGAAAAAAGTTATAGCCAATACAAAACGCGGCGGCGGCGGCGGCGGTGGCGATGGAAACTGCACAAAAACTGATAGCAGCTCCGACTTAGTCGGAGCTGCTAATTACCAGTCTCTATGGTGATAGAAATCTATCCTGCGATATAGGCCTATTTGTTACAAAGGGTGACCTAGTTTCACCTTTGACCTTGTTTACGACATCTGAGACATTTGATTGGCTAACCTTTCACCTTACATAAACATATTCCAGGAAAAGCAATGTTTTGTTTCCGGTTTACATTGTCGCAATTTGATAATGTAATTCATAAATCAGACATTAAATTGTCACTTTATAGTTGGTTATATGACTTTGAGGTCAAAATATGTAGGGTGTTAGTTACGTGAAATTAATTAATGTTGAAAATCAAAACACGTGGTCGGGCAATCTCATTGCTATATTCTATCCGATAACAGTGCAAACACATTTTCAGGTAGGATTTGACAATTTTGTAGTTCTATTATATTACTTATTAGGTTTTAGCAAGACTTATAATCAGTAAATATTGATTATATAGCATTATTCTTGATAAATTTGTCATTACTGACTGAATAAGTTAGGAAGTGTGAACAATATTTCACCGCTCATTTATTGATTAGTATGTCTTGTTGTGACCAGCGCACGTGGTAGAGTTGATTTCAACAATATTTTTGCTACAAAAAACTGGCTGTCTTCCCAAATTAATCTTGCTGCATTATGATTGGATATTTTACAAGTCTTTTAATGTTTATTTTGTTAAATTGCTTTAAATTTTAATTTTAATTTTATTTTTTGAAAACCCGTTAGAAAATACCACGAACTCGGTAGCTCGGTAGAATGGTCTAGAAACCGGTAGTCTACCGGGTAAACCGGTAGACTTGGCATGTCTGAATTGTCTGAACCTATTGTTCTTATCCTGTTTTTTTATTAGGTCTTCAAGATGAATGTATTGTTATTATCCTGATTCTTTCTATTAATTATTATTTGTACCAAATTTTGTGATGAGGATTCTGAAGTAACGGCTTGACCGATTTGCATGAAATTTTTGTTTGTAGAAAGTAACATACCTAAGGTCTGTGCAAGCTGGATTTTGGATTTTGGGCTTCTTTCTAGAGTTATCTCCCTTTGAAGTTGAAAATTAAAACCTTAATAGCTCAAAAACTATTCAAGAAATTTTCACAAAACCTTCACCAAAATGTGGGCAATAACATTCGCCATCGATTAGGCATATAGCGGTTTTTGGCCGTAATAAAAGATTTTTTGCTATTTCGTAAAAAAAAAGGAAAATTTGGTGAACTTTCACGGTTATGAGGGTACGCATCTTCAAAAATCTTCTCCTCACTAACGACATTACATCAAGCATTATGCAATAGCTCCTTTGAAAGCTGAATGAATGTAGTTTAAAGGAACCCCCGAAACCATTAGTCTATTTTCAGCGGTTAACAAACTACAGCCATTTGAAAAATGAACTTTTTAAAAAACTTATTTCTACGGCTCGCTTTCAAAGGGACATAACTCTGTTAGAAATGAAGTTATATCAAAGTTAATTATTGCAATCTTTTTCTAATAAATAGTTAAACAAAAAGAAAGAAATTAAGCTGAGGTGTTAATATCTTCATGGAAAAAAGTTACTTAGTGACCAGTCAGTCAGTCAGTCAGTCAGCATGACCATATCTCGTGACCTTGACCTTTAAAATTCAAGGTCACACAATCAGTGATCACTTTTCATTGTGTATCACAATCATGTAATGATTCAAAGTGTTAATAGTTGAAATAAGACATTTTCGCAAAAGCCTGCTTAGGTTGTGACCTCGCTATGACCTTGACCTTTGACGGATGTTAGCGAAAACCTTTTCAAATCTTGGCCTTTCTCCATAATTGATATAGACCAAATAAGAGCCTGATAGCACAAATATTTTTCAAGTTATCGCGTTTACAAGGATTGTTTTAGCAATTTCAGAACTTGTGACCTTGACCTTTGACCTTGAATATGAACATGTCAAAATAATTCCGCAGGGGCATAAGTAAGAAGTTATGTATATGAGGTGTTGATACCTCCTTGGAAAGAAGTTATTTAGTGATTTCAGAACTGGGGACCATGACCCTATCTCGTGACCTTGACCTTTAAAATTCAAGGTCACACAATCAGTGATCACTTTTCATTGTGTATCACAGTCATGTAATGATTCAAAGTGTTAATAGTTGAAATACGACATTTTCGCAAAAGCATGCTTAAGTTGTGACCTCGCTATGACCTTGACCTTTGACGGATGTTAGCGAAAACCTTTTCAAATCTTGGCCTTTCTCCATAGTTGATATATACCAAATAAGAGCCTGATAGCACAAATATTTTTCAAGTTATCGTGTTTACAAGGATTGTTTTAGTAATTTCAGAACTTGTGACCTTGACCTTTGACCTTGAATATGAATATGTCAAAATAATTCCCCAGGGGCATAAGTAAGAAGTTATGTATATGAGGTGTTGATACCTCCTTGGAAATAAGTTATTTAGTGATTTCAGAACTGGTGACCATGACCCTATCTCGTGACCTTGACCTTTAAAATTCAAGGTCACACAATCAGTGATCACTTTTCATTGTGTATCACAATCATGTAATGATTCAAAGTGTTATTAGTTGAAATAAGACATTTTCGCAAAAGCATGCTTAAGTTGTGACCTCGCTATGACCTTGACCTTTGACGGATGTTAGCGAAAACCTTTTCAAATCTTGGCCTTTCTCCATAGTTGATATACACCAAAGAAGAGCCTGATAGCACAAATATTTTTCAAGTTATCGTGTTTACAAGGATTTTTTTAGCGATTTCAGAACTCGTGACCTTGACCTTTGACCTTGAATTTGAACATGTCAAAAAAATTCCCCAGGGGTATAAGTAAGAAGTTATGTATATGAGTTCTCAAAACCTAATAAGGAAAAAAGTTATAGCCAATACAAAACGCGCCGGCGGCGGCTGCGGTGGCGATGGAAACTGCACAAAAACTGATAGCAGCTCCGACTTAGTCGGAGCTGCTAATTACCAGTCTCTATGGTGATAGAAATCTATCCTGCGATATAGGCCTATTTGTTACAAAGGGTGACCTAGTTTCACCTTTGACCTTGTTTACGACATCTGAGACATTTGATTGGCTAACCTTTCACCTTACATAAACATATTCCAGGAAAAGCAATGTTTTGTTTCCGGTTTACATTGTCGCAATTTGATAATGTAATTCATAAATCAGACATTAAATTGTCACTTTATAGTTGGTTATATGACTTTGAGGTCAAAATATGTAGGGTGTTAGTTACGTGAAATTAATTAATGTTGAAAATCAAAACACGTGGTCGGGCAATCTCATTGCTATATTCTATCCGATAACAGTGCAAACACATTTTCAGGTAGGATTTGACAATTTTGTAGTTCTATTATATTACTTATTAGGTTTTAGCAAGACTTATAATCAGTAAATATTGATTATATAGCATTATTCTTGATAAATTTGTCATTACTGACTGAATAAGTTAGGAAGTGTGAACAATATTTCACCGCTCATTTATTGATTAGTATGTCTTGTTGCGACCAGCGCACGTGGTAGAGTTGATTTCAACAATATTTTTGCTACAAAAAACTGGCTGTCTTCCCAAATTAATCTTGCTGCATTATGATTGGATATTTTACAAGTCTTTTAATGTTTATTTTGTTAAATTGCTTTAAATTTTAATTTTAATTTTATTTTTTGAAAACCCGTTAGAAAATACCACGAACTCGGTAGCTCGGTAGAATGGTCTAGAAACCGGTAGTCTACCGGGTAAACCGGTAGACTTGGCATGTCTGAATTGTCTGAAGACCTATTGTTCTTATCCTGTTTTTTTATTAGGTCTTCAAGACGAATGTATTGTTATTATCCTGATTCTTTCTATTAATTATTATTTGTACCAAATTTTGTGATGAGGATTCTGAAGTAACGGCTTGACCGATTTGCATGAAATTTTTGTTTGTAGAAAGTAACATACCTAAGGTCTGTGCAAGCTGGATTTTGGATTTTGGGCTTCTTTTCTAGAGTTATCTCCCTTTGAAGTTGAAAATTAAAACCTTAATAGCTCAAAAACTATTCAAGAAATTTTCACAAAACCTTCACCAAAATGTGGGCAATAACATTCGCCATCGATTAGGCATATAGCGGTTTTTGGCCGTAATAAAAGATTTTTTGCTATTTCGTAAAAAAAAAGGAAAATTTGGTGAACTTTCACGGTTATGAGGGTACGCATCTTCAAAAATCTTCTCCTCACTAACGACATTACATCAAGCATTATGCAATAGCTCCTTTGAAAGCTGAATGAATGTAGTTTAAAGGAACCCCCGAAACCATTAGTCTATTTTCAGCGGTTAACAAACTACAGCCATTTGAAAAATGAACTTTTTAAAAAACTTATTTCTACGGCTCGCTTTCAAAGGGACATAACTCTGTTAGAAATGAAGTTATATCAAAGTTAATTATTGCAATCTTTTTCTAATAAATAGTTAAACAAAAAGAAAGAAATTAAGCTGAGGTGTTAATATCTTCATGGAAAAAAGTTACTTAGTGACCAGTCAGTCAGTCAGTCAGTCAGCATGACCATATCTCGTGACCTTGACCTTTAAAATTCAAGGTCACACAATCAGTGATCACTTTTCATTGTGTATCACAATCATGTAATGATTCAAAGTGTTAATAGTTGAAATAAGACATTTTGGCAAAAGCCTGCTTAGGTTGTGACCTCGCTATGACCTTGACCTTTGACGGATGTTAGCGAAAACCTTTTCAAATCTTGGCCTTTCTCCATAGTTGATATACACCAAAGAAGAGCCTGATAGCACAAATATTTTTCAAGTTATCGTGTTTACAAGGATTTTTTTAGCGATTTCAGAACTCGTGACCTTGACCTTTGACCTTGAATTTGAACATGTCAAAAAAATTCCCCAGGGGTATAAGTAAGAAGTTATGTATATGAGTTCTCAAAACCTAATAAGGAAAAAAGTTATAGCCAATACAAAACGCGCCGGCGGCGGCTGCGGTGGCGATGGAAACTGCACAAAAACTGATAGCAGCTCCGACTTAGTCGGAGCTGCTAATTACCAGTCTCTATGGTGATAGAAATCTATCCTGCGATATAGGCCTATTTGTTACAAAGGGTGACCTAGTTTCACCTTTGACCTTGTTTACGACATCTGAGACATTTGATTGGCTAACCTTTCACCTTACATAAACATATTCCAGGAAAAGCAATGTTTTGTTTCCGGTTTACATTGTCGCAATTTGATAATGTAATTCATAAATCAGACATTAAATTGTCACTTTATAGTTGGTTATATGACTTTGAGGTCAAAATATGTAGGGTGTTAGTTACGTGAAATTAATTAATGTTGAAAATCAAAACACGTGGTCGGGCAATCTCATTGCTATATTCTATCCGATAACAGTGCAAACACATTTTCAGGTAGGATTTGACAATTTTGTAGTTCTATTATATTACTTATTAGGTTTTAGCAAGACTTATAATCAGTAAATATTGATTATATAGCATTATTCTTGATAAATTTGTCATTACTGACTGAATAAGTTAGGAAGTGTGAACAATATTTCACCGCTCATTTATTGATTAGTATGTCTTGTTGTGACCAGCGCACGTGGTAGAGTTGATTTCAACAATATTTTTGCTACAAAAAACTGGCTGTCTTCCCAAATTAATCTTGCTGCATTATGATTGGATATTTTACAAGTCTTTTAATGTTTATTTTGTTAAATTGCTTTAAATTTTAATTTTAATTTTATTTTTTGAAAACCCGTTAGAAAATACCACGAACTCGGTAGCTCGGTAGAATGGTCTAGAAACCGGTAGTCTACCGGGTAAACCGGTAGACTTGGCATGTCTGAATTGTCTGAAGACCTATTGTTCTTATCCTGTTTTTTTATTAGGTCTTCAAGACGAATGTATTGTTATTATCCTGATTCTTTCTATTAATTATTATTTGTACCAAATTTTGTGATGAGGATTCTGAAGTAACGGCTTGACCGATTTGCATGAAATTTTTGTTTGTAGAAAGTAACATACCTAAGGTCTGTGCAAGCTGGATTTTGGATTTTGGGCTTCTTTTCTAGAGTTATCTCCCTTTGAAGTTGAAAATTAAAACCTTAATAGCTCAAAAACTATTCAAGAAATTTTCACAAAACCTTCACCAAAATGTGGGCAATAACATTCGCCATCGATTAGGCATATAGCGGTTTTTGGCCGTAATAAAAGATTTTTTGCTATTTCGTAAAAAAAAAGGAAAATTTGGTGAACTTTCACGGTTATGAGGGTACGCATCTTCAAAAATCTTCTCCTCACTAACGACATTACATCAAGCATTATGCAATAGCTCCTTTGAAAGCTGAATGAATGTAGTTTAAAGGAACCCCCGAAACCATTAGTCTATTTTCAGCGGTTAACAAACTACAGCCATTTGAAAAATGAACTTTTTAAAAAACTTATTTCTACGGCTCGCTTTCAAAGGGACATAACTCTGTTAGAAATGAAGTTATATCAAAGTTAATTATTGCAATCTTTTTCTAATAAATAGTTAAACAAAAAGAAAGAAATTAAGCTGAGGTGTTAATATCTTCATGGAAAAAAGTTACTTAGTGACCAGTCAGTCAGTCAGTCAGTCAGCATGACCATATCTCGTGACCTTGACCTTTAAAATTCAAGGTCACACAATCAGTGATCACTTTTCATTGTGTATCACAATCATGTAATGATTCAAAGTGTTAATAGTTGAAATAAGACATTTTGGCAAAAGCCTGCTTAGGTTGTGACCTCGCTATGACCTTGACCTTTGACGGATGTTAGCGAAAACCTTTTCAAATCTTGGCCTTTCTCCATAATTGATATAGACCAAATAAGAGCCTGATAGCACAAATATTTTTCAAGTTATCGCGTTTACAAGGATTGTTTTAGCAATTTCAGAACTTGTGACCTTGACCTTTGACCTTGAATATGAACATGTCAAAATAATTCCGCAGGGGCATAAGTAAGAAGTTATGTATATGAGGTGTTGATACCTCCTTGGAAAGAAGTTATTTAGTGATTTCAGAACTGGGGACCATGACCCTATCTCGTGACCTTGACCTTTAAAATTCAAGGTCACACAATCAGTGATCACTTTTCATTGTGTATCACAATCATGTAATGATTCAAAGTGTTAATAGTTGAAATAAGACATTTTCGCAAAAGCATGCTTAAGTTGTGACCTCGCTATGACCTTGACCTTTGACGGATGTTAGCGAAAACCTTTTCAAATCTTGGCCTTTCTCCATAGTTGATATACACCAAAGAAGAGCCTGATAGCACAAATATTTTTCAAGTTATCGTGTTTACAAGGATTTTTTTAGCGATTTCAGAACTCGTGACCTTGACCTTTGACCTTGAATTTGAACATGTCAAAAAAATTCCCCAGGGGTATAAGTAAGAAGTTATGTATATGAGTTCTCAAAACCTAATAAGGAAAAAAGTTATAGCCAATACAAAACGCGGCGGCGGCGGCGGCGGTGGCGATGGAAACTGCACAAAAACTGATAGCAGCTCCGACTTAGTCGGAGCTGCTAATTACCAGTCTCTATGGTGATAGAAATCTATCCTGCGATATAGGCCTATTTGTTACAAAGGGTGACCTAGTTTCACCTTTGACCTTGTTTACGACATCTGAGACATTTGATTGGCTAACCTTTCACCTTACATAAACATATTCCAGGAAAAGCAATGTTTTGTTTCCGGTTTACATTGTCGCAATTTGATAATGTAATTCATAAATCAGACATTAAATTGTCACTTTATAGTTGGTTATATGACTTTGAGGTCAAAATATGTAGGGTGTTAGTTACGTGAAATTAATTAATGTTGAAAATCAAAACACGTGGTCGGGCAATCTCATTGCTATATTCTATCCGATAACAGTGCAAACACATTTTCAGGTAGGATTTGACAATTTTGTAGTTCTATTATATTACTTATTAGGTTTTAGCAAGACTTATAATCAGTAAATATTGATTATATAGCATTATTCTTGATAAATTTGTCATTACTGACTGAATAAGTTAGGAAGTGTGAACAATATTTCACCGCTCATTTATTGATTAGTATGTCTTGTTGTGACCAGCGCACGTGGTAGAGTTGATTTCAACAATATTTTTGCTACAAAAAACTGGCTGTCTTCCCAAATTAATCTTGCTGCATTATGATTGGATATTTTACAAGTCTTTTAATGTTTATTTTGTTAAATTGCTTTAAATTTTAATTTTAATTTTATTTTTTGAAAACCCGTTAGAAAATACCACGAACTCGGTAGCTCGGTAGAATGGTCTAGAAACCGGTAGTCTACCGGGTAAACCGGTAGACTTGGCATGTCTGAATTGTCTGAAGACCTATTGTTCTTATCCTGTTTTTTTATTAGGTCTTCAAGACGAATGTATTGTTATTATCCTGATTCTTTCTATTAATTATTATTTGTACCAAATTTTGTGATGAGGATTCTGAAGTAACGGCTTGACCGATTTGCATGAAATTTTTGTTTGTAGAAAGTAACATACCTAAGGTCTGTGCAAGCTGGATTTTGGATTTTGGGCTTCTTTCTAGAGTTATCTCCCTTTGAAGTTGAAAATTAAAACCTTAATAGCTCAAAAACTATTCAAGAAATTTTCACAAAACCTTCACCAAAATGTGGGCAATAACATTCGCCATCGATTAGGCATATAGCGGTTTTTGGCCGTAATAAAAGATTTTTTGCTATTTCGTAAAAAAAAAGGAAAATTTGGTGAACTTTCACGGTTATGAGGGTACGCATCTTCAAAAATCTTCTCCTCACTAACGACATTACATCAAGCATTATGCAATAGCTCCTTTGAAAGCTGAATGAATGTAGTTTAAAGGAACCCCCGAAACCATTAGTCTATTTTCAGCGGTTAACAAACTACAGCCATTTGAAAAATGAACTTTTTAAAAAACTTATTTCTACGGCTCGCTTTCAAAGGGACATAACTCTGTTAGAAATGAAGTTATATCAAAGTTAATTATTGCAATCTTTTTCTAATAAATAGTTAAACAATTCCATAACATATCATTATCATATAAAAGTTGAGAACTTGGGCACAATTTGCACATTTTCGCAGATAATTGAAAATTTGTGTTTTTGACAGTTTCCGAGGGGTATAGTCTTTAGAGAATTTTTTATCATAAACCATTAACGATAGCAAAACATTTAGTAGCTCATTTTGAAGTAGAAACATCATTTATAAAGGACAATAATTTTGAAGCATGTATCTGTCATAGTTTATGTGTGACTTGTCATAGAACATTTTCATTTTTCGAAAATCGCAATTTTCATCCATCTTCAAAGGTTCATTACTGCTTAACTAATTATGCAAATGCATTTTTATTGACATCTACGTATGCATAATTTTACGTCCAATAACCTTTAAGTTCCAAACATCGCAAACAGTGTCTAGGGGTCAAAATTTAAGCATTTTTGAGCATTTTCTTGAATGTATGCAATCTTAATTATGATTACATCTGTTTAAGTGGAAATTAAAGCACCTAAGTATGAAAATATTAACCGTTTTGTCTTAATCGTGAGAAAGATCATGTAGGGGTCCATTAATAAGTGATTGTTCCATTTTCAGAGGGTCATTGTCTTTGCAGAATTTTCGTAAAAAAACAACTGAAGATAGAGACATGTTTGATAGCTCATTTTAAAGCAGAGAAACTGGTGAATAACCTTGAGTCCAACATGGAGTTCAAGGTCAAGCAGAAGTCTTGATGACCTAAGTACTGTCGCGGCAGTCCTAGTTTATTAATATTCTTTGTACTGAATTTTGTGAGCAGATGTCCAGTAACATGAAATTTTCAGTGGTAACTTGTAACCCAACTTAGATTAATAAGATCCCGTTTTTTTATTTTGGACTTCTTTCGTGAGTTGAAACTTCAAACTTCAAACAAAATAATAACAGACACCGTGAGTCACAAGTTGTATTTCATTAATTGGTTGTTTACGTCTGAAAAATAAATTATCATTTAGAAATATTTAGGTCAAAACAATTGATAAATCGATCGACATCACTGCTTACCAATCGCCAC
Organism: Gibbula magus; assembly: GCA_936450465.1. Taxonomy (NCBI): domain Eukaryota; kingdom Metazoa; phylum Mollusca; class Gastropoda; order Trochida; family Trochidae; genus Gibbula; species Gibbula magus. Next base: position 25,659,866 of record OW388300.1, read on the forward strand.
TGTGTTGATTCTTGGGCATGTCGACATGTCACTCGGTGTCAGTCAGCACATGGTAAAAGGGGGGGTCAATTTATACATGAGATATAGGGTTTTTACCAGTATTTGGGTAGTTGAGAAAGGGGGTCGACTTATACACTTGGTCGACTTATACGCGGTAATATACGGGAACCTGGGAAGGTTTGTCCTAGACTAAACTTTGCTCCCCCTTGATACTCTCTCACCTATGATCTGCACTGGTTAACAACTCAAACAAACCTGTATAGGTTTCAGATTCTTTGAAGAGGATCCTCCTTGGGGTACTTATTGCATAAAATCTCTGATTTTAGGTATATGACAGGTTGTAACTATTTTTTCCACATAACAAGAAAAAAATGAGCATGGCTCACATACCCCCGCCATCCGCTATCCCTCCATTGAGAAATATAAATGTGAAGGTTACTATGTTTAAAAAACAGCTTCAAGCATCATAATATTGTCCAAAATAATTTTAGGATCTGACTGTTATTACAAAATTTCATTCACCCAGATGTAATATTTTTCAGGTAACTTAATTTTTCCAATTAGAGCATCACACCGGTAATTTGTACCAAATTCAATTTCGGATTCAAGGGCCATAACTCCGTAAAAAATAATATTTCAGAACTGGTTTCGAACTCGATGAAGAGTATCATCTGGACTACCTCCATATTAAATTTCATTCACCCAGATGTAATAGTTGCGGAGAAAACTTGTCCCAATTGGAGCACCACAGCTCTTTTGGTACTAAGTTAAATTTCGGATTCAAGGGCCATAACTCCGTAAAAAATAATATTTCGGAACTGGTTTTCAAAATCGATGAAGAGTATTATCTGGACTACCGCCATATTAAATTTCATTCACCTAGATGTAATAGTTTCCGAGAAAACTTGTCCCCATTGGAGCATCACAGTTCTTTTGGTACTAAGTTAAATTTCGGATTCAAGGGCCATAACTCCGTGAAAAATAATATTTCGGAACTGGTTTTCAAAATCAATGAAGAGTATCATCTGGACTACCTCCATATTAAATTTCATTCACCTAGATGTAATAGTTTCCGAGAAAACTTGTCCCAATTGGAGCATCACAGTTCTTTTAGTACTAAGTTAAATTTCGGATTCAAGAGCCATAACTCCGTAAAAAATAATATTTCGGAACTGGTTTTCGAATTCGATAAAGAGTATGGAAGTTAGGTTGATGTACCTTTGACGGTTTTTGAGAAAATTGACCGGACGGAAGGACGGACGGACGGAATGACCGCTATATACCTTCGCTTACTTCGTAGCGGGGTTATAAAAAATGATTAAAAACTAAAGAAGAGTCATCAGAAGATGACATATCACACCGGTTCCACTAAAATTTGTAAAACACATCTTTGACAGATACTTGTGTATCTACTACCGTACTTCAGTTAGTGGGTATTACAGATGCTGAGTTTCAGGTATGTTAAGGGTTTTAGACTCCTGCTCCAGAAGCAGTCAAAATCAACAACAACCAACATCCCTCTCATGTTTCTATATTTTCAGAAAAAATCTGGCTCCGTCCTGGGACAGAAGTCCCGGTCGACACGGTAACAGAGCAGGTGGCATAACTAGAAACCTGAGTACCTGTGGAAACCAACTCTGTGTTGCCCACAAGCGTGCCAGAAGCACCAGCAGACGCGAAGGCTGAGTGGCTAGGTGGGCAAGGACATTGGGAATCAGAGGAACTGGTGGGAAAGCCCACAGAACTCTGTCGGTCCAATCCGGTTTGAATGCGTCCTGGGATAGGGCCCGAGGGTCGGGTATCCTGGAGCAGAACTTGGGTATCTGAAAGTTCGTCGCTGACGGAAACAGATCCACCTGGAACGACCCGTATAACTGGGAGATAGTCCCGAATATCTCTCGATCCAGAAGCCACTCGTGGGGGGCAAGGATCCGACAAGACAGAGCGTCTGCTCAGGCATTGTCCACCCCTGGTAAGCATACTGGCAGGACCGTGGTGTCAACCTGGTTGCACCAAAGGAAGAATTGCCATGTTTCCTCTAGGAGGGTCGGTGAGACCGTACTGCCCTGTTTGAGGATGTATGTCATGGCGGTCCTGTTGTCCAGTTGGAACCCGACAACCTGACCCTCCACCTGATCCCTCAGGTGTTGCAAGACCAGCCTGGCCGCCCTGAGCTCTAACACATTGATGTGTAGCTGAGACTCTGCCTGTGACCACAGGCCCGAGACCGTGCGAGATCCCAGAACCCTGCCCCATCCCGTGAGGGAGGCGTCGGTCTGAACCGTCAGGGTCGGCACAGGAGACTGCAGGGGGTAACCCTGAGTCAGGTGATCGACATTGGTCCACCATAATAGGTGTGGTAAGAGCCACTCCGGAGTGACGAGCAGCTTCTCGTAAGACTCTGAGTGGGACAATAGACCCGCCAAGGCTTGTTGGATGGGTCTCATGCGGAGCCGGGACCTCCAAACCACGTCTACGGTCGCAGCCATGACTCCTATGAGCTGGAGCCAGACCCGAGCAGTGGGTCAGAGAACTGAGAAACGAATTCACAGCCCTGAGGACCTTTGGGACCCGGTCCGGTGCCAGGGAGACTATCCACGGCTCCGCCTGAAACCTGGAGCCCAGGAAGACTAGGTCCCGTGACGGGGCTAGCTCCGACTTCTTGAGGTTCACTATCCATCCTAGGGAGACCAACGTGTGCAGTATGGCCTTGGTGGACTCATGATTCTGAAGCTGGGAAAGCGCTCTGATGAGCCAGTCGTCCAGGTAGAGGTGACAAAACCTGCCCTGAGGCCTGGCCCCCTGTGCTGCTACCAGCATGAGCTTGGTGAATACCTTCGGAGCCGTAGAGATTCTGAAGGGTAGCACCCTGAATTGATAACACTTCCCGTCGAATGCAAACCGCAGATACTTTCTTCATTCTGGGTGCATCGGAACATGGAGGTAATTGTCCTTGAGGTCGATTGGAGGAGAGCCCTCCGCCCTTCTTGGTCACCAGGAAGTAGGTGGAATAATATACGCTCTCTTCCTGGCCCTCGGGCACTTCGATCGCAGCCTTGCTCAGCAACGCTTTGATTTCTGAGCGAAGAATGTCCCCCTTCTCCGGCGCGGAGGGCACTTTCGTGTGCCGCATCCCGGTAAATGAAGGAGGACCGTGCTTCCACTGTGGCATGTGGCCTTCCCAGAGTGTGGACAGGACCCAGGTGTTCGATGTGGCCTTCGCCCAAACGTCTACAAACTCTGACAGTCGGCCGCCAACAGGGAGGTGTCTCAGTAAGCAAAAGGTGTCAGTCTCCGGGGGCCGGACTTTGGATGTCATCCAGGCTGGTTCCCCCGTCGGCGCGGAGGAATGAGCAGGAGGCAAGTCGGACTTCCGCTTGCACTTGGTGTCTGCGTGAGAACCATAGAGGAATCCCGGCAGGTCGTTACGACGTCCGCGGTGCCCCCGAGTACCTGCTGAGCCCCCAGGAAGAGCTAGAGCCAACCCGGAAAGGAAGGTTCAGCAGGGACTGCTGGGTTGAAGGCATCCATTTGGATACCGACAGCCACAACTGCACCCATCATATGGTTCGCGGAGCTCCGTATGGAGTCGCGAGCCAGATTCCCTGGAACCTCGACCTTCGCAGCAAGCTGGTCCTGCAAGGAGGCCAGATATGCCTGGTGCACGGCAACCTGTAATTGCTGAGCCGCATTGCGGTACTGATCCTTGAAGGACCGGTATGCTTCAGCTCAGATGCCTGCCCCGTGAAGGGTGGCAGCCGCCGACCTTGCCTGCCAAAAGAGGCAGCGACCTTAGGTCGATGCAAGGAGACAGCGGTGTACACGCAATACCCAACCAATGGAACGTCAAAGAAGCCTTCCTCTCCTAGTTGGTAACGCTTCGTAAGGTAACTGATATCGGCGTTAGTACGCGTACCAGCTAGGAGGGGATCAACGATCTCGTCCATCAGGGAGAAGAGCACGCGGAGCCCCACTACGGGAGCCTTGCTCTTGGCAAAGGCCTCCCCTGCCAAGCGGTAGTCTGATTCCTCGGGCTCGGGGACCGGGGGAGGGGGAAGAAGTTGCTGGTCCTGGAGTACAGGAGGAAGTACCCTGAGGAAGGTGCCTGGGCCTGGTTACCGTCTCCGGTGAGAGGTACCAGGTTAGGCGGGGCGTCAGGTGTCTGGGAGGGCTGGGTGTTAGTGGTGGTGGCATGGGGCTCCATGCTCGTCAGGCCAGTGCCTGGGAGCTGGGTACCCCGGGTTGATCCCGTGTCTTGGGCTAAGCCGAGACCGGAACCCCCCCTCATAGCCTGGTTAACATTGGGCTCCCGACCCGAGGTCCGGAACTCTGTACGGAGCGCCGAGACCACCGAGTCGATCATAACCTTCATCTGCTGTGTAATTAAGGTTGTGAAGTGCGCCATATCGAGGTTAGGTGCTAGTGTAGGATTAGCTTGTTGTTGTGGTGGGGGGAGGGTTTTTTCCCTGGCTGACGACCGCTGCTCTTCCTCGGTAGAATCGGCCTCGGATGAAGAATCATCGAGGTCCGACCTAGCCGAGGAAGTAGACGGCGCCGGAGCCTTCTTAGCCACCTTAGCCTTACCTACACCCTTAAGCTGCTTATTAAACTTAGATGGGGGGGTCAATCTTGGTTATGTCCTTCCCGTCTCTAAGGGCCTGGGCGAAAAACTTCAGGTCTTTGTCCCTCCTTGCTCTGGCCTTCGGCGTGAAGGCTTGACAGACGGGACACTTGAGGGGGTGATGGAAATCCTGAGGCAAACATCTCAGGCACTCGTCATGCCCATCAGCTTTGGCCACCGGGGCCATGCACTGCCCACTGAACGGCTAAAAATAAAATAGTCTTTCAGTCGGACATTTCATCTTTGACCCAAAAAGACGAACCCGGAACTAAACAAATTTTATGAATGAAGTATGAGGAGAAAAAGTATTACTATTTGTTGGTTCTTCATTCATTGCATACTATTAAACATAACACGAAAGTAATTAACGATAACTATTAATTTATCATTAACATGCATAAAATGGTTCATAATTTAAAATCAATGTTTACCAACTATGATTTACCGACAGTGCTAGTTTGAGCGAGTTTACACAAGCGAGTTTACAAGCGAATTTGCGTCAAGATAGACGAGAAAATTCAAATAATTTAATTGCACATAGTTCATCAAAAGTTCAAATCATGGACCAAATTATATGTACCTTCTAAATAATCATTTTAAATTCAAAGGAACGCGTTTTCAATAGCAATATAAATTACATAAACTCACAACTCGGCAGAGCACGTGGTCCAACTATTTTCCATACAACTATTTCCTATTCAAGATGTAGTTACGAATTTGAACTTATTCTAAAAAGATAACTTTTATATTTTATTTGGAGACATATTTCGTAATTGTAAATGAATAATTATAAAATAAAAAGAACTAATGTAAACACAAGAGAAATTGGAGTTTTTTAATTAGCATACCTCTTTATAACGTGTGTCATCATGTAAATGCGATCGCGTGTTCGTAGCGTCATACTTGTAAACGGTGTTTGACTACATAACGTCTCGTGAAATAATATTGCTAACTATTCGTTTTTGATAGGTTTATTTATTTTGAATTTGTATAATAGCTTTACCATACATTGATATTGATCTATCATATTTTGTTACAATATGTTACCTATGTTTTATGACTGAGATATTATTAAATTTATCGAGATTCAAAGTAGCAAAATCTTAATCTGTAACAAATTCATGAATCACCGGTACGGTGAAGCCACACGTTCATGCAATGTTTATCTTTGACAAAATTTGTTTACAATGCGATGTTAATGAAATCTTTTTCGTAAATAATGTTGTGAAATGGGTCACATCTTTCAGTCACTAAATGACACTGAAAATATCAATTAAATATCAAACGGTAAGTGTTTTTTTCTGCAGACAATTTACTGAAGATAATGATGATTGACGTCGTGCCTCGTGCTGTGAAGAATAAATGTGACTTCTTGACTGGATCAACATATTTCAATTTCATAAACAATTATGACAGACACAAGCAGGGCGCTTTGCCTTTATTTAATGCTTGTAAGTTTAGTTTTCCTTTTATTATCTGCAATCGGTCAACTGATGTCCGATAGGTCAATTTCCATTCGGTCAAACTGGATTTACAATCGGACATGTCCAGCAAATAGACCGATTTCTGCATCCCTGGTATATATATATAAAATTTGTATTTATATATATATGAAATACACGGGGAAATGCAATGTAGATGTTTTATGTGTAGTAAACATACATGCATAACATAAGCAGAGGCGAATGGCAAAATGCGAAGTAGAATGTAAACAAGCATGGCCACACCCCCTACCTGAAAGAAATAGAACATGTAATGTGACTAATTTGCTTGCAGGCCAGAGGGCGATTCGAAATCTGTATGGAAAATGAATCTCAAACCCTCGTAATGATGTAATGAACAAGTTGAAAGCCCAGGTTGACCAAAAATCTATGATCAAAAACATCGATCAAAGAAAATTGCCGCCATCTTGGGTCGACTTTCCCGCCATGTGCGCGAAAGCAAGTTACAATATTACAAAGTTAACACTTGAAATGCGAAGCCATTCGACATTACTGAAAGAATGTAGAAGTTACCACACATACAGATTCTTTCTGGGACATTCTTTGTTATGATCAAGGCGAACTTTGAAAAAGATCGGAGCAACTTCAAATACGTCTTCACCTGAGAAATGACAGATTGAAAAGTGGTGAGAATAGAGTTATCTGCCCTTGACTGCATAGCAACCACCAGGGTTGGATACTCAAGAGGGGTGGCCCAAAGTATGTTTTTTTAGTTTTTTAGTTTTTTAGTTTTTAATCATTTTTTACATGGAAAAAATAGTTACAACCTGTCATATACCTAAACTCAGAGATTTTATGCGGTACTTGAGGCCACATATTCATAGTCTGTCCTCCTAAGCATTCATCTTGCGACAAGATTCTTATTAGGCAATTCAATTCATCCTAACTTTCTCTCCTGACGCCTCCAGTCGGGAGATTCATTATGCCTGATTTTCTTTCCATTCTTATACAAATAACATTTTTATATGTTAATTTAATCAAGTCCTTTCATGTAAAGACAATCATGAGTTTTCTATGTAAATATAATGATCGGTTTGTTTATGATGTCTCTTCATCAAACCTTCACATAAATGTAATAAGACATTTGTTTATGTTAATATAATATCAGGATGCGGTTTGCTTATCAAAGGCAAACGTTGGTTTATGTTAATATGACATCAAGATGTTACTAACAAACCCTGAAGGTATATTCTCAAGTACTTCTTATGACAATGAAAAGGTACATGTTGATACAAAGTATATCCTGATATCATACACCAAGACCCAGGCCTTAGAAGCTTTATGAAAGTCGTAAGTGCCACACATTAACATTGGATTACAACTACCTTTGTGCTAGAAGAGCTTCGCAAATCTGGGGCCATGTTTTTATGTCATTTAAAACATAATAACAACTTTTGACATTGTAAGTTTCCCATAGAATGGGTATTTGTGCGTCTGTAGGGAGTCATTTTGGAGATTTTGAAGCATTTTTCGATATTTAATCGCTGGTTTTAGTTTTGTTATCCCCCGCCACAACGAAGTTGGCGGGGGATATAGAAATGAGCTCCGTCCGTCCGTCTGTCCGTCTGTCCGTCTGTGCGTCCGGGCTTTTCCATTCCGGCCTCAAACTTCAAAACTATAAGACATATCTCAACGAAACTCGGTGTGTGGAACAATCATCATGTGTAGATGTGCCTTTTGGGGTTTTCAACTTCTTCGAGTTATTTTTTTTTACCGTTTCCATGGAAACGGAACTTCGAATTTCGTTTCCGGAGCAGAACTCGAAAACTATAAGACATATCTCAACAAAACTTTGTGTGTGGAACAATCATCATGTGTAGATGTGCCTTTTGGAGTTTTCAACTTCTTCGAGTTATTTTTTTTGACCGTTTCCATGGAAATGTAAATTAGAATTTCGTTTCCGGAGCAGAAATCGAAAACTATAAGACATATCTCAACGAAACTTTATGTGTGGAACAATCATCATGTGTAGATGTGCCTTTTGGGGTTTTCAACTTCTTCGAGTTGTTTTTTGTTGACCGTTTCCATGGAAATGTAACTTAGAATTTCGTTTCCGGAGCAGAACTCGAAAACTATAAGACATATATCAACGAAACTTGGTGTGTGGAACAATCATCATGTGTAGATGTGCCTTGTGGGGTTTTCAACTTCTTCGAGTTATTTTTTTGGACCGTTTCCATGAAAAGGTAACTTAGAATTTTGTTTCCGGAGCAGAACTCGAAAACGATAAGACATATCTAAACGAAACTTGGTGTGTGGAACAATCATCAAGTGTACACGTGCCTTTTGGGGTTTTCAACTTCTTCGAGTTATTTTTTTTGTCGTTTCTATGGAAATGTAACTTAGAATTTCGTTTCCGGAGCAGAAATCGAAAACTATAAGACATATCTCAACGAAACTTGGTGTGTGGAACAATCATCATGTGTAGATGTGCCTTTTGGGATTTTCAACTTCTTCAAGTTATTTTTTTGGACCGTTTCCATGGAAATGTAACTAAGAATTTCGTTTCAGGAGCAGAATTCGAAAACTATAAGACATAGCTCAACGACATTTTGTGTGTGGAACAATCATCATGTGTAGATGTGCCTTTTGGGGTTTTCATCTTCTTCAAAAAATTTAATTTGTTTAATTTTTACCATTTCCATGGATACATAACTAAATAATTAACTCAAAAACTGCCTTGGATGTATTTTTAGCTCATCTGGCTAATGGCATGGCACGGGTGTCCGGCGTCCGTCCGTCCATTCATCCGTCTGTCCGTCTGTAAACTTTTTGCATTTTGTCTTCTTCTCCAGAATCACTTGGTCTAAGGAGATTAAATTATGTGTGCATACTCCTTGGCTTTGACACAACCTAAAAAAACTATCTTCTAACTATTTTCATCCTGATCATCAGCAAACGATAACCATCAGTTGCCATGAACCTTATATTGGGTAGGCTAAGATTGTTTTGATATGTTACAAACCTTACAGGGAGTGGCATCCCTGCCCTGCTGAGCCAACAAATCATCATCCATCCTGCTACATCAGGCTATAAGGAGAGGGTTCATAGTCACTGTTATTCAACAACTATTCTTCAATAAATGTTCCCAAAGGCGGGGGATATGGCCGACTCTGTCTGCTTGTTCATTTCCCAATCGAGTGGGGTGTTAGGTTATTTTAAGGGCTACAATATGTTTTGAAATGAATAACTGACAAGTCAAAAATAAAAACGATCATGCCATTTTTTAAAATTATAAACGTCATTATTATTTCAATTGTTGTTGTGCTTGATTTTGTGTTTGAAGTGGCCTATAGTTTGAGGTCTTCTGCGTCAATATTTCTAAGGTGATTTCTTTATTATTCACATTAGAATAATTGCATTATAACTATTACTGTTACTGGTTTACAGTTTTTAGAAAAACATTATTCGGGCTATCGTTAAATATATAATCGTGTACATTTACAATCACATAGCTTCAGTGTAATACCACTGACCTAACATATACATTTATAGATACAGCATCACATGAGCTTTACTGAAAAATCAGGCTTTATCATTTTCCTAACATGATATAAAAAAGGCATAAATTATTTAAACATTAACATTGGTTGAGGACATCAGATTTAGAAAACTGTATTATGATATGGGATATTTCAAATATTTACCAAGAATAGTACTTAGTCTAGGAAGGCTTTACAGTAAAAGGAGAACATGTTTTCATTTTCAGTCAGATTAAGATTAGGTAATTTACAAAAAGGAAAAATCTTAAAACATTGTTATATCTAACAGTCTCTAAAAAATGTTTTTAGGAGAATCTGCTGATCCATGTTCCTTACATTTATATTGCAAGTAGGTTTTACTTAACTGTTTAAAACGCATTGATAAGTATATGGAATATGAATCTTTCCCATTTTTAAATTAATGAATTGGAACTAAAGAAATTTGATCAACTTACCATGGCCGTGTTTTCGTTTTAACATCGGTAGAATTCCGAATGTGCAAGAGGTGGTATGACAGGATGGGATGTGATACAGGATGTTACATAACAGTCAGATGGGGCCTAAGGTTTAACGAGATGACAATCCTTTGATGTCATGAGCAGGGTGACACGATCGATGTTGTGTTAACGAACTTATAGCAAATTATTAGTGTATTGCTTGCAATGTGTCAAACATACTAAGCTCGTATTGGTCAAAGCAAACAGCCAATGAAATTTCCAAAGTACAGAAAATCGAAAGAAGTAAGAAACAGATATGTCCATAATGATTAATGACAACGGATTACCATGGAATGAGAAAGTAACCTAACTCGGTACATGTAGGTTTTGTTGTATTTCTCTTTCTTAAAATTGTGAAGTAATTTTCATTATGTCCAGTATATTTGATGAAAGTTAAACAATTCCCATAGTTATGTACATCGTAAGTTTCACTTTCTAGAATCAAATATTTTGAGATAGTATCATTTCAAATGTTAAATAATGGAATAGATAAACGTGAGACATAGAAACGAGATGTGTTGGTGCTAGCAAGATGATCCCGAATGTACATCCGCTAGTTCGTCATACAAATCTTCGTTATCACTAAACTAACTTGTTCAAAGGGAGATCTTATTGCTAGAATCATAGTCTGACATAGGGGAAAATGGTCAGTGATAGACAAACACACGAAGTTACACTATAGAATTAACACTTCAAAATGATCCAAAGAAAAGACAATGGCGGTAGATTTACGTTTTGATCCACTCGGTATTATCGGAGATTATACAATCTAAACACATGTGTACAAGAGCCAAAGTTAATTAACGACTGAGAAGAATATGCCGACCTTGTTTGAGGCTGTTTAGACAAGTGAAATCAACGAAAACTACGGCACAGCTATACCAGTGTATAATGTAAACAATAATTAACATAAGCCAGATAATTGTTAGGGAAGGACTCCTGAGTAACACGTCACACCTCCGCTAGCAGCTGATTGGTTAATGAAACGTTTGGCGGCTGTGTTAGTGAAGTATTTTTTAAAAACGTTTTTTCTTCAATTTTGGGCTTGATATTTTATCCAATACTTTCGTGTCTCTATTCTTTACTGCTGTCAGAATCATTTCCGGGAAACCTACCCCCCCTGAGGTTAGAATATCTTTAAAGTTTTCTGAAAATGTCCACTGCGGCAAGGTCAAGGTCACAAGGTCAAATATGATGACCTCATCTGAAAGGTCTCATCACAAGGTATCCACATGCCAAGTATGAAAGCCCTAGCTCTGAGCAATCCAAAGTTATGGCCAAGGTTAACGTTTTTGTGGAGAAACCCACAGACGCACAGACGGACGGACGTACAGACAGACAGACGGACAGGTGAAAAACAATATACCCCCGGAATTGGGGGCATAAAAATATAAGTATTTTCATAATAATAAACCACTAACTGATTAATTTATAACTAAAACATTGAAGCTTATGTTGATATTAATTAATTGGTGAAATTAGATAGGTCCTGCTCTGACTTGAAACACTTCACAGTTCACAGTTTCCTTGAAATCAAGGTCACATGACCACTCTTATACATTCAAAGAAAAGCATTTGGAACAGCATTCAAATTTATATCATGTGGTCCAAGTATTCTCAAAACGACTTATTTCCTATTCAAGATGTTGTTACTAATTTGAACTTATTCTAATAAGATTACTTTTATATTTTATTTTGAGACATATTTAATTGGATAATTATAAAATAAGTAGAAATAATGCAAACGCGAGAGAAATTGAAGTTTGTAATTTAGCATAACTATTAATAACGTGTGTCATCATGAAAATATTATCGAGTGTTCATAGAGTCATACAAACAGTGTTTGAATACATAACGTCTCATGAAATAATATTGCCGATTTCATTGCCTGTAATTCGTTTTTTATAGGTTCATTTATTTTAAACTTCTATAATAGCTTTACCATATATTTTTATTGATCTATTTGTAGCACTATAATGTTTTATGACTGAAATAGTATAAATTTATCGAGATGCAACTATTCAACAAAAACTTAACCTGTAACAAATTCATGAATCACCGGTAGAGTTAAGTCACACACTCTGCCATGCTTATCTTTGACCAAATTTGTTTGAAATGCGATGTTAATGAAATCGTTTTTTTTGTAAATAATGTTTTTCACATGAATCACATCTTCGAATTCCAGGCACTAAATGACACTGAGAATATCAATTAAATATCTTATCGTAAGTGTTGTTTCTACCAACATTTAAAAATGCAGGAGATTTGTTTTATTCAAGAACCCAGTATTCCTTTAATTTTTAGCTCATCAGGCCTGAAAGGCCCGATGGGCTATGGCATGGCATGGTGTCAGGCGTCCGTCCGTCCATCCGTAAACTTTTTGCTTTTTCGACTTCTTCTCCAGAACCAATGACTCCACAGAGCTGAAATTGTATGTGCAGACTCCTTGGCCAATGGGGATTCTAAATTGTAGATTTCGTGACCCCATGACCCCAAATGGGGTCACAGGGGTCAATCCTTAAAAACCTATTTTCAATTTCTTCTCCAGTTCCAAAAGTTCTAGAGAGCTGAAAAGTTGTGTGCAGACTCCTTGGCCCATGGGGATTCTAAATTGTAGATTTCGTGACCCCATGACCCCAAATGGGGTTACAGGGGTCACATCCTTAGAAACCTATTTTCATCTTCTTCTCAAGTTCCAATAGTTCTAGAGAGCTGAAAAGTTGTGTGCAGACTCCTTGGCCAATGGGGATTCTAAATTGTAGATTTCGTGACCCCGTGACCCCAAATGGGGTCACAGGGGTCACATCCTTAAAAACCTATTTTCATCTTCTTCTCCAGTTCCAAAAGGTCAAGAGAGCTGAAAAGTTGTGTGCAGACTCCTTGGCCAATGGGGATTCTAAATTGTAGATTTCGTGACCCCACAACCCCAAAAACCTATTTTCATCTTCTTCTCCAGTTCCAAAAGGTCTAGAGAGCTGAAAAGTTGTGTATAGACTCTTTGGTCAAAGGTGATTCTTAATTGTAGGATTTTGCTATTTATATCTTCTGAGTGAGTGAGTTATCACTTAACGCCGCTTCTGCAGTATCGCAGCCATTTGCGGCTATATCTTCTGAACTGTGGGACATATTCTAATAGTTTTTATATCATTGTAAAGAGGAACAAATTGATTTCAAGTAAATATATAATTCGCAATATGTGCGCACAGGAATTAGGATTTCATAAAGCTGGAAATAAAGAAAAATTTGGATGGCTATAGAATTATAAGCAGAGGTCACATTGTAATAATTGTATCATTGTGAATCTTGTCTTCAAATCCATATACACATTGCAATTACAGGTTCCGAATTTACAATTTTAGATTAAAGACAATCTTTAGAAAGTAATGGAAAAAGTTTGGGAAAGGCAAACTTTAAATGGGTATAGAATTATAATTTGTGTATCATTGTAAAGACAAAATATCTTTGTGGGTTCTGAATTTACTATTTTATAAGGCCTGAATTAAAGTCAATCTTTAGATGGTAATAGAAAAAGTTTGGGACATGATAAAAAGTTCATTCAAAGTTTGGGATACGAATTGACCATTTGTGTATGAGATCCGCAAGGTAGAATTGTATATAACGCCCATATATAGTCCTTTTTCCCATATATAGTCCTTTTTCACAATGTAAAAGAGAGATTTATTTTTTTTAAAATGGGTACCTGAATTGCTGCCTGGGATATTCCGCCAGTGGTACAAATTACTGCCCGTGGCAAAATTGGGCTGCGAGCTAGAGGATCAGAATATTCTGCCATGTGGGCTAAAAGTGATAAAATATAATATCGCAACGTAAGGGTTAATGTTATTGTTAGTTTGTAAATTTATCTAGAACCTTTTAAGGCAAGATATTATCAAAAGCTACGTTCAGTGGAAAGGAAGCATGAGGTAATAGACTAGATGTTTCAATCCAAATTGGAGAATTCAAACCACTTATCATCCTTCCTGGCATTTGCCTTCATTCATAAGTGATAGAAAAGCTTTTTGAAAAGGTGCTGTATCCATGGCAACAATATTTTTTATGTTGAAATAGAAGGAGATTACATGTGAGTATTTAGTATAGCTTTTCTTGAGAAACAGTTTTGTATTTCATACCATATAAAATCTTTAAGTTCTAGTTACTGGGGTGACTTGGGGTTTAACAATGCCTGCAAGATTTTACCTCAATCATTACAGTTAATATTGTTACAGGAAGAAAGCTTGCAATACCCTTGTGAAACTTGAGAGTATTAACTGGAACCTGAAATCATTTATAGTCTGACAAAAAGAAATTCCCATTTCTCTAAGGCTTGATCTAGTTTCCAATATTTGATGTCACTAAACACTGGGCTACAGTGTATATAAAGTGTTTATCACACTCAGGCAAGCCTACTGTTTAAGCCACTGGCTTTATTTCTATTTCCTTATTAGATATTCAGAATGGTTTCCTACATTCTTTTAGCAGACAAGTTCCACAACTTATTACTTGCTAAGGCTACTTTTTTATGTTTCTTACATTTGATATAATTGACCAATGAGTCTGTACAGTTCTCTAGAGTAAATGGTTCTAGAGAAGAAGTTGAAAAAGTGAAAAGTTTACGGACAGGTGAACTGATGGAAGCCGGACACCATGTCATGCCATAAGCCCGTCGGACTTTTCAGGCTCAAAGAAGCTAAAAAGCCAATTGTTTCTGAACTGATTTCAAACAATTATTGGGAATTTACTCACTAGTGAGCTAACTGAGATTGAATTTCTATAGAACCATGGTCTAAAATAGTCAATTAGTGAAAAGGTTTATATAATATATACTTTAATTCCAAAAGAATTTAAGTGAAAGCAAATCAATTTGTTTTATTAATTACCTCCTTAAACATTTCATATTCACTTTCAGAAACACCATGGTACCTAATCAGTATTTGATAACAATTTCAATAATCTTCTTAAAATCTTCGTAAAGCACTTTCAACAATTCAGTCTTGTGCACAATGACGCTGAAACAGCAAGTAACGAATGATTGCAGGAAACAAAACCTTCCTCAAATTGTCAGTTTGCTGGCGGTAATAAAATTAAGGTAACCTCAAACCATCTGACAAAAGTTGAAATTTTTCTGTACATAGATGACCAAAATATAATTTTCTGATCCTTGCTTTGAACAGTAACAAATTTGGAATGGTTTTGGATTCAGATTCTCCATTTTTCAAGCTTTGGAGCAGTTTTATGAATAAGTTTCCCCTTGAGTGCCACTAAGCTGAATGGATGAACAATGATAATTTCAATTGACAGACTTTCTTCTGGGGTTTTGGAAAAAAACATCAGCAGAGATTTTCAAAAGATTACAGAAAAAAATCAAAATGGCATTTTTATTACATTCCTGCTGACACTGACAAACTATGTTGAGAATTTTTTTGTTCTCTTAAATAATATAAAGCGGCTTATCAATTACTTAATTTTATTAATTTAGTCATTTCTTATGTATTTTGTCAGACTGTTTTAAATTAATTTTCCGCAACATGGCATTTCGAAAATCAGTTTTCAATATTCTTTCATGAGATTAATTACTAAAAAAATATGAACAAAATTAAAACAGAATATTTCAGTTAAGATACATTCGCATGATGATTGGTTAAAGTTTGATTAAATTGAAAAATAGAACCATTCACTCTGTAGATCTGCAGGCTTTAAACAATAAACTAAGTAAGTTTAAAAATGTAAGATTTCCAGAAGCATTTATGAACCAGATACAAAATTTCAAGTACTTTACGAAATGGAGAAAAACTGTGCATATGATGCACTGTGATGTCCCCACTCCAACTTTCAATCCAACCATGTCCTCTTAACTTTATTTCTCACTTATACCAGAGACAATCCAAAAAGAACAATCCAAAAAGATTAATCTATTAGAATAAATGAACTTGTTTCCATGTAGCCTCTTAGTTCAAATTGTGTCTCTTTTCTGGCCTCTTTGTTTCCATGGAAACCAGAAGAAAAATTCAGAATGATTAAAGTAGCAAAAGGCTGGCAACATTCCATCTTTGAGTCTAAACACATACCAAGTCTCATTAAATAATACTGAATAGAGTTTGAGTTGGAGGTCGGAAAAGGTTTCTTATCCCTATATGCACTATTAGTTCAAACTGTTTCCATGGAAACCAGCAAAAATATAAAAATCAGAATAACCTAAATATAGTCGCAAGCGACGACAAACAGATTCAGCGCTTATGTTTAAAAATTTTTAATTAAGACATCTGTGCTATGACTTCTAAATGCCCTTCAAAGATTTGAACTAAAATATGGTTCAACCATATTTGATATTCCTTAATAACAAAAACAAAAGATCTATTATCAGAAGTTAAATCCTACTACCAAAATCTCTATACAAAGCAAGCATGTAGTGACATTGATCTAAATGGCCTATTTAAAGACTTTCCGTTCCAAAGTTAAGTGAAAATGAAACAAAAGATATCGATGGGGAACTCAAATATGACAAAGTTCTTGCCGCCTTAAAGAAAATGAAAAACAATAAAAGCCCTGGACCCTCCGGGTTCACAGCCGAATTCTATAAATTTTTCTGGATTGACCTTAACCCTTAACATGCGGGCGACGGAATTATCCGGGCGGGCTATAAGCGATTCCGAGGTGTCTGAATACGCATCCCGGATACAAGACTTAGAATAATTCACGGCTGTCTAAGTACTTTTCTATCCCCCATACCGGGTCACGAGTCGATTGTGTCCGCGACCCGACCCATGAGAATGGCTGTATTTACGCATCGCGACCCGACATGAGAATAAAGCTTTGTTCAGTGTGTGGTCGGAATATCAAGCAAAATTCACACCAATTTGCGTGTGCATTGTTGACCCGTAACGCATCGATAATTAGCTTTACAAAAGGCCAATTATGTCGGGCTTAGCCCCCGAAGCATTAATTCGCTTGAGGCTATTTTCACCCACGTGTTTGTATTGCGTCAGGTTTGCCTAGCCCGAGACTGCTATCTGCCTCGCATCTCGCGAGACGGGGAAAAAAATCGCTAACTCGCCTTACTCCCGCACTTCATATCATGTGAGCGAATTGTTTGTTTTCCAAAAAAAATACGGCAAAATAAAGGGGAAACAATGGACTACATTCCCATATAAATTTAGCAAATGTCAAAAAAATAATAAAGACACAGCAAGCGCCGTGGAAAAGGGCACGTTTACACCGACAATCCCTTTAACAATCGGCGATTTTCACAACTTGTTACACATTTATCACGGCTAAAATACTGAATGCATTTTCATGATTTTTATATCACAATAAACCAAAAAGAATAATCTTTTATTCTATATAAAATGCGCATAATTATTTCACAGAAATAAAGATACAATTTTACCTTTCTGAGAGGCATGTGAAACCAAACGGCACACAAACTAATCAACATATTTTCATCAGTTATGGTTCGAGGTTAGCTTTTATTTGAAAGGTAAAACAACATAACCATATTAGGGTTGACATGTGCTTATTTGTCAACTGGTTCGAGATTATGATTTCTTGGAAAAGTGCGATGAACGACCGTTCGCAATGCCGCATACATGTTGTAAGTATTTACGATTTTATTGGTGGAAATAAAGACAAACTTTACATAGCTATAGAATTATAACCAAAGGTCGCATTCTAATAATTTTTATATCATTGTGAAGCTAGACATCTTGTCTTCAATTCCGTATATAAATGGAATTTTTTTCGTTTCGTATTTATGATGTTACGAGGCCCGAATTAAAGACAATCTTTCGAAAGTAATAGAATAAAAACGAAAAAACATAGAAAATTCATTCAAAGTTTCGGGTGTGAATTAGCCATTTGTGTACGGGTGTCGCTACTTGAATTTGTATTGAACGCCCGTATATAGTCCTTATTCGCCATGTAGATGCGGTATATTTTGTAAAAACGATACCGGAATCGCCGCCTGGAAATTCCGCCAGCAGAGCTAGTTAGTGCCAAAGCCCAAACTACTGCTGCGAGCTGCGAGCCTGTAAATTCCGCCACAGGGGCTAAAAATGGTAAAATATATATACGCAACGTAAGGGTTAATGAAAGCTTGTTAAGATCTCTAAACTCCGCGTTCCAAAAGGGAGAGCTTTCAGTAAGTCAAAAGCAAGGTCTAATAACATGCGTTCCAAAAAAAGGCAAGGCAAAAGAGTTTCTTAAAAATTGGAGACCAATATCTCTCTTAAACGTTTCATATAAAATAGCTTCAGCAACAATTGCAAAAACAGTACTCCTGACAATAATAAATGAAGATCAGAAAGGTTTCATGTCGGAACGATATATCGGTGAATGTATGTGCATGGTTAATAAATCTTGAAAGCATGGAGATACCGGGTCTATTACTATTAATAGACTTTGAAAAAGCATTCAACTCAGTCGATTGGTTATTTATTTAAAAAACCCTAACCTTTTTCAGTTTTGGTCCATCAATCCAATGATGGATTGAATTATATTATACACATATCCAATCCAGTGTAATAGTAAACAGCTTCTCATCGGACTTCTTTGAACTTACAAGAGGATGCAGGCAGGGTGACCCGTTATCTGCCTACATTTTCATAATTTGTGCTGAAGTGCTAAGTATAATGTTGCGAAATAATAAGAATATCAAGGGAATAATGATAGGCAACACTGAATACCTAATATTGCAATTTGCTGACGACACATCTCTCGTACTTGACGGAACTGAAAAATGTCTTTAACATACTCTCAAAACCCTAAATGAATTCGCATCATTAGATAAATACAAGCAAGACGCAAGTCATATGGATAGGAGCATCAAAACACTCACAGAATATCTTATGTAAAAATTATAAACTAGACTGGAATCAACGAGCCTTCACTATCCTTGGCATAACCTTCACACACAACCTGGCTGAAATGGTGGAAAGGAATTACAAGGACAAACTAAAAATGATCAGAATTATAATGAATCAATGGTTAGGAAGAGATCTCACTCCCCTGGGAAGAAATACAGTTTTAAAAGTCTGATCCTTCCGAAATTAAATCATCTCTTTTCAATTCTCCCGAACCCAAGTGATAAGATCGTCAATTTTATATGGCGAAACAAACCAGACAAGATAAGTCGTAACGAAATTACACAATCACACAAAGATAGTGGAATAAGAGTACAAAACATAAAAAACACAATTTTGGCACAGAAAATAGCATGGATTAAAAGATTGTTCAAATTACAAGATGGTAATAAGATGAAACAACTATATATAAACAATGTAGCACCTAAATCTGAGTATTATTGCCTAAAATCACTAAAGTATATTGAAGATAAGATCCTTACACCGCGGACTAACTCTTTCTGGTGCGATGTGCTTAGAGCATGGGGCCTATATATCAGCAACAAAGGCTCAACGGTTAACAATTTAAAC
The DNA here is from genome assembly GCA_936450465.1 of Gibbula magus. Taxonomy (NCBI): domain Eukaryota; kingdom Metazoa; phylum Mollusca; class Gastropoda; order Trochida; family Trochidae; genus Gibbula; species Gibbula magus. Next base: position 25,679,393 of record OW388300.1, read on the forward strand.
AAGTTTTTATCGCAACCAATTTGGTGTAATGAAAATATTAAAGTTGGCAAACAGGAAATATGTTATAAACATTACATTGAACGCGGAATAGTATTTATAAATGATATCTTGGATGACCAAGGAGATTTAAAAAATTTCGAAACATTTACTAATTCCTACAAATGCATAACAAACTTTTTAGAATATGCCGGTATAGTAAATTCGGTTAAAGCCTATATTATGAACAAAAACCTCGATTTATCCAAAAAACACCTCCCCAATCCCATCCTGCCATACTTCATAAGAGACATTGTAAATCCAACTAAAGGATGCAGATCTTTCTATGACATCTTACAAAACTCTTCAAATTGCAATAAATATAAATACAGACAGAAGTGGGAAAATGACAATTACTACAGACGATTGGACCGAAATAAATAACACACCATTCTCATCACATCTTGACACAAAGCAGATTTGGTTTCAATACTCCATCATACATAGAATTCTCCCATTGAATGATCTTCTATTTAAAATGAAACTGAACGACACAAACAAATGCACCTTCTGTAATGAATCTGAAACTTTAGTACATATGTTCTATGATTGCTCGATAGTGAATAACATTTGGGGTAGACTTAAAACATGGATAGAGCAAACAACAGACTCTACATTGAACTTCTCAAAACGCAACATATCTCTCGGATATCCCGAAAGACGAAATATGGTTCTAAACCTTATTATAACAACAGTTAAGTATAACATATACATATCAAAGTTAAAGGGTTCTTTACCGCAAATCAATTTAATAAAACAAGCCTTAAAAAATGTATATGAGATTGATAAACTCATATGTTACCCTAAATGCAATTACTCAAAATTCATGAAATTCTGGTCTATATGCCATAATCTGTTTCAAGACTAAAATACACTGCAACTTCGGTGAATGTATGATGCCAGGAAAAAAGAACTTGTGAACTTATATACTTTTTGTGAACTTTATGTGAAATTATGTTTGCAGTTGGTCTGTACCAATATTTATAAATGCTTATATGTTGTTGACCTTTGTATTATGAATAAGATATGTATTATATGAAGAAGACAAATATTTTATGGATGATCAACTTCTTTATTAACAATAGCGACGTTTCGATATAGATCCTTATACCGTTATCAAGCCAAGTAATTTTTAAAAACCTTTCTCCAAACTCTTTCTTGAGGAAGTTGAGGAAAAGATTGTAGAAGGAATGGCTCCTTTCTAAATGAATACATAGAGGAATGTCACCCATCACAACAGTATTATCAGTAGTCTCAATAGTTATATTCTGTCTATGACGTCACCAACCTACTTGGGCATGCGCAGTAGAGCCAGCTTCGCGCATCTGGTTAAGGACCTTTTTACGATTGAGGTCTTCAGATTATTAGATCTTCAAGACGAAAGTCATGAAGACCTATTGTAATTATCCGAGTTTTCCTTCTTCTTATTATTAAGGATTAATTCAGCCCTGTTGGGCTGAATCCTTATTGAGATTGGCGTGTTTTATTAGGGAACAGGTCAAAAGGGCCGCATGACAAAAGGGCAGCAAAATGGAAAAGTAAAAAGGGCCACAAACCCCTAGTCAAAAGGGCCCCACCAAAAAGTCAAAATGGCCGCATCAAAAAGTCAAATGGGCCGCATATATAAAATCAATAATACTATCTTTTTTTTAGAATAATACATTAATACGTTTAGATATTTGACAGAAAATAAGGACAATGAAATGAATAGAAGTATGTGGTTGTTATTTCTTTCATCATAGGAACAAAGTAAATTGCAGAGATGTGTCACAATAAACTATGGAAATTATAGTGATACACAGAAACACATATTTATTATTTACAATAAACACCAGGAGAATGGGTCTGTAATATATGATGTAGTTGCATGTTATGTACACAAGTAAGTACACACTTGAATGCAAATTTGTTCATGACTGACTTACTGTTTAATTTCATGTGATTCTATACAAAGAGATGAACAAAAGTCTTGAAATGAGCCTGAGTTGTGACTAGGATTCATCACCCCTGGGGCAAATCAGGAGTTTAACTGTTAATTAGTGCTACTAACTGGTTGATTTCTTTAAAGCAGTAATTACATGTTAATTTCTTAGTTTGTGAGATTCATATTGATGACAAATTATTATATTTGGAAGAAACATTTATATTGAGGTTTTAGATAAAGGATTTCTGCTCAGGTTTAAATCTGGAATACTTTTATTGAAATAATTATTTTGATGATTTCAATGATACTGAGAGTATTTATGAGACATTTCAAATATAAGAAGGTTTTTGAAACAATTTGCATGTGGCTTTGGTTTACAGTGTGTGAATCTATCCAAACAAGATTTGTTGAGTAGTTTTCTAGATACTTCTGGCTGATATAGTTATACCATTACCAGTTATTCTGTCTCATGTACAAAGGTCAATTTCGGCCACCTTGAGTTTACATAATTAGAACAACATTAGATAATAAATCATTCATGGACTGAGGTACAGAACCAGTGACTATTTTATATATGAATTTATGTATGTGTAATCTGGGGAAATAATCTCAACCATTTTATAACTATCTCTTTCTATGCCTGTTGTAATCTTTTGGAATAACATAATAAAGCATTTTTTAAAATGACCTTAAAACACTCAGTGGGGAATGAATGCAATTTATTCTTTTAATAAATTTGATTTATATATGTATTGCAAAGTACTGTTTTAAATCTATTAATATTAATTTTATCTATGTGGCCCATTTGACTTTTTGATGCGGCCTTTTTGACTTTTTGGTGGGGCCCTTTTGACTAGGGGTTTGCGGCCCTTTTGACTTTCTTGCGGCCCTTTTGACTTTTCCGTTTTGCGGCCCTTTTGACATGCGGCCCTTTTGACTAGGACCCTATTATTATTATTTCAAAATACTTTGACCATCTTTTTAGCGCAAACAACTGAATCAAATGCAACCGAATTTTGCAGGCTGGTAACCCCTGCCCTGGAGTCGAAAATGTCCTATTTTGGGCCCAATCAGCCCAGCCATTAAAGGTCCAGTTCGAATCTAAACATCGATTTTTAACATGGGAGAAATTTCCAATATGCATCTAGAGACTTGCAACTTTTTTCAAAAGATGCGCAATAACACTGTGAGCAAAAAAGTAAATCATGACGAATTTGTAGGTCACATGGTTTCGCCGCCATCTTGAAATTGGTGAACTTTCGCGCTTTTGAGGGTACGCGTCTTCAAAAATCTTCTCCTAAATAACGGCAATACATACAGACACATATAGTATAGCTCATTCGGAAGCTGAAGCATTGCTGTTTATATGAATCTATAAACCGAAACTCTACATCTAACCGTTTGCGGGTTACAGCATCTTAAACATTGACCTTTTCGAGAAAGCGATTTGCAGCACACATCTTCAAGAATGAAGATTTGGTCAAGATATAACAAGACCGAATGCACATGTACATGCAAAAGGCATATTTCCAATCAACTACGACAGCGTGACCAGCAAATAAAGCTTGCTTGCTTGTCGAGTCGAGTCTTTGAATATGTAATTGGAGAAATGAGAAAGTTAGTCCTGACCATGCAGCAGATTTGACTCGGGTGGGTGTGAAAGCCCCTTTAAGGCATTTTTTTTACTTCAACTGTCGCACTATTTCAACTTTCAAACATGCACTCCCTCTCATCTGGATAGTTCAGACATTGTGGTATTTGATTTTGTTGCAAAATCGCAAAGGAAAATTTCACAAACAACTTTGGCTGCAGAAAGCAACAGTCACCATCAACGTTTCTCCTACGTTTTTGACTCCAAACTAACTACACATTGCCTTCTAAGGCCCCACTCACACCCTCACTGACAACGTTTCTCATTTCAGTTTGATTTCACAATGTTAAGGATATTGCTACCAAGGACTACAGATACAAAATCATTTTATTATCGCTGGCGACTATATTTATTATTTGTACATTTTTGTATCTCCCATTGAAGTCAAAACTTCAAACCTCAATACCTCGAAAACTTATCAAGATAATTTCATAAAACTTCACCAAAATGTGGGCAACACCATTCCCCATCGATTAGGCCTATAGCTGTTTTCGGCCGTAATAATATTTTTTTTGCTATTTCGAGAAAACTGAAAATTTTGTGAACTTTTGCGGTTTTGAGGGTGCACATCTACAAAAATCTTCTTCTAAATAACGGCAACACATAAAGACACATATTGTAGCTCATTTGGAAGCTGAAATATTGCTGTTTATATGAATCTATCAACCTCAGCTTAATATCTAACCGTTTCCGGATGACACCATTTTGAAAATTGAACATTTTCAAAAAGTGATTTTAGGCCTTTGACTTGAAAGGGACATAACTTTCTTCTGAGAGAACTTAGGTAAAAGGTACTTATTGTCATCTCTTTCTTATAACTAGATTTACAATTCCATAACATATCATTATCATATAAAAGTTGATAGTTCGGGAACAATTTGGGCATTTGCGAAAATAATTGAAATTTTGTGATTGAGCATTTTCGAGGCGTATAATATTTGGAGAATTTTCAATCACAAACCACTGAAGATAGCAACAGGTTTAATAGCTAATTTTTAAGTGGAAACATCATTTATTAAGGACAATATTTTTCAAGCATGTATCTGTCATTGTTTACGTGTGACATGTCATAGAAGATTGTTATTTTTAAAAAATCGCCATTTTCAGCAAAGTTCAAAGGATCATAAGTGCTTAACTAATTACGGTACTGACATTGTAGTGACACCTGCGGATGTACAATTTCAAGTACAACAACTTTTCTGTTGAACCCTTTCATCAAAAAGTTGACAGTTAAGCTCCGAACATCACAAACGTTGTCATGGGGTCCAAATTTAAGCATTTTTGAGTATTTTATTGAATATTCATAGGAACGTAACGCATTAACTATGTATGTAATCTAAATAATGATGACATCTACTCATGTGGAAATCAAAGCTCATTTGCTATGTTATACCTTAGTATGAAAATATTAACCATATTCTCTTAATCGTGAGAAACATCATGTAGGAGGCCATTAATTAATATGCAAGTTTTCCATTTTCGGAGGGGTACTTCCTTTGAAGAATTTTTATTAAAAAACTACTGAAGATAGAGACACGTTTGACAGCTCGTTTTAAAGCAGAAATTGATGAATAACCTAGAGTCCAGCATGGAGGTCATGGTCAAGCAGAAGTCTTGAAGACCTAAGTACTGCCGCGGCAGTCCTAGTTTAGAGTTGAAAGTATTGTCTGTTTGAATAAATTGATTAAAATAGAATACACAACGGATTTAGAAGTTCTTCAACGGTGTTAGTATCTACATCAAAAAGTGGCATTCCTTGCAATAAATTAAAGAAGTTGACAATCCATACATTTTGGTTTTCTTTCATCTCTAAACTTCTAAAATGCCTCTCAAAGAAATAATGAAGATGTTATTAGAAAATCTTGCTTTTTTATTTAATTTATGGCTGTTTGTATCAATGTGAAGAGAAAACTGTGAACATGAGCTTCAAAATGTGAGAACCGTAGAAAGGTCTAATGTTGCTATGTCATTTACGTGCATGGTACACCCACCTTTTCTCGGTAGAAATGTATGTCTAGTAGATAAAATTGCAAACCTTATGTTACTCCTACAATCAAGATGAAACTTCTCCTGCACTTGTTTTTAGCCCCATATGCACAAAATAATAATTCATGAAATTGGCCTTTTTTACCAATTATACAGCTTCTGTTATTGACATGATCAATGAGGTCGTTCAGTCTATTGGAAGTCTAATGAATGACTGACTAATTCTGGACAATGTCTTGAATCATATGAAAATGGTTGATTCAATCTGCTCATCAGATCCCTCATGCCTGTATGTTATCGCTGTGGATCAGTGCTCAAGATATTAATGTTGTTGCACAGACTGGCCTCAGATCAATGCTCAAGATATTAATGTTGTTGCACAGACTGGCCTCAGACCAGTGCTCAAGATATTAATGTTGTTGCACAGACTGGCCTCAGATCAATGCTCAAGATATTAATGTTGTTGCACAGACTGGCCTCAGATCAGTGCTCAAGATATTAATGTTGTTGCACAGACTGGCCTCAGACCAATGCTCAAGATATTAATGTTGTTGCACAGACTGGCCTCAGACCAATGCTCAAGATATTAATGTTGTTGCACAGACTGGCCTCAGATCAGTGCTCAAGATATTAATGTTGTTGCACAGACTGGCCTCAGATCAGTGCTCAAGATATTAATGTTGTTGCACAGACTGGCCTCAGACCAGTGCTCAAGATATTAATGTTGTTGCACAGACTGGCCTCAGATCAGTGCTCAAGATATTAATGTTGTTGCACAGACTGGCCTCAGATCAATGCTCAAGATATTAATGTTGTTGCACAGACTGGCCTCAGATCAGTGCTCAAGATATTAATGTTGTTGCACAGACTGGCCTCAGACCAGTGCTCAAGATATTAATGTTGTTGCACAGACTGGCCTCAGATCAATGCTCAAGATCTTAATGTTGTTGCACAGACTGGCCTCAGATCAATGCTCAAGATATTAATGTTGTTGCACAGACTGGCCTCAGATCAATGCTCAAGATATTAATGTTGTTGCACAGACTGGCCTCAGATCAATGCTCAAGATATTAATGTTGTTGCACAGACTGGCCTCAGATCAGTGCTCAAGATATTAATGTTGTTGCACAGACTGGCCTCAGATCAGTGCTCAAGATATTAATGTTGTTGCACAGACTGGCCTCAGATCAATGCTCAAGATATTAATGTTGTTGCACAGACTGGCCTCAGATCAATGCTCAAGATATTAATGTTGTTGCACAGACTGGCCTCAGATCAGTGCTCAAGATATTGATGTTGTTGCACAGACTGGCCTCAGATCAATGCTCAAGATCTTAATGTTGTTGCACAGACTGGCCTCAGATCAATGCTCAAGATATTAATGTTGTTGCACAGACTGGCCTCAGATCAATGCTCAAGATATTAATGTTGTTGCACAGACTGGCCTCAGATCAATGCTCAAGATATTAATGTTGTTGCACAGACTGGCCTCAGATCAATGCTCAAGATATTAATGTTGTTGCACAGACTGGCCTCAGATCAGTGCTCAAGATATTAATGTTGTTGCACAGACTGGCCTCAGATCAATGCTCAAGATCTTAATGTTGTTGCACAGACTGGCCTCAGATCAGTGCTCAAGATATTAATGTTGTTGCACAGACTGGCCTCAGATCAGTGCTCAAGATATTAATGTTGTTGCACAGACTGGCCTCAGATCAATGCTCAAGATATTAATGTTGTTGCACAGACTGGCCTCAGATCAATGCTCAAGATCTTAATGTTGTTGCACAGACTGGCCTCAGATCAATGCTCAAGATCTTAATGTTGTTGCACAGACTGGCCTCAGATCAATGCTCAAGATATTAATGTTGTTGCACAGACTGGCCTCAGATCAATGCTCAAGATATTAATGTTGTTGCACAGACTGGCCTCAGATCAATGCTCAAGATATTAATGTTGTTGCACAGACTGGCCTCAGATCAATGCTCAAGATATTAATGTTGTTGCACAGACTGGCCTCAGATCAATGCTCAAGATATTAATGTTGTTGCACAGACTGGCCTCAGATCAATGCTCAAGATATTAATGTTGTTGCACAGACTGGCCTCAGATCAATGCTCAAGATCTTAATGTTGTTGCACAGACTGGCCTCAGATCAATGCTCAAGATATTAATGTTGTTGCACAGACTGGCCTCAGATCAGTGCTCAAGATATTAATGTTGTTGCACAGACTGGCCTCAGATCAATGCTCAAGATATTAATGTTGTTGCACAGACTGGCCTCAGACCAGTGCTCAAGATATTAATGTTGTTGCACAGACTGGCCTCAGATCAGTGCTCAAGATATTAATGTTGTTGCACAGACTGGCCTCAGATCAGTGCTCAAGATATTAATGTTGTTGCACAGACTGGCCTCAGATCAATGCTCAAGATATTAATGTTGTTGCACAGACTGGCCTCAAACCAATGATTACACTACATTAAATCAACCATTGTGAGAACCTTTATGTACTATAGTTTTGCTAATCATAAAACATGTTCACAAAATGGTGACATTATTACTGATAGTGTTTGCCAAAGTTAAGTATCAACATCAGATTTCTGATGAATGACACAAACTTTTAGACTTTTAACATTTCATTTTTATTTGTACAAACAATATTGCTAAATTAGTTGCATACGTATATGTATACATCATCCTCATGTCGGATCATGGTTCAAATATGGCAGGGATAAAAAAGTCCAACCTCACATACTAACACTAACCTAAAAAAAATCACTGAAAAGTCTATAACTTGTCTCTTTTTAAAACCTCCATACCAACTTAAAAAATAACAAGAAGACATAGTCATCGCCAGACCTAATTAATAGGAACAAGGGCAATAATTCAAGAAGAAATATTGTGCACTTCTCATTTTCATTCCATCAAGGTATCAATTTCCCCAAGCCACACAACTGATTTGATTTTAAACAGTTTCTGAGAAAAGCTATCCCCTTTGAAGATACATGGGACAGAGATGAAAAAAAAGATCAAGGGTAATAACTGCGAAAAAAATAATTCGTTAATTAGTCACTTTAATAAAAGGACTTTTGACATTGGATTTCCAAATTTCACTTTGATTTCTATTACCAATATAGTCTTTATTAGCTTATCAATCCTTCTTTCAGCAACAGCTCCTGAAAATAGAATACAGACGTCAACAATCTTGTCAGATATATATTAGTTGTTATCAAATAGGGACTTGTGACATCAGACTTCCTACAATGCCACGAAGCCAAGGCTCATGGGATTGCTGGCAGACGTCAGCCATCTGGTCAGTGATGGTCAAAGGTGAAATACCTATCAACCACCAATCTGACAGACACGATTTGGGAATTTGCAAGCCATCCATCTAGATCCCAAAAGCTCTTCGTTAATGGCAAAGTTCACTAAGTCAATACTCGGAATGAGTGTGGTTATTAGAAGACACCAAGGTCGCACACCATCAAGCTTGATGGATTTAGAAAAAATGTTGGACTGTCATAGGGTAATTAAATGAAGAGTAGTCACCCATATATGTCACTGGAATTATGGTAAACATTTTGAAATATGTTGGAAGAAGGTTTATGTTTTGTCCATGATGTTATGTTTTAATGTGAAATATAGAATGTTAGAGTGATATTGTGCAAAGTGCAGCTCAACTTGTATATCTGGGAAATACATTTATACAATAACACTTAACAAAAACAAAGCTGATCTACTATAGAGACTTACAGTAATACCATATATATGTAATCAAGGTCAATACTATACTGTAACACCAGGTCTTATGTAAACTATGATAAATAGGACTTATTGACGTCCAATTAACTATATATGTACGTGTGCATGAAGGTGATGTTGTATTTGACTAGCTAAGTGAGAATATGTGGTAGCGAGTTTCACTAAGACTATCTTGAACTTTGAACTAATTGACCATGTTTACATAATGAACCTTCGTCAGTGTGTACAACAGGTTCGCCTGTTGCTCCAGGAATAATTGCTCAATCTTTCTCAACATGTGTGCGGATCAACCTTCAACTTTATTTGAAGTCAATAAACCATCATTTCCTTCTTCCAAACGAATGTGAATTATAATGACTTGAGAGCAAAGTGATAGCGATAAAACTATGGGCGTAGCCATGTTTGTTTACAAAGGAAGAGGCTCGCTTATCTCAACTTAGTTAGTTAGCATTACGTTAGGATAAGCGAGTCCCAAATTGACTTATGGGTCAGGGACCATCTCGAAACATGAATTTAGAATATCGGCCACTATCACTGTCCCTTCGACAATGTAAGTCATTCAACGTTCACTTGCACAAAATTAATTCATAACAATCAGAAAACACACTTGGAAGACAAAACATACTAGGATATTAAACTTCTATAAGATTTATTTGCAAGACACAAAATATATGCATACATGAGGTTCACAAACAACGCTGTGATGGATCTAAGTGACGCCAAGTCTACGTACTAAACTATAAAGAACTCAGAAACTCGTTAAAACTCGTAATATATTTCCCAGACTACTTTGAGAACTTAGACAAATTAAACTTATGGGAACTTATAATAATTCCGATTAAATCGTAACTTAGAAACCTAACCAAAACCATAACCATAACCATAACCAGAGAGGCATACCTTTCTTACGAAAGGGGAGTTGCTTCCTGAAACCAAAGCTGAAACAAAGTGGAGCAAACTCGAACTCAAGGCTGGCCTGGCCCCCTTATATATCCTTTGGCCCGACGCCCATCACCCGTGGTTAGGCCCACGCAAGAAATGACGTCACTTCCCTAATGATGCTGAAAGATAGCGGCAACTGATCGAGCGCATTGACTTAGAATAGATTCTTTACGCAATAACATTTATTAAAATGAAGTAGTGGCTATACTTATACCAAAATACGATGCACAAAAGTTATTTCTTTAATTCTATTAAAGGTAATTTACAGATGACATTACGAATTTGGAATATAATTTACAAAAGTCACTGCAATTCCAAAACACAAACTGCTAAAAATTACAATATAACTATACATTCGATCAGCGCATTTGCCTTACATTATCCCAAAGTATCCTTACCCCCTATTTCTTCCAATACTATAGAGACTTACAGTAATACCATATATTTGTAATTAAGGTCAATACTATACTATAGAGACTTACAGTAATACTGTATATATGTAATTGAGATCAATACTATACTATAGAGACTTACAGTAATACTGTATATATGTAATTGAGATCAATACTATACTATAGAGACTTACAGTAATACTGTATATATGTAATTGAGATCAATACTATACTATAGAGACTTACAGTAATACCGTATATATGTAATTGAGGTCAATACTATACTATAGAGACTTACAGTAATACCGTATATATGTAATTGAGATCAATACTATACTATAGAGACTTACAGTAATACTGTATATGTGTAATTGAGGTCAATACTATACTATAGAGACTTACAGTAATACCGTATATATGTAATTGAGGTCAATACTATACTATAGAGACTTACAGTAATACCGTATATATGTAATTGAGATCAATACTATACTATAGAGACTTACAGTAATACCGTAGATATGTAATTGAGATCAATACTATACTATAGAGACTTACAGTAATACTGTATATATGTAATTGAGGTCAATACTATACTATAGAGACTTACAGTAATACCGTATATATGTAATTGAGGTCAATACTATACTATAGAGACTTACAGTAATACCGTAGATATGTAATTGAGATCAATACTATACTATAGAGACTTACAGTAATACTGTATATATGTAATTGAGATCAATACTATACTATAGAGACTTACAGTAATACCGTATATATGTAATTGAGATCAATACTATACTATAGAGACTTACAGTAATACCGTATATATGTAATTGAGATCAATACTATACTATAGAGACTTACAGTAATACCGTATATATGTAATTGAGATCAATACTATACTATAGAGACTTACAGTAATACCGTATATATGTAATTGAGATCAATACTATACTATAGAGACTTACAGTAATACCGTATATATGTAATTGAGATCAATACTATACTATAGAGACTTACAGTAATACCGTATATATGTAATTGAGATCAATACTATACTATAGAGACTTACAGTAATACTGTATATATGTAATTGAGATCAATACTATACTATAGAGACTTACAGTAATACCGTATATATGTAATTGAGATCAATACTATACCATAGAGACTTACAGTAATAAAGGTATACAGCTTTACTATAGTCTCTATAGTGATGTGCAGCGCAATGCTAACATAGTACAGTTAAAGATATAAAGCTTTATTATAGTCTCTATAGTGATGTGTAGCGCAATGCTAACATAGTACAGTTAAAGGTATACATTTTTACTATAATCTCTATAGTGATGTGCAGCGCAATGCTAACATAGTACAGTTAAAGATATACAGCTTTACTAGAGTCTCTATAGTGATGAGCAGCGCAATGCTAACATAGTACAGTTAAAGGTATACAGCTTTACTATAATCTCTATAGTGATGTGCAGCGCAATGCTAACATAGTACAGTTAAAGATATACAGCTTTACTATAGTCTCTATAGTGATGTGCAGCGCAATGCTAACATAGTACAGTTAAAGGTATACAGCTTTACTATAGTCTCTATAGTGATGTGTAGCGCAATGCTAACATAGTACAGTTAAAGGTATACAGCTTTACTATAGTCTCTATAGTGATGTGTAGCGCAATGCTAACATAGTACAGTTAAAGGTATACAGCTTTACTATAGTCTCTATAGTGATGTGCAGCGCAATGCTAACATAGTACAGTTAAAGGTATACATTTTTACTATAGTCTCTATAGTGATGTGCAGCGCAATGCTAACATAGTACAGTTAAAGGTATACATTTTTACTATAGTCTCTATAGTGATGTGCAGCGCAATGCTAACATAGTACAGTTAAAGATATATAGCTTTACTATAGTCTCTATAGTGATGTGCAGCGCAATGCTAACATAGTACAGTTAAAGATATACAGCTTTACTATAGTCTCTATAGTGATGTGCAGCGCAATGCTAACATAGTACAGTTAAAGATATACAGCTTTACTATAGTCTCTATAGTGATGTGCAGCGCAATGCTAACATAGTACAGTTAAAGGTATACATTTTTACTATAGTCTCTATAGTGATGTGCAGCGCAATGCTAACATAGTACAGTTAAAGATATACAGCTTTACTATAGTCTCTATAGTGATGTGCAGCGCAATGCTAACATAGTACAGTTAAAGATATACAGCTTTACTATAGTCTCTATAGTGATGTGTAGCGCAATGCTAACATAGTACAGTTAAAGGTATACAGCTTTACTATAGTCTCTATAGTGATGTGCAGCGCAATGCTAACATAGTACAGTTAAAGGTATACAGCTTTACTATAGTCTCTATAGTGATGTGCAGCGCAATGCTAACATAGTACAGTTAAAGGTATACAGCTTTACTATAGTCTCTATAGTGATGTGTAGCGCAATGCTAACATAGTACAGTTAAAGATATACAGCTTTACTATAGTCTCTATAGTGATGTGTAGCGCAATGCTAACATAGTACAGTTAAAGGTATACAGCTTTACTATAGTCTCTATAGTGATGTGTAGCGCAATGCTAACATAGTACAGTTAAAGGTATACATTTTTACTATAGTCTCTATAGTGATGTGCAGCGCAATGCTAACATAGTACAGTTAAAGATATATAGCTTTACTATAGTCTCTATAGTGATGTGTAGCGCAATGCTAACATAGTACAGTTAAAGATATACAGCTTTACTATAGTCTCTATAGTGATGTGCAGCGCAATGCTAACATAGTACAGTTAAAGATATATACCGTATATTACCGGGTATAAGTCGACCCCGCGTATAAGTCGACCCCCTTTCTCAACTGCCCAAATACTTGTCAAAACCCTATATCTCATGTATAAGTCCACCCCCCTTTTACCACTTGCTGACTGACACAGAGTGACAAGTCGACATGCACAGGAGTCAACACAGCGGCGATTGGTAAGCAGTGATGTCGATCGACTTTATTAAATGATAATTTATTTTTCAGACGTTGTAAACAACCAATAAAAAAATACAACTTGTGACTCACGGTGTCTGTTATTATTTGTTTCAATCAAATTACATTTTCCTCTCATCAAGCCGAATAAACTACGACCAACATGTTCACAAAACTTTATTAGATAACCGGTGAATAGTTAAATTGTTACCTAGTAGAAAAGGACGTAAAAAGACATTGCTTTTACTTTTGAGATGAGAAGTGACAGGCTTTAATTACTGTTAATTACTATCAATTAATGTTAATTAAACATCAAAGCTTAGATAATTACCGGATGCGCTAATGAATCACTGCCCTGACTGGCAATTAACAAATCTATTCACACGTACGTCTGTCTATTTTTCATGAGTATCTATCTCGCATGTCACCGGCTTCTATGTAGAATCTCATTGGTCCACGTGACCTTATCGGGTCACACGACTTGCATCAAGGCTAGATATCGATCGATGTTTGTCAGGTAATAGTGAAGATTATAATATAAACTTTAATGAACTTTCGTGATTGAAATGTTATTTTTTATTCATATATCACGCTATATTTGTATTTTAAAAAGACAACAATAAAGCATATGTTTTTTATTCAATGATTTTAATATTGACTGGACATCGATGTTTGTGAATTGTTTCCGGTGTAAACATCGTCCGTTCGACTTGTTGGGCTGGCAGATACTTACCTGGCCTCTAGATTTTTGGGGCTGAAACATAGACCCTGTGTATAAGTCGACCCCCCTCCTTGACCCCCTAATTTTTGGTATCAAATTCTCGACTTATACCCGGTAATATACGGTAGCTTTACTATAGTCTCTATAGTGATGTGCAGCGCAATGCTAACATAGTACAGTTAAAGATATACAGCTTTACTATAGTCTCTATAGTGATGTGCAGCGCAATGCTAACATAGTACAGTTAAAGATATACAGCTTTACTATAGTCTCTATAGTGATGTGCAGCGCAATGCTGTTGTAGTGATTTCAAAACTCCTGACCTTGACCTTTGACCTTGAATGTGAAATGTCAAAATAATTCCCCAGGGGTATAAGTAAGAAGTTATGTATATGAGTTCTCAAAACCTTCTAGGAAAAAGGTTATAGCCAATACAAAACAAGCCAACGCCAGCGACGGAAACTGCTCAAAAACTTATAGCAGCCCCGACGTACATGTCACTTTTTATGAGTTTTAATGATGATACTTTCATACCTTTTTTTGCCAGGAGATAGTTATGTGATCATCCTTAATTTTCTCCAGCATTAAATCATTTACTAATATCTAAACAATACTAAATTCATATCTTTTATACTTTCAGACGGATAATTTTTTAAAGAAGGGGACCACACTTTCTACCAAGACGTGTTGCTCAGAGTCTGTTCCTATGTACGTGCCAGGGTCGGATATAACCACAATGGTCTTAGATACTGCTAAAAACCCTTTTGATGAATTTCGCCCTGAAGTGGGCACATCCACTGCAACGTCTATATACCTGGAATGGACGCTGGAGGACTATGTGACACCGTTCATTCAGGGATTCCAGGTGCACTACCAGAAAGTGGCCAGCAGCTATGTTCAGTACAGCAACATGCTGCCCGCAACATCCAACGGATATAATATCAAAAACCTTGTGGCTGATACTTATTACAAAGTATGTGTTGTTCTCTACCGCAATGACACAGTGTCACTGCTACGTCAGTGTGTGGATGCCAACACTACAAGCTGGCACATACCTGTCTCTATAGGAAGCAGTATAGGTGCAATACTGGCGCTCTCAATTATAGTGTTGATCGTTCTCTTGGCACGATGTCCATCGCTAATACGCAAACAACGTCAGGTTGCGTCGGATTCAAGTAAATATGACAGCATGTCATCACATTTCCATGATGACCATTTTGAAATGAGTGACACAACGATGCATGGACCTGACCAGGATGACGAATTGACTTCAGAACATAAAGTTCACGTGCACGTATTTGACGATGGTTCGAGTCGTGATCACTCCCTCGATCGTAAACATCGACCCGCAACAGATCCTCTCTCTAACGGCAATCGGCACATGCTGTCTCACTCAGGGCGCAGCCATCACCACCATCACCATAACAGGCATCACCAACTTCAAGCAATGAGGACACAGCATCATTCCTTGATGCTAGAGCATCACCCAATACCACAGCTTGTTCACACCAACTCACTCGACGAAGCCATCAGTCTCAAGGAGGATTTTACCATATGATCGAAAAGTTCCAGGAATGTTATTTTGTTATCCTTTTCAATATTCAAAGTGTATTTATTTCTCTGATGATCACATATTACAGGAAGTTCTTGATTACATTTAAATTTACAAATATCATCTTATTCTTTAATATCCTAAGTGTGCATATTTGTTGATTATTGACAATGTTAGCCAATTTCAAATTATAAACTAGTTTTAATATAAGCTATATTTCAAATTATAAACTATATTTCAAATTATAAACTATATTTCAAATAATAAACTAGTTTTAATATAAACTTTATTTCAAAGAGCAACTGTTGATATCTGACCCATGTTTCCTAATAATCGATATTCCAGATGTCTTTAAATTTGAAATTATGTATTATAAAATTATGACACTGATCAGGTCCTAACTTGTTAAAGCCCTCTCAGTGTGCAGATAAATAAAGGCCATACCTAAACACTGGGAGGGTGGGAGCAATGTTATGAATGTGAAATGTATGCAGTGATAAGACAACGTACCAGCACTCAAGAACCACTACTATTGCTTTTGCAATACAGGTTTGTTTTGTAATGGAGGTCTACGGGAAGACTTAAGCAGCATAATATTATTTTGGCCACTGATGAATAATGGGTTTCTATCATTAACATCAGTCACATAAGATGATTGTGTATAGATTTGTATACATAACAGAATTACATCTTTCTAAGGAGAAGGAAACTTCATTATAATTTTTTTTGACCATGAAAAATGGCATATTTTTTACAGATAGCAAATTTGTTTTGTCTTTCTTACCATCACAGAAAATGCACCAATTATACACCACTACTTCTAATATATTTGCAACATCCTATTCAAATGTTATGATGTTGCTCTCATGGAAACTTACCAATATGTACATGTTTGGAATGTCGAAATGAAATAGAATGAACTGAAAACTTACCAATATGTACATGTTTGGAATGTCGAAATGAAATAGAATGAACTGAAAACTTACCAATATGTACATGTTTGGAATGTCGAAATGAAATAGAATGAACTGAAAACTTACCAATATGTACATGTTTGGAATGTCGAAATGAAATAGAATGAACTGAAAACTTACCAATATGTACATGTTTGGAATGTCGAAATGAAATAGAATGAACTGAAAACTTACCAATATGTACATGTTTGGAATGTCGAAATGAAATAGAATGAACTGAAAACTTACCAATATGTACATGTTTGGAATGTCGAAATGAAATAGAATGAACTGAAAACTTACCAATATGTACATGTTTGGAATGTCGAAATGAAATAGAATGAACTGAAAACTTACCAATATGTACATGTTTGGAATGTCGAAATGAAATAGAATGAACTGAAAACTTACCAATATGTACATGTTTGGAATGTCGAAATGAAATAGAATGAACTGAAAACTTACCAATATGTACATGTTTGGAATGTCGAAATGAAATAGAATGAACTGAAAACTTACCAATATGTACACGTTTGGAATGTCGAAATGAAATAGAATGAACTGAAAACTTACCAATATGTACATGTTTGGAATGTCGAAATGGAATAGAATGAACTGAAAACTTACCAATATGTACATGTTTGGAATGTCGAAATGAAATAGAATGAACTGAAAACTTACCAATATGTACATGTTTGGAATGTCGAAATGAAGTAGAATGAACTGAAAACTTACCAATATGTACATGTTTGGAATGTCGAAATGAAATAGAATGAACTGAAAACTTACCAATATGTACATGTTTGGAATGTCGAAATGAAATAGAATGAACTGAAAACTAACCAATATGTACATGTTTGGAATGTCGAAATGAAATAGAATGAACTGAAAACTTACCAATATGTACATGTTTGGAATGTCGAAATGAAGTAGAATGAACTGAAAACTTACCAATATGTACATGTTTGGAATGTCGAAATGAAATAGAATGAACTGAAAACTTACCAATATGTACATGTTTGGAATGTCGAAATGAAAAAGAATGAACTGAAAACTTACCAATATGTACATGTTTGGAATGTCGAAATGAAATAGAATGAACTGAAAACTTACCAATATGTACATGTTTGGAATGTCGAAATGAAATAGAATGAACTGAAAACTTACCAATATGTACATGTTTGGAATGTCGAAATGAAATAGAATGAACTGAAAACTTACCAATATGTACATGTTTGGAATGTCGAAATGAAATAGAATGAACTGAAAACTTACCAATATGTACACGTTTGGAATGTCGAAATGAAATAGAATGAACTGAAAACTTACCAATATGTACATGTTTGGAATGTCGAAATGAAATAGAATGAACTGAAAACTTACCAATATGTACATGTTTGGAATGTCGAAATGAAATAGAATGAACTTTTGAAACCAAAAAGTTGTCAGAGTGAGGGAACAGATTGAAGATAGCTCACCTTGGACTTCATAAAATCACTAAAAATGTATTCTTTAGAAAAATTCAAGAATTCAAAGGTTTTCCCAAAAATAATGGCAGTGTTGAATTTTTTGGAATTGCTAGGATTTTATCCACTGCTATCAGTTGCATGGTTCATGTTTATAATGGATTTATGAGAATCTAGTGTCAGGTTCTTGAGGAGTGGATATGCTTCAAGACATAACTCCTGTCAGTCTCCATCTTTGGCTAATTTATACCCTGCTGCATTTCATTCATTTTTATGTGTAACTGCATGAACTTCAGAGTCTGCTGCTACACAAGCACAGAAAAGTTAACGAATGCAGCAGGGCATAAATTCGAAACAACCTGCGAAGTTGCAGATTATTTGAAGAGGATCTTCCTTTGGGTATGTACAGCATAGAAATTTTATTTTTTGAGTTGTGACACATCGTAATTTAAAAAAAAAATTTCAATAAAAATATAAAAAATTGAAGATTGGACCACCCTGACCATAACCGGGCCCCAACCCTGGTGGTTGCTAACCAAGCCAAGGGTAGGTAACTCTAATCTCACCGCTTATCAATCTGACAGAAGAAGACAGAAGGGGAGGTATGAGGCCCTAACCCAAGGCAACCTCGCCCCCAGGGCTTATCAACTATTATATACATCAATGCCCATTTATCATCTCTGAGAAAGAGAGCAGGGCCTTGCGAATCCTATCGAGAGGGCCTTACACTGGATATTACTCCGCTGAGAGGGCCATGCTGGAAGGTAGAAGGTACAGTAGAAGGCCTTCTAAATAGGATTCCTTGCACTAAATAAATTCTAAGTCCCACTGAGTAAGATAATCTATCTACAAAATTGCCAAGTTTAAGATTTTCAAAGCAGACAATATGGGAATCGAAGTCGCAACCTTTCGCTTTGTAGCCCAATGATATTTTATGTGCGCTTTATTTGACTTGGATCACCTGTATACTGCAGTTAAAAGATTTAGACAATTTCACCCACATATTAGTCTTATTTTTCGGTATATAAAATAGATAACACCTCATCCTCGGGCGTTCTAGCAAAGAGAGGCATTTGCCTAACGGAAAGGGCAAAGGCCTCTCTTCGCTAGAACGCACTCCTATTCAGGTGTTATCCATTCCTTATCCCTGGGTTCACGGACCTCTCTTGGTCGGGATTCCTGACCATCAAAATTTACCACTTTCCAGAAGTTAAAACATGTAATTAATGTAATGAAAATGCTCTTGTCACTGTATCTAAAGGATTCCAAGTTTATAGAAAAATTGGTTAACATTAAAGGAATATTCCAGCGTAATTTCAAATTATTTCCCATAAAAGATTGAGTTTTCAGGTATTTTCTCACAAAATATGTTTGTATTTGGTCAATGGGTTAAATAATTATATCAAATATAAACCGTCACTTTGGCTCGACGTGGGGGCAGTCATGTTTCTTGAAAATCTGCGGTAAATGACACACCAACGTAAATATGTGCAAGGAGTTTTGATTGTAAACTCCGTACATCATTGTGCGGTAGAGTTTGTACAATAAACTAGACTCACTGTCTGTTTGCGCTGCGCACTTGTCATCGTGTGATGTGAATACAACTGATTAAAACGCCGTAGTGACAATAAAATACAGGGAAATTCTATCATGGCGCTGAATACAGCGATCACATTGTATATTCCATCAGTTCTTCAAGGCTGTTTGTTTGAATGAAACATTCACATAACACGTAAGTCTTGTTCACGCATGCGCATTGTTAAGTCAAGCACCATGACTAAGAAAATTAGCCAGCTACAAATCAAATAATATTTCCAGATATCTTAATGGATAGTAAATTGGTAATGGATTAGTAAATTTATCAACTAGGCCTACTTGAGGTGCAATGGCAGTTTTTGAATGACTGTCAAAAAGTCAAACAAAAAACATTGAAGGCTGTGCATGTAGTGTAATAATTGTGTAAAACATGTAAAACATTTTTAAAATGCAAACAAAGTGAACAACAATTAAAAAGCATAACTAAACTCGCAAAGGCGTATAGAATTGCGACACACGGCATACAAAACGGAATTGGGATTATGGCCCCAAAGCTAAGCTGAAGGTAAGAAGCACAATGAAACCGAACGATGATCAACTGGCCGTGACGAAACGAACACAAAACAGTTGAAAATCTAAGTTCAAAAACATGAATAAGGTATAAATAGCAAATATATGAAATAAATGCGATAAATACGCGAAAGCAAGATAAAACTTGCTTTAAAAACGAGGAAGTTGAGAAACCAAGTCAGGAGAGCAAGGGTAGAACGCACGAAGAAAGCATGCGGCATGCTCGCAGAAAGTTACAACATACAAAATGGAAAACAATGTGAGTAAATTAACGCCTTTGCGAAAACTAACTTTACCACACATACATTTGTCTTGTCAATCATCTTCTTGAAAAACTTGAAAAAAATTTGGAGTGTGTTGGGTAAGTCTGACAGAGTTACTCCCCTTAGACCGCTCTTGTGCGACAGACAGGTACCTAAAGGAGAGCACTGAGAACCAGTTTACAGCTACAGACCGGTCCCTAAAGGATGGCCCTTAGAACCAGTTTACGACTACAGACAGGTCCCTAAAGGGGGGCCCTGAGAACCAGTTTACGACTATAGACAGGTCCCTAAAGGGGGGCCCTGAGAACCAGTTTACAGCTACAGACCGGTCCCTAAAGGAGAGCACTGAGAACCAGTTTACAGCTACAGACCGGTCCCTAAAGGGGGGCCCTGAGAACCAGTTTACGACTACAGACAGGTCCCTAAAGGAGAGCACTGAGAACCAGTTTATGACTACAGACAGGTCCCTAAAGGAGGGCCCTGAGAACCAGTTTACAACTACAGACAGGTCCCTAAAGGAGGGCCCTGAGAACCAGTTTATGACTACAGACAGGTCCCTAAAGGGGGGCCCTGAGAACCAGTTTACGACTATAGACAGGTCCCTAAAGGAGGGCCCTGAGAACCAGTTTACAACTACAGACAGGTCCCTAAAGGGGGGCCCTGAGAACCAGTTTACGACTATAGACAGGTCCCTAAAGGAGGGCCCTGAGAACCAGTTTACGACTACAGACAGGTCCCTAAAGGGGGGCCCTGAGAACCAGTTTACGACTATAGACAGGTCCCTAAAGGAGAGCACTGAGAACCAGTTTACGACTATAGACAGGTCCCTAAAGGAGAGCCCTGAGAACCAGTTTACAACTACAGACAGGTCCCTAAAGGAGGGCCCTGAGAACCAGTTTACGACTACAGACAGGTCCCTAAAGGAGAGCACTGAGAACCAGTTTACGACTAAAGACAGGTCCCTAAAGGAGGGCCCTGAGAACCAGTTTACGACTACAGACAGGTCCCTAAAGGAGAGCACTGAGAACCAGTTTACGACTACAGACAGGTCCCTAAAGGAGGGCCCTGAGAACCAGTTTACGACTATAGACAGGTCCCTAAAGGAGAGCACTGAGAACCAGTTTACGACTATAGACAGGTCCCTAAAGGAGGGCCCTGAGAACCAGTTTACGACTACAGACAGGTCCCTAAAGGAGGGCCCTGAGAACCAGTTTACGACTACAGACAGGTCCCTAAAGGAGGGCCCTGAGAACCAGTTTACGACTATAGACAGGTCCCTAAAGGAGGGCCCTGAGAACCAGTTTACGACTATAGACAGGTCCCTAAAGGAGAGCACTGAGAACCAGTTTACGACTATAGACAGGTCCCTAAAGGAGGGCCCTGAGAACCAGTTACGACTACAGACAGGTCCCTAAAGGAGGGCCCTGAGAACCAGTTTACAACTACAGACAGGTCCTTAAAGGAGGGCCCTGAGAACCAGTTTACGACTACAGACAGGTCCCTAAAGGAGGGCCCTGAGAACCAGTTTACAACTACAGACAGGTCCCTAAAGGGGGGCCCTGAGAACCAGTTTACGGCTATAGACAGGTCCCTAAAGGGGGGCCCTGAGAACCAGTTTACGACTATAGACAGGTCCCTAAAGGAGGGCCCTGAGAACCAGTTTACGACTACAGACAGGTCCCTAAAGGGGTCCCTGAGAACCAGTTTACGACTATAGACAGGTCCCTAAAGGGGGGCCCTGAGAACCAGTTTACGACTACAGACAGGTCCCTAAAGGAGGGCCCTGAGAACCAGTTTATGACTACAGACAGGTCCCAAAAGGAGGGCCCTGAGAACCAGTTTACGACTATAGACAGGTCCCTAAAGGAGAGCACTGAGAACCAGTTTACGACTATAGACAGGTCCCTAAACGAGGGCCCTGAGAACCAGTTTACGACTATAGACAGGTCCCTAAAGGAGAGCACTGAGAACCAGTTTACGACTATAGACAGGTCCCTAAAGGATGGCCCTGAGAACCAGTTTACGACTATAGACAGGTCCCTAAAGGAGGGCCCTGAGAACCAGTTTACGACTACAGACAGGTCCCTAAAGGAGGGCCCTGAGAACCAGTTTACGACTACAGACAGGTCCCAAAAGGAGGGCCCTGAGAACCAGTTTACGACTATAGACAGGTCCCTAAAGGAGAGCACTGAGAACCAGTTTACGACTATAGACAGGTCCCTAAACGAGGGCCCTGAGAACCAGTTTACGACTATAGACAGGTCCCTAAAGGAGAGCACTGAGAACCAGTTTACGACTATAGACAGGTCCCTAAAGGATGGCCCTGAGAACCAGTTTACGACTATAGACAGGTCCCTAAAGGAGGGCCCTGAGAACCAGTTTACGACTACAGACAGGTCCCTAAAGGAGGGCCCTGAGAACCAGTTTACGGCTATAGATTGATCCCTAAAGGAGGGCCCTGAGAACCAGTTTACGGCTATAGATTGATCCCAAGGCAATTAAAAACGAAGTTACAACTTGAATACCACACATACAGTATTCACTTCTTTGTCTTCCATTTCTTTCAATGACCGATTGTTACATGGTGAGGTTATAGTTGCCTTGGTTAGCAACCACCAGGATTTGGGCACTGTTAGGGTGGTCCAATGTTCATTAGGTCTTCAAGACAAATGTCTGGAAGACCTATTGTTTTTATCCAGATTTGTTTTCTGATTAAGTCTTCAAGACGAATGTACGGTTTTGTGCGCCCGATTCTGAAGTAACGGCTCAACCAATTTCCATGAAATTTACAGGGATTATAGACTGTGACAAAATCTAGCCCTGAACGTTGGCCGATTTTTTATTTTCAACTTCTTTCATGAGTTATCTCCCCTTGAAGTCAAAACTTCAGACCTTAATAACTCGAAAACTAATTAAGATAATTTCACGAAACTGTGGGCAACAACATTCCCCATTGATTAGGCCTATAGCGGTTTTCGGCCGTATTAATATACTTTTTTTGCTATTTTCAAAAAACCTAAAAAAAATTGCGCATTCGCGGTTTTGAGGGTATGCGTCTTTGAAGATCTTCTCCTCACTAACGGCAATACATACATCTATGTATTGCAGCTCATTTCGAAGCTGAATAACTGCTCCTCATCTGATTTCACAAAAATTATAAATTTTGACTTGGTATTTTAGTAATTCACAATTTAAAATTGTCAATTTTAAAAAGGGTGAATTTTGGCCTCCTGTTCAATGGGACATAACTCTGTCGAAAATGAAGATATGTCAAAAATACTTATTGCAATCTGATCCAGATAGGTTACGAAACATTTCTGTTGACACAGAAAGTTGATAGTTTTGCCACAATTTAACCATTGGCCCAAAAATATGGAATTCTGTGTTTTTGAGACTTTTCGAGGGGTATATTCTTTGAAGAATTTTGGATCGTAAACCACTGAAGAACACCTGTAATAGCTCATTTTGAAGTGAAAACGTCATTTATCAAGGAAATTAACATTCAAGCATGTATCTGTTACAGTTTACGTGTGAATCGCCATTTTCAGCAAACTTCAAAGGATCATGACTACTTCACATATTACGCAATGGAAATGTTTATTGGCACCTACGTATGCACAATTTCAAGATTTATAATTTTTATGTAGAGCTCTTTCATCTAAACGTTGATAGTTAAGCTTTAAACATCGCAAACCTTAATTGTATAGGGGTCATAAAGCATTTTAAAGTATTTCTTTTAATATTCAGAAGAACCTAATACTTTAACTATGTATACAATCTAAATAATGATTACATCTACTTCAGTGGAAACTAAAGCACAACATTTTCTATGTAATCCTTAGTATGAAAATGTTTATCTTAATCATGAGAAAAATAATGTAGGGGTCCATAAAAATGTGATTTTCCTTTTTCAGAGGGGTACCTTCTTTGGAGATTTTTTTATAAAATAACTATTGAAGTTAGAGACATGTTTGATAGCTCATTTTAAAGCAGAGAAACTGGTGAATAACCAAGAGTCCAACATGGAGTTCAAGGTCAAGCAGAAGTCTTGAAGACCTAAGTATTGACAAGTCAATCCTAGTTTTTTTTAATTGTTTTTGTTTTTTTAAATTTGCATTTGTTCAAAAAATAAGTTACGTGTCATAACTAAAAAAATAAGATTTTTATGCTATAAGCACTGCAAGGAGGATACCTTTTGAAAAAAATATATACTGTGATGGTGACTGGCGTGAGCAGCGGGGAAAGATGATGGATGTGCAGATGAAGGAATCCAAGTTTGAACAACAGTCAACATAATGTTTCAAATGAATATGACTTCAAAGACTATGAATAATCCTTGAGAGACATTTTATGAGGATGATGTTCAATGAAGCCAAAACATAACAAATAAAGAAAATGTTGTTTTTAAAGATTCTTCTAGAATTAATAAACCAACTTCGAAATGTCTCTCAAGATTTTAATTGTAATCCTTTTGCTCATAGAATGTAAGTCCTCACAGCTTGAAGGTATGTGATTAATCATAAATGGGTATTATGGAAGTGTATTTTCTGGTAAGATTGTGTAAATATTTGTGACTGTTTCTTATATTGTGATGCACAACTACACTGGTGCTGGAGATTCTATTGTGCTGATCTCATTTCCAGGGGGTCAGATGAAGCAAAAGTGAGATTATCATCTCTACTTTGACACTGCTAACCGATGTCCATCCATAAGCGCTAGTTGTAGCAAGAGTCAACTGTGTGCTGGAATATATAGCACTCAGAATTCCCTGCAAGTTTCCATCACTGGCTAATTTAAGTCCTGCTGCATTTCATTAACATTTCTGTGCATAGCATAGCGGTACGTGTGCTCTGTGAAATTCTGCTATGCTATAGGAAATGAAGCAAGGCTTCCATTACCCAGTGATTGAGCCTGAAGAGGGAAGTTGACAGTGGATGTAGACATTATGTAACACACAATCCAGGCCATGATACAACCTCAGCTACATACTGGTATTAAAATACAAATTCTTGTACTAGGGAATAGGGGTGAAACGATACACTTGTCATTGGTTTTGGTATGTAATGTGGTACAGAATTCTTGGGTTTGGTACATTTTCATGGTTCAGTTCCATGATTGCCATAAACTTAAGCCACACAGTTTACTTCAAGATAAGGTCTAATGAAGGTAACAAGAGTCATCAGAAGATGACATATATCACCAGTCCAACATAATTTGTAAAACACATCTTTGAAAGATAATTGTATATCTTTTAAGTAAGTTTTAGAATAGTATAACTTTGGATGCTCTATAATTAGCTGAATGAACCCTAGCTGTTATGTGTCAGGAGGTGTTCATGCGCTGTACATGTTACCGGCACTCACACTGCGAGAGTAGCTAGACTACATGAAGTGTCGCTGGGGCGAATCACCGCCAACTTATACATCTATTTACTAGATTCGGCCCGACTCAAATTTTAATTTTTCCAATTCTCTTAATATGTGTTCCTTACTTAAATTTGACAGGTGTCATTGTCATTTTCTAACGTGTGTTTACTCGTATAAGTCACAAATAACTCTCAATATGAACTAGTTATAAGTAACTAAAATGTTTTCAACTAGTTACATTTGTCCAAGTTTGATGCCTTCTTCCATGCAGCTGTGTATACCGAATGCCGTTGCCATGGCATGACGTCATAGTGATCAACCGTTTTCACGTCACAATGCTAGCGTCATTGTCACAATGGGTTAGAGCAAGTTTAAGATTTTTGTTCATAGGTATTTTACTGTGTTGATGTCGTAGATAAATGTTCATTGCCATCTAAAAGGATACGTGAATATTGTGAAGTGACCATAGTTGAGTGACACTGTTTGGGGTTATGTGTAAATTGTTGCTAATGTACATATTACGCCGAGTATTTACATTTGTTTTGACCTGACCACACCTCGTACAAAAATTGAAGAGTCGCACAGTCCTTTCCACTCAGAGATAGGTACACAAAAAGAGATTTCGCTTCAAAACGCCTGACAACTAATGGTTATGTTACAATATCGATAAATAGTTGCGTTTGTGAAATTTCCGGGATTCATTGTTATTCAACACCCGCAAATTTCAGCGTTTAAAACCTCCGGCATAGCCGTCGGTTTTAAACTAAATTTGTGGGTGTTGAATAACAATGAATCCCGGAAATTTTATAAACGCAACTATTTATCTTTAAATTCATGGTGCAGCTAAACAAAAAGCAACATTCTGCAGTGCAACCAATGTGCTTGTGAACTATTTCACCCCTATTAACAAGTTTAGGTTACTTTACAGCTATGAAATCAACTCTGACCTCCATTTCATAAATCCCAAAGGTGGCCTCTCTCTGGTACATTTCTGCCATGTTACAAGCTTTGTGCTGAGGTTGTTCAGTGCAGCTGGACCAGAGTAGGGCACGGGAAGGCTTCATGCAGGAATTCACAATCTACGTAGGAATTCCATTTTGACTTTTTTCCTTGCAATGTTTTTTTAACATAGAAACAAAGAGAATGATGATAATCTAGCTTTTGATTTTGATTTCAAATTGATACCTGAATATTTGAAGTTTTTCTTACAAAGAGTTTTAGTGATTGATTCCTTACTTTATAGTGCAATATTGAAACACTTTTTTCATTGAATGTTGTTTTCATTGTTTCAATGGACTTATACTTTTAAGCAGTTACACTGTGTTATAAATATATACTGATAACTATCAGAAAACCTATTTTGTAAAAGTATACATATTGATTAATATGTTACATCCCAAGCAATTAATTCAGGGAGGAGTTATATCCATCCGACTTCATGATTACCATTTGTTATACATACCGGTAATATATATATAGTCATTGAAACATACTTTTTATAATCTCAAATGGTCATGAAAGCATGTATACATGATGAGAAAAACAAGAATTCGTTTTTTAAAATAAGGTTTATAGTAACCTCTTGTATAGCATATGAATTCAGTATATCAATAATTCACAAACAGGCAAAACCTTATACAGTCAGGCCTCGATAATCCGAACGCTTCCGTTTTTCATCAAAAACGTGCGGATAGTGAAATGTTCGGACTACTGAGTACTGAGGACTACTAAAGAAATTAGTTTGGTTACATCTTCCTACCGTTCGGAAACTGCGAGATTCGGATTATCGGAGGCCGGATTATCGCGGCTTGACTGTACTTAAAACAAGGAAAACCACTTCATGAATACAAGATTATTTTCATACATAATGTCACTTTATATATATTTGGTACTGGGTATTGTTTATTTTTTCAAATATTTCAATAAATTGAATGTTGTAAATGGTCATCTGTATATAGATTAGCAAATGTTCACCTATGTCTGTACATGTCATAAAGCAATGAATCTCACTAATAGATGGCAATTTCTGTTTGTATCAATGATGTAAGTTAATATGTTTACATGGTTAATCCAAGAGGATCATCTAATTTAGTTTAACAGGTGTTGTTACATTTTTTAAAGACCACACAGAGAGTTGATTTTAATGGAAAAGTTGCTACAATGAAGATTAAAGATCATATTAAAGATCCTAATATGTTAATGAAATAAAAGTAATCACTGGTTATATAGAAAACGTCTGAAATATAATTTGACAATAACATTATATAAATTTTGAATATAAATGTTCAAGCCTAACATAGATCAAGATAAAGTATCCAACATTTTTGCACCAACTTAGACATGCACAACTTCTATGAAATGTATTTATATTTATTATTCACATGTATGAAATGATTGTCACATATTTTTTATGATGAATAATGTCAATTTCCTATTCATATACACTTGCATTATGTACAAAGTTTTTTTCAGAGATCTATTTTTGGTAACCACTTTGAATTTTTCACTATTTTTAATTGACTTTTCTTTCATTTCTCACAACTTCACATCGTGTTCAATGTGTGCTTTCCTCACATGATGGTAATAAAACTCTCTCAAGGCAGAACAATTTTAGGACATATTTAGAACATTTCTAGGACGTATTTATAACATTTCTAGGACGTATAAATAAACAAGAACATTCTAGAATGTACGTTAAAGTTTTTTTCTTGCGTAACTGTATTAGCACCAAAACCCTTAAATCCCGTTTGCATTATCAAAATTTACGATCTTTTAAGGGCTGAATTGAAGAAATCTTTAGATGGTAATAGAAAAAGTTTGGGAGGTCATAGAAGATTCATTCAAAGTTGTGGATACGAATGAACTATTTGTGTATAGGTGCCGCGAGCTGGATTTGTATATAATCCATTTTCACGATGTAGAAGCGATATCTTTTGTAAAAATGGTACCAGAATTGCCGCTTGGGATATTCCACCAGCGGTGTCAATTAGTGTCAAAAAGTGGCAAAATTTGACTGCAAGCTAGAGGGTCCAAATATCCCGCCACGGGGGACTAAAAGTAATAATATATCATATTGCAACATAAGAGTTAAAAATTGTTCCTGTATACTTTTAAATAAAAGGATATATCAATGATACTGGTTCATTTAAGTTAAAGTGAAATTTAACGGTACGATTATTATGGATTACATATATATACCTTTAAAATTGGATGAATGATTGGGCAAGATAAATAGGGATGTTGAAATGTTTATGATTGATATTTGATCAAAATATCAATGAACAAGCAAAAACATGAGCATGGTTCACCAACACCCATGACCCTTCATGTACAAACTCTCATAAGAAAATAAGCTTGATATGATTTCATAAAGCTTCATGCAGAGTAATACATTTGTATAATGTATTATGTAATTATCAGTGTCCAATCTAAAAGCAGATTCCAAAAAGGGAAGATTTCAGAAAAATTAGGAGGTAAGAGTATGAAATGAAATGAAAGAAAAAAACAAATTGTTATTGTTATTTAGCACTGCACCTGTATTAGTAGTGTAGAAGATTTGTGAAAAGTTTGAAAGAATCAGTTGAATAGTTTTTCTGCAGTCGGTCGGATAAATTTAGATCTCAGATAATGACTTAAACACGGATGTCCCCGGATGTACCAAAGTTATGGCCAAGGTTAAAGTTTTCTGAAGATGTCCACTGCGGCAAGGTCAAGGTCACAAGGTCAACTATGATGACCTTTTTTGTGGACAAACACACAGACAGACAGACGGACGGATGGACGGACGGACGGACATACGGACAAGTGAAAAACAATATACTCCCGGATTCTCCGATTTGGGGGCATAAAAATATATAAATTCTTCAAAATTTCTCAAAAATCGATTGTTATTTGGTACTTCAACTTTATAGTAGTGCAGAATATTTGTGTAAAGTTTGAAAAGAATCCGATAATTTGTTTTCTGTAATTGGTCAGACAAAAAAATGTCTTCAGACTGTTGGTTGGGAGTATAATAAATACTTATTAAATAGATCATTATCTATAATTTCAAAATTCACATATATCACAAACAATCAGGTATATGTAGCATGGTAGCCCATACAAATTCACTGATTGAGCAGGATGGAAGTTCTTGGCAGGGATAAAAACATCTATAAGTCCAAAATCACCAACTTAAAAAATCTAAACCCAAAAGTCAGATGACATAATTGTCTCTTTATCCAAATACACTACAAATTGTATGCAAGTCTTGATGAAAGCTGTGTGACTACGGTTACTTGTGCGAGTTCACAACTTGTTGAGAAAGTAACGAATTTTTAACCAATGGTTGATAATTTTTGTTATAATACCATTTGCCTTTTGTGATAGTTTTAAGATTTAAAAAATCGCTTGAATAATGTTATTTTTAAGAACATCCTGAATGAGTTAGATATATATATTTGCAAGGATGGTCCTTACAATGTTGAATGTGAATATTGCAGTATTTGTGCAGGGGAAAGTATAACTAGGGTAATCCAGGTACACAAGCAGAAGAATCTAAGAGGCTTATCACTTCTTAGCATCACTGGCAGAAGTAAACCTTTCACCACATTAATTTGGTTTGCATTTCTTCAATCTAATTAGACTTATCACAACTTATGAATCTTTCATGTAAGGATTGTGCCTTTATTTGTTTATGTCATCACCAAACTAAAATACATGTTGTAACTGATTCTGGACTTTGTCTTCTTTTCTGAGAGATCTATGTGTGTTCCCAGGGAAAATATGGAGAGAAATATATTCATTATTCATCATACAGGATGTTTCATCTGCTTGCATTAGGAAGCTGTTCCAAGGACAGCTTCTTGTTTCTCAACTGCTTCCATATGGTTTAAACAATATTTGCTTCAAACAGACTAGCAGCCTCATTATACCTCTCTCTTTGAGCGTAATATTCCAGTATGGAAAAGAGCAATATAAATCCACCATTATATTTATTAGGTCTTCAGACTTTAGTCTGAAAGATCTATTGTTATTACCCGAATTTCCTTATTATTAAGGATTCAGCACTAAAGTGCTGAATCCTTATTGTTATTGGCGTGTTTTATTATTATTCTTCCCACGGATTTTGTGAACACGACTTCTACCAGAAGGAATGCAGCTAATGCAACCAAACTTTGCAAGATGATCGCCCTTACTGCGTAGTTTCATGCCGAAGCTTTTGGGCTCAATCGTCCAAACCGTTAAAGGTGCAGTTCGATTCTAAATTTCGATTTTTAACATAGGAAAAATCTTCAAAATGCAGCTAGAGACTTGCAACTTTTTTTAAAAGATGCGCATCGAAAGTGCGAGAAGAAAAGTAAATAATGACGATTTCGTTGGCCACGTGGTTTTGCCGCCATTTTGATTTTAGACACTTTTCAAAATTTCCCGACCCCATGCACCTTTGACAATCTTCTCCTCTGAAGATACAAGCATTAGAAAGCTCATATTTTCACATAATGTAGCTGATTTATTGCTTACAAAAATGACCTCACTGATTTTGCAAATTCGCAATACTTTTTGCACAGTATGTATTTGAAATCTGGTGATTTTTCAAAAAGCGCAAACTTCAAGGGGACATAACTCAAAAACCTACTCGTCGAATTTGATGAGAGAGTAAGATTGGACAACAGTCTTTATGAATCAATAATAAAATCGCTCGCGTACAGTCATTCCCGGTCACAATTAAGCTTACAATTTCTAAAAATATCAAAAGTTGCGTTTTTGGCGAGTTTTGTAAATTCATAACTTAATAACCATAAAGAAGACAAATATTTTATGGATGATCAACTTCTTTATTAATAATTGTTACTATTGTTAATAAAGAAGTTGATCATCCATAAAATATTTGTCTTCTTCATCACATCAAATTCTAGAATGCCTCTCAGTTTAATAACCATAACTTGTAGAATGTTGTTTAATACCTCATCAGATAGACAAAACATTATCCTAACTACGAAAATTAACACTAGTACAATAGTGTCCATAACCAATGAGTCACAGGTCTTTTAAGTCGGACAGTTTCTACCTTCTTTCTAAATTGGCAATGGTCACATTTGTAGTGTGTCTTTGTTTCCTCATAACTCAACAATGCAAAATCATAGAACGCTGTTTAATACATTACCAGAATGGGAAATGATTACTCTAAATGCAGAAAGCTAAATCAGTTTGATAATTAACATAACCAATGAGCTAGAAGCATTTTCTTTTGATCAATTGCGACTTTCATTTTGTACTGTAAACAAAGGGGGTAAATCCTACTTTCGTTTTACATGATGGACAGGTAGAGGCTGCTGTAGCTTAATGCTTTTACAGATCTTCGTGTAACTTTCAGGAATGACCGCTGATATGATGTACCTGCTAGGAAATTAATCAAATATGCGCTGAATCCTTTTATCGTCACTTGTGACTATATTTATTATTATACTACTTTTTATTTGTGTTAATTTTGTGGCCACTGTACAGCCTAAACTACTTATGCTAATTACATGAAATTTTCAGGCATGATAGCCTCTGGGTTGAATGTTGTACAATTGACAAAAAATCCTGACTACCGGCTTCCTTTTTTGTGCTACAGCCCCTTTAAATTTCGAATTTTAACATGGGAATTTTTTTCAAAATGCACTTAGAGACTTGCAACTTTTTTCAAACGATGCGCAACCACGTTCTAAGCAAAAAAGTAAATCATGAGAAAGTCGTACGTCACGTGACTAAGACGCCATTTTGATTTTAGTGCATATTTGTGCATTTTCAGCCTTTCTGACACTACCGATCTTAAAAAATCTTCTCCTCTGAACATACTGATACTACAGAGCTGAAACTTTCACAGATTGTAGCTGATGCATTGTACTAAAAACGATATGAAACAGAATTTGCAAAATCGATCTATTTAGTTCACAATGCCCATTCAGATATGTCTAGAAAATTAACAAAAGTGAAAAAATGCAAACTTCAAGGGCAGATTACTCAAAAACCTAGGACTGGAACTTTATGATTTTTTCAGGGAAGGAAGATACATGTCGTGTACAAGAATCAATAATAGAATAGCATGCGTACAGTCATTTCCGGTCTGTAGAAATGTCGAAAAATTGTCATTTTTCAAAATTAATGTTTTAACATGGGCAAAATTTTCAAAAGAGAGCTAGGAACTTTCAACTTTGTTCAAACGCTAGCTACTGTCCTTGTGACAAAAAAAGTAAAACATGACGAAATCGTAGGTCACGTGGTTTCTATAGTATAATGCATTTCCTTTGTTTCCCTTTGAAGGTCTGCTTTTGGCGGCATGCTCCTTGGCAAGAGGTTGCGGGAACCTTGCATCTTTTCACTATTTTCATTGTATCATTTTCAAATATCCACTTACAGACTTGCAACTTGTTTTAAAATACACACAGTTACCTTTCCTGCAAATAAATAAAGTTTATAATATTCGTAGCATGGGTATTTTTTTATAATTCAACATTTCCATCGTTCCAAAGCCTGGTCTGCTTTTGGCGACATGCACCTTGTCAGGAGCTAGCGGAAAGCTCTGATCTCTTCAACATTATGTAAAATGTGGACAAGAAGGAAAGATTGCTCTGGCTACAATGCACCAGTCTGAAGACCGTCAGTACTGACCTGGCAGTCCTAGTTATTATTATCATTATCCAATACAAATATATATATTTGGGGAAGGCTACCGGAAAATGGACCACATGGTCGATTCTGGTTTAGGAGATGGCTCTGAAAGATTTTTTGTGCATTAAATTTGAAATCTTAATTTTTTTATTTCTTGTGTTATAATAGTACATTAACATCTCTTCTTTAAGTTCAAAGTCTCCAATTGCCTTCTTTGCTTCTATAAGATCCCGAAAAACATTGACCAAAAAGGTGCCACATGGTCGAGCAACTGTTTATGCTGCATATCACATTATTTTGAAGCTGTCGAGCTGTTGGCCTAGCAGATATTTTACGGTCTCATCTTTGAGCATGGTTATTGATGTTTGCAGCGTAACAGCTTTCTTAGTGACCGCCACGTGGCAGGTACATACTTCCGGAGTAGTATATTTATACTACTCAGCATTTAATCGTCACTAGTCCAACATAATTACCACTATGCGATTGCAAATCTGGTTTATATATGTCAGGAACAATACAAATAAATTTGTACATGTATATGATTTATATCATTGATTGATTTAAATCATTAGTTTAGATAAAATAAACACACATGCTTTATACGACCAAGTGGTCCCTTTATAATAGTAACTGATTTCGTTTTATTCTTTGTGATTCACCTTACAATAAGCTTTTAAATCGAAACATGATTTGATTTTCAGCTTGATCACGACTCTCAAAAGAATTGTATGCTGATTTGGTGGTTTATACTTGACACTATCCCTCAAAGTAATGTAGAACATGTGCGCAACATTTTAACAGAATCGGATCAATATTTTTTTTGCAATAGGTTGTATTTCATGAAAATGACTTCAATATACAGAAATATCCGTAAAAATAGAGCCATGGGCTCTGTAGCTCATCAGGATTTCATTGATTTATTATCTAAGGTTGAATATCTAAGTTATCTCAAGTAATGCGTTGTTAAAAAGCAAAAAATAGGTTTTTAGATCATGACCCCAGTGTGACCCACATTTGGAGTCAAAGGGTCATCAATCCTACAATTAAGAATCACCTTTGACCAAAGAATCTCTACACAACATTTCACCTTTCTAGAGATTTACATATAAACTGGAGAAGAAGATGAAAACAGGTTTTTGGGTCCCGTGACCTAGATTGGGGTCACAGGGTCACAAAATCTAAAATTTAGAATCCCCATTGGCCAAGGAGTCTGCACATAACATTTCAGCTCTCTAGACCTTTTGCAACTGGAGAAGAAGATGAAAATAGGTTTTTAAGGATGTGACCCCTGTGACCCCATTTGGGGTCATGGGGTCACGAAATCTACAATTTAGAATCCCCATTGGCCAAGGAGTCTGCACATAAAATTTCAGCTCTGCGGAGTTATTGGTTCTGGAGAAGAAGTCGAAAAAGCGAAAAGTTTACGGACGGACGGACGAACGGCCGGACGGACGACGGACGCCATGCCATGCCATAAGCCCATCGGGCCTTTCAGGCCTGATGAGCTAAAAATCACCACTTCATGTTCCATTCACTAGATCTACTCAGTTGCCCTCCAAGCTTGCCTTTTTAAAGGCTTTTCTTATTTCTATCTAAAATATTTTGAGTGATTACTGATTAATTTACTCGCTTAATAGTGGACACGTCTCAAGACTGCCATCTCAAATCAAGTCTTTTGTATAGTCTTGAAAGAGGACAGTGGAATGTAGAAAATCTTTACTTATACAGTCACTGGTCCTCCTGTTCAATCTTGAGAACACAAGCTCAGATACGCCATTACAAAATTACAAAACTGATTCTGTGTGCTTGTCATCTTGTTGTCAATTCCTCGTCCATCAGAGCAGCTTGTCAATATCTGGGTCATTGTTTTCGGATCAATAAAAAAACCTGGCATCTTTTATCCAGGCATGGTAATATGATACATATATCCTGCTGATTGTCAATATCACATGACCCACATTCTTTGCTGGATGCTCCTCCAGCCATTGATTAGGGATGTGTACATTTGCACAAGATGAAAGTAGGAAAATACAATATGACACAAATACAACATTTTGTGTTTACACATTATCTATGTTCAATGATTACATGATATAATATGATGAGAAGTAAGACATCCACTTTGACTGTAACCAAATTTCTGAAAATATAATGATTTCTTCAACTGTGCATATATAAAATTCTTATTTTTTCAAACTTATCTAAAATTATAGAGATGGTTCTATTGAAGGAAAGGTGAGGTGATTTGAAGGTTTAATGCAGCTTTTAAAAGTTTTTCACTTATATCACGGCTGCAAGTATTATTGAAGGGAGAAAGCCTGCAACACCATGTGGCTATGCATTACGGTGAAACCTGCAAGCAACGGCTGGTACTAGTGAACCATGGGTGGTATTGCACTGAAATTCAATGTAGCATTGCACCCATTGGGGCACCACTAAGAATCATGAGTAATATGGCCACTGTCAAATGAAGATACCAATTGCCATCAAGCAATTTGTTATTTCCATTTTAAAGGATAGATGAAATGACATATGGTCCAAATCGGATTCATTAAAATGGGATGTCAATTTGACAATTGCTCGATTTTAAATTTCTGAAATCGGGCCATAAATTACTTATATACGGCTTTTTAAAAAAACGCCTGATTTAGCCCCGGCGACCAGAATGAAAGTGTGCGGGGGTGTGACCCGTGAAGGGATGACTTCTGTGACGTATGTGGAGGAATTTGATTTTCGGCGATAGTTACAATTCAACGTAATTTCGCAACATTTTGATTGTTAATTTCACAAAGAAACCTTCAATAAACCAACTTAAATTTCCCATATATCGAATGTTTAGATATCTAACTAGGTATTTCCGCAGATGACAATTACACAATTATTACATAAACATGTCTTTTTGGCGATGTAATACACCTCATAAATTCATTTAGCGGCAGTGATAATCATCATTAATTAATTAACGAGACACCGGCGGAGGAGCTGTCTAGCCACCCCGTCGCTTATCACAGTCACGCCTCAGTGAGCATTTTCAAAAGGATTCGCCGAACAAATTGCGGTAGTGTTAAAATGGGTGAATTAAAATCGTCTTAATTATCAATTGCAAGTGTATATTGTCTCGATTTTATGCTCAATTGATTCCGATATACAATATACGTAGAGGTAATCATCTGTCATTCTTGAGAAAAATGCATTTCATCAGATCTTTAAGCAATTTCCTTCATTTTTTAATCGATCAAGGTATATACTAGAAGTGTTTCGTTATAAAAAGGAATATTTCACAACATCCAATATGACATTTTAATTGTGCATGACTTAGTTACATTACCAATAAATCTTGAACCTTCTCCAGTCTTTGTTTAATGTTATGACAAACCCAAGTCTTGAAGTAGACGGACACCGCAAACAATATTTTACACATTTGTGCTTCAATAATCTCAATAATGATTATTAAAGAAACTCCTTGGTTACTGGGGTATACTTGAATAATAGTAACTGTTTACTTGCTTTTTGTGAATTCACCGGAATTTTATTTAACTACATTAGAAACATGACTTCTTGAAATGGGTTATTTTATATATTTTAATTTTCCGGTCAAAATGATTTGTATGGTCATATTGTGTCGAAATACCAGTACTTAAAATTGGAAAGCTGTTAATATTCCCAAAGTAGGTATACTTTAGAAGCGCTTTATAGAGAAATGGGGACAAATCGCTTTAAATAGATTATATACTAAAAAAGCTAGGCTTTTATGTTCATGACCGAATACCATCCAACATCAGTTATAGACCAAAAATAAGTCCCTTACATACATAATCCGCTTATAAGATTTACCACAGTGAGAGTTATAATGCTGGATAAACTAAATGTCTCTTTTCATACTCAATCTTCAAACTATGTTCTGTTAAAGGTAGGTATCAACTACAATCTAATTATTCTGACATTACTGATTCTTTATATTATTGGGTACTCAATTCCAATTCTCTAACATTAGGAGGGCACTCTATTCTATGTTTTCCCTGCCTTTCACATTTGATTCAAATAATGCCCTACAAACATATGACATCCAACTTTGTATCAAAATAAAAGTAAGCCGTTGATTCAATTCTATCTGCTGATAACTCAACAAACCCTAGACACAGACAAGGGGTTTCATGGAGCAAATGGACAAATAGTGTGGAGATGTTATCCGTGCCACTGAAAGCATATAGCCTGTAGCTGGATATTGATCAAGTTAATCACATTGTGGACAGTTCGCTGCCTTCACAGTCTCACATAATCAGATTGAAAGTCTTTTGCTGCCAAGGGGTGTTGGTCCAATCAGGCATGATCAAATATGACAAAATTAACTCCATGTATCACAAATTAATCCCCGACAGAACGTTGAAGCGGAAATGGGAAAATATGATGATTAAAGATTTCATGACAGCTGCAGTGTTAACTCCTGCACTTGGTATGTTGTGCGTATAACATCATTTCAATATATTACATAGCCACCAACATTGTTCAGTGTCAGTGAACAAGGAAAAGCTGACTTGAAACTACATTTTGAGCAAATTAGTTGTCCAAGTATCAGAATTCCTGCAAGAAGAGAAGAAGACTCTTCGAATTCAATGGTGGAGACATATTTCCAGTTTCATTTGGTCCAACCAGGTAGATCTACCTGGTCCCAAGGTCTCAACCAGGTAGATTTCGGAATCCCCCCACCATTTAGATAATGATAAATTGTTAATAATTAAATACGATAAAAGTATCACAAAATAATTATTAGATACAATTTTTGTTAGACCCTCAATTTAAGTTTTCAAGTCTCAACTTCTCTTTCTCAACAACCATTTCTCAAAGCTACTCGAACATAGCCATGTTATATTATATAACACATTACATGTCACACATTTGATGTATCCATATCTCTTTCATATTATCTTTCCTATGTATATGTAAACATCTGATGGGAAATAAAAACATAAAAACAAACTTTAAAAAAAAAACATTTCTCAAAGCACATGTTTGAACTCACGTCTTTGGGATTACCAGCCTGAATCTCCATATTGACTGAAGTGAAGAGCAGATAAAATCTCAAGAGTTACGTTCAAAGCTCACAACAATGGGGTGGGTCTTTTAGGTTATGATCCTGTGTCACAGGCTCACCGGATCTACAATTTTTAATCCCCATTGGCCAAGGAGTTTGTACACAACATTTCAGCTTTCTAGAGCCTTTCGTACTGGAGAAGAAGATGAAAATAGGTTTTAAGGTTGTGACCGGAGAAAATAAAAAGACCCCAAATGTTGGTATATTGATCAAAAAGATAATATTTGACCACAGAGTAGGACATGTGCCTGAGTTTCGAACAGTCGAAGCAGAGATTGCCAAATATTGCTACTTAGCAAAAAACAATGCCATTGTCAATGATAAGCTTGATATATTTTACAAATATTGGTCAATGTGTAACATGTAGACCCATGTGCTGTTTGTATCACCTCTACCATGTGGAACCCAAAATGCAACCAAAAAATAGAGCCATCGGCTCTGTAGCTCATTAGGAACTGCATGATTGCATATGTAAGATTGAAGATCTAAACAAACAAGAAAAGCCTTTAAAAAGGCAAGCTTGGGGGGCAAATGAGTAAATATAGTGAATGAGGTGGTGATGTTTGGTGAATATCGGTGCTCGATGTACAGGTCAGGTGAGGTGCATGTGAGAGATATACCCATACTTTTCCGAGTGTATCGAATGATACCCTACGCTTTTCCCGTGGGGCCCTTACGAGGCGGAGCCGAGTAAGGCTCCAACAGGGAAAAGTGTAGGAAATCATTTAATACACGAGGAAAAGTATGGGTATATCTGTCTTATACCCCACTTACGGTCGAGTGTAAGCGAATACTATTTCATAATATTTCTAAACAAATACAGCTGTAAAAAAACTTGTGTATGAAATGCACAACCCAAATACGGCCTCATCTGTGACAATGTAGCCCATGCTGCGTTGTATGATTACCCATGTTTGGGGCTCGAAATCTAATTGATATGGCCCAATGACGGTATTGTCAACGCAGATGCACGTGCATCTTGCTGAAATGTACAGCTAACGCTATAAACTGCATGGCTAATGTCAACGTGGCCAAAGTTTAGAGAAAACAGAAACAATTTTCAGTATGTAAAGACATTTTGCACCCAAAGTTAAATTACATACATTTGGTCATGAAAAAATATTCAAAGTTTCAACTGGCTTCGTGTCGTTCGGCCAGAAAGCAACAGGACACGGGTTCGATCCCAGGTGCCTTATATGTTCATTTATAATCTGACATTTTATAAAGTATCATCACTTAGATTTGGAAATTTAGAAACTTGACTCCATTGTTTCTCAGTTGTTAAAAAGTGTAGGTATATTAGACAAGGGTAGGTTTATCAGAAAAAGTGTAGGTATATCAGTAACAGTATAGGTATATCAGAAAAAAAGTGTAGGTGTATCAGCTAATACACCTACACTTGTAACAAAATAAACCATAGCAACGAGACGAGTTAAAACGCCGCTTTCAAGAGTTTTTGAATTTTCACTTATATTACGACTGCTAGTATTATGGCAGGGAGAAAGCACGCAACGCCATGTGGCTAGGCATTGCAGTGAAACCTGCGAGCAACGACTGGGACTAGCGAACCATGGGTGGAACCGAAACCTTACTGCGGCTAGAACACAAGTTGCAGACAAAGTTGGCGGGATTCGAACCACGGACCTCTTGATCTGAAGTCGAACGCGCTAACCACTGTGCTCTCCCGCCCCCTCGATGTACAGGCGGTTGGACAATGCATGATGAGAGTCTTGCCTGAGTGTTTGCTGGTCTAGTGGGAGCTCTACACTGTCAGTACTGTTTCATAATAAGGCCTACCATTACAATAAACCAATGAATAATATCTTGTATAACTTGATAACATGAAAACCAAGCAGCTTGGTACGCACAATGATAGTCAAGACGAGACATAACATGCACGCTTAGAGTTTACGTTATTAGACATGCCCCTAAACAATTCTAGGAAACAACTCGGGACTCTAGGAAAAGTAGGTCAGTTATTATCAAAATGGATAGTGGTTTCCGATTCTGGAATGCAAAATCATGTACTGAATTAGTACAAAAGCACTCCATTTGCGTAATATTGTTTAAAATTAAGGTAAACAAGTTTATTAAAGTGTCTAATGGCAAAAATAAGGAGAAATTCTGTTGAAATGACAAATACAGAAAAATAGAGCCATTGTTTGCAAATCCGAAATAAATTGTTCTAAACTTATTCTAGAGCTTTTCATACTGGAAAAGAAGTAAAAAATAGGTTCTACAATTTAGAATCCCCATTGGCCAAGGAATTTGACACAACTTTTCAGCTCTCGAGACTTTTTAGAACTAGCTAAGAAGATGAAAATAGCTTTTTAAGGTTGTGACCCCTGTGACCCAATTTGGGGTCACGGGGTCACGAAATCTACAATTTAGAATCCCCATTGGCCAAGGAGTCTGCACATAAAATTTCAGCTCTGTGGAGTCATTTGTTCTGGAGAAGAAGTCAAAAAAGCAAAAAGTTTAAGGACGGACGGATGGACGGACACCATGCCATGCCATAAGCCCATAGGTATTAATGACAGGAGAACATGTGAGAAAAATAGAGCCATGGGCTCTGTAGCTAATCATGATTTCATTGATTTATTATCTAAGTTTGAATATCTAAGTTATCTCAAGTAATACATTGCTAACTAGCAAAAAAAAGGTATTTAGATCATGACCCCTGTGAACCACATTTGGAGTCACAGGGTCACCAATCCTACAATTAAGAATCACCTTTGACCAAAGAGTCTCTACACAACATTTCACCTTTCTAGAGCTTAAAGAGCAACTCCCGGATGATTTTGCTCCAATTTCTTTCAAGTAACTGCCTATGGTTTACATGCACATTGCAAAGACATGGAATTTATGTGAATCGGTTTATAAACAACAAATTCTCGCATCCCATTACCATTGAAATTATGTGTGACTTTAGCAAATCGTAAAAAAAGTCAGAAAACTGTCTGTTTACGTCGCTTTTTGACGTGTCGGCCATCTTGTTTTACGGAGAACACCGGAAAAATCTCGATTTTCCCCGTAGGAATATATGACGTCAACTGGAGAAAACAAACCAATGCAAATGGCGACCGCCGTAGTATTAACACTGTCAGACGAGTAAACTGCGCGGGCAATAGGAATCATACCAGTCGACCATTTAATGTCAAAACTTGCAAGATATTTGCATATGACAACTTGAAGAGAAACAGAAAAGGAATAAACTCAATATCAGCGATAAAGTTTTAAAAATGGTTCTTACTAAACCCGGAAGTAAAATCCCAAATAATTAACCGAACAGCTGATATCATACGTGTTTCAGTGCTGACATATCTGGCAAACTTACGTATTTTAGATACATCATTAATAGTGAATGCATGTAGTTAAATATTGTGTAATTTGCTGACTATAATACATAGGTTATTTCATTTTTGGCGAAATAACTTTTTCCGTGCCCGCATGGTCACGTGATGTCTTCACGGGATGCAGTGAACTCCAATGCATATCCACACGTTTCGCTGAACTCGTACCCAATTTTGTTTTAGAATGAATAGTGTATTGCAATAGAAATAATTTAATTGTAGTGATATTGTTTCATAAGTATTGAAAGACATTGAATGAAAGAATGAAAATATTGTATCTAACTGATCTGTATTTCAGTGGATAAAATTGGTAAGAATAATGGAATTTTTGGTGATTGATATCTTATTTAAATGATAAGATAATTATTATTCATTTCACAGTTTACATAATATTTTCTGAGTATATTTTGTCAAGTATATACATATCTGATCAAATGGAAAATTCAGACATTTATCAATAACATTTGCAATTTTAACTAACCTATATTTTCAGTTACAGATATATATATATATATAATAAAACATATGTACTTCATCACAATGCATATGATTAATTTTGTAAATAGCATTATCCAAAGGGACAAAGATATTTATTTCTATAAAATTGATTTGTAACTGTGTGTAAAGACCTATGTAAGCATGACTTGTGTTTTTTACATTTGCCTACACCTACCTGCATATCAAAAAAACTTACCTTGAAACAGACCTAAGAATTCTGAAAAAATATGTTCAAGTTTTCTATTTTTACTGTGACATTAAAGTCACTTAAGATGCAATATTGCATTTCCACTTTTTAATCATGAATAAAACAAACAACAAATATAAGAGCCAAATTTATTCAACTAAGTATACAACATGTATTGAACATTACTTTGTGTAAGTGTTTGCATTTTAGGAATTACATAGAAACAGTGCACATGAAATTAATTTTATCATAAAATTTATTTTTTATAAATTTTGGAAATATTTGATTTTATTTACTCTCATAATAAATTGAATATTAATTTGATTTATTATTACACTGTTTTTGTGTAGTCTTTCTATGAGGCAGCTCAAGTTTGCTTCAAAGTTGAATACAATATTTCTAAAACATTGGCACATTCTCATATCCAAGAGAAGATAATGATTTGGATATCAGTTCACAAAATCAGCATATATCACTTCTTATGACAATGTTTATATATATCATTTCCTGATAGCAAAGGATCACACCTTCAGCACCAATATTTTATTGCACAAACAGTCCATTCCTAATGGGTTTTTGTTGTTGTTGTTGTGTTCTCTTGTATTAGGGACTCCCATCACCAGTAACAACAATAATAAATCTTTCTTGATGCTGCATATATTACACATGATTAATTCATAACATGTTATGATTTTGTGTTTGGTATAGGACCTTTGATATTTTTATGTCAGGCAAGTGAAATAATTCTAAACATCTACAGCCTCAGTCTAATTTCATCACAAACAAATAAATAGTTATCAAACAAAATATTGAAATCTTTTATCGAAAGCCATTTCTTTGAAAATTTGAATATGCATATACATTCATGATCACTAACTCATATACTGTATGGCTTCTAATTTGTAATTTTTAAATACCAGTAGTAATTTCTACTACATTGTTATATGGATTTGAATTTGATATCTGTCTAATATATTTCATTGAAAGCAAATGTCGATATTTAAAAAATAATTTCCTGAAGTTAATTATATTAATAAAATTAATTATAAAGTTTTTTTTAAAAAGGCGAGTCATGCACACATTAACATTTTATCAATGAAATGGTGCAAATTAATTATAAGTTCTCATATAATTGACATGTTAATGAATCTCTGGGCTAAAATTAACACCGGTCATTCAACCCGAGGCTAGTAAAAATTACTATTGTTATCAAAATTTGAATACTGCTATCCCTGTGGGCCAGACAAATTTCTATAAAAAATCACTTTGGAAGATTGTGAGCGCGTATCGAAAAATGGATCTGCAAAACACACTCGACGAGAGCCACGATTTGAGAGACTGATAATGTTGTTTTTCTCGACTCGGATTGAAAATTCAAGTCATATTTATATTTTTTCGAAAGAACATGTCCATACACATAACAAATTATGCATCGTTAGAAGAAAGAAATCAAAGACCCACTTACCGAAATCATTCCGTGTCGACAGAGGACAACGACTCCTTCACTAGGCTACAGAATTTGATATGTCCTTTCGGATCATGAATTCTTCTCATAATTATGTACCAAAACAAATATTTAGCTAATTCCTCGTTGCCATTATACTTTCATACAGCAGATATTCGAATTTCACTCTCAGTTTAACTTTATTTGTGACCCAAATCGTCAAAAAGCGATCACCGAAGTGAAGCGCTGTGTTGTTTACATTGTCACGTGGCTGTTACGTCACGTTTGTTTGCCCCAGTTGACGTCACATCCGGTTACATCACCGGAACAAAACGATCGCGGCAAGTAAATGACGCTGTTTTTTTATAATCGCAAATAATAAAATAATCTATTGTTTTAAAAATTTTATGACCTAACGGAAAATCATATTTAGCTAGATACTATGCATACAGATTAACATTAGTGTACAATTTCGCTGAGTCATTGCGAAGGGAGGTAACTAGGTTAGGGATAAATACCCTTACTGTTTTCCAGCGCTTGTGTGTAGATTTATCGGAACAAAAGCGCTGGATTATCGAGGATGGATGCCATGCCATGCCATGCCATAAGCCCATGAGCTAAAAATCTGATGAAGTA
Organism: Gibbula magus; assembly: GCA_936450465.1. NCBI lineage: Eukaryota > Metazoa > Mollusca > Gastropoda > Trochida > Trochidae > Gibbula > Gibbula magus. The sequence goes on from OW388300.1 coordinate 25,724,355, forward strand.
AGATGTTGCAAAGAAGAGATTTCTTTTCTCCGCCACAGTGAAGAAAATTTCAAATCCGAAATTGCAAATTACGTAACCAAGTAAAGCAGAAAGACTCCGGTCTGAAAGACTCAAAAGACACTCTAAATACAAAGCTTAACTCTATTGAAAAGGGTGTACGAGCTGTGAATGGCAAAGTGGATTGCATAGGTACAAGGCACAAGCTACTGTATTCAGAAGCAATCAAGAACACAAACACTGAAGTAGCTACACCAAGCAGGACAATAGAAACCAGCGATAGCCAATCAAGCCCTGTCAACAAACTCCAGCCTATCAATGATGACGTCACAGTTGAGTCTTAGACATTCTGTGATATCGACCCCAATGTGAACGCCGAGTATAAACATGACATAACATCAGACAAAAGGAGTGGAACTTTCTCCAGCAATTGGAAAAAGTATTTCTCTGGTTTCTCGAGAAGTAGAACAAAACGATTTCTGTTAAGCTATGTCCGTGCAGATGATCCCTATGAAGTTGTTAGAGATGCCATCCGTGCTTCTGCTCAAGAACGTGACGTAGCCATCTCAAACATAAGGCTGATGAAAAACTGGGACAAGGGACGTAACCCAACATACACCATCAGGATAACAGTTCCAAGGCGATGTGCTGACTTCATATACAAGGATGAGTGCTTCTGGCCTGACAACGTTTACTGCAGAGACTGGGTACCAAACAGAGAGTGGTACAACGTTTACTGCAGAGACTGGGTACCAAACAGAGAGTGGTACAACGACGAAGGGAATGAAAAGCCAAGACAATGATGAAAACAAGCCGGATGTGGTATGTCTTCCTGTTTGTGTCTATTTACATGGCAACTTTAAGTGTAAACACTTGGAATGTAAGAGGTGTAAACAGCTGTTTAGACCGCTTGAAATCAAAATTAGATGGTTGTGATGTTCTGTTTGTTAAAGAACACTGGATGAACAGATCAGAAATACCTTCACTGCTCTATCTACATAACTGTTTTGATGTTCACTATAAGTGTATGACCGATCACTCACCACAAAGAGGTGCGGGTGGTGTTGCTCTTTTTGTCCGGAAAACTCTACACAGTAGCGCTCGCTACATATCAGGAAGTGACATTGGTGCTAAAGTGACTGGAGGAGAGTTCTATCAGGTAGGACACGAAGGATCTGCCTGGTACAATGACTCTACATGCGTAATTTAAATGTCCGAGGAGAGATAACAACTGTCGCTTGGTACACTTCTTTTTGTGGGAAAAGTCAGACAGACAGGAGATTGGCTATACGTTGCACCTTGTCCAATGGCAGCTTCGCAACCATGTCAACAGAGTCGAGGATGATGCCAAGATACTCAAGCTTTGTCATGGGGCCCATGGTTTTATGTTTAGCAAGTGGAATATTCAGGTCCTCGAACACTTTAAGGATGTTGTTCATGGTTTTCTTGGAATCGTGGTGTGGGGGATCTAAGACAAGAAAGTCGTCGAGGAGATGCAGCACGTGGGGCATGGCGTAGTTATGAACTAGAATCCAACATATGGCTTGCGAGATGGTGTCGAAAATCTTGGGGCTCAATCTGCATTCAAACGCTAGCCTTGTATAGAAATAATACAGTCCATCCCATTTAAAACCGAAAAAGGGCCAGAACTTGGGGTGAATGGTGATCTGCTTAAAGGCATCAGTGATATCAGCTTTACACATCAAAGTCCCTTTTCCGAGTTGTAAGATGACTGCTTGGTCTAGAGTCACATAGGAAAGTGAGCATTTGTCGATGAGACTGTTTATACTGGGGGTGTCGCTATCATCATGGGGGGCGGACAGGTCCAGAATAAGGCGTTTCTGCCCGAATATTTCCCTTCGGCCAGTCCCAGAGGACTAACACGATAATCCTTGTAAGGTGAAGTTTGGTAGGGTTTGACCACATAGCTTTTCTCGCACTCAGTGTCTACAAGGGTGGTGACATCGATAGCATTATTTCTAGCACTAAGATTGTTCTTGCACTCAAAAGCAGACTGGGGAACGGAAAACATCGGGTCAAAACCATACTCCAGGCCGCCAATGAGGTACTCGTGGAAGTCCTTGTCTGGATGAAACGCCAGCTCTCTTCTGAGATTTCCAATATTTATAGGTGTTAAAGGAAGGATTTCTCTGTCTGTAGGAAATTGTCTCTCTGGTTTGAGTCAATCTCGAGGGGAATGCGATTCACAATTACACTGCATTTTCCCATGTTTCCTTGAATTGCAGAGAATGCAGATGTGCGAGAACGGGCACTGTAGACGGATGCATCCGCGGTCGTTGAAGTTGTTGCAAACCTCTTGGCCGTCTCGCCGCACTCTCGGTCTTCCTTTAACATCTTTGATGTTAGCTGGTCGTCTGTCGAGATTGAACTTGTCCTCCCTGCCGCTGTGCACGGGTCTTGTTTGGGGATGTCTTGAAGTATCCCTGATAACTGGGAGATAGTCTCGAATATCTCTCGATCCAGTAGCCACTCGTGGGGGGCAAGGATCCGGCGAGACAGAGCGTCTGCTCGGACATTGTCCACCCCTGGCAAATACTCTGGCAGGACCTGGGTGTCGACTTCGTCGCACCAGAGGAAGAATTGCCATGTCTCCTCCAGGAGGGACGGAGAGACCGTCCCGCCCTGTTTGAGAATGTAAGTCATGGCGGTCCTGTTGTCCATTTGGAGCCGGACCACCTGACCCTTCACCTGATCCCTCAGATGTTGCAGAACCAATCTGGCCGCCCTGAGCTCCAACACATTGATGTGCAAAAGAGACTCGGCTTGTGACCACAGGCCCGAGACCGTGCGAGATCCCAGAACCCCGCCCCATCCCGTGAGGGAGGTGTCGGTCTGGATCGTCAGGGTCGGCACAGGAGGCTGCAGGGGGTACCCCCGAGTCAGGTGATCGACATTGGTCCACCATAACAGGTGTGGTAAGACCCACTTCTCGTAAGACTCCGAGTGGGACCATAGACCCGCCAAAGCTTGTTGGACGGGCCTCATGCGGAGCCGGGACCTCAAAACCACGTCTACGGTCGCTGCCATGACTCTTAAGAGCTGGAGCCAGACTCGAGCCGTGTGGCATGGAGCGCTGAGAAACGAGTTCACAGCCCCCAGTATCTTTGGGACCCGGTCCGGGGCCAGGGATACGATCCCCGGCTCCGTCCGAAACCTGGAGCCCAGGAAGACTAGGTCCCGTGACTTCTTGAGGTTCACGATCCAACCCAGCGAAACTAACGTGTGTAGTATGGCCTGGGTGGATTCGTGGTTCTGAAGCTGGGACAGCGCTCTGATGAGCCAGTCGTCCAGGTAGGGATGACAGCACCTGCCCTGAGACCTGGCGACCTGAGCTGCTACCGGCATGAGTTTGGTGAATACCCTCGAAGCCGTTGAGATTCCGAAGGGTAACACCCTGAATTGGTAACACTTCCCGTCGAATGCAAACCTCAGAAATTGTCTGAATTCTGGGTGCATTGGAACATAAAGGTAAGCGTCTTTGAGGTCGATGGAAGATAGCCATTCCCCGACCTGCACTGACGAGATCACAGACCTTAGAGTCTCCATCTTGAAAGATGGGACCTCTATGAGTTTGTTCATGATCTTCAAATTCAAGATGGGTCTGAACCCTCCGCCCTTCTTGGTCACCAGGAAGTACGTGGAATAGTATCCGCTCTCTTCCTGGCCCACAAGCACTAGCTCTATCGCAGCCTTGCTCAGCAACGCTTTTATTTCTGAGCGGAGGATGTCCGCCTTCTCCGGGGCGGAGGGCACCTTCGTGTGCCGCACCCCGGTAAATGAAGGTGGACCGCGCTTCCACTGAGGCATATGGCCGTCCCTGAGTGTGGACAGGACCCAGGTGTTCGACGTGGCTTTCGCCCAAGCGTCTAAGAACCTTGTCAATCGGCCCCAACAAGCAAAAGGTGTCCGTCTCCGGCGGCACTCCGGCCCCCGGATTTTTGGACACCCCTAGCGGTACGGGAGGAGCTAGGAACCTTGGTTTGGTTTCCCGCGCCCCCGAAACCCCTGCCTGCCCGAAGGCTGCTGGAATTTCCCGCCTCGCTTCTTTGGACCCTTGCCCCTGCTCCCGGCTTGATGCAGGTTTGTGACATCCAAGCCTTCCCCGTCGGCGCGGAGGAAAGAGCAGGAGGAGGGTTGGACACGCGTGCGTGCGTGATGTCTAGGTCCGGCACGGTGATCCTCTTTTCGGCCGAAACGAGGAAGAGTAGCTTTGGCTTTGCCCCAGTCACTCTCTATTCTGTTGGTGCATGTACCCGATTCCTGGTCCTTAAACGTCTGGCTGTGGTTAACAGTGAAATGTGAATACCCCTCGGGCAGGTCGGGTATTTTGTTATACGCTAGCCAGCAGTCGCTCCAGATTACGGAGCCGGGAGCAATCCATTTCCTTATAAGCCCAATAAGGGTTTCAGCTGTGCGGTCAGGGACGGCAACCATGAAGACCTTCTTCTTGTTGTCTCTTTCCCTCCCACCGAAAACCCAGCCGGTTTTAACCGGGTGGCCCCTGTTATATTTCCTCTTGGCAAATTTGCTTTCGTCTATCTCGACTACAATACCTGGTCCTCCAATCTGGCAGCTCTTTCGATCCATGGCCATCTCTAGCACCTCCCTTAGAAAACTCGCCCAATCCACGTCGGTGTTGCTTGATGTACCGAGTTCATGATGGATCGTTGTCAGGGGGGTACCGTGCACCCACAGGTACATAAACTGTAGGATTTCTTCGAGGGTCATGTTGGAATTCTCAAAGAACGTCCCCGTACGAATGGATAGTCTCTTCTCGTGTCTGCCCGGACTCCTCCTCTGCCGACAATACCATCTCTTGCCGTCCGATATATGATTATCGTTCATAAGGGACATTGCAAGAGAACATACTGGACAAATTCTCGTCCTAGGTATAAGCCCATTGTCCATGCAAAAGTTCAAAGTCCATTCCTTGGTAGATGTAATCTCCAAAAGCATCCGATATGTAAATCTGTCATTCTTCACTTTCCTTTTATAGCTAGCCCCAGCATCCATTGGTCTTGGCATGTTCACTTGGATTCCAACATTGACAAATCCAGGCCTTGAAGTGATGTTAGAGGAAACAGGAGCCACATTCTCGATGCTCTTTAGACATTTCCTAGGCACTTCAGACTTTGTTTTGGAAACTTCTTCGCCCACCCTTCTCTTACAATATCTTTTTTCAATTACAAAATCTTCCAGGCTATCGTCTAAAGACATTTTGAAACCTCGCGCCCTATATATTCAGAGTTATCCCCCTTTACTTGACCTCGCTGAATATTTCAACGTAACTTTATTTTTCGTATTCGTATTCTGTATTCATTCTACAAAAATTGTCGGTATCAATAAAACACCATAAAACACATGTATAAATTCGGAGCAACTATAGAATTGGTTTAATTATATTATATATACGATACGTCCGGATAAATGAGTTTCGATAGTACCGTATGTATCAGTAGAAGTTCCGAGCACATGGATTACAGATTGTTGTTTGGCAACAGCTATTGATTGTATGTATTTCAATGTCATATTATCATGTTTAATACTATCTTCTAGTGTTTCAGCTACCCGACGGAGTGTGAGGACGTGTCCGCTGATGGCTGGTGAGCAAGTGTATGCAGTCGAAGGAATGAAGGAGCAAGGAGCAGGAGCAGGAGTAGGCGAAAGAGCGGGCAGAGTTAGAAACCGGAGATCGCGAGTTCAAATCCCGAAATTTCTTTTTAATTTTTTTTTTTTTAATTTCTTTCTTTCTTTCTTTCTTTCTTTACCCCCACAAAAAACCATGCCCCACTTTTTTATTAACTCCCCACCAAAAAATCCCTCTTTAGAATGAAATCTAGAACGAAAAAAGTAACAAAAAAGTGGCGAACCAATTCTATAGTTGCTCCATTATTACAGGTATGGCTGTACATTGTGGTGAAACCTGGGTGCATCGGCTAGAACAAGTGAACCATGGTACTGTGTTGTAATTCAGTGTAGCACTGCTCCCAAACCTTACTGCATGTAGAACAAATCTCCACAGCAGATAAAGTTGCCGAGCCCCTGGCGGGATTCAAATCCCAGACCTCTTGATCCAAAGCCATATGCGCTATTCCACCCTGATATTTGAAGGCAATTCTATAACTAAATTTAGACCTCTAGAGGAAGCAAAAGTGTTGGAATTAATTAGTTGCTCCAAACCAACTAGTTGCAAAGAAGATCTAATTCCCACTAAAGTGTTATTAGAACATATGGATTTATTGCTTCCTACTAAAACAAGAATAATCAACCAAATTCTGAAGGCAGGAATTAATTAATATTTTCAAACTGTTTAAAGGCAACTGTTGTGAAACCGTTGCTGAAAAAGACCAATCTCTACAAAAATTAACTTTCTAACTGCAGGCCTTTTACAAAGCTACCTTATATATCTAAACTGTTGGAGAAAGCTGTTAAATCCCGCACTTGAGAAATAATAATCTGGAGCCAAAGTTTCAGTCGGCATATCGCACTGGGCATAGCAGAGAGACTTTCAGCAGACAGTTGATCAGGGTAAGCGTTTCTTGTTACCACGATATCTCATGAACCGCTGCACCTAGAGTCTTCAAATTTGGTATCAGTCTCATTTGAGGAATACCCAGACACCAGTCAATTTGGGTGACCTTGACCTGATTTTCAAGGTCAATACCAGACTTTTACATTTTGGGGGATAAAATCTTGTTACCATGATATGTCATGAACAGTTGGACCTCTAGTCTTCAAATTTGGTACCAATCTTCATTTGGGGAATACGCAGATACCAGTCAATGTGGGTGACCTTGACATTTTTTCAAGGTCAATACGAGACTTTGAAATTTTTGGGATAAAATCTTGATACAATGATATGTCATGGACAGCTGGACCTAGCGTCTTTGGTATTTGATACCAGTCTTCATTAGGGGAATACGCAGACACCAGTCGATTTGGGTGACCTTGACCTCATTTTCAAGGTCACCATGAGACTTTGATCACTTTTCTAAATGTTCTTAGCCCGATATAATAACAATTGAATCAAACATGTAATGGTCATTACTCGGTACAAGCTGTGTGTCCATCCTTTTAGCTCATTTCTTAATTGCGGCGGGGGGGGGGGGGGGGGGTTGGGAGGGTGGGACATGGTCACGTTTGTGACAATTACTTGTTTTCAACAAGGGGGGGTGGGGAGGTGGTTCATGGTCACGTTTGTGACAATTACTTGTTTTCAAAAAGGGGGATGGGTATGGAAGGGGATTTGTGCCGAAAATGAAGACATGTTGACTTGTAACTTGTAAAGTGTAACATGTCGTTCTCAACCATACAAGTCTCGAAAAGACAAGTCCAATCATGCAAAACTAACATTTTAATCCGGTCAATCTTAACTTTCTATTCTCAACTTTACAAAGTTGAAATGTAATTCTAGAAATCGTCAAAATCGAAAAGTCAACTTGTCATTTTTAATTATTAAATCTAAGTAATATGCACATTTAGTAATGTTACAAGTTACGTTTGACAAATGAAAAATGGAAAATGAGGAGTTGCAAAGTCAGCTTTGTAAAACCGACTTCAGCATTTCGAGACTGACACGACTTGCAAAGTTAACATTTCGAGACTGACACGACTTGCATAGTAACGATTGCAATGTTTCAAATCACATCTCTGCACGATTTCGCATTGACCATATTTGGAATATTACGGAAATTAGCGGAAAGGAACGAGTGAGTGAGTGAGTGAGTGAGTTAGTGTTTAACGCCGCTTTCAAGAGTATTTCACTTATATCACGGCTGCTAGTATTATGGCAGGGAGAAAGCCCGCAACGCCATGTGGCTATGCATTGCGGTGAAACCTGCGAGCAACGGCTGGAACTAGCGAACCATGGGTGGTACTGCACTGAAATTCAGTGTAGCATTGCACCCAAACCTGACTGCGTGTAGAACAGTTCTCTACTGCAGACAAAGTTGCCGTGCCCCTGGCGGGATTCGAACCCCGGACCTCTTGATCCGAAGCCGAACGCGCTAACCACTGCGCTATCCCGCCCCCGGAAAGGAACGAATAATCCCGATCCGATAAACACAATGTTCAACAATAACTTCTCCCTTGGCAAGCATCTCCCAGCAACTACTAACACATATTTGAAAGTTGCATACTAGCTAGCATACTGTTGACAAAAGCACATTGACTAAAACATTATAGGAGACCGTCGCATTTTTCTGTTGAGGAACTAACGGCCCGCCCGAACGCTCGAGACGCGGATATTACTGTTGCGAGCCCGATGGTCGGGCACATATTTACTGTGTAATCATGACCTACAATTTTTTCCCCCAAACATTTTGGAAGGGGGGGGGGGGAGACAATTTTTACAACACTTTCTAAGGATATTTTAATTATTTGGAGGTACTGTAATGATATAATAATATCAGAGTATATATCGAGAATTTCACCCAAGTGTCTTCAGATATCAAATATATCAACACGAGTTCATTAAAGTTACAAATTAACTGTCATTAACTGATTATATAATAGGATTATGAAGATTTGATTTTAGCGTTATCTACAATGTAGATATCGCTTGTCGATATCGCTTGATCTCACACAAGCACCATGCATCTACTTAGGGAGCCAGTTTTGGGTGATAAAAGGAACTTTCGATTCCCCCAAAATTCATTTAAGTGATTACATTTATGAAAACATATTGGGAACTTTCTGGTTCAGATTTACAGAAAGAACAAATATTTGAATGACTTATTTTCATTTTCAGCAGCTCTCTTGTGTAGATCGCTCTATTTATAAATATATACTGAACATCTAAAATGTCACACTCTTAGTACAGTTTCTGGACTTTTCAAACACACTAATCCTTGAAATATGTGTATAAAGAAGCCCATTCTGCAACTTCTAGCCGGATTGTGTTGTGTTTTTCCTTGACAACACATTAATTGAATTAACATTTCTTTTCTTTGAACTTTTAAATTAATAACTTGATATACATTTCTACTACAATGAGTGTGTTACATTAATGACTAACAAACAAAAGTGTAAATAGACACGACAAAGACGTATGTTTAGGGAAGACATATTGTTGTAAAACCTAAATTATCGGAACTATTATCTAAATAAAAATTATCATCGTTTCATATATGAAATAATAAAACACATATTTGATTTATTGAAAACAATACGCATGTCAATGTATTCATGAATGGCCATTTTAGTGAAATCGTACGTTTTTAAAATTATTTTTATATCCTGTATATGTTACAGTCGATTAAATTTTTAAATTCAACAGCGCAATTATATTTTTGAAATTACCAGTGATACAATTCTATTTTCAGTTTGCATTCTGTATTCATAATTATTTTCATATTTTGGCATGTAGAAGTTGAATGTTTATTGTTTAAAGTGTGAAACAACAGATCTAGGCTTATGATTTACATTTCATACTTGAATTCAGTAATGTGATTCTTTATTTAGAATTAATGGACATATTAATCATGGACAAATATATTTCTGTCCCACAACAATACACTTTTCACTGCTTCAATTACTAAAAAATATAGTTTGCTTGATAAGTAAATGAAAATAGATAAATTAACATATTCAAAACCAAGAAATAATTTAAACTATAGTTGAGAAAAGTTTGTAAAATAATTAAAAGAGATAAATTCAACTCAGCTAAAGAACATTTCCCCTTGATTATTTGTCTGTAAGAATAAGATTTCAGTTATAATCAAAGTGCAATGCATTTTTAAAAATGTTTAAAACAAGTATATGAAGTTCCCTGATTTAGATCACTGCTTTGTGGTACATTTAAACTATTTTAAAATTAATAATAAAGTTATCAACAGTGGCTTATGTATTTCCTTCAATTTCTTCCCCACTAACGTTTATATACTTTCAATATCAGGATTTTCTTCATCAAAACTTGGATATTCATTTCTGAATGCAAAAGACTTTACTGAATACACGTAAAATTGGAGTATAAAAAAGTGAATGTTGACATGATTGAACTGAGAGAAGATAATGTGTAAATGAACGCACAGAAAGTAATTATTTTTTTCGAGTTTAGGCTGTCTATATATGGTTTGTAAATCTGCAGTTTTATATGTAAGTGAAATGAGTTTTATGAAAACGGATCGGATACATTTATCATAGCTTAAATGCAATTCAAGCTATGCGATCCTTTTTGTCTCTCAGTGTCATCCCATATTTCATTACTTCCGCATCCGTTTTGCGTTGCAAAAAAATAATTGTTTGTCAAATGTCCTTAAAAATTATTGAGATAATAATTACAATACCTTAGAATTAATTTTCAATTGGTATTTTCGTTTGGCATTTAATTACTAAGCGACAGTAGCGCTCCGTGAACTAACAACGTGCGTTTGTTTGTAGGACATAACAAGAGTTACGTCCCTTGATTTTCAGGGGGCCTGGTCAATTCGTCCAGCGTTGGGCTCAAAATAGACTAAGGGATTCCCCATCTGGGACAGCGGCAAGGGAGGTCTCGTTTTTTCGCAAATGCCTCTCATCCTCGGAAAACATCGGCAATGTTCGGGAAACTTCCAAATATGGTCAATGCGAATTCATGTAGAGATGTAATTTGAAACATTGCATTCGCAACTATGCAAGTCATGTCAGTCTCGAAATGCAAAAGTTCTTTTTACAAAGCTGACTTTGCAACTCCTTATTTTCCATTTTTCATTTGTCAAACGTAACTTGTAACATTACTAAATGTGCATATTATTTAGATTTAATAATTAAAAATGACAAGTTGACTTTTCGACTTTGACGATTTCTAGAATTACATTTCAACTTTGTAAAGTTGAGAATGCGAAGTTACGATTGACAGAATTAAAATGTTAGTTTTGCATGATTGGACTTGTCTTTTCGAGACTTGTATGGTTGAGAACGACATGTTACACTTTACAAGTTACAAGTCAACATGTCTTCATTTTTGGCACAAATCCCCTTCCATAGATGGGTGGGTGGGACATGGTCACGTTTGTGACAATTACCGTATATTACTGTGTATAAGACGACTTTTTTATACCAGAAAATAGGGGGTCAAAGAAGGGGGTCGTCTTATACACAAGGGCTATGTTTCAGAAGAAGAAATTTTGAAGCTTCATTGACGAACTCACGATGTTGAAACCGGAAACAGCCAGTCAACTCATGTTTACAAAATGGAAATAAATATTTATAAATAATTATTATGTATTATTATGTTATTTTTTTTTATTACTATATGGAGTTAAATACATAAAATATATTTGATAATTCATTTAAAAATAATAGGTTGACGGACCAAAAGTGGTACCAGCAGTCAAGCAAACGATCGATAAATTCAGTGACGTGGACCAATGAAATTCTACAACTTATCAATTCATTCATGACGGGGACCAATGAAATTCTACAACTAACCTATTCATTCATAAAACTTGACAAGCTTATCTCGATCACGTGTCATTGACGTAATGTTAATTCCAATCAGGGCAGTTATTCATTCATGTATCCGGTAATTATCTTAGCTTTGTTGTGTTCTTATCAGTAATTGGTCTGTATATCCTTCTCTGGATTGAAGTGTCAACGTTAAATAAACACGTCTTTAGCTTGAGAAGTTTACTGCATTGAGTGGCCCCTCGCTATAACACATGTTGGGAGCCATACTGACAGCCGCGTAATAGAGAATCAGCGGTAAAGCGAACCAGAGTTGGAATGTAAAATAATGGCTTGACTTCAGCTATCAAACATTACCAACCTTTCAAAAGCATTCTGCAGTATTAAATACAACTAGTTCAACTTTGTTTATAAGAAGGACAAATATTTACATCACTACGATAGAAATCTAGACATTAAATTTTGCTTGGCTTCGGACATGCGCAATCAAGCTTGGTTATCAAAGCTCTTCGCACCATTTTTATCATATAAACACTGAAGCGACTTCTAAATCTGTGTATGGAGTATCGGCTTTGTTTAGATGTTATAACATGGCGAATATTTACGATAGATTGTTGACTGTAGTGTTGCTAATCTCGCTTGAACTGACAAGAAAATGACAAATCATTAAAAAATAAGAACAAACACAGTAGGAAAACGTATGTAATTTTTATTTTGGTAAAGTTAAAACAATTTATTTAAAAACAAACGATTATAACAAAACATTTATGTCATGTTACTTAAAAATTACCGGTATCAACTTACCGTTACCAAATCTTACCAACGTGTTTTCCCATCATGGCATGTCTGTTTCCACGATTGCTAGAAGGGGGGTCGTCTTATACATGAGATACATGGTTTTTACCTGATTTTAGGGGTCTGAGAAAGGGGGTCGTCTTATACACAGGGTCGCCTTATACACAGTAATATACGGTACTTGTTTTCATCAAGTGTGTGTTTCTGTTAATCAAGTTGTGGTATATAAAGTCATCAAAATATTACCTTCATTACTATCTTTCAATGTGACTGTGTTTGAATCATGTAACAATAACATATATCTGTAAACAGGAGTAAATCTATAAGATGGGTGTACTCACATTTTTCAGGAATTTGATTTCTGCCAAAATTTTTCTCTCAAGTTTAGCTGCACCTTTGATGTGTTGCAACTTACAACACTTCTCTCGAAGTTCATGTGCAAAAGCTATATAACAGTCTGCTGACGGTGATAATATAATTTCTGCCATTTTCCTGAAACATGAAAGGAAAGCTTTTTAGTCAATACATCCCCCATAACAACAGGGACGATAGGCCGATGCATCGGTGGATCACGATCTTTAAAGGAATACTGGGTTCTTGAATAAAACACTGGAAAGTGTAAATTCAGTAGGGTAACAGCGAGTAGGAAGTGGCAACTAGCGTTACCTCTACACAGCGAGGTTTCCGTTGCGCAGTGTCTTACTCGCCACTACTTGCCGTACAAGCACGAATATGAAAGCATTTTAATCGAAACAAATACTTCTAACTGTCTGTTTTGTTTTACATGGTAATTGTTTGTTATCATGACAAAAAAAAGAAGGGAATCGGCAAACCAGTTAAAGGACTTATGTATCGCTCTTCAAGAAAAATGTATCTATATATCATTTTTGTAAATAACAAAAGTACAATTGTGATGATTTTGCAAGTATTTCGCATGCGAATAGCAATCTACAATGCGTCCAAAGATTAGAATAACGAACCTGTTTTCATCATGAGCTTAATCCATGTGCTATAATAATCTTCCTATGTCCTTAGTAATCTTACAACGAGAGACCCTACAGCAATACGTTTTTCATCAAATGCCAAATCTTCTTTTTGGAGGTTTTTCACCAAAGAACACAGAATACAAAGCTCATCCTATTCCCAAATTCCATTGGTGGAAATATATGTTCCTACCTTTCAGTGAACGTTTCATTGGCTGACAATATCTAGACTGACAGTCACATTAATGTTATTTCATGATAGTTTGTGTGTCACCAAGACCGGACATTTGACAATTTACATGACAACAGAACATGAAGATTATCTGGATAACAACTTCTTTAATGTGAAAATATACGACATTTTGGAGTACATACTCACTCCTTCATCAGGTGGAATGTAAGGGAATAACAGAATATGGTACATTTATATAGCAAACAAAACAATGGTGAGGAAACTCAATCAGGGGGGATTAACATGCATGAGAATGGTATACAATGGGGATTTGTAACACAAACATGATGGAGATGAAGCATGAGAATGATGAGGATTTGCAATACAAACATTAATTAGATAAACAAACAATGGTCTGTAGGCTTTATTGAGGATATACATAAACACATAAATACATAAACACACATGATGAAACGAGGGAGGCCAATTTGCTTTATTGAAATTGTTAAACAAATAATAACGTCAATAACGATTTTAGACCAGTGGCTCTTACCTCTGTTGCAATGAAATGTTTGGAACGCATCATGAAGAATTTATTGCTATGTGAAGTCAGTCATATTATTGATCCTTTTCAATTTGCATACAGGGCAAGGCGTGGTGTAGAAGATGCAACAATAACTCTGCTACACAATATCTATCAGCATTTAGAAAGCTATGGTACCTATGTAAGAATTATGTTTGTTGATTTTTCATCCGCTTTCAATACTATTCAGCCTCATCTACTCACTGACAAACTTTGCAAAATGAATGTTAATTCTAATATCATTAGATGGATAAATTCATTCCTAGTTAATAGACAACAATTTGTAAGAGTTAACCAAGTGCAATCTTCAACTGTAAGTACATCCACTGGCGCTCCACAAGGTTGCGTTATTTCATCGATTTTGTTTATACTGTATACCAATGATTGCGTATCCAATGCAAAAACATGTATGACAATCAAATTTGCTGATGATGCAGCATTGGTTGGTCTGATTAAAGAATCTGAATTTAGTTACAGAACTGAAATTTCAAAATTTGTAGAATGGTGTAAATTAAACTTTTTGTTTTTGAATGTGCAGAAAACCAAAGAAATGGTTATAGATTTTAGGAAAAAGAAATCTACATTAAATGCTGTGACTATAGATGATGGTGAAATAGAACGAGTAACAGAATACAAATATCTGGGTACTGTCTTGGATTCAAAACTTTCTTGGAATGAAAACACTGATAACATTTATAAGAAAGGGCAGCAACGTTTGCATTTTTTGTGGAGATTGAGACATTTTAAAATAGATCAGACCATACTGAGATTATTTTACAGAACGTTTATCCAAAGTGTCTTGACCTTTAATTTCTTGAGCTGGTACGGAAACCTGTCTGTTCGGAATAAAAACAAACTCTCAAAAATTGTTAACACAGCTTAAAAAATTATTGGACTTCCAATTGAAAGTATCGGCGAATATTATGAGCAGCAAATTTCCAAAAAAACAAACAAAATTTTAAGTGACCAATCACATATCCTTTTTTCGGAATATTCTTGGCTACCTTCAGGACGCAGACTGCGCATGCCGACTGGGAGAACAAACAGGTTTCGCTACTCTTTTATACCAAACAGTGTTCGTTCGTACAATGACCTATTTATTGAATAATGTCATATTTTTATTTGATCAAGTGAATTGTGAGTGTGACTAACTCGGATGTGTTCATGTTAATTAGTCAAATTCTATTATGCAAAATAATATTATCATGTATATTTTGTTTGCGATGTGTGTTTGAAACTGGAGAACTGTATATATGATGTAAAACAAATTTCCCTTGGGACAATAAAGACATTATCTTATCTTAATAATTATAGTTGATTGGAAGAGAGGCCAATTGTTGATGTGGATGGCTTTGAAGTTGTTGCATGGTGATTGGAGCTGTTAGGTGTTGATTGGTAGGGGGCTCCTAGGATAATTACTCCGATAGGAGTGGATGGAAGGTAGGGATACTTGGATTTGGTTTGGTTGGTTCTCCTCGGATATTTCCTCCGACAGGAGATAGAAGTTCTAAATGAGGAAATCCCACGCACATGGTAGGAAGATGCCTCGATCGCGCTTTATTGCAGGTTGTTCCCTTCGAATGTCAATCGAACACCGTGACACCGTCACCGAACAATCGTGACACCGACATGCCATTTGTTATATAATTAAACCGGTCCAATAAACTTGTTATCTGTTAAAACTTAATTACACTGAAGTCTCCTTCTCACCTACTCAGCGTATTTGACTTTGTTCAGCTTAAAAGAATTTGCTGTCACAACACTTCTCTCCTTGCCACCTTCATGGACAACGGTGTACCCCCACCTAACACCTCCTCCCCACCCCCCCTCATTAACCAAACCGAGTCTATGGACATGGACCACCCACCCTCTTCTAACCAAATCATCCCTCCCTCATGCATGCCTCTCCCCGACAGCCCTCTTCCCGAGCCTGAAAACCCTCCCCCCCCTAACAACACAACCCCCTCCCGCACCTCTCTCATCCTCTCTTCAAACCCTGCATGAAAACCCATTCACTCCGCCCCCCCCCATCTCTCCTCTAATCTCCCCCCAAAACTTGTACTAAAAAAACCCGCTCCCCATCCTTCCCCACCTCCAAAAACCCAAAACCCCAACCCGCCCTATCCTCCCACGCCAACTTCCCATTCCTCGCAATCATCTCATATTCTCTCACAACCCCCAAAGTAAAATGGCTCAAAAACTCAACCTAATCTCCCCCTCCTGCAGCTACCAATCCCTAATTCTCCTAATAACTAAACTTAAATAAATATATAAAACCATCATCACCCTACCATAATTATTCCCTAAACCACCATGCGCACAAAATAAATACCACTCTTCTTTTCCCTTACTTCTTATTCCTCTTTCTTACATTCATGCAAATTATCCAATGGAATGCTAATGGCCTTTTGGCACACGGCCATGAGCTTAAAGCTTCAATTAAACTTCAAAACCTAAACCCCCATATCATTACCATTCAGGAAACCCATTTCGGCCCCAGGTCTAACTTTAATATTCCAGGATATAAATTGCTACGGCTCGACCTGCCCAAAACCAATCCCGGTCGCTCCTATGGAGGCCTAGCTATTTTTATTCAGGAACAACTAAACTTTACTACAATAAGCCAAAACTAAATTCATTAGAGGCTCAGGCCGTATCCATTATTCAACAAAACGATAGGGTAAATATCTTTAATATCTACAATAAACCTAGCTTACCATTTAAATTAGAGGACCTTCAGGTCCTTAAAAATTCAGCCCCCGGTCGTTCCATGTACTTGGGTGACTTCAATAGCCACCACCCGAATTGGGGAGTAAACGATAAGGAAGATTCAAACGGCAAACTAATTGCCGATTTGGTCATAAATAACAATCTTGTAATCCATAACAATAATTCACCAACTAGGTTCGATGGCTACAGGGACATTATGTCCGCCATCGATTTAACAATCACTACCCCGGACATCGCTAGCAATACCGAGTGGCAGGTTTACGATGATTCCTGGGGTAGTGATCATTTTCCCATATTTATTACCCTTAATAATTTCCTACCCTCAAATAATAAAAATATTCAAAACTGCCCCCAAAACCCTAAATTTCATTACAACAAGGATGACTGGGACAAATTCAATGCACTTTGCAACCAACTTTACCCAGCAGACCTTGAAAATAAAGACCCCGAAACCTTTTCCAATAATTTCACTAATGCTATATTAAATGCTGCCAAACAATCCATCCCCTTTTCCGCCCCTAAAATTAACAAGCCCTCAGTTCCCTGGTGGACTGAGGAAATTAAAGTTGTGCGCAAACAACGTAAAGCGGCCTTTAAAAAGGCAAAGCGCAATCTCTCAAAATTACCTCAAGATAGGCAATTAAAAAACCGAGTAAACCTACTCACCAAACAAACAAAAACACAACACTGGGAAAACTTCTGCTTAATAGCAAGACCAATTCCAAAGAAATTTGGAACAAGCTCCAAGTCATTCGTGGCGGCAAACACAGAAGCAAAATCTCACCAATAAATAATCTTAAAAAACCTAAAGATAAAGCTAATGCAATTGCATCACACTTCGCTACTGCAAGCAGCAACACTAACAACTCACCGGAGTTTTTAAAACACTAAAATAACACCGCAAGCACCACAAAACAACCCCCAGATAACAAACCAAATAACCAAAGCATTTACTATGGAGGAGCTTCAATTCGTACTAAATAATAGGAAAAAAGGAACGGCCCCAGGGTTAGACCTAACTTCCTACCAAATAATTAAGTAGCTACCCCCCTCCACCCTCACCATTCTCCTTAATCTCTATAATACCATTTTGCAACAGGGCAAGCTTCCTACCAACTGGAAGGAAGCTTTAGTAATACCAATACCTAAACCAAATAAACCCTCCGGGGACCCAAATTCCTATAGGCCCATCTCCCTAACCTCAAACCTATGTAAAGTAATGGAATCGGTGGTAAAACATCGCCTCCAAGCTCACTTAAACACAAACCCCTTTAACAACGACCAGAGTGGCTTCACTCCGGGCCGTTCCACCCTAAATAATCTTGCTCGCTTAGAGCAAGATATTAAAAAAACACAAAACAAAAGCATTATACACTCGCAATCTTCCTGGATTTTTCCAAAGCTTTCGATATGGTGTGGCATAACGGCCTCATCCAAAAATTAACTAAAAAAGGCCTCTCAGGCAACATAATTAATTACATCCAGGATTTCCTACAATTCCCTAAAACCTACTCTTATCAATACCCTTAATTCTATCCAATATCAGGCACTAAAAGTGGCCACCCGCATTCAAAAGGCTACCTCACTTGAGGCTCTCCAAGCCCTATTTGGTGAAATTCCCCTCACAACGAGACAGGACCAACTCGCCTTAAACTTCTGGGCTGGAACTTCAGAGGATCCCCTTATCAGGGACTTGGTTATCAGCAATCCCTCTTAATTTAACGCTGCAATTTACAATAAATACCCTCTTCGCGCACCAATCTCCCACCGCATTCAATTACTTATTTCACAAGCTAACATGGGCCATATTCAACTCACTCAATTCCCCCACTTCCGGCCCCAAAAATAAATCTCCATCTTAGCAAAATCACCTCTAAACAAAATCCTAAACTCGCGCAAGCAACCACACTTAACTACATACAAGAACATTGGTCCGACTGGTGTCACATCTACACAGACGGGTCACGGGACAGGCACGCACAACAGGTGTAGGCATCCACTTCCAGCAACCACAACCCACAACTTACTCCAACAGGCTTCCCAACGACCAATCGGTCTACATGGCAGAGCTTATGGCCATCGCAATCGCTTTATCCCATCCTAACTTAACCCTTAACTTGCGGGTCCCGTAATTATCCGGGAGGCTCATAGGGAAAAATGTTAGAACCCTTGGCGAGACCCGTACGTTGGACTTAGTGCATTTACCGGGTCAGTAATAATTATATTTGCCCCCCAGGCGAAATGCGAGACGAAGTGTGTCCGTATATCGCCACATGAAAACTTGTTTACATACATCTCGCAGATAATAATAATAATAATAATAATATATATTCACAATAATAAATTCACACCAAATTGCGTGTGCATTGTTGACCCGTAACGCATTGATAATTAGCTTTACAAAAGGCCAATTTTGTCGGGCTTAGCCCCCAAAGCATTAATTCGCTTGAGGCTATTTTCACCCACGTGTTTGTATTGCCTCGGGTTTGCCTCGCCCGAGACTGCTATCTGCCTCGCATCTCGCGAGACGGGGAAAAAAATAGCTAACTCGCCTTACTCCCGCACTTCATATCATGTGAGCGAATTGTTTGTTTTAAAAAAAAAATACGGCAAAATAAAGGGGAAACAATGGACTACATTCCCATATAAAATTAGAAAATCTCAAAAAAATAATAAAGACACAGCAAGCGCCGTGAAAAAGGTCATGTTTACACTTCATAAATTTTGAAACAATCGGCGATTTTCACAACTTCTAAAACATTTATCACGGCTAAAATACAGAATGCATTTTCATAATTTTTATATCACAATAAACCGAAAAGAATAATCTTTTATGAACGACCGTTTGCAATGCCGCATACATGTTGTAAGTATTGACGATTTTATAGGTGGAAATAAAGACAAACTTTACATAGCTATAGAATTATAACCAAAGGTCGCATTCTAATAATTTTTATATCATTGTGAAGCTAGACATCTTGTCTTCAATTCCGTATATAAATAGATTTTTTTTCGATTGGTATTTATGATGTTACGAGGCCCGAATTAAAGACAATCTTTCGAAAGTAATAGAATAAAAACGAAAAATCATAGAAAATTCATTCAAAGTTTCGGGTGTGAATTAGCCCTCCTTTGCTGCTTTGTCGGCTTTTTCATTGCCAAATATGCCGACATGGGCTGGTACCCATAGGAGCTTTACTGCCTTGCCTTGATTGTTAAGTGATTGAATGCTGTTAAGAATTTTGGAGATTAAACTAGGACAGTTTTTAGTTGATTTGTTTTTGAGTGCTTGAAGAGCACTAAGAGAGTCCGAAAGGATGAGAATTTTGTCCTGGTTTATTAACCCTTACGTTGCGTATATATATTTTACCCTTTTTAGCCCCTGTGGCGGAATTTACAGGCTCGCAGCTCGCAGCAGTAGTTTGAGCTTAGGCACTAACGAGCTCTGCTGGCGGAATTTCCAGGCGGCGATTCCGGTACCGTTTTTACGAAATATACCGCATCTACATGGCGAATACGGGCTATATACGGGCGTTGAATACAAATTCAAGTCGCGGTACCCGTACACAAATGGTTGCTTTATACCCGCATCTTTGAATTATTTTTTTACGATTTTTCTTTACTTTTCTATTACTTTGTAAAGATTGTCTTTAATTCGGGCCTTATAACATCATGAATTTGGAGCGCGCTACTGAAATTTTTATATGGACTTGAAGACCAGATGTTTGTCTTTACAATGATATAAAAAATATTAGAATGCGACCTATGGTTATAATTCTATTGTCATCTAAAGTTTGTCTTGTTTCCAGCTTCATGAAATCAAAACTCCTGAGCGCGCATATTGCGAAATTTATATGTGCTTGTAGATAGTTTATTCCTCTTTACAATGACGTAAAAATTATTAGAATACGACTTATGGTTCAGAAAATATAACCAACCAAAGGAGAGTGACGCTACCCCGACAGTACCACGTGAATGGTCCCGACGCGCACCAAGTTACTGGCACTGCTTGGTCCCCCCCGGACTGTGCTAATTACAGTACCGTTACCTCCTCGAGACCTCCTCGAGACCTCCTCGAGGGTGCCAGAGCCGAGCGCGCGTGGAACTAATGGGTACTAATGAGCACAGCATACACTAATCACCGCGGCGAACGCAATACATGTTGCGCGGTGTAAAGTTTGTCTTTATTTCCAGCTTTATAAAATCGTAAATTATTTCGCGCGCATGCGAAACACGTATGTACTTGAAGACAATTTATTCCTCTTTACAATGATATAAAAATTATTGGAATACGTCAAATGGTTCGCAATATATGAAGAGCGTAAGGAAGGCACCCCCAGTACTTAGAAAATTCATTTTTGAAAAACTAACTTTTTGCGACATCTGGCGCATCATTTGCCGCATGTTTATTTTTCGCTGCGCATATACATATGATACATGGAATTGAAGACAATTTATTGCTCTTTACGATGATGTAAAAAGAAAAAAAATGCGCATCTTCGTTCGGAAGCTATAGCGGGCCAAATGAAGGTACCCTCGGTACTTTGAGGCAACTTTTTGACTATCGCGCATATCGGGGCACGTGCCGCAACTTTAGTTTTTCGTGCGCATGTATAAATTTTATATTGAATCAAAGCCGAATCTTTCCTCTTTACCCCATGTAAGTTTTATGAAAATCGGCCACCCGGTTCAGCATTTATGGGTGTTTTTTATGATGCGGTTCTGGCTGAACTTCCAATGAAAGCTCGCATTCACTTTCTCTGTCTCTTTGATAAAATAAAAAATATTTTATTTGCAATGACATGTATTACAATGAAATTACAATGCATTTACGTACAAATATACACAATATTTACCTGCGGTTGTGCGCAGAACAGCTTTAGGGACCTAACAAGGTATGTATATAATGTGTATATACTGGTTGTCCACACTTCGGCTCTCTTTACTTTCAATTTTCTTCTTCTTCATTCCCTTCTTCATTTCTTTCTTTTTCCGTGGCAGTGATGTAAGCCCTGGAATAGTCAGTGGCGGTGTGGTACAGTTTGAAGCATGGTGCGGCGCACAGAGAAACATTACAATCTGTACATTCATAAGAAGACTCTCTGCCTACTCGTTTTTTCTTCCTTGCTGGCCCATTGCCTTCTTCAATCTGTTTTGCGAGGACGGCGCGTTTTGCCTTAGAGCATACCACACACATCCTTGTGACGTTTTTCTTCCTTCCGACAGGCTCAATCTTCGTCGGAAAGTGACGTCCATGAAGACGAGTGACACTCTCGTCGCTCGTGCTCGGCCGACCACGGGGACGTCTGCAAAGTGATGGAACTTGTTCCTTGTCCGCAAATGTTACTATATGTTGCGCCAAAGCCTTCCTGTATTCCCGACTTGTTTTTAGAGGTTTATCTTTGCTGTATTCTTTATAAACGATGTAAGAGTTCAACATGGCAACGTTGAGAACGTGAAACCAAACCCGTTTCCACCACTTCAGGGTCTTCACTCGGAACGGCGTGTACGACAACATCTGGTCGGCCCGATCAACACCTCCCATGTACTTGTTGTACGTTGTTACAATGCGCGGCTTGAGAACTGGTTCCCCTGTTGCCCGGTTCTTCTTCCCTGTTTGTTCAAGTTGTGTATCTTCAACAGTAGACATGAGAAGCACTGATTTTCTATCTTCGTAGCGAAGAACGAGTAGGCCATGGTTGTGAGAAACTGTCATGTCCCCTTGCTTGGCTTTCTTTTTAGGTTTCTTGACTGAATCAGGAAGTCCCTTTCGATTGGCTCTCAACGTCCCCGTGGCACCTATTCCCCGCTCCCACAAATTTATGTACAGATTTGTGGACGAATAGTAGTTGTCCATAAAGATGTGATGCCCCTGTCCAACGTAGTCGTTCACCAAGTCCATGACTACATCATAAGTTTTGCCACCTTCAGAAACCGGTTCATTCGTTTTTCCAGTGTAGAGTTTGAACTTGCAAACGTATCCGTTGTGCGAGTCACACAACATGAAAGCCTTTATCCCATACTTCTTAGGCTTGTCGGGAAGATAAACTTTGAAAGATAAGTTACCATGCCCTCGTCGACTGAAATGTTTTGATGCGGTTTATACACTCTTGAAAAACGGTGAACTATCCGGTTATACAAGTGTCCCAGTTTATTTATTGGTGAAAAGCACGGGGTGTTACGGCCCGGCATCCTCCTGTTGTCAGCCAAGTGTAGGTAGGTTATAAGAAGCCAAAACCTGTCTCGGGGCATGCACTTGGCGAAGAAAGGCGTTGAGGTAACATCACTTGTTGACCAGTAATCAGCAAAGTTTCTCTGCACAACCAATGACATGGCAATTGTCATGGCTACAAATACCTTCATCTCTTCTGCATTAGTGTCTTGCCACTGTTGCATTCTTGAACGGGGTCTTAGAATTTTGTCCTCCATTGCTTGTTTGAAATATCTATTGGTTTCCGTTGCCATATCCTCATAGTCATCATTATGTATAAACAAATTGAAAAAGTCAATAGGTTCAGGGTTCTCAGGAAGTTCTATGAACTGGCGCAACCCAGTTTGACCAGTGAAAGGCAAGTTTACACGTGGCCGCGGACCATCCACCCACTCATCAAACGTCTGTGAATGATCATGATTATATTGTGGTATTTCGGCAAACTCCTCCTCAAAACCACTAAAGTCTTCTTCGGTGGAATTACCGGCGGCTAGAATCTTTCTGGCAATCTCTGTCTCTATATCACTCAGAGCATCTGTGTCACCATGTTCACTATCTATTACAGTGTCCCGATCATATGCATCATCACTGTCTAAACCACTGCTACCATCACTGTCAGTTGACTCCATATCAGAGGCTTCATCAGCAAGGATCTCGTTGATGAAGTCGTCGTCGCTTGAAACGGCTTCAAAGCTGCGTGTCCTAGTATGCAACGTCCTAGGCCGTCGCAGGGCCTTGCGTCCACGTCCGCGCAGCATTCTGCTTCAACCTGTAAATGATTGAAAATGCGTTAGATGTATGCAACATATAACATGTGATTAGAGACAATAAACATACAGAGATAATGAATGTGAGCTTCATGGACGTTCATTTGCCAGTTTCAGAACCTCCCGGCGCATCTAGGACGACTGCGCCGCAAGCGCCGACGGCGCCGACGGCTTCTGACATCGCGCCGATTTTTCCGACGCATATGTCAAACGGACCATTTTCTGATTTCCTCGGCGACGTGTAGCACCGGGCGCGAGGCCCGGAAAATAAACTACTATGTCAGGGAAGCTTGGGTTGTCAGTTGCCGAATGACTTCTCTTTTCGAGAAGCAGAGCATCCAAGGAGCGGTCTCTCGAGGCGGAGCCCAGACCCATGGGAGCATACTCCCATGCTCTCCGGGAATTCCCGTCCCCGTCTTCCGCGGCGGACCCCGGATTCAATCGCGGGACAGGTTTCCCATGTTCTCTTTTGAGAACGAGAGACTCCGAGGAACAATCCTATGGGACGAACCCCGGATTCTATTGGGAATGGGTTCCCATGCCCTCTCGACATATATTCAATAATGTAAAAGATAAAATAATAAATTCAATTCAAATGGTTTGGAAAGGTGCGCCCTCGCATTTGAATTTTAGAAATAAAAACCTTTCGCAAATGGCATCAGTAACAAAAATGTTCACGCATTTTTAGAAACTCCGAAAAGTGAAATATTTTCCTGAGAAAATATTCCCACGAAAAGGCTTTTCCCCGAGCGGCGGGTCCCGTACTCAAATATATTTTCACTTTTATGTTATATTTTTTTTTCCAAAACTGGAAACAAAATTCCGTCATGACAGTTGTTCATCGTTTATAAAGCTCTATATTTGCGTATCAAAAGAACAGTATTTTAGTTATATATTATCATACTTCTTCACTTATGCGTACATCAATATTGCGGCTCTTCGCGCATGCATAGTTCTTCCCAAAAACATGCGCATTATATCTGGAATTAAAGACAATGTTTTTCTCTTTACAATGATGTAAAAATTATAAAAATCGGACTTGCGGTTCAAAAGTTATGAAGTGCGAAAATTATACCTTTTGGCGCGGCGCTTTGCGCATGCAGAGTTCTTCCCGAAAACATGCGCATTATACATGGAATTGAAGACAATGTTTTTCTCTTTACAATGATGTAAACATTATAAAAATCGGACTTGCGGTTCACAAGTTATAAAGCCCGTAATGATGGTATATGCTAAGAGCGCCACTTATTCAAAGCCGAATATCACCTTCTGCGCGACACCTGGCGCATCAAAAGTTATTGCCGAAAATACACGTATTTTATATGGAATTGAAGACAATTCTTTTATCTATATACTGATAAAAAAATTATGAAAATATCCCAAGTAGTTTCTTAGAAATAGAGCGCCGAGGCATGTTGGGGTAAATGCGCCACATGTATCAAAATTCAAAAGTGCGAAAGTCGGCTATCTCTGTGCGATTGCTGTATTTTCAGTTATGTTAGCGCAATTGCGATTTTTATATGGGAATAAAGGCCATTCTTTCCTCTTTATTTTGGTATAAAAAAAAATGAAAACAACCAATTGGTTCATATGATACGAAGTGCGAGAGAAAGGTAGCTTATCGCAATATCTTCCCGTAATTAGAAGCTATCTGCCCATGTGGCGAGATGCGAGACAGATAAGCATAGGCTATCTGCCCATGTGGCGGGATGCGAGACAGATAAGCCTGTACGGGCCTATCTCACCCCGGGGCAGTGCAGACACTTAGGTGCTAATTAGCCGCCGGGCAGTGTAGCCATCGGAGCGAAGCAGGACAAAATTGGCCTTTTGTAAAGCTAATTATCGATGCGTTACGGGTCAACAATGCACACGCAAATTGGTGTGAATTTTGCTGGACGTTCTGACCAGACACTGAAGAAAGTTTTATTCTCATTGCGGGCTGCGAGGCATAAATACAGCCATTCTCATGCAGCGAGTCGCGGAAACAATCGACTCGGGACCCGGTATGGCAGATAGCACAGTACATAGACAGCCGTGAATTATTCTAAGTAAGCGATCCGGGACCCGTAAACAGACACCTCGGAATCGCTTATAGCCCGCCCGGATAATTCCGGGACCCGCATGTTAAGGGTTAAGCACCTTGGTAAACTACGGCTTTCTCTGTGAAATATTGTAACAAATTTGTTGAAACACAATCATGGACGAACATCACATGAACTATGGCAATAATAAATTACATATACACGTGTATATGTACTTGTAACCCTGTTTGTCAACCCCTCTTTTCATGTAACATCTTGAAATAAATGCCGCATAAATAATATAAAATACGTCATCTGAAGTAACATCTTTAAATGAATGCCGTTTAAATAATATACAAGTACTTACATTTACATTTAATCCTGTATGTGAAGTTGTATTGTGGAAGAAGACTCCGTAAGATTGTATAGATATAGTTGTGGTACCACCCTCGAGGGAAAAAGATGTTTTGACTGGCATTCATGATGTTGCTGCAGGTCGAGGTCACCTTGGTATTAAGAAAACTGAGTCCAAAGTGCAAGCCAAATATTACTGGCCAGGTTGGAGAAAAGATGTCTATGCATTGTGTAAATCTTGTTCAGCATGTATAAAGAGAAAAACTCCTATTCCAACTCAGAGAGCTCCCTTGCAAACTCTTGTTTCTGGATATCCATTTGAACGGATTGGAATAGACATCACTGGTCCTTTTCCTATCACTGCTAGAGGGAATAAGTACATCTTAGTAGTTCAAGACTATTTCACTAAATAGACGGAAGCGTATGCTATTCCTGATCAAGAGGCCATCACTATTGCCAGGAAAGTGGTTGATGAATTTGTATGCAGATTTGGGGCTCCATTTAGTCTTCATTCGGATCAAGGCAGAAATTTGGGGTCAAGAATTTTTCAAGAAATATGTCAAGAATTACCGGTAGGTATCAAGAAAAGCAGAACAACACCATATCACCCGATGAGTGACGGTCTCGTGGAGCGTTATAATTGTACTTTGGGAGCTATGTTGAGTCAATATGTGAATGATTCACATACTGATTGGGATATTCATCTACAAAAGGTGATGGCATTTCGCTGTGGAGCACAGGATTCAACCGGATTTTCTCCACATTTTCTGGTTTATGGAAGAGAGATTTCATTGCCTGTTGAATTGGTCATTGGGTTGCCTCCACATGAGGAAACTGACATAATATAATATTATGTTCTTATGTGAGAAATACCAAACAAGGGTTTGTCGACTCTTTCAAGGTGGTGTCCGATAGGTTGGATGGAGTTTAGGTTCATTTAAACCGTGTCAAGAGAGGAAGATCAAAGAAATTTATGAGACCATGGGTGGGACCCTACAGAGTTGTAAAGAAAATCAATGATGTGGTGGCGAGAGTTCGTAGCACGAATAGAGGGAGGAAGAAAAATTTTGTTCTGCACATGAACAGATTGAAGAGAGTTGATGGAGTTAGACTTGAACATGATGGAATTGAGCAAGATTCAGTATTATCAATGGGAGTTGAGCACATACGTCATTTGTTTGATACTTCGTCTGATAACATGGCCACTGGTAGGGGTGCAGATGTGCCTATGTCATCCGGTTCTATTTCTGGATTGACCAATGCGGTTGTTGATGATTCTCAAGATACACAGATGGTCAATTAGATGACTCGGGAGAGTCACTTGCGATTGGTGGGGGAGCAAGTTTGATGGATACAAGTATGACCGGACACAGTACAGGAAGGCCTGTTCATTTTGCTGATAGCCCTACAGTTTTGGGGAATACAACAACACAAGCAGTACCAGATCTTGGTAGAACTACAAGAGCAGGACGAAGAGTGGTGCCAAATTCAAGATACAGAGATTATGTCACATAAGTTTTAGAGTTTGTTATTTTTATGAGTATGAGTGAATCGGTTTGCGCAGCCAAGTGAGAATGTTGAATGTGTGAAAGTGTTTAACTTACTCCTAGCTTTGTGAGGATTTTTCTGTATGGTGAACAGTTGTGTATTGTAGTAGCAAAGGGTGATCTTGTGCTCTATCCAAGATTTTTTAGGCTAAAGACAAGTGGTAATCTTGTTTTTCCAGTTTTCAAGCATTGTGTAT
Source organism: Gibbula magus (assembly GCA_936450465.1). NCBI lineage: Eukaryota > Metazoa > Mollusca > Gastropoda > Trochida > Trochidae > Gibbula > Gibbula magus. The sequence goes on from OW388300.1 coordinate 25,752,118, forward strand.
TTTAGTGTATAGTCTGCTTGTACACTGTTCTACTCCAGTTTATCGTTTGGGTGGGTCGTACATTAAACATGGGTTTAGTGTAAATTTTAGAGGTACCAGTTTTAATCGGTATCAACTAAGCTTTGTACGAGTGTCTATTCCATCCACAGTTATTGCAAATTCCAAAATATTCCAAACAAAATTCCAAATTGTGTGGTAAAGTATAATTATTTTGTTTAAAAAAAATGTTGGCCATGGTGCAGCTACATCAGAAAGTAAGTATAAATTATTTCTTTTGGGTCAAAATTTTTGTTGTTGGTTTATAATGGGAAGATGTTTCGCAATTTGTTTTTGGTCCAAATTAATTTTTCAAAAGTAATGAACTTATTTTTCTCTCGACAGTTCTCACCCATTTATTTATATTTATATGTAATATAATTCTAGAAGCAATTTGCAAAAATCAATGATTTTTCTTTTGAGAGTATTAACTTGTGCAAGTGTGGTAATTGTTTTGGAGTTAAGCAACTTTATACATTCCTATATCATATTGGGCACTTTAATGTTGTGAGCGATGGTTATGTTTATGAGCCGTTCTCTTTGGAGATTCTCAGTAATCCATTTTTGATATTAATGTTAGAGTTTGATATGAATATTGTTTTTGATATTGTGTGAACATTACCATGATCTAATGTATAAAGAATTAATCATGTTATTCTTTGTCTTTGCAGTGAGCACTATGAAGAATCTTATATTGTTTGGAGCCAAAGCCTAATAGTGTTTGTGTTTAGGCCATTATTGTGTTCTTGATTTGTGCACATCTATACCACCCCCAATTACTGTTGAATGAACTGTGAAAATCTTGAAGGGCCCTACATGTGTCAAAAAGTGTTATATCAAGATGTTCAATCACAGAGGTTGGAGAACTTTGATGAGATGTTCCGTCACAGAGGTTCGGGAACTTTGATGAGCTAAGTTATTCGCTTATCAATATATATTCCATCTATAAAGCCGTGAGGACAGTCAATTTTACGTAATCGTGCCATGATTACAACATGATTCCCAGGACTATAATATGATAATCTGCCAAAAACCATTTCATGTGGCATATAAATCATGAACTGTATTCATTTGTTTCGGAGGCAAGCTGTTAATGCCGCTACCAGGAGGCAGCGTCTTCCGAAGGAGGGGATCATGTAACGCTGTATTTCGTATTATCGCCATTCCGGATGTTGACACTTTATCACGTGCAAGGTGCGTGATGCCTCATGTATCATGGAGGCTGATTGGCTGGATTTCGTTGTGTCCTTGGCGTTGATTGGCTGAAGGTTTACCGGATGAAAGCCCGTGGACGAGCGAGCGAATTTGAGACAGACTGATCGAGGAGACGCGTCTAGAAGGATGTGTTTTGTTACCTTCTGATGTCGTTGGCACCATGGTCGCCATCTTGGGGTGTGGACTTTGGTTTTATTTCATAATGAGTTTTCAATAGGCTCTGGTTGGTAAGTTTCTTGATAGTATATACAGTGCTCACATTTTCACTTACATTTTTGTAGGTCATATTCTTGAAACCATATTATCATGTTCTACTTCACATAATATTCATATTTCGTGCATTTTGATGTAGCACATGGTGTATTTGAATTGGATATTTCGTGCATTTTGATGTAGCATGTGGTGTATTTGAACTGGAGATTTCGTGCATATTGTTGTAGCATGTGGTGAATATGAATAATTGACATTACACACTTGCATTATAATTATCTGTCATATTGAAATGAACCTTTAGTTTCATTAAACATTTAAAGTGAGTGAGTTATTGTTTAACGCCGCTTCGGCAGTATTGCAGCCATTAGCGGCGAGCTAAACATTTAAAACTATTTCAATGTTATTATTTCAGTGAAAGTTTTGCCTGTATTTCATACATACACTAGGATAGGGACAGTGATTGGTTACACTGCCTTCAGAACTTGTGTAGTTATAATTATGTAACGTTAGGGACATCCAGGTGCTGTATAGTCACCTCCAGACTCGAGCTCCAGACACGAGTTCACTTTGGATACAAAAATGCCGGCGTTTGCTTGTCTGCACCTAGTTTGCGTCATGTGACCTCGTTACTCGCCTGTACACATCGCGTAACGGTCTCTACCGCAGTCTTGAGATCGCTTGGACCAGAGCATCTCTAACAGCACGATACGAGTATCGATCCAGACATGAAAAAAGTAAAAAAGTATAGATCCAGAGTTTCTGAAATGCTTATAGCGATTTGTCACCTATTTAATCAAGATTACCTCATAATAAACTTTATTTTCTTGAAATAGAACAAAATAGTTCCACAGAGAACTGCGGCGAGAAGCATAGTTTACATAAACATAAGTCACCAGAACAGAATGACCTCCCTTTAGCAATCCAGATTTAGAAAGAATCATACGATTGGACAAACTGTAAAGTAATATGCAATCGCATCGAAATTAACAACGATGTACATTGTTTTAATCCGGCTAAGTAGGACGAACCAATGAAATTACTGTTTGGTCAAATGTTCGTCTGTTCTACCGTTGGAACAAAATGGAGGCGAGAAGTGAGGCAGGTGGAGTGGCGGGAGGCGGTAACATTTTAGGTTATCAAAGCCCTGCCAACTCTAAATCTGTTGTATGGCAGTATGAACAGTATCGTGATCACAAGATAGGTGTATCGTCCCAGCCCTAATAACAACAGTATACGTGTATATGTATATGTGTAAAAAGGACACGGTCAGCACAACATAACATGTATACGTATATATGTATATGTGTAAAAATAGAGCCATGGGCTCAGTAGATCATCTGGACTTGGGTGATTTATCATCTAAGGTTGAACATCTAAGCAATCTCATTTGGGCTCACAGGGTCACAAAATCTACAATTCATAATCACCTTTGGCCAAGGAGTCTGTACACAATTAACATTTAAGCTTTCTAAAGCCTTTAGTGATGGAAAAGAAGATGAAAATAGGTCTTAAGATCATGACATCAGTGTGACCCATATATGGGGGGTCCAAGTCACCAAATCTTCTATTTAGAATCCCCAATGGGCAAGGAGTCAGCTCTCTAGACCTGGAGAAGAAGATGAAAATAGGTTTTTAAGAATGTGATCCCTGTGACCCTGTTTGGGGTCACGGGGTCACAAAATCTCCAATTTAGAATCCCCATTGGCCAAGGAGTCTGCACATAAAATTTCAGCTCTGTGAGTCATTGGTTCTGGAGAAGAAGTCGAAAAAGCAAAAAGTTTACGGATGGACGGACGCCAGACGCCATGCCATGCCATAAGCCTGATGAGCTAAAAATCAGGATAAAAAATATAAAGTCCGCAATAATGATATATGCTAAGAGATCCACTAATTCAAAGGCGTAAATCATCTTCTGTGTGGCACTTGGCGTATCAAAGGTTCTTGGTGAAAATATAAGAATTTTATATGGAATTGAAGTCAATTCTATTCTCTTTATTGTGATTAATGAATTAATTAAATTATGAAAATATCCTAAGTAGTTCATTAGAAATAGAGTGTGCAAGATATTGTGGTAAATGCGCCCCTCGGTTCAAACATAACAAGCAGACAGAGTCGGCTACATGTCCAGCCAAGTGGAAAAACACTTTTAAGTTGTGATTTCATAGAAACATGGACAAATATAGAAATCATTTTAAAAAATACCCCAAAAAGCACATACACATAATGATTGTTTCACACACCAAGTTTTGTTGAGCTATGCTTTACGGTTTTTGAGATCTGCTCTGGAAAGGAATCATAGTTGCGTTTCCATGGAAACAGAGAAAAATAAAAATGTGAAGAAGTACCAAAAGGCACATCTACAAATGACGATTGTTCCATACACTAAGTATCGTTGAGTGATGCTTTACAGTTTTTGAGAACTGCTCCGGAAACGAAAGCCCATGTTGTGTTTCCATGGAACTGGCTAAGCGGTTCAAACTAAAATTCTGAAGAAGTTGAAAATACTAAACGGCACATCTACACTTTTTGATTGTTACACACACCTAGTTTCGTTGTGCTATGCCTTACGGTTTTTGAGATCTGCTCCGGAAATGAATCCAAGTTGCGTTTCGAAGGAAACTGAGAAAAATATAATAGAGCCATGGGCTCTGTAGCTCACCAGGACTTCATTGATTTACTATCTAAGGTTGAATATCTAAGTAATACATTTACCAAATCTACAATTTAGAATCTCCTTAGGCAAAGGAGTCTGTACACAACATTTCAGCTTGCTAGAGCTGTTTGTACTGGAGAAGAAGATAAAAGGTTATCAGGTCATGACCCCTGTGACCTATATTTAGGGTCAAAGGGTCACCAAATCTACATTCTTTTTCAGAAGGGATCCTCCTTGGGGTACTTATTGCATAAAATCGGTAATTTAAGGTATATGACAGGTTGTAACTATTTTTCCACGTAAAAAATGATTAAAAACTAAACAAATTTACTTTGGGCCACCACCTTGAGCCTCAACCCTAGCGGTTGCCATGCAGCCAAGGGCAGATAACTCTATTCTCACAACCTTTCAACCTGTCATCCAACTGGAGAGAAGTTTTGAAGATTTCTGCTAGTTTTTGCAAAATTCATCCCAGATCTAACGAAAAGATGGCCCAGAAAGAATCTGTATGTGTGGTAACTTCTACATTCTTTCAGTAGGGTCAGTAGCAATATATTTGTTTAATTGTAACTTTGCTTTTCCCAAATGCGTGGGAAAGCCGTTCCAAGATGGCGGCCATCTCCTCCGATCAATGTTTATTGATCGTTTTAGTTTGGTCGATCTGGACTTTCCACTTATTCATATTACATTCTGTGAGGGTTTTGATTCCTTTTCCTTCGGGATACGAATCGCCTTTTGGCCTACAAGCAATTTAGTCACATAACATGTTCTACTGCTTTCAGGTAGGGGGTGTGGCCATGCTTGTTTACATTTTGTACTTCGCATTTTTTCCCCATTCGTCTCTGCTCTTGTTCATTTTATTCATGTTTATTACACATAAACAACTACATTGCATTTCCCCATGCTATTAATATATATATAAATAAATATTTTATATATATATGCATGTGTTTTTACACTGCCCAGTTCTTGTATGGCTACTTTATTTTTAGCCTTTCAACCCCTGTGGCAAGTGTATGGCGCCCGTCTCCGTGTTGGATGGCCACGATGAGTGCCTCCAGTGTATGGCACCCGTCTCCGTGTTGGATTGCCACGATGAGTGCCTCCGGTGCTTGGCACAAGATTTCCACCACCCACTGAAATGCACCGTCTGTCAAGCTTTGACTCCAAAGGATAACGCAAAGCGAGACAAGGACCTCAAGTTTTTAACGGCTGCTCTCCGTGCCGGGAAGGAGATCAAGAATCTCGACCCCCCCTTCTAAGATTAAGAAACTTAGCAAACAAGTAGCTAAGAAGGTTAAGGGTAAGGCTGAGGGTAAGGCTAAGGGTAAGGCTAAGGGTAAGGCTAAGGGTAAGGCTAAAGTTGGTAAGGCTTCGGTGCCGTCTACCTCCTCGGTAAGATCGGATCTTGATGAGGCTTCATCCGAGTCCGAATCTTCTGACGAGAAGCAGCAAACTCCAGTCAGGGAACATACTCCCTCCCCCCATTTACACAAACTAACCCAACACCACCTTCCTAACTTCAGTATGGCGCATTTCACAACCATGCTCACACAGCAAATGAAGGTGATGATTGACTCGGCGGTCGCGGGGCTCTGTACAGAGTTCCGGACCACCGGTCAGGAGCCTGTTGCAAACCTGGCTATAAGGGGACCCGTACCAGCCTCGGCCTAGTCCAAGGCACGGTGTCAACCCAGGGGCTCCAGCTCCCAGGCACTGGTCTGGTGAGCCTGGAGTCCCAAGCCACCACCCAGCTCTCCCAGACACCTGGCGACGGTCAGGTCCCGTCTGGGAACCAGCTGGACCTGGGCACCCTGGTACCTCTCGCTTATTATTATTATTATTACAGTCACCAGGGCAAGCCCCCCAACACAGGGAACAAGAAAAAAGTGAGCATGGCTCACATACCCCCGCCATCCGCTATCCGCTATCCGTCCATTGAGAACAAGAAAAAAGTGAGCATGGCTCACATACCCCCGCCATCTGCTATCCGTCCATTGAGAATTATAGATGTGAAGGGTACTATGTTTAAAAAACAGCTTCAAGCATCATAATATTGTCAAAAATAATTTTGGGAACTGACTGTTATTACAAAATTTCATTCACCCAGATGTAACTTAATTTTTCCCATTAGAGCATCACACCGGTAATTTGTACCAAGTTCAATTACAGATTCAAGGGCTTCATAACTCCGTAAAAAATAATATTTCGGAACTGGACTGTGAACTCGATGAAGAGTATCATCTGGACTACCTACATGTTAAATTTCATTCACCTAAATCACCCCTATTACACTGAGTTGGGTAACTGCAGTTACCCACTCCAAAAATGGCGGCTGGTCAAAACATGGCTGAACGCTGATTTTCTTTTAACCCTTACGTTGCGTATATATATTTTACCATTTTTAGCCCCTGTGGCGGAATTTACAGGCTCGCAGCTCGCAGCAGTAGTTTGGGCTTTGGCACTAACTAGCTCTGCTGGCGGAATTTCCAGGCGGCGATTCCGGTATCGTTTTTACAAAATATACCGCATCTACATGGCGAATAAGGACTATATACGGGCGTTCAATACAAATTCAAGTAGCGAAACCCGTACACAAATGGCTAATTCACACTCGAAACTTTGAATGAATTTTCTATGTTTTTTCGTTTTTATTCTATTACTTTCGAAAGATTGTCTTTTATTCGGGCCTCGTAACATCATAAATACGAAACGAAAAAAAATCCATTTATATACGGAATTGAAGACAAGATGTCTAGCTTCACAATGATATAAAAATTATTAGAATGCGACCTTTGGTTATAATTCTATAGCTATGTAAAGTTTGTCTTTATTCCCACCTATAAAATCGTCAATACTTACAACATGTATGCGGCATTGCAAACGGTCGTTCATCGCACTTTTCCAAGAAATCATAATCTCGAACCAGTTGACAAATAAGCACATGTCAACCCAAATATGGTTATGTTGTTTGACTTTTCAAATAAACGCTAACCTCGAACCATAACTGATGAAAATATGTTGATTAGTTTGTGTGCCGTTTGGTTTCACATGCCTCTCAGAAAGGTAAAATTGTATCTTTATTTCTGTGAATAAATCTGCGCATTTTATATAGAAAAAAAGATTATTCTTTTCGGTTTATTGTGATATAAAAATTATGAAAATGCATTCAGTATTTTAGCCTTGATAAATGTTTTAGAAGTTGTGAAAATCGCCGATTGTTTCAAAATTTATGAAGTGTAAACATGACCTTTTTCACGGCGCTTGCTGTGTCTTTATTATTTTTTTGAGATTTTCTAATTTTATATGGGAATGTAGTCCATTGTTTCCCCTTTATTTTGCCGTATTTTTTTTTGAAAACAAACAATTCGCTCACATGATATGAAGTGCGGGAGTAAGGCGAGTTAGCGATTTTTTTCCCCGTCTCGCGAGATGCGAGGCAGATAGCAGTCTCGGGCGAGGCAAACCCGAGGCAATACAAACACGTGGGTGAAAATAGCCTCAAGCGAATTAATGCTTCGGGGGCTAAGCCCGACATAATTGGCCTTTTGTAAAGCTAATTATCGATGCGTTACGGGTCAACAATGCACACGCAAATTGGTGTGAATTTTGCTTGATATTCCGACCACACACTGAACAAAGCTTTATTCTCATGTCGGGTCGCGATGCGTAAATACAGCCATTCTCATGGGTCGGGTCGCGGACACAATCGACTCGTGACCCGGTATGGGTGATAGAGTATACTTAGACAGCCGTGAATTATTCTAAGTCTTGTATCCGGGATCCGTATACAGACACCTAGGAATCGCTTATAGCCCGCCCGGATAATTCCGTCGCCCGCATGTTAAGGGTTAATCCATTTCACATCTATACTAGGGTACTTTCCTACATATTATTAATGTGCATGCCTTGGGCATTTACCAAGGAATCTGTAGATGTCATGTTAACCTTTAGGGAGTGTGTAAATTCATCGTAATCTGCGTTTGAAAAATTGAAGCGGGAGAAGGTTAACTGATTTCGTGGGAGAAGGGTAATCTGTTGAGAGAATGAAACACGGAGAAGGGTAACTTTTAAGGTTACTTTCTTCAAAGGTGATGGAATGGACAAACGGCTATTGTGATATATCATTTATACTTGCAGTGATAATCAGCATAGAACTACGATACACACATTTATAACACACAGATAAATGTTACATTCATCAAAACCAATGTCCGCTTGATAGAAGGTTTATTTCATTTGCATGAAGTAGGTGTATGTGCTTAAATGATGTCATAAGGTTTCTTTGTTGTAATTGTACATTGAACATTCAAAACAATGGTAAGCGTTTTCACATATCACACATACAGTTTGGATCAGATTGAATTCAAATTTTGTTTAAATCAAAGTTTAAAGATCTGATGAAATGCATTTTTCTCAATAATGACAGATGATTACCTCTACGTATATTGTACATCGGAATCAATTGAGCATAAAATCGAGACAATATACACTTGCAATTGATAATTAAAACGATCTTAATTCACTCATTTTAACACGAGCGCAATCAGTTGGACGATTCATTTTGTAAATGCTCACTGAGGCGTGACTGTGATAAGCGACAGACGGGGCCGGTTAGACAGGTACTCCGCCACGTCTCGTTAATTAATTAATGATGATTATCACTGCCGCTAAATGAATTTATGAGGTGTATTACATCGCCAAAAAGACATGTTTATGTAATAATTGTGTAATTGTCATCTGCGGAAATACCTAGTTGGATATCTAAACATTCGATATATGGGAAATTTAAGTTGGTTTATTGAAGATTTCTTTGTGAAATTAACAATCAAAATGTTGCGAAATTACGTTGAATTATGTCTATCGCCGAAAATCAGATTCCTCCTCATACGTCACAGAAATCATCCCTTCAGGGGCCACACCCCCGCAGACTTTAATTCTGGTCGCCTGGGCTAAATAAGGCGTTTTTTTAAAAAGCCATATTTAAGTAATTTATGGACCGATTTCAGAAATTTAAAATCGAGCAATTGTCAAATTGACATCCCATTTTAATGAATCCGATTTTGACCATATGTCATTTCATCTATCCTTTAATGTGCTCACAGCATTTCGTAATTTTGAGTGCACAATGTTTAATTTTCTTTTACATGAACAATAATGTGGAGCAGAGACATACTTATCAGTAATATATGTTTTAAAAACTGACATACTTTCTGATTTGCGGACATTGTTTGATAATTATACCTTGAACATATTGCTGATGGAATGAATGATTATCTTGACTTTTTACATCTCAAGTACGGAATCACAATTAGTTGGAAGTTACGTAAATTGTACTTTAGTTTGGACCAACGCTTTTGGTTCAGTAAGACATTGTGGAGCCATTTGATTTTGGAGTTTGTACATTAAGTTGGATTTTCTTTTTCGCTGACGTTTTCGGATAAGTTTCAAGCCAGTTTCAAAGTAATGAATAGTACACAATAATTTAAAAACATTCATATGCTATGCACATTCATGGCAGTAGAACACAGATAGCAGTAAATTCATTCTTATCTAGTCGCCTTCTATACATAAAGAAATATCTTTACTCATAGGATAAGACCAATTGTAAACTTACAAACATTGACAAATGAATTAAAATATGAATTTTCAAAACATTATCTGTTCATATTTCGGAGAACGCGTTTTAAGAAATCATTTTGGAATATCCTATCTAGACTAGATACAGTCCAAAAGGACTTTTTTTGCTTGTTTTATGGCGTCCTACAGTAAAGACATGTCAACAAATTTAAGGCCGAGAAGGTTAATTATTTATATCGATAACATCATTTATTCATAAAACTTCTACGTTTTATGAATTTGTAAGTTAAATGTCAAACATTTTAGCCAAAAGCATTTTGAATAAATGAGGTGAGGTGAGGTGAGGTTTAACGCCGCTTTCAAGATTATTTCACTTATATCGCGGCTGCTAGTATTATTGCAGGGAGAAAGCCCGCAGCGACATGTGGCTATGCATTGCGGTGAAACCTGCGAGCATCGGCTGGAACTAGCGAACCATGGGTGGTACTACGCTGAAATTCAGTGTAGCATTGCACCCAAACCTTACTGCGTGTAGAACAGTTCTCTACTGCAGACAAAGTTGCCGTGCCCCTGGCGGGATTCGAACCCCGGACCTCTTGATCCGAAGCCGGACGCACTAACCACTGCGCTATCCCGCCCCTTTGAAATCAACACCCTGAATGTACCTGAAAAGACATAAAATAGAAATATAGTCGCAAGTGACGATAAAAGGATTCAGCGCATAAATTATTCAATTACTTGATATATATGGAATTACGACATCTTTCCAATGTTATTGGGCATATTTTAAAACAAGTTTCAGGTTTCTAGCATATCCTTATTATTGAAATCCAAATTGTATATGTCAAAATCAAACAATTGTAAAGAAAATCAAAATGGCGGCTTAACCACGAGAGCTACAACTTTGTCATGATTGACTTTTTTGCTTGTATTGTTCTAACGCATCTTTCGGAATAAAAATCAAGTCTCTATCTGGATTTTGAACATGTTAAAGTGTTTCTTTATTATGACCGGAAATCACGTTATTCACCAAAGCTTCAGCTGCACAATTATGCAAGTTTTAGCAATTAGGTGCAAGTAACTTCAGAGGAGAAGATTGTCAAAGGTACATGGGGTCGGAAAATTTGAAAATGTGTCTAAAATCAATATGGCGGCTAGACCATGTGATCTACGAATTCCTCATGATTTACTTTTTTGCTTGCATTGTCATTGCGCATCTTTTTAAAAAAGTTTCAAGTCTTTAGGTGCATTTTAAAAAATAGAGCCATGGGCTCTGTAGCTCATCAGGATTTCATTGATTTATTATCTAAGGTTGAATATCTAAGTTATCTCAAGTAATACACTGTTAACAAGCAAAATAATATGACCCCTGTGACCCACATTTGGAGTCACAGGGTCACAAATCCTACAATTTAGAATCAACTTTGACCAAAGAATCTCTATACAACATTTCACCTTCCTAGAGCTTTACATACCGTATATTACCGGGTATAAGTCGAGAATTTGATACCAAAAATTAGGGGGGTCAAGGAGGGGGGTCGACTTATACACGGGGTCTATGTTTCAGCCCCAAAAATCTAGAGGCCAGGTAAGTATCTGCCAGCCCAGCAAGTCGAACGGACGATGTTTACACCGGAAACAATTCACAAACATCGATGTCCAGTCAATATTAAAATCATTGAATAAAAAACATATGCTTTATTGTTGTCTTTTTAAAATACAAATATAGCGTGATATATGAATAAAAAATAACATTTCAATCACGAAAGTTCATTAAAGTTTATATTATAATCTTCACTATTACCTGACAAACATCGATCGATATCTAGCCTTGATGCAAGTCGTGTGACCCGATAAAGTCACGTGGACCAATGAGATTCTACATAGAAGCCGGTGACATGCGAGATAGATACTCATGAAAAATAGACAGACGTACGTGTGAATAGATTTGTTAATGGACAAACATCAGGGCAGTGATTCATTAGCGCATCCGGTAATTATCTAAGCTTTGATGTTTAATTAACATTAATTGATAGTAATTAACAGTAATTAAAGCCTGTCACTTCTCATCTCAAAAGTAAAAGCAATGTCTTTTTACGTCCTTTTCTACTAGGTAACAATTTAACTATTCACCGGTTATCTAATAAAGTTTTTTGTCAACATGTTGGTCGTAGTTTATTCGGCTTGATGAGAGGAAAATGTAATTTGATTGAAACAAATAATAACAGACACCGTGAGTCACAAGTTGTATTTTTTTATTGGTTGTTTACAACGTCTGAAAAATAAATTATCATTTAATAAAGTCGATCGACATCACTGCTTACCAATCGCCGCTGTGTTGACTCCTGTGCATGTCGACTTGTCACTCGGTGTCAGTCAGCAAGTGGTAAAAGGGGGGTCGACTTATACATGAGATATAGGGTTTTGACAAGTATTTGGGCAGTCGAGAAAGGGGGTTGACTTATACGCGGGGTCGACTTATACCCGGTAATATACGGTATAAACTGGAGAAGAAGATGAAAATAGGTTTTTGGGTCATGAACCGTGACCTAGATTGGGGTCACAGGGTCACAAAATCTACAATTTAGAATCCCCATTGACCAAGAAGTCTGCCCACAACTTTTCAGCTCTCTAGACCATTTGGAACTAGAGAAGAAGATGAAAATAGGTTTTTAAACATGTGACCCCTGTGACCCCATTTGGTGAAATGGGGTCACGAAATCTACAATTTAAAATCCCCATTAGCCAAGGAGTCTGCACACAACTTTTCAGCTCTCTAGACCTTTTGGAACTGGAGAAGAAGATGAAAATAGGTTTTTAAGGATGTGACCCCTGTGACCCCATTTGGGGTCATGAAATCTACAATTTAGAATCCCCATTAGCCAAGGTTTCTGCACACAACTTTTCAGCTCTCTAGACCTTTTGGAACTAGAGAATAAGATGAAAATAGTTTTTTAAGGATGTGACTCCTGTGACCCCATTTGGGGTCATGGGGTCATGGGGTCACGAAATCTACAATTTAGAATCCCCATTGGCCAAGGAGTCTGCACACAACTTTTCAGCTCTCTAAACCTTTTGGAACAGGAGAAGAAGTTGAAAATAGGTTTTTTAACGTGTGACCCCTGTGACCCCATTTGGGGTCATGGGGTAACAAAATCTACAATTTAGAATCCCCATTAGCCAAGGAGTCTGCACACAACTTTTCAACTCTTTAGACCTTTTGGAACTGGAGAAGAAGATGAAAATAGGTTTTTAAGGATGTGACCCCTGTGACCCCATTTGGGGTCATGGGGTCACGAAATCTACAATTTAGAATCCCCATTACCCAAAGAGTCTGCACACAACTTTTCAGCTCTCTAAAACTTTTGGAACTGGAGAAGAAGATGAATATAGGTTTTTAAGGATGTGACCCCTGTGATCCCATTTGGGGTCATGGGGTCACGAAATCTACAATTTAGAATCCCCATTACCCAAGGAGTCTGCACACAACTTTTCAGCTCTCTAGAACTTTTGGAACTGGAGAAGAAGATGAAAATAGGTTTTTAAGGATGTGACCCCTGTGACCCCATTTGGGGTCATGAAATCTACAATTTAGAATCCCCATTAGCCAAGGTTTCTGCACACAACTTTTAAGCTCTCTAGACCTTTTGGAACTAGAGAATAAGATGAAAATAGTTTTTTAAGGATGTGACCCCTGTGACCCCATTTGGGGTCATGGGGTCACGAAATCTACAATTTAGAATCCCCATTAGCCAAGGAGTCTGCACACAACTTTTCAGCTCTCTAGACCTTTTGGAACTGGAGAAGAAGATGAAAATAGGTTTTTAAGGATGTGACCCCTGTGACCCCATTTGGGGTCATGAAATCTACAATTTAGAATCCCCATTAGCCAAGGTTTCTGCACACAACTTTTCAGCTCTCTAGACCTTTTGGAACTAGAGAATAAGATGAAAATAGTTTTTTAAGGATGTGACCCCTGTGACCCAATTTGGGGTCATGGGGTCATGGGGTCATGGGGTCACGAAATCTACAATTTAGAATCCCCATTGGCCAAGGAGTCTGCACACAACTTTTCAGCTCTCTAAACCTTTTGGAACAGGAGAAGAAGTTGAAAATAGGTTTTTTAACGTGTGACCCCTGTGACCCCATTTGGGGTCATGGGGTAACAAAATCTACAATTTAGAATCCCCATTAGCCAAGGAGTCTGCACACAACTTTTCAACTCTTTAGACCTTTTGGAACTGGAGAAGAAGATGAAAATAGGTTTTTAAGGATGTGACCCTTGTGACCCCATTTGGGGTCATGGGCTCACGAAATCTACAATTTAGAATCCCCATTACCAAAGGAGTCTGCACACAACTTTTCAGCTCTCTAAAACTTTTGGAACTGGAGAAGAAGATGAAAATAGGTTTTTAAGGATGTGACCCCTGTGACCCCATTTGGGGTCATGGGGTCACGAAATCTACAATTTAGAATCCCCATTACCCAAAGAGTCTGCACACAACTTTTCAGCTCTCTAAAACTTTTGGAACTGGAGAAGAAGATGAATATAGGTTTTTAAGGATGTGACCCCTGTGATCCCATTTGGGGTCATGGGGTCACGAAATCTACAATTTAGAATCCCCATTACCCAAGGAGTCTGCACACAACTTTTCAGCTCTCTAGAACTTTTGGAACTGGAGAAGAAGATGAAAATAGGTTTTTAAGGATGTGACCCCTGTGACCCCATTTGGGGTCATGAAATCTACAATTTAGAATCCCCATTAGCCAAGGTTTCTGCACACAACTTTTAAGCTCTCTAGACCTTTTGGAACTAGAGAATAAGATGAAAATTGTTTTTTAAGGATGTGACCCCTGTGACCCCATTTGGGGTCATGGGGTCACGAAATCTACAATTTAGAATCCCCATTAGCCAAGGAGTCTGCACACAACTTTTCAGCTCTCTAGACCTTTTGGAACTGGAGAAGAAGATGAAAATAGGTTTTTAAGGATGTGACCCCTGTGACCCCATTTGGGGTCATGAAATCTACAATTTAGAATCCCCATTAGCCAAGGTTTCTGCACACAACTTTTCAGCTCTCTAGACCTTTTGGAACTAGAGAATAAGATGAAAATAGTTTTTTAAGGATGTGACCCCTGTGACCCAATTTGGGGTCATGGGGTCATGGGGTCATGGGGTCACGAAATCTACAATTTAGAATCCCCATTGGCCAAGGAGTCTGCACACAACTTTTCAGCTCTCTAAACCTTTTGGAACAGGAGAAGAAGTTGAAAATAGGTTTTTTAACGTGTGACCCCTGTGACCCCATTTGGGGTCATGGGGTAACAAAATCTACAATTTAGAATCCCCATTAGCCAAGGAGTCTGCACACAACTTTTCAACTCTTTAGACCTTTTGGAACTGGAGAAGAATATGAAAATAGGTTTTTAAGGATGTGACCCTTGTGACCCCATTTGGGGTCATGGGCTCACGAAATCTACAATTTAGAATCCCCATTACCAAAGGAGTCTGCACACAACTTTTCAGCTCTCTAAAACTTTTGGAACTGGAGAAGAAGATGAAAATAGGTTTTTAAGGATGTGACCCCTGTGACCCCATTTGGGGTCATGGGGTCACGAAATCTACAATTTAGAATCCCCATTACCCAAGGAGTCTGCACACAACTTTTCAGCTCTCTAGACCTTTTGGAACTGGAGAAGAAGATGAAAACAGGTTTTTAAGGATGTGACCCCTGTGACCCCATTTGGGGTCATGGGGTCACGAAATCTACAATTAAGAATCCCCATTAGCTAAGGAGTCTGCACAAAACTTTTCAGCTCTCTAGACCTTTTGGAACTTGAGAAGAAGATGAAAATAGGTTTTTAAGGATGTGACCCTGTGACCCCATTTGGGGTCATGGGGTCACGAAATCTACAATTTAGAATCCCCATTAGCCAAGGAGTCTGCACACAACTTTTCAGCTCTCTAAAACTTTTGGAACTGGAAAAGAAGATGAAAATAGGTTTTTAAGGATGTGACCCCTGTGACCCCATTTGGGGTCATGGGGTCACGAAATCTACAATTTACACAGTACGAGCAGCAATCTGCATACATGCTGGATAATTTCCCCCCTAATACCAGTTGGTTGCAAACACATCAGAAAATCATTCATTAATCGATAAATCGCTTTTTTAGAATCGATTGCCTTAGGTAAAAGTAAAAGTTTTGGTTTCCCCTCGAACCATTATACACATCCTAGATCTACGCTCCGTGCGATTGCGGACTGAGTCACTATTTTATCTGTTAAGTACGAGCTACATAAAAGCTTAATTATTTCCCCCAAATACAATCTTGATACAAACGCATCAGAAAACCATTAATCTTTCGCTAAATTGATATTTTAGAATTTATTGCCTTAGGTAAAAGTAAAAGTTTTTGGTTTCCCCTCTAACATTATACATTATTTTATGATCGAAGGTTTTTACCAGTTCTGATTGGTCCAAAGACGGTCACATGACAGTCCATAGAAAACGATATTGACTTGGGAACAATGGACGCATCAATCAACTTTTTATATTGACCCATTGTTGACGTCATACCTTTGTGACGTCACGGCAACCATTGTTACGTAATGCATAGTAACGTTTACGTCACCTTTGATGAAAATAAATCGTTTTGCCGACGTGAATGTTGAACAAAACGTAATTTTTAGTACAACTCGTATGTGCTAGTTGTTTCTTCTAAAAATCATATATCAGACCATTATAGATTCTTCGTGAGGTCAGTGATGCGTGTGTCACATTAATTATTGCTGCAAGTCATTTGGTAAAGAAGCTCCATTCCTTCTAGTAGATATTAGATATATTTTCATTGAGCCATATAATAAAACAATTATGGACTCTTGTAGAGGTCAATATCGGTTTTCATTGACCTGAGTAAAACAACGTGGTGTCACTATTTCAACTGCAAAATACGGACAGTATATACACGCTGAATAATTTCCCCCAAGTACCAGTATGATACAAATGCATCAAAAAAGTATTTATCTATCGCTAAATTAATTTTTTAGAATTTATCTCATTACGTAAAACCAAATTTTACCAGGAAACGCTGCATTCATTGCAATAAAGAAGTTGACTATTCATATACATTCGTTTTCTTCATCTCTACAACTTCTAAAATGCCTCTCAAAGAAGGAACAAATTTTACCAGTTTAATTGTATCCGCTTGTCTTGGACTGTTAACTATTGTTTATTAAGGGATGAACTGGATACACCAGTGTGCTACGCGAGTGATTAAAACAAGACAGGCGCCAAGTCAAGATGTGTATTGGACCATGAGGAGAGCTCCGCAAGATAATTGTTTAGTTGCCAGTCCCTCCATTAGAGTGTCGCTGGTTCGATCAACTGCTACACACAATATTACAATAATTATCACCATCATAAGACTTGTTTGGTCACAAAGATCGAATAATATACAAAAACGAATTTAGCCTGTTATCAGTTCTTGTAATTACTTATCTTTCTGCCTACCAGAAGTTTCCATGGATCACGTGATCATAACAAATGACGTCATGATTGCATATTCCTATATGATGTATTGCAATTATTTAAAGGCGCTGTAGCACGTTTTTTGCAAATTTTATTTTTTCAAATTTCTCATTTATAATGATAGTTTATGTCATTTATATTTACTTTAGAGGGTAAAATATCTTATTACACGAACCAATTATCCGTAGTGGTAATAACGGTGTTGTGAGTGAGTGAGTGAGTGAGTTATTGTTTAACGCCGCTTCGGCAGTATTGCAGCCATTAGCGGCGAACGGTGTTGTGTATAAAGCCAAAATTGCATGGCGGCCATTTTATTGTGAACACATTTTATTATTTCGAATGACGAAAACGATTCCCATGGCTTTACGGAACTATGTACACTTATTTGTAACTTGATTTTCCGATGAGAGAAGGGTGTTTTACTATTGTTGACATTATTTTTCAAATACATTTCATCGACTTATTTGAGCGAAAAAACGTGCAACAGCGCCTTTAACCCTCTTAGTGCCCGGCCGTTTACGCTATGCGCTCACACAGTGCCGCTAACTTTTTTGAGTCACTCAAGATTTAGGTCAACGTTGTACATAAAATGTCACCAGGGCGTTATTCATGTTTATAAAATCATGAAATTTTAACTGAAGGATACCAAGTTGGGTGTCTCTCTACCTATGTATTTTTTTGTTATAAATATTTAGAATAAAAACGAATAAGCATTGATTATAAACGGCAAAGACGATTTTCGCGTAAATTACCAATAGCCACGTATGCGTATATATTTGTTTACTAGCTTGGAAATAAATTCATGTGTTCAAAAATGTAATTTAATTGTTATTTTTAGAGACAGAAAAAGTCAGTGATCACGCTGGTGTGTTTACTTTCTACATGCGACCTTTAGTTCAGGAAATAATACAAGGTATCTTTTTGTAACCATTTTGTTGAACATTGTTCACTGTGACGTCATTGACAAACAATGACCGTAAAAAGTACTGTGCATGGTAACCTTTCGTACTTTTGCGAAATACAAGCATAGTGACTGAGATTTCACCAACTGATAGCTATTGTTTCTAGCTTAGAATGGTATAAATTTCGGAAACCTTTGAAAGGAAGTTAATGTCGTGTTTCATTAGTCCATAAGCGAGACCCGTTTTCAGTGGGTAAAACACATTTTGATAGCTAGAAATGCAAGGGTATAAACAAGTGTCTAATGGTCGGTCTATACCGATCTCAAGTACTAAATTGAAATAGATTTGCAAACTAGAATACATAGACATCCATGTGTAATATTTTTCCATTGGCGTTTTAAGCGAAAATCCATGACGATCATTACGACAAAAGTGGGGAAAATATGTCCGTGCCGGTTCACGGCAGTTTTAGCATCATGGTTACACTGCATTCCGTTTGCAAACTATTTTTATCATCAGGGTGTGATTTCAATCATGAACATATCTTGAATCATGGCAGATGTGTACACCACACATCATTCACTAAAATATGTATCTATCAAGCGAAAATTGCATTGCAGAACGTTTATTTCACGGAATTCCGAAGTCAAATGAAAATTGTAAAAGTTGCCGTAGACAACTTGGTGTTTCGGTAAACGAACTGAAAATACCATAAATAAATGTTACTCCAAAATTAGACGAAAGCTTCGAATTACATTCTCTACCAAGTAGATTTTATGTCCTAACTAGACACGGAAGTACATGCTTTCAGAACGCATGTAAAGCCGACATGTATCTCGAACCCAGACAAACATGTAGGCCCGCTGTTCATCGCATAAGCCCCGCCGGCTTCACCCGCACATTGGCGCAATAAATATGGCGGGAACGTAGTCGTCGTATACTCTTTTGTTTTTGTAGTTGTCTTGCAATACACCAATTATTTTAAGATTTATAGTGTTATCTGTTAGTTCATTTCAATTTACGTGACATCAAAAATAAACAATGACGATCTTTCGCAGGCCACGCCCCTGCTCTGCAATGTCTCCCCTTTGATCATCACAACTTCCGAGATGATGACAAAAGATCATTTGAACTGATGAGACTGTCACTTCAACTTTTTTTTATCAAGGACAAACATAAACAAAATTTAAATTTCACCAGATTTGCATGCATCAACTATGCACGTTTTAATGTATTAAGTTTTATTTTGTAAAAAAAAAAGTAATTAAGATATATCCTCTAACGTAAAATAAAAAATAGAAAATATAATCTTTAGGTCATAAAAAATAACAACAACGGCTAGAAATTATTATTTAAAAAGTATTTACATGTTTCTACATTCAAACACAATTATTTTAAAAATTTATTGTTAAGCAAATGTCACATACAAATATTTATTGTTTCTCATTACCTGGTGCTTTACCTTTCAACATTTTTTACTAGATGACAAAGAGAAATTAAAATGAATTTTCCCAAAGTATGAAAATTAAGCATGAATTTAAAATAATAAATGTCTGCTTGGGAAAAGGGGTTAATAAATTATTTATGTTAATAATGGAGACATGTCCCAACTTATTATTTAGTCAATTCACAAATTTGTAGTATTCATCATAAGACTTTTTCAAGATTATACAATAATATTTGTGAATTAATTTTTAATTTGAACAATAATTTTTAAAAAATGTTTTAGAATTGATGTTTGCCATTAGCTTTAACTAATAATTATTTTTATAATATAAATTTGAAAATTCTAAATACATTTTACTGTTATATTTATTAAGCTATAATTGTTTATTTAATTGCCAATACAAGTAACAATTTATTGTAGAATATTCTAAATTTGAAATTTGGAAATATTTTCATAATAAAATAAATTCATAGAAAAAAAAAACCCATGAAAATTGCATTATTATTGAAAATACACTATGTTTTAACAAATGTAAATAAATCTGACAACAAATTCATTGTATTCAATTTATATACCTTACTTTTCATATTTTCTGTTTCCCAAAAAGCTAATCATTCTACTGGTACCCTCTTCTTGTAAAAATATGTAAATTTGGATAATATTAATCTTTGTTTAGCTTACTTTTTGTTCAGTGTTGCACCCTTCTTGAATATTCATCTAACTTGATCAAGTCGGGTGTCAGTCCCGTGGACGATTACAATATCAACGGATTGTTCAGTGCCAAAGGAGCTGTTTTATTACATCTTCATAATTCAAAATTGATATAAATAACATTTCGTCCGCGACGTGGGTTTTCCCGAAATATCTACAAGCACGTTGTGAAACTCAGAATATGACGTCAAGACTCGCGTGATAAACGTCATGTATCATCTCTCGTGCTGTTTCCCCGACAGCTGAACATTGTTTCGCGCCAGATAAAACATTCCATTGTAACTTCATTCAAACTCTCATCGTCCTTTGGTTATATTTCCCTAAAAATTATGTATTGAAATACCCCTTCCAACTTTCAATCAAATATATGATAAGATAACATTTGCTTGACACTTTTCTCCCGTTGTCTTTATAGTAATTTAGATGGGTAAATACATTATGTTTGTCAATGTTTTTAGATTCCATAGAGCAATACACTTGACATTTGCAGTTCGATACAGTTTCTGATATAAATAGTAAATATAAAAGCGAACATAAATTGTAAAGGTTCAATGAATATCATTATTAATTTCATTATATCCATCAGATGTCCGTAACATATTAGTTAATTGGAATAAGATTTCCGGAAAGTGGTATCTGCAGTGTCACCGCCATTTTGTCAACAAAGGCCCGCGAGGTACAATTTACACTGCATTTCAGTACGGAAGTTTTACTGTGTTGAACGCATCAAACAAGAAAATCACGGACAGAAACATAAACAAAAATAAAAATTCTATCTTTTGATAGTATTTTCAGGTAATGTTGCCATTTTGTTCCACGTAAACGGGACAACAAAATATTGACATCGCGAATCGTGTAGCAACTTTATTTCGTTCAGCCAAATTTGTCATTGACACGAAGCCTTTACTTGATTTGACACAAGCCGTATCACTGTGACATACGGGGGTTTACACTGTAGAATTCACCTACAGATCTAAAATCAATTTGAGCAAAATATTCTGCCATTCTTTTTCGTAAAACAAATCGTTAATGTATCAAAATATCATAATGATCATTAGGCATGCTCCCCTCGCTAGCCAAGTTGACAGGCCATTTGTTTACATTTCAATTGGAGTAAACAATGGTCGATACCCGAATTTCAAATATACTATTTGGCATGTTTTATACATGTTACTACTTGCTGAGTTGTATTTTCTTGTATGAAATTTATTTCTATAAATTAATTCGTGTTTAATTTTCTGTGTACATTTCATACAAATATATTGATACAGGTTTTGCATCATAGCGGTTTTCCTGTAGTCTCAACATAGATAGCCATTATTCATGGCAGAGGGGATTAACTTTGTTGATCACAATTGTTTGTGAAATTCATGATATCTCTGTTAATATTTAGTTATATTGCACAAAAGTGGTATCAAATTGAAGCTTAGTTGACAGGGTTTCTGCCAAAACTATTGTCAACTTGATTTGATCTTTATTTTTAAAAAATAGCAATGAGGTTAGCGGGGTCATAGTTTGGTACCATAAATGGTCCTATGGCACTATAGGGGGTTTTGATGGAGGGGCACATAAATGGTCCTATTGGACTATACAGGTTAAGTGTCATAAAAAATAGGTAGGTGTTCAACTTACCAATAGAAAGCTGATCAATTTATACTTTCAGAAAATATACAAATACCACCTCAAATAAATTTTAAAAAACGTAATAATTCTGATTGAATGATGGACGTACACTATTATCAGCACGTTGAATATCGCGCGAGTGTTTGGTGAAATCGCGAGTTTCAAGCATTCTATTTCCTTCACAACTAATTGAATATCAACAGCGCTCTAAGCTAGTATTCTGTTGAACTGGTCGGTAAACTCAGTGAGCGAGTGGTAGACTAGGATTTCCGGGTGTAGGTGAATTCGTAGGCCAGACCAGTTCGTAGGAGTATATATTTCGGTAGATATCGTAGGAGGATCGGCCGGTGAATTCGTAGGAGTTCGTAGTTTAAGGGAATACATGTTTATAGACTAACTTTATGGTATATGATATATTTACAATTAAATTATTATTAACTTATTAAATGATATTTTGACAATTAAACGTGTACTATACGTTTACTTGTCCGCTGTGTTGCGTTTTGTGTTCAATAAAATAATCGTGTGTTCAGTGTTGTTATTATTTACTTTGGTCAAGGAATTAGATGGAGATTAGATGTGATATACGTCCTTGCTTTGGTCGAGTTATTTTTAATAATAAATAAAAGAATCAGGTAAGTATGATTATATTCCAGTTTACATTACACATTTACACAACATCTATGACTACAACTGCCATGGAGATTAGCAGACGTCTGTAGCGACCAGAACAGGTCTAAGACCAGAACGGGTAAAATCGATCCAAGTTTTCGAATCAACTCATTACCATAATTTGCTGCGGAGCGTTTTAGGTCACGTGACCGAAGCAATAGAAAATAAGGAACAGAAGTTAAGTGGTAAATGATTTACTAATCAATAATGTATTTTATCAATCATGTTGGTAGTTTGAAACGGAATCAGGAATGCGACATTTAGCAATGATTTATTATGTCAATGCTGTTAATATTAAAGTCATAGAGTCATTCATACATAATGCAGCAAGTCAAGCCGACTGCTTTCCAAGGGAGATAACTCCACGGATGGTGTGATTAGTATTTTGTTGATTTATTTGCTGTTAATGTGATGTCGTCAGGTGTGAGGTCTTTAAGATAGACAGCTTTTAAGTCTATTTAATATATATTTACCGAGAATGTTCTAAGTCTTTTTAATAGTATTTCACCCGCCTACTCAACCCATACTGATCATGACTATAGTTATTTGACAATAGCGCTAAGACCACGGAAATAAAGTAATTTAAGTCCGTGCTAAAGTCGTCAACAATCATCTAATAATCCTTTGTTTTGTTAACGTTCTTCATGTACATACTTCCGAATTTATATACCTTTATTGATACAACTTTACACCGACAGAGTATTTAGCAATCAAAACATCTCACACCATGTTTTTTTAACGAACAAATAACTTACTTTACAAGTTTGGTGAGTAGGCTAATTACTTGGACTCGTACTGCAATCTATCAACATGACATGGTATCCGAAACATGTTATAAATAAATATCACTTAATGATATATTTTTAATTCTCCTACGAATTCACCTCCTACGAATTCACGACTCCTACGAATTCTCCGCTCCTACGAACTGGTCTGGCCTACGAAATCACCGCATCCCGGATTTCCTATGTACAGAGCAATGTTATAGTTGATACAACCCTGGTATACTGTACAGCAGTTGTCTAAATTGTTTGAGTGACTATTTTAGAAATATATAAGGTACACTACATGTATGACGCTAATTTACATGTGCACGACCAAAGATTAATAAAAATCGGCCGAAAATCTCAACTAGTGTTCTGTCTGCTATGATGGCCGAGAGTGGACATATCTCTTTCGCCCTCGAAACGCGATAAAGCGATATGACAACACGACAAAGCAACATCACACCCTGTAATACGCTAATGCGTGAGGAAGTTTCTAGTTGTCGTTACGGCTTGCTAAGGTTTTGTCAGTTTTTGAGATGTTGTGTTGCCTCGGAAATTGTGTAAATAAAGCCACAAATTTACCTTCTTTGAGATATATTTATCGTTATTTGGTAAAATATTAATTCAGGATTAATTTGATCTGAAAAACGTACCAAATGAAACGGGAATTATTGTGATGTATTCAATGTTATACGGTAAAATATGGCATGCAATGGGAGAAATGACTTTTTTATTGTCAAAATAAACATACATTTCACTTACAAATGTGGTAATAGAAAACAGATATCACAAAAAGCACGTGTGTCCGTTGGTATAGATAACTTCAATTAAATAATGGAAATATCTATACAATTATAGACTGGTGATTCGGTCAATACCTGTTTTTATGGACCCGAGAAGACAATATTGACCAAGGACCATGACGTCATGTAATAATCGTTTGACGTCATGCAACAATCGTTTGACGTCACTCAAGTCAATATTGCTTTTGGTCGGACTCGGGCTGGAGTCAATATGCTTTTCTGTCGACGGTCACGTGATCGCCTCTCGACCAATCAGATCTCTGGAAAAATATGCTCACATAATAAAATAATATACAATTATAGACTGGTGATGAGGTCAATACCTGTTTTTATGGACCCGAGAAAACAATATTGACCAAGGACGAAGTCCGCGGTCAATATTGTTTTCTCGGGTCCATAAAAACAGGTATTGACCGAATCACCAGTCCATAATTGTTTTATTATGTATTTAACACAGGAACGAAAAGAAAACAATGAAATACAGTCAAACATGTAATTTGGTTTGAACAGCTGGAGCTACGATCAAATGACGTCATGGTTACAATAGCATGACGTCATTCAACAATCGTTTGACGTCATGCAACAATCGTTTGACGTCACTCAAGTCAATATTGCTTTTGGTCGGACTCGGGCTGGAGTCAATATGCTTTTCTGTCGACGGTCACGTGATGGCCTCTCGACCAATCAGATCTCTGGAAAAATATGCTCACATAATAACAACATTTATTACATTATGAAAAGGTCCTTATAATAATAATAATAATAATAATAATAATAATAATAATGGGCATTTATAAAGCGCTATATCCATACACAAGGTGCATGCTCAAAGCGCATTGAAAATAAGAACATTTAAGGTGATGAGATGAAATACTATGGAATAAAGCCTAAATGTAATACTGTTAGCATTGATTAAGGATATTTATCATTAGAGACTATGGGTAAAATAATATGAAAATAGAATCTATGAATAATAGCTAGAAAATAGATGAGTTTTGAGCTGTGATTTAAATACAGTCAGTGAGGATGACATCTTGATGACATAAGGAAGTTGGTTCCAAAGTCTTGGAGCAGTACAGCTGAAATAGTTTAGTCCATAACTGGTGTTTTTATACTTTGGCATCTGGAGAAGCTTCAAATTCTGGGATCGAAGTTCTTTTGCAGGGGTATAGTCCTCCAAGGAATTTAAGAGATATGTTGGAGCCATATTATGTTGACATTTGTAAGTGATACATAGAACTTTAAATTTGATTCTCGCTTCAATGGGAAGCCAGTGTAGACGCTTAAGCACAGGCGTTATGTGACATGCTTTTGGTGTTCTGGTGACAATTCTTGCCGCTGTGTTCTGAACTTTCTGGAGCTTGTACAACTGACGTTTACTGATTCCTATCAGTAAGCTATTACTATAGTCAAGTCTTGAATGAACAAGCATTTGCACAAGTATTTTGGCGGCATCTCTGGTTATAAGATGACGTATTTGACTGATGCAACGGAGATGATAATAGCAAGTTTTACAGAGTTTATATATGTGTGATTCCATTGAAAGTTGAGAATCAATGATCTGTTTCTGAAAATCCTGTTTCTCATAGGCTCCTTTTCAATATTTAATAAAATGGTGATATTTTATGAATAAATTCTCTTGAGCATCTGAGTGTAAGACTAAACAATTCTCACAGAAGTGTGAAGTAACCTGAAACTTTTGCGTATTAGCAGTGACACCTGTTGTTTGCATCTCTCTACCGAGGGTTTTTCCTGACTATCAGGGTCTACAACCGTACCATATCCGAGGTAGAATGGGTTATCAAAATTATCAACCGTTTTTAAGTGTAAAACAGGCTTTTTACGTGTTATCGCGTTATATTGAGGATCCCTGGCGTTATATTGAGGATCCCTGGGTGATGTCAGACGCGCTATATGAGTTTCTTTTGTACCGTGATATCTCGTCTGCCCCCTTAGCGCAGTAGTCAGAGGCTCTGACTCAGCAACATCAGGTGATAGTGGATACGGGTTCGAGACGCACTTTCTGCAAAACATTTGCTGTACATATTCTGTCGTAAACTTATGACATTTTTCAAAATTAGTCTAAGTTACTTTCTTCAGATCTTTACTTTCAAGCCTACATTTTAACAAATATATCAGGATTTACAATCATTATAATTCCTTCTAACAGGGTTAATTTACAAGTGTATGTGTAAACTCTCCTGGAGGGAATTACAAGGTTGTAAGTCCCTCGTACCGGGTGATACGGTTTAGAAAGGTCGTTTCAAGTATCACGTTATATGGCTGCCCCGTGGTAGGTTGATAAAGAATGAGAACCTCAATGTCCTTCCATGGCCCTCCAAATCCCCAGATTTGAACCCTGCAGAGCATCTCTGGGATGCCCTGGACAAACGAGTGCGGCAACGTAACCCACAGCCACAGACACTTCCGCAACTTGCACTAAGGGCCGAGTGGGCTGCAATACCACAGTACCAGATTCAGAGACTTATTCGCTCCATGCCCAGACGTCAACGCCAACAAACGCATGAGTTTGACTCACTACCTGACTTTTCCCGAAGTCACTCTATGACGTGATACTGTGACTGTCTCAATGTGAAATTTTGTTGAAATCACTTGCTTTACCACCCCGATATATTGTAACAAAATAAAGAGAAACAAATCTTTAAAAATTCCTTTATATGCGTTTCTTTTTTTGGGAAAGTATACATCAGCTGGTATACATATATGATCAATCATACAATTCATGTATAACCCAGCTGTTTCCCCACTTGTGACCACTCGCTTGACAACGACATTAGAACCTATGTCGAAACGTCGCCTTCAAAGAATAAAGAAGTTGTATATCCATAAAATCGTCTCTATTCTTCATAACATCAACTTCTAGAATGCCATTCAAACAAGTTTGCTAAATAATTAACTTTAATTTAAATTTAATGGAATAAAATGAGTTTAGAAACTAATGATTCTTACCACTAATACTGATTCTAAAAACACTTAATAATGCTAAAAGGTTATAAACAACACAACTCCAACTGTATTTAAACTAGAGTTTAATAAATAATAAATCTACATCAATACTTCCAGACAAGTCTACCGGATATCTTATTAGTGAGTAGGCGAATACTGTCCAACAGGAAGCTGTAAAATAAGAGTTAGCTCCCTTTAGGTAGATTGGAAGCGGACGATTTTTTTTCTGTCAAACGGACTTGTCGCGTTGGTAAATATTTGTACAGATATTATTTTGATGTTTTTTTTTTTATAATAATCCCCATTTGTCAAATTAAATCGGGAAAAAATCCGATATGAGGTCGCAAGTTGGTTACCTACCTTTTGTTATAAAGACACTTTGTCACTGAATATGATAATGTTTCCGGTGAATGTTCTCAGCAGATTTAATCTGAGATATTACTACAGAATGTATTAACAGATCAGTGGATTGGATCTTAAAAGGAGGGTTCTATCGGGGTATTTTTTGAGGAAACGAAATTCGAGAGGATATTCTCGTTTACACATATTTGCTAATATAACTTTATAAGATTAAAATACAGTCTAATTGAAAGATATTAATTGAGTTAATACTTTGATGACTTAACATTTCACAACTTGATAACGACAAGCGCACTTTTGTTGAAAAATAAAAAAATGAGAATACTGAAGCCATTTATCGGCTGCGACTGGGGAAAACTTAGCTTCAGCCTAATGTACTGCATAGGCCTATTGTTTATTAGATTTATGATACGTTATGTGTTACTGTGTGAATATTCTATCAGTGTATATGTTTTATTACTACAAAAATTTTAAATTGGGTTAAATATAGTGTGTTTTCATTTCACGAAATGTCAAGAATCCAAGATGGCGGATGCTGCCGATAGATCGGTGATACCCCTTTCCCTTTAAAACCGACTATCAATTAAGTAAATCACATGGTGTTTATCTCTATCAGTGGCGGATCCAAACATTGGGGGGGGGGTTCAACTCCTCACAGTGCTGTTACGTCTCTCCTTGGCTTATGGACGGATTGGCTGTCATAGAATTCAGGAATGCGTGATGTTTCATCGGCGTTTATTGACCTTCATTACGTACATGTCGTGATGCCATATTGACAGTAGGCTGGCACCATTTTTCGCGTGTCGTCTTAACAGGAAGTACCATACTGCGCATGCACATGATAGGGAGCAGTTATTATTACGTGATTATATGACAGCTCCCCTTTTTAGATAAAGAAATCTTTGAAACAATTTTAACCTTAAACGTTACTCATTAATAAACATCAACTTGAACTGGCAAGACTTATAGAAATCTCTGCAACATTAATAAACTTAAAGTCAGTCTCTGGTGATGATTGTTGAGAACTTCCTTCAAACTGGAACAGTCCACAATAAACACAATTGGTAAGTATCCGTATACTTATGAATTAACTGTTCTTTGGAACAAAACATTTAAAGTCACTTCACAGAACTTGAACATCACTGAACATTTGAAATATTCCTTGACTCATGCAATTAAAAGTCAATTCAAGGAACTATTTAACACTATCTCCATATTTCTGAGGTGGTTTCACAGTTCGACCAGACCGTGTTGTGGACTGGTTAGTGTCAGTCACCGGATTACTGACACTGTTAGGACCTGGAGAGGACTTCTCAAACTCAGCATTAGTTTGAGTGTCTTTTGGAATGTCAATGTCTGCTGTCTGAGATTCATCGAACCTCAGATGACGACGATTTCTTCTCACCTCACCAGTCGCAGTCTTGATGTGGTAACTCCGAGGAGTATGCGCCCAAGCCTGGACCGTGTCTGAAGTTGACCATGTCTTCTCGCCGTCGAGTTTGACTCGAACCTGGTTGTAGCGTTGGCAACCACTGCACGCCATATCTGCGGTTGTAGTAGGTCTCGTATGAAGACTTTTTCTCGCCATCTCTCTCTTTCACCTGTTTCAGATTTGGCCATTCAAGAACCAGTTCTTTTTCAGAAGGGATCCTCCTTGGGGTACTTATTGCATAAAATCCTTGATTTTTGATATATGACAGGTTGTAACTATATTTTCCACTTAAAATTAGTCACAGGGGGTATTCGACTGTACAGGGAAACCGGATGTTGCACGCCTGCAACAACCAATTTCCCGCTGTACAGTTTTTACGAAGTACCCCTGTCTTCACGCTCACGGAACTTATAGAAAATATTTTCTTTAAAATGGACTCAAACTTTATGTGTCGACAGATGAAGCTTTCTTGTACCCTAAACTACCCTCCTTATGATGTGACATTCGTTCAATCTCTTTATCGGGACGATTTACTGTCGTCTTTCATATCACGTTGGCATGCCCTACGAAAATAGGTCTAAATTTGTCTATTACAGCAATATAGATTAATTATTTCCCTTAATTACACATGTTCTATGCAAAGCGAATGCAGATTGTATTATATGATTTTAAAAGCACGTAATTCGGACTGTTTCAAGCCCCTATGTTGCCTAAAACTAAACTGTACGTTAAATGGTTGTTGCTGCTGCCTCGGGCAGTGACTGTACAGGTTGTTGCGCATTTACAGAGTGACAGCCGTCTGATTGGTAACCGAAAAATAGAATATCACAAAATATGTGCATGTTTATTCTGTGTATTATAATTAATTTGCATTATTTGTAAACCTGTTCATGTATTATTGAGGTCGGATTCGACACAAATGGTTAACCTAACATTCAGGTATCCGACAAAATAGTGTTTCACTAAAACTAACATGCAGTTTTATGTGGAATGAAAACATAATGTTCGGAACTTCTTGATTCTTTCAGAAATGGATGTCGAACCTTTGAATGAGTCCTATATTTCGTTAAATTCTTCACTTGTCACAAGTGAAACGTGCGTTGACTCAGAGCTGACAGGTTCATCATACACATTTTCTTGTGATGTACTAGCTCCTTCCACTGATGTAATGAGTTCTACTATTTTCACTGTGAGCATTTCCCTATCAGGAATGCATGTCTTATTATTATCCCCCGCCGCGCGTTTAGCGCGAAGCGGGGATATAGTTTTCGCCTGCGTCCGTCCGTCCGTACATACGTCCGTACGAAATGGAATAACTCAAATACTATTCACTGGATTCTTTTCATAATTTGCATATGGGTTCATCATAGGGAGAGTAATGTTCCTACAGAGGTTTATGACCTTGACCTTCATTTCAAGGTCACAACAAGACTTGTTCATGTTATCCTTGTCAACGGGATATCTCAAGAACCATTCACTGGATTCTCTTCATATCTTACACATAGCTTCTCCAAGGAAAGACAAAGGGCTGATTAGATTTTGATGACCTTGACTTTATTTTCAAGGTCACAGCGGAATTTTTCGACATGTTAATCTACATATAAAGCTTGTCAGCAGGATATCTCAAGAACCATTAACTGGAATTTCATCATATATTACACAAAGCACTTCCAAGGGAAGACAAAGGGCTGATTATATATTTTTTTAACCTTGGCATTATTATCTAGGTCACAGCAGAACTTTGAGTTTGTCGACATGTTAAGCTTGTCAGGGAATCGATATCACAAGAACTGTTTATTAGATACTAATCATTATTTTATCTTTTAGGGGAAATTCAGGGCCGAGTTGATTTTGCTGATCTTGACATTATTTTTCAATTTTGAAGTATTAATTTGCGGCGGGGGATCATGTCCCCTTAGTGACAACTACTTGTCTTTAGTTAATTTGGCAGGTACAATGTTTTGAAAGTTCTTGGTCTGTAGTTTTAATTTACCAGTACTGCAATCTAAGATGCGATGGCGGACCTTTAAAGGGGCAGTAGCACGTTTTTTAGGTCAAATAAGTTGATGAAATGGATTTGAAAAATAAAGTCACTAATAGTAAAACACCCTTCTCTCTTCTGAAAATCAAGTAAAACGATGAGTGTACATGGTTCCGTAAAGCTGCCATGCAATTTTTGCTTTCTCCGCAACCCTGTTTTTACCACTACGGGAAATTGGTTTGTGAAATAAGATCCTTTGCACTCCAAAGTAAATATAAACGACATAAACTATAATTATAAATTGGAATTTTGAAAAAATAAAATTTGCAAAAAACGTGCTACTGCCCATTTAACACATTTGTTGGATGAGCATCTACAGAATGGTTAATGACAGTCTCAAAGTCCGACGAAAAAGTGCAATAGTAGCAATGGAAAGCCGCCATTATAGAAATGATATACGCTGAATGCATGTAGCCTGAAAAAGTAAATGAAGTTGAACACGAATGGTATTATATATCATGCATCATAGAATCATTACAACTCCCTGTACAGTCAAAAAATCATTAACTGCAACTCCCTGTACAGTGCTGGTGCAACAACCACAAGAGCGTACAGTCACTATTTTGCCTTGTTTTTCTTTAATTACAAAGAGATGAGCATTGAAAGTCACACAAGTCTTCGAATATGAATTATTTTACTCTATAACTTTATAAAAGTATTGTATGATCACCACGTGCGTAATAACATGACTTAAACACGCTTCTTCGCGATCGCTACGCTAGCTTCAATCGGCCTGCCACTTGGAACAGGCATTTATGACAATGATAGAAACATTATCGTTATTGTGAGATTGCAAATATGAGTAGAAAAGCTTGAACAACTTAAATTTTTAGCATTTCTATAGGTAAAGGAGAAGAATAACTCAAACTAACCGTTAACGTGAAGACAGGGGTACTTAGTAAAAACTGTACAGCGGGAAATTGGTTGTTGCAGGCGTGCAACATCCGGTTTCCCTGTACAGTCGAATACCCCCTGTGTTAGTTAAAAAACTAAAAAAACGTACTTTGGGTCACCCCCTTCGAGCCCCACCCCTTACGGTTGTCATGCAACCAGGGGCAGATAACTCTAATCTCACCACTTTTCATCCTGTCATTGAACTGGCACGACGCACAAAGTTTTTTTCAAGTTTTTGTACTGAGTTTTCTACGACCGATCTAAGAAAATGGCCCAAAACAAAGCTGTATGTGTGGTAACTTCTACCTTTTTTACAGTAGGGTTGAATGGCTTCACGGTTTTAGTAGTAAAACTTCGTGTATTTGTAACTTGCTTTCTCGCGTAGGGCGGGAAAGTCGACCCAAGATGGCGGCCATTTTTTCTTCGATCGATGTTTTTTGATCGTGGAATTTGGTCAAATCTGGGCTTTCCACATGTTTATATTATCATATTGGGGTTCTAGATTCGTTTTCGGTAAGTATTTCGAATCGCCCTTTGGCCTGCAAGCAAATTAGTCATATTTCATGTTCTATTTGTTTCAGTGATGTTAGGGGTGCGGCCATGCTTGTTTACATTTTTACTTCGCATTTGCCATTTGCCTCTGCTCATGTTTTTTACATGCATGTTTTACAAAAACATTCACATTGCATTTCCCCATGTATTTAGTATATATATATTTTAAAAATATTTATATATATACACATGTTGCATGTGCAGGTCTTGATTGGGCTATTTTACTTCTAGCCTTTCAAGCCCTGTGCTCAATGCAAGGGTCCGGTGTCCATCAGCGACGCACACGATGAATGCTTGAGATGCCTGGCATCTGACTTCCACCATCCCTTGAAGTGCGACACTTGTCAGGCCTTCACCTCCATGGACCTCAAGTTTTTCGCCTTGGCACTACAGAGCGGCAAGGATATCTCCAAACTAGACCCCCCTTCTAAGACTAAGAAAGTGCAGAAGTCACTTCCTAAGAAAGCGAGTGGTAAGAAGGTAAAGGCTTCGGCCTCCGCCACGGTGTCCTCGGCCAAGTTGAGTCTCGATGATTCGTCATCCGAGGCCGACTCAGTCGAGGACCAGCGGGGGTCCTCAGCCGGGGATCTCACCCATCCACCCACCCCTCAACAGTCTAACACACAAATTTCTAATGTTAACCCTGTTGACATGTCGCACTTCACCAATATGCTCACACAGCAGATGAAGGTTATGATTGACTCGGCGGTCTCGGGGCTCCGTACGGAGTTCCGGGCCTCGAGTCATGAACCCGATGCAACCCATGGGGCCAGGGGAGATCTCGGTGTCGGACTCGTCCGAGGCACGGGGTCTCCTCGGGGCGCTCAGCTTCCGGCTTTACCGCTGCGGAGTATGGAGCCCCAGGCCACCATCACACAACACCAGCCCTCCCAGACACCTGGCTTCGGGCAGGTCTTGTCTGGGGGATTGCTGGCCCCGCCCAACTTGGAGCCGCTCGATGGAGTAGGCTACCAGGCTACGGCATCCACCTCAGGTTACGAGGCGCGGCCTGTGCTCCAGGTGCAGCGTCCTCGGACACCTGCCCCGTGCTCCGCGACTGCCGTCCCAGTGACGGTGCAGTCCGGGCCACACGCGGGACCCACAAGCACCCTAGAGACCCCGGTCTCGGGGGGCCCACTCGAGGCCGGTCCTCGGGCTGGGGGCTCGGAACAGCCAGCGGTAGCTGACGTTTTCTCTCGTTCTCTTGTCCGCGCCCGTGACTCTTCCCTAGACGACTCCGAGTTGGCCTCATGCCTCTCGGGGAGATCCGGGGTCGAGTCCATGGACATGGATGAGGTTTGGGAGGATTCGGGCCCTTTATCAGCTGCCGCTGCCATCAGGAGGCTATCCCTGGTGTTGCTGCCTCGGTCCCCGAGCCAGACGAATCGGACTTCCGCTTGTCGGGGGAGGCCTTTGCTAGGAGCAAGGCTCCCGTAGTGGGGCTCCGCATTCTTCCCTCACTGGTTGACGATTTGATCGCTCCTCTCTTGGCTGATACCCGCTCTCTCGCCGATCTAGGCTTTCTATCTAGGCGATATCAGCTAGGGGAGGAAGGTCTCTTTGACATTCCGGTGGTGGGAGACTGTGTTTTCACCGCGGTTTCCTTGCAACGACCGAAGGTTTCTCCCTCGGTCGGGCGACAAGGTCGGCGGCTGCCACCCTTCTCTGCTGGAGCAGCTGATCTGAAGTCCGCGTACCGGTCCTTCGAGGACCAGTACCGTAACGCCGGACAACAGCTTCAGCTCGCTATCCATTAAGCTTACTTGGCCTCTATGCAGGTCCAGCTAGCTCAGAAGGTGGAGATCCCCGGAGATTCCTCCTCGGAGCTCCTCGGTCAGCTAACCGCTGTCGGTGGTCATCTGGCTCGCAACTCAATTAGGAGTTCGGCGAACCAGATGATGAGCGCAGTTGTGGGAATGCGCCGCCTGTGGTTGTCGGTATCCACATGGATGCCCTCAACACAGCAGTCCCTGTTGAATCTCCCCTTTCGGGTTGGCCCAGTGCTCTTCCCAGGGGCTCAGCAGGTGCTAAAGGACACTGCGGACGTTGGTTTCGACCTGCCGGGAGACCTCCAGGGTTCTCAACGTGCAGGATCCGGACGTCATGCGCGCACGCATGTCCAACCCTCCCGCTGCTCGTTCCTCCGCGCCGACAGGGAAGGCAGCTTGGATGTCAGCTAGTCTGCATCAAGCTGGGAGCAGGGGCAAGGGTCCCAAGAAGCGATGCGGGAAATCCTAGCAGTCTTCGGGCAAGCAGGGGTTTCGGGGGCGCGGGAAACCAAACCAGGGTTCCTAGCTCCTCCCGTACCGCTAGGGGTGTCCAAAAATCCGGGGGCCGGAGTGCCGCCGGAGTGCCGCCGGAGACGGACACCTTTTGCTTATTGGGGCACATCCCTGTAGGCGGCCGACTGACAAGATTCTTAGACGCTTGGGCGAAAGCCACGTCGAACACCTGGGTCCTGTCCACACTCAGGGACGGCCATATGCCACAGTGGAAGCGCGGTCCTCCTCCGGGGTGCGGCACACGAAGGTGCCCTCCGCGCCGGAGAAGGGGGACATCCTCCGCTCAGAAGTCAAAGCGTTGTTGAGCAAGGCTGCGATAGAGCTAGTGCCTGTGGGCCAGGAAGAGAGCGGATACTATTCCACATACTTCCTGGTGACCAAGAAGGGCGGAGGGTTCAGACCCATCTTGAATCTGAAGATCATGAACAAACTCATAGAGATCGCTTCGTTCAAGATGGAGACTCTAAGGTCTGTGATCTCGTCAGTGAAGGTCGGAGAATGGCTATCCTCCATAGACCTCAAGGACGCTTACCTTCATGTTCCAATGCACCCAGAATTCAGAAAATATCTGCGGTTTGCATTCGACGGGAAGTGTTACCAATTCAGAGTGTTACCCTTCTGAATCTCTACGGCTCCGAGGGTATTCACCTAACTCATGCTGGTAGCGGCTCAGGTCGCCAGGTCTCAGGGCAGGTGCTGTCATCCCTACCTGGACGACTGGCTCCTCAGAGCGCTGTCCCAGCTTCAGAACCATGAATCCACCCAGGTATTTTGACCAGTAAGGCGACTACGAGTGCGCCAGGTAATCCCCAGGTCAATGTTGGTTCTCCTTCATGGTGGATTCACAAGGTACTTTGGGTGAGTTAACTTTGTATATTGGTATATTCTGTGCGCCTTTGGGTGCAGTCTGAATGCCACTGCCTTAGATTCAATCTTTGGGAGTCTGTCTAATGCAATAAGTACCCCAAGGAGGATCCCTTCTGAAAAAGAATCGAACTAACCTGTATAGGTTTCAGATTCTTTGAAGAGGATCCTCCTTGGGGTAGGGCCACCCACCTCCCCTCCATTCAGCCTGCATGACTGGATTGAAAAGTGGTGAGATTAGAGTTATCTGCCCCTGGTTGCATGACAACCGTAAGGGGTGGGGCTCGAAGGGGGTGACCCAAAGTACGTTTTTTTAGTTTTTTAACTAATTTTAAGTGGAAAATATAGTTACAACCTGTCATATATCAAAAATCAAGGATTTTATGCAATAAGTACCCCAAGGAGGATCCTCTTCAAAGAATCTGAAACCTATACAGGTTAGTTCGAATTTGCCGGTAATGTTGGTAGCGTTGTGCGGATTTGTCTAACCATCATCAGCTGAGCTGGAGACGCTCCTGTGGCTCTACTGGGTGTAGATCTGTAGGCCATCAGAGCTAGATATGGATCTTCTTGGCTGAGAATTTTCATAGCTATGCGCACTGCACTCTCTGCTTCGCCATTTGACTAAGGGAAATGCGGACTTGACGTGATCAACTTGAAGTTGTATTCTTGTGCAAACTGTTTGAAGTCTGCAGCTGTGAATTGTGTTCCATTGTCTGAACGAAATTCTTCAGGTATGTTCCAGGATTTCTTCTCGGAGAGATTTGGGTACCACGATACGATCGCGGATCACCAGAAGGTCTTCTACGACTGACAGTTCCCCTCTAACTTTGTAGAAATGTTGCAACTCAGATGATGCACTCTTATTGTGATCTGGCCAACCTGTTTGAGTGAACTGCATGGCACGTTGGATAGTCGGGTCATTGGCCGACACCATCTTCAGTGTGTTGACTTTCTCGTCCGAGATAGGTCTCTGTGAAGATATGGACTCCACGTAAGTTTCAATCTCCTCCCTCAATGTTGAGACTGATTCTACACATTTCATAGGACTTCTGGACAGTGTGTCCATAACCACTAGGGTTTTTTCAGGAACGTATGTAGCCTTGACCTGAAATCTCCTCAATCGCATTAGCAATCTCTGACATCGGATTGGTACTTTGTTCAGGTCATATGAATTGATGAGTGAGACAAGGGGTTTGTGATCTGTTTGCAGTGTGAATCCATCCAAACCTATCAGGTAGCGGTTGAATTTCTCACATGCCCATACCCCAGCTAGGGTCTCCTTTTCGATCTGCGCGTAATGGCACTCCGAACCCGTTAGCGTTCTTGAACAGAATGCAACTGGCTTCCATGTAGTTCCACCATGAAGCTGTAGTAACACAGCTCCAAGACCGTAGCTGCTTGCATCTGCACTCACCATCGTTGGCAGCTTGGGATTATAAAATACCAGTACAGGTGCACTGGTTACCATGACTTTCACTTTTGAGAAAGCAGACTCTTGATCTGGGCCCCAATACCACATAGTATCAGCATGAAGCAGATCAGTCATTGGTTTCATAACTGTGGAAATGTCCGGCAGGAACTTTCCCAAATAGTTCACGAGTCCCAAAATGCGTCTGAGTTCGGAAATATCCTTCGGAGATTCCAGTTCAAGGATAGCATCAACTTTGCTTGATTCTGGACTTATTCCATCTTTGCTTATTCTGTGTCCGAAGTATACTGTTTCTGATTTCCGGAACTTGCACTTGTCTTTGTTCAGCTTTAGTCCTGCTCTTTGTATGACGTCAAGCGTGTCTTTGAGTCTTCTGTCATGTTCGGCATCTGATGTACCATGAATGAGTATGTCATCCATTATGACTTCTGTGCCGGGTAGACCAGTCAAGAGTTCTGTCATCTTGCGCTGAAATATTTCTGGAGCTGAGGTCACTCAAAAAGGCGTTCTCCTGAAACAATAACGTCGAAAGGGGGTCATGAACGTTGTAAGTTTCTGACTATCTTCATGTAGAGGGATCTGGTAATACCCACTAGAGGCATCTAGGGTTGTATATATCTTGGATCCACAGAGCTTTGGAGCAATATCTTCCAATGTTGGCATCATGTAACGCTCTCTCTCTACTGCCTCATCCAGCCTTTTTAGGTCAACACAGATTCTTACTTTGCGTGATTTCTTGATCACAGGTACCATTGGCGCACACCACTCTGTTGGCTCGGTGATCTCTTCTATGATACCGGCATCCTTCATACGTGTCAACTCTTCTTTCACTTTGTCTAACAAAGGAAATGGTACTCTTCGTGGTGTTACAATGCTAAACGGAACTGCCTCTTGTTTCAGCTTTATCTTTACCGGATCACATTTTACCAGTCCAAAAGCACCAAATACATTTGAGTCAATTTCATCCATGTCTGTGCTGATTTCGTGAATGTTCGGCTTCACAAAACCCATTTTGTGCGAAACATTCCTACTCAGCAGGTTATTATGTCCATCTGTGACATAAACATTGAATTTGTACACTTCACCATGATACCTCACCTGTGCAGGAAACAATCCTGAACACCCTATCATGTGTGAATGTCCTGACAGTTCTCTATCTGGTGGAAATAATTTTGGTTTGTCCAAGAGTTTGTCATAAGTTTCTTGAGAAATCACTGTGGTATCTGCACCAGTGTCAACCTTGAATTCAACAGGTGTTTCATGAACATACAAGGTAACTAACCATGCCTCATTATCATCATCACAGCTGACTGACCCAATGTAAAATCCACTTGCCTGATCATCTGACAAAACTTCTGTTTCTACACTGTGAAGATTTTGTTTTCTATTGCTAGTACACATTTTAGCACAATGTCCTTTCTTGTTACACACATGACATGTCTGACCACTAGCACGACACCTTCCTGAATGAATGTTACCACAACGTGAACAAGGCCTGTTTTGACCATTAGATTGGTGATTTCTTTGGTTTCCATGGTAACCATTGTTTCCATTATGTGCATCTCGTGAGGGACCATTTCTCCTACCTCTATGGGCATTAAAGTTCATATTTCTAGAAATTCTTCCTCTTACCTCTTCTACATTTTGAATAGTATCCTGATTCTTGATTTGAGACTTGATTAATTCTGTTTCCCTGGCTGTCTGTATAGCCTGATCCAATGTTAATCCAGGAATTAATTGCATCCGTTCTGAAACTTGTCTGTCAGAAATTCCTATGACAATCCTATCACGAATACTTTCGTCACGCATATTCCCAAATTCACAGTTCTTTACAAGTTCATACAACGAGCGTATAAACGCTTCCACACTTTCACCTGATCGTTGATTGCGTTGATGAAACTTGGACCTCTCGTGAATCACATTTCGTTTTGGAACAAAATGTTCGTCATATTTCTCGAGCATTTTATCGAATTTGTCTGCATCGCCTTCGTTGGTAAAAGTGAAAGAGTTCATAATGTGTTCACCTTCCCTTCCCATCGCATAAATTAGCGAACTTATCTGAACATCTTCTGACTGTGCATTCAGTTTCGTCGCGGTACGAAATCTCA
Source organism: Gibbula magus (assembly GCA_936450465.1). Taxonomy (NCBI): domain Eukaryota; kingdom Metazoa; phylum Mollusca; class Gastropoda; order Trochida; family Trochidae; genus Gibbula; species Gibbula magus. Next base: position 25,791,202 of record OW388300.1, read on the forward strand.
TGAATCGTTGCCGCCATTGTGGCCATTCGGCCGGAGTGGAAAAATCAAAGTTTTCTGGAGGCGAAAATCTTGCCATCTTCTTATTTACTTCTTCACAACTTTACTTCTGACACCATGCGTGATGTTTCATCGGGGTTTATTCACCTTCAATACGTACATGTCGTGATGCCATATTGACAGTTGACAGAACTTTCCCTTTAAAACCTACTTTCAATTAAGTAAATCACATGGTGTTTATCTCTATCAGTGGCGGATCCAAACATTTTTTTTGGGGGGAACTCCTCACAGTGCTGTTACGTCTCTCCTTGGGTTATGGACGGATTGGCAAAACGGCGACAAGCCAGAACGGCGACATTTTGGATGGAACGGCGACATTTTGGACGGAACGGCGACAGATGGAAACAAATCTTCTGGATAGAACCCCGACAAAGCAATTGATAATAGAAACATCTGCTACATACAAATACATCTTGTCTTAATCTGACAAAACTAATTTATTTTAATCAGCAGCACAGACTTTGTTTGGCTTTGCTTCTGTTCACTCTCATGTCCCGCCAACAGACAGATGATTAACAATTAATTAACAATTAGCCTATCAATCAGATTAGTGTCATAGTAATTAACATAGTAACTGGTGGATCATTGTCTAATTAATGTCACTGCTGATTGCTTATATACGTATTTATTTATTATATTGTTCTTTGCTTTTACCTTCTTTAACCCTTTTGATAATATTTTATGTTATTACACAATTGAAGTGTCCAAGATCAACGGGCCATCTATTTCCAAGTGAATGGACTGAGTGAGAACTGACTGAGTTTGTGTGAAAATGTGAAACTAAGAAAAACTGTTTGAAAATTATGTATTGAAATGATAATACACAGTGTTAATATTTATTTTAGTGCTGTAACAAATAAAAAAAACAACGCATTTATAAATGCTCTATTCAACTCATATAAAAAGAACCAACACCAAACAAACCGGTCAAATGAAGTATCTTATATTTATATACAAACCTTATAAAACAAAGACAAAACAAGAAACAACAAAAATAAGAATGTTTTATTCATAACACATTGCATTGCTCGTTGTCACCATTGAATGTGAAGCTAGCCCCAGTTTCGTAGCATTGTAGTGACTGCAAACAAAAAATAATGCATGGTAATATAAACTTAATAAACAATATTCCCATTTTATCGAAATGAAATGACAAAATCGTAATTAATTAGTTAAGTAACTTCATTATAATAATCCTCCTACAAATTACTAGTCATAAATAGATAACAAACTCTACTATTAATCAAAAATATTTGGTGTCGCCGTTTAGTCCAACCCATTTCTGTCGCGGTTCCATCCAATTTGTCGCCGTTTCAACGAAATTTTTGTCGCCGGTTTGCCATGTCGCCGTTTCATCCGTATGCCCCCTCCTTACATCATGCACTTCCTTTGAGACCGTGACCTCGAACTAGCTCAAGTTGACCCAGCGTTACCAATGACGCTTGTGGATTATTTTCACAAAATGTCATGACAAGACGTGTCTTATATACGTAAACGTTAGGAGTGAAACGGTTCACAACTACAGTTGTTGAACCGTGGTATTTTTTATTAGTTTTGTTAGTTGATCCAGAACAGCTAATTAAGGCTAAAGCTCCTGCCTGAATCTGCATTTATGAAATTCTGCGAAGTAAGGTTTATTTTACCCAATACCTCATCTATGGAAAGACATTTCTTAAAATTTAACATACACTTTATACACCCAAAGAGGTCTTGGCTGTGAATATTTCACTGTACGAACATTTATTTATTAGGTCAAACTCGCTGGAAATCTCAACTAGTGTTCTGTCTGTTCAGCGGACTATTTCTTTGCACCAAATTGCGGGCATAACTGTCTTCTTATTCAACTGAATAGGTTTTGTTTTACATGGTAATGGTTTGTTATCATGATAAGAAAGAAGTGGATCAACAAACCAGCTAAGGACTTGAGTGCCATCGACACAGAAAACCCTACAGAATATTATAAGAATAATCAACGAGTTGCAAGGAATTACGGATTATCTGTTTGAAGTTAATTATTGTGATAAGCTCCGACCTTATCCTCTTAAGTTAAACAAAGGAAATGATAATTGATTTCCGTACGAAAAAGGAAAACATATCCAGTTAATATTGACGGGCAGGAAGTTGAAATAGTAGATGAGTATAAATATCTGGGTACGATAATTGACAACAAACTTTCATGGAAATCTAATTCACACTGTGTACATGCTAAGGCACAACAAAGACTTTTCTTCCTGCGAAAAGTACGATCTTTTGATGTAGACCGCAGTTTTCTTAGATTATTCTACCAAACTTTTATCAATAGCATTCTGAATTTCTGCTTCCATGTATGGTATGGAAATCTTCCTCTAACACAGAAAAACAAAATTGACAAAATTGTAAACAACCCCAGTAAAATTTGCAGCTTTAATTTTGAGCATCTTTCATTCCAGTTTGATTCTAGAGTTTAAAAAAAGGCTCGAGACATTCAATCAGACCCATCGCACTTTCTAAATGAAAATCTGGCATTTCAAACTAACAGAGTGTCAAAATCATTTGTCCCATGCAGTGTAAAAATTCTAAACCTCCACACCAAAAAGTACTTACGTAACTCTTGAAATAAGACATTGAATATTAAAATATCATGGCATATTAAAAGTAATGTCATTCTCATTAATACCCATCATTACAATGCCCTATGCGCTTTTGCCATGGCATGGTGTCCGGCGTCCGTCCGTCTATCTGTAAACTTTTCGCATTTTCGTCTTCTTCTCCAGAACCACTTGGTCTAGGGAGCTGAAATTTTGTGTGCAGACTCCTTGGCAAATGGGGATTCTAAATTGTAGATTTCGTCGTCTCGTGACCTCAAATGGGGTCACAACCTTAAAAACCTATTTTCATCTTCTTCTCCAGTTCCAAAATGTCTAGAGAGCTGAAAAATTGTGTGCAGACTCCTTGGCCAATGGGGATTTGGTGACCCCATGACCCCAAATAAGGCTCACAGGGGTCATGACCTAAAAAGCTATTTTCATCTTCTTCTCTAGAACCAATGACTCTAGAGTGTTGACACTGGAGGGAAAATCATCTCATCTTTTTATGCCCATGAATTGGAGATTCCGGGGGTATATTGTTTATCACCTGTCCGTCTGTCTGTCTGTCCGTCCGTCTGTGTGTTTGTCTACAAAAACTTTAACCTTGGCCATAACTTTGGATTGCTCAGAGCTAGGGCTTTCATACTTGGCATGTGCATACCTTGTGATAAGACCTTCAGATGAGGTCATCATATTTGACCTTGTGACCTTGCCGCAGTGGACATCTTCAGTAAACTTTAACCTTGGCCATAACTTTAGATTGCTCAGAGCTAGGGCTTTCATACTTGACATGTGCATACCTTGTGATGAGACCTTTCAGATGAGATCATCATATTTTACCTTATGACCTTGACCTTGCCGCAGTGGACAATATTCCGAAAACGTTAACCTTGGCCATAACTTTAGATTGCTCAGAGCTAGGGCTTTCATACTTGTCATGTGCATACCTTGTGATGAGACCTTTCAGACGAGGTCATCATTTTTGACCTTGTGACCTTGACATTGCCGCAATGGACAATATTCAGAAAACTTTAACCTTGGCCATAACTTCGGTATATCCGGGGGCATCCGTGTTTAACAAACACATCTTGTTTAGTCCTAACATGTGCTTTGAGAATTGCATGAATTGAGAAAAGAAAGTAATTTTGCAGTTAATCTTATTCAATAGTAATCTGAAATATATGTCGACTTAAGATTAATGTCTACATTATGGATATGTTTGATGTAATCAGTGTGAAATGAGAACTAATGAATAGCCTATAAACTGAATATTGTGACAGGCCGCAAAGGAATAAATTGAAGAGGAGTTAAGAAATTTTTACTTTACATGAGGTATGTGAACTGAATATGACTGGTGATGGAATAAGACTATTAAAAGTAGCTACATGAAATCATGACATCACATTTTCTTCTCCAGTCCCAAAAGCTCTTCAAAGCTGAAATGATATGTACAGACTCTTTAACCACTGGGATTCTAAATTATTGAGTTGGTGAACCTGTGACCCAAAATATGGGCCACAGCCTTAAAAACCTGTTGTAAACAGTTTTGAACTTTGAGATTGTTAGTGTGCTTCGTTGAATTATCAATAGTAGTACTGCCTCATAAAAGACCTGAGGGAGAGTCATCTCATCTAATATGTGGTTTGAGAAATACAGAAATTGAGAAAAGAAAGTAAGATTAATATCTACATTATGGACATGTTTGATGGAATCAATGTGAAATGAGAACTGTTGAAAAGCCTATCAACTGAATATTGTGACAGGCAGCAAAGGAATAAATTGAAGAGGAGTTAGGAAATTTTTATGATATGTGAACTGAATATGACTGGTGATAAAATGATAAGATATGACTATTGAAAGTAGCTACATGATATCGTGACACCACATCTTCTCCAGGACAGAATAATATTTAAGTTTGGGGAAAACAACAATTAAAATATATAATTCACTGGCTGTGAGTCGAGGGTCTGCATGTTATGTAATTGCATTGTGTTGACCTGGGCAGTGACCACTCCCTGGTAGAGAGATGCAAACAGGTGTCACTAATACACAGAGGTTTCAGGCTACTTCACACTTCTGTGAGAATGGTTTAGTCTTACACTGAGATGCTCAAGAGAATTGATTCATAAAATATCAACATTTTATTAAATATTGAAAAGGAGCCTATGAGAAACAGGATTTTCTGAAACAAATCAGGACCTTTTCATTATGTAATAAATGTTGATATTTCCAGAATACAAATAAGAACTTAAACAATAAAATAGAGCCATGGGCTCTGTAGCTCATCAGGATTTATATTCTTTGATGATGAAGACAGAAATATATCGTCTCAATATAATGCACAATCACTAGCCCTTACAAATCTTAGTCTTGAAATTGAGAGAGAGCATTGAGCAAGGTCAACACACAGGAGATTATGCAATATGCTGACCCCTTGGCTCTGGTTACAAGCCAGTTGTGATTTTACAGCCAAATTATGTAATAGCCTCTGCCTTGCACTAAACACTGGCAGCACTGATCTAACTGTATAAGGCTTAGAGAGAACATGTAGTAATGTGATGAATCTCATGGTACATAGTACAATTTAGAATCCCCTTAGCTAAATGGGGAAGGCTACCGGAAAAGGGACCACCTGGTCGGTATTGAGTTAGGCACAGGTTCATAAAAATCAATGTCTACTCTTTAAAATAAAATAATAATCATCAAATTATGATAAAAATTGGCAAAGCGATGGTCAGTTAAAGAGTGGTAGGATCAAAATTATCTGGGACTATGAAAATGAGAAAACCTGGCTTACAACTGTTGTTTTTATTCATTTAACCATAAAACATTATCAAACACGAAGTTACGGTATGTGTATCAGATTTGTTTCAACAGGTATTAACCTATGTGTTTGTAGAACAAAAGTGTTTTACATGTTCTTAAAATGCATGTGCATGCGTAATGGTCGATGTGGTCCCTTTTTAGCTCATCAGGCCTGAAAGGCCCGATGGGCCTATGGCATGGCGTCCGGCGTCCGTCCATCCGTCTGTAAACTTTTCGCAATTTTGACTTCTTCTCCAGAATCAATGACTCCACAGAGCTGAAATTTTATGTGCAGACTCCTTGGCCAATGGGGATTCTAAATTGTAGATTTTTTTATCCTTCGACCCCAAATATAGGTCACAGACTTAATGACCTGAAAAGCTATTTTCATCTTGAGATTTTATGTGCTCTTCAAAGGGAGGTAATTTTAAGGTAACAACAATAATGAATTAAAGTGTGTCTTTATTTGTAGGGGATTTTATCTCTTGCCTCAAAGATAGGTCAGAGGGCTTAGGAACTTAAGACCTATTTCATCTTCTCCATTTTAATTGCTTCCCATGTGTTGTACCTCTCACCTTGAAGTTGACATTTTGAATTAGTTAATGTATATAAAGCCTGATGAGCTACAGAGCCCATGGCTCTATTTTGTATGTATCATAGGCATCATGCTTGTGAGACGTCAAGGTGTAGTATTTGGAGTCCGATAACCTTTTAGCAATGGATATGATTTGAAACCAGGTCATATTTTGGGTATTTGACAATGCCGTTTTAGTCCTTTAAGCCAAAAATATGACATTTTCGCCTCCTCAAGAACAGCTGCATCCCAAAAAAACTGACATAAGCCCTCTATGAATAGGGATCAAGGCTACTTCATCCCTACAGCTTACAACCGCTTAATCCACAAATGATTAATCCAATCTACTCACTCTGGCTTCCACCTCCACCACTAATTGGTAACCTCACCCTGCCTTTGTCCTCTCATCCGCCCCCTGGCTAATTACCTTACTACTCTCTCGTTTCCTTGTTATCACAACTTCACTTGTTCAACCATTTATGTCATTGTTACCTCATCTTTTTGTATTTGTTATCTCTTTATCATACCAACATGTATCCTGTATATAACCTGCTGTCTCACCCTCTCTTCCATATGCTTGATAACGATATAAGGACCTATACCGAAATGTCGCTATTGTTAATTAAGAGGTTTATTAAATATTTGTCTTCTTCATCACACCAACCTCTAGAATGCCTCTCAAACAGTGAATTATTATACAAGCTGCACATTTAGGCCTATTCTTCATGTCAAACGATGTTTCAATGTTTGTAAACAAAACACGAGGGTCGCGTCACATGTCAATCCACAACTCATCTAAATATTCGTTTATAAGGCAATACGATTTTCAATATCGCAATATATCGCCCCAACATTTTTTTAGTGAAATTTATTCTTATATCTTGTTTTTAGGCATGGTTATCAGCTTTACTTGTAACTAAATTCTTTTGGGGTGCAAGAATGTGTGTTGAACTGTATTACAAATGTATTACATGCCTTCAAAATTAATTTAACATTTTGACTAATGGTCTATTTTTCGATAGATTTGAAAGGCTTTTTACTAAATGTGTCATGTTTAAACTGCATAAACTGTATAAAAGTTAAAATAGAGTTCACTCAATATATTGCAATACGTATTGCAATACAGGTTGTATGTTTGCAATATATCGCAATACGAAATTTGGTGCAATACTCAGCCCTATTCGTTTACACACCAGTCGGGTGAATATTCCTTCAAACATGGTTTATTTACGAACAGTACTCACAAATAATGCTATTTATATGGCTGAATTACTTTAAAATATTTAAAATATTTAAAAACTACGCGCTGCAAATGTTGAAGCGAGTGGAGGCACGCTATGGAGCTCCCGGTTTTCTACCTCTACTGAATATTCATGAGCTAGCTGTCGCGCGACGTTTCCCCGCGAAAAGGGGTCTATTGGGATTCTAAATTGTAGATTTTGTGATCCTCCGACCCCAAATATAGGTCACAGAGGTCATGACCTGAAAAGCTATTTTCATATTGAGATTTTATGTGCTCTTCAAAGGGAGATAATTTAAAGGAAACAACAGTGATGAATTAAATCTTCAAGTTTGTCTTTATTTGTAGGGGATTTTATCTCTGGCCTCAAAGATAGGTCAGACGGGTTAGGACCTTAAGACCTATTTCATCTTCTCCGTTTAAAGTGTTTCCCATTTGTTGTGCCTCTCACCTAGAAGTTGACATTTTGAATTAGTTATGTTTATAAAGCCTGATGAGCTACAGAGCCAAAATTGTTATACAGAATGAAAAGTGATCATTGGTTGTGTGACCTTGAAGGTCAAAGGTCAAGGTTACGAAATATTGGTTTAAGCCATATTATCCCTTTCATTTCAAATTTTGAAATCAGAAATAGATTTTTAGAACTCATATAAAGAACTTGTTAATTACACTCCCTAGGAATACTGTTGACATGTTCACATTCAAGGTCAGAGGTCAAGGTCACCATTTCTTGAGTTTAATGTTCAGTTGTCTTTTGTGTTATATTTATAAATTGCCCATTTTATTGTGGTTGTGGAGAAGGCGGAACAGTTGAAGGTGACACCCTTAGTTTCTGGACTGCTCTGCTTTCCCCATAATCAATAACATAATAAAACGTCACCAAAATGGATAAAAATTGGCTCTGTACTTCTCCATAGGCCTAAAATTAGGTTATAACATTATAAATTTATATATTTTGTTCACTTTGATTCTAAAGTGAACAAAATATTCAATAAATACAATAATACTGTGTTTATGATTGTTTATGTCTTCAGCTGACAGGATGTCAACCCGTCTACCTTCCTGTGACACTTTTGTTGCTTTGTCCCCGGCAACTCTGGATGGATGTGTAATTTTCGGAAAGAACTCAGATCGTACCTCCACTGAAGTGCAAGAGGTTGTTTTTTTTCCTGCTCAAGACTGCACGAGTGAAAAACTAGAGGTAAATCAAAATGTTTCATCCATTATCAACCATAGTTAAGGTGTTGAATGATTTTTAGCTCATCAGACGTGAAAGGGGGAACAGGTACAAACTAATGTTTGCTTCATTCAAACATGTTACTCATTTGTGTTTTGAAATCAATTGTGTGGATGTTTGTGCTTTTCAATTGCTATTTGTTAGCCACCCTTTAACAGAATTTTAAATGCATTTAATTTAATGAACCTCCTATCAAGCAGTTGGTGATGTCTGAATTAGCAATTAGTACCTGTCAAGGCCTGTTTGTCTGACAGGTCATATATATTTGTGTGACCATTGGGCTTATGGCATGGCATGGGTTAGGGGTCCATTCATGAATCTGTAAACTTTTCAGTTTTTCAAGTTCTTCTCCAGAACCAATAACTCTAGAGAGCTGAAATTATATGTGAAGACTCCTTGGCTGAATGGGATACTAAATTGTAGATTTGGTGACCCTAGGGCCCAAAGGGCCTCACAGGCCACGACCTAAAAACCTATTTTCATCTTCTTCTCCAGAACAAAAAGACCTAGAAGGTTATAACATTGTATGCAGACTTTTCTAAGGCTAAAGCCTTTGCAATTTCCCAAATTTAAGCCAGTCACTCAAACTGTCCATGGGCTAGTGTAATATGAGCTGAGCTGGGTGACCAAGATTGCAGTGGTTTATAGTAATCAGAGCTTCATGTTATGTAATGATATCATGTTCCACGGAGAACTGCACTGTGCAGAGCAGGTGGCCAGTGCTGGAGAGTAAGAAGTAGTGAGTGAAGAGCGTTTGTTAAACCTGACTTTATTAAAGGCTCTTATTTTGCACAAAGTCATGGGGCAGGACTACTAAGGGTCCCCCAGAGCTGTTTTGGGAGGAGGCTTGGTTTAACTTGTAGAGAGAATGGGTCAGGATATATTTTATGGCTTTGTGTGTTAGTACTCTACATGTAGTCCGGACACTTTTAAGCATAGTAATGTTAGTAGAAAAAATGTTCTTACTGATTTCTTCACCATTTTGTAACATGATTTGGGAAATATGTCTTACATACCACCATTTGAATTGGAAGAGTCATCTTCTCTTCAAGATAATTTCAGTAATTGTGATACCTGGACAACCAATTTCCTTAAAATGTAGTTTTTTTATGTCGATACTGTCCATGGATTTTTAGCTCATCAGGCCTGAAAGGCATGGCATGGCATGGTGTCCGGCGTCGGTCCGTCCGTCGGTCCTTCCATCCATCCGTCTGTAAACTTTTCGCTCATTCGACTTCAGGGATTGTAATTTATCTGGAGAACAATCTATTTCCGGCTTGAACATAAAAAATATATACCCGGTACTCTGATGAGCTACAGAGCCAATGGCTCTATTTTCTAAAAATGTTTTCACTGAAAGGCATCTAAGACCATGCAAATGATGACTGATTTCAGTGTACGTATATTGAAGTAGAGCAAGTCGGCCACACCCATGCTGTTATCCTCAGCAAGCCTGCATGGATGTGGGGTGCAGAGATGGGTGCTAACCAATATGGTGTCTGCATCGGCAACGAGGCGGTGTGGGACAAGCTCAACGGACCAGATGATCTGACGGAGAGGCTGCTGGGAATGGACCTTCTCAGGTTTGTCTGTTATAAAACTATAGGTTAAAGGCACTGCACAATGCTTTCACATACCGGGTAGATGAAAATGGCTAAATAATAATATCAATAGAAAGAGTTCTAAAACATGATTATGGATAACATTTATTAACCCCCGCCATGAAGTGGAAGGGGGATATAGGTTTGAGCTCCGTTCGTCCGTGTTTCCGTCCGTGCATCCGTCCGTGCTTACATTAGTTACTTAGGAGCTCAATTGTTGGCCTATCAATGTCTTAGGGGGTAAATTCTTTTTCAGAAGGGATCCTCCTTGGGGTACATATAGCATAAAAATCCTAATTAAACATTTGGACCACCCTAAGTAGGCCCCAACCCTGGCGGTTGCTAACCATGCCAAGGGCAGGTCAACTCTCATCTCACCACTTATAACTCTGTCATTGAAGAGAGACGTGTTGTTGATATCAAGTTAGTTGTTGCAGATTTCTAAGAAAATGGATCAAGACCTCAAAACTGTAGGAGTGGTAACCTTTTTTAGCTCATCAGGCCTGAAAGGCCCGATGGGCTTATGGCATGGCATGGCGTCCGTCCGTAAACTTTTTCGCTTTTTCGATTTCTACTCCAGAACCACTGGGTCTAGGGAGCTGAAATTTTGTATACAGACTCCTTGGGCAATGGGGATTCTAAATTGTAGATTTGGTGATCCAGTGACCCCAAATAAGGGCCTCACAGGCCATAACCTAAAAACCTATTTTCATCTTCTTCTCCAGAACGAAAAGACCTAGAAGACTGAAATGTTGTGTACAGACTCTTTAGCCAATGGAGATTCTAAATTGTAGATTTGGTGACCCTATGGCCTCAAATAAGGACCCAACAGGCCATGACCTAAAAACCTGTTTTCATCTTTTTCTCCAGAACAAAAAGACCTAGAAGGTTTTAATATTGGGTGTAAACTCTTAAGCCAATGGGGATTCTTACTTGTAGATTTGGTGACCCTGTGACCCCAAAATATAAGCCACAGCCTAAAAAAACGGTTGAAATTGAATTTTGAACTGATATTTAATGGCACTTCATTCAGTATTTAGTTTTCCCTAATAAAATACCATCTTTTAGATATATGAGTCCTAACTTGGGTTTGAGAAATGCAGAATTGAGAAAAAAGGCAACTTCGCAGTTAATCTTATTCAGTAGGAATGTGAAATATTTGTCGAAGATCAAGTCTCCATTATGGACATGTTTGTCAAATTGATGTAATCAATGTGAAATGAGAACTGTTGAATAGCCTATGAACTGAATATTGTGGATATTATAAAAAAAGGCCCTCACAGGTCAAAACATAAAAATCCATTTTCATCTTCTTCTCCAGAACAAACTAGAAGAAATGTTGTGTTCAGAATGTTTAGATGTTTAGATGAAAAGGCTTAGAACCCTTAAAACTGTGCACAGATTATTTAGCGAAGATGATTCTAAATTGTACTGTGTACCATGAGATTCATCACATTGCCTGTTCTCTCTAAGCCTTATACAGTTAGATCAGTGATGCCAGTGTTTAGTGCAAGGCAGAGGCTATTACATAATTTGGCTGTAAAAGCACAGCTGGCTTGTAACCAGAGCCAATGGGTCAGCATATTGCATAATTTCCTGTGTGTTGACCATGCTGAGTGCTCTCTCTCAATTTCATGACTAAGATTTGTCAGGGCTAGGGATTGTGCATTACATTGAGACAATATATTTCTGTCTTCATCATCAAACAATATAAACCCTGTTGAGCTTCAGAGCCCATGGCTCTATTTTCTATTGTCACGGCAGAGTTTTTCATTCATCGTCACATTCTTTACCTCGTAATTATCGTTTTTCAACTTGTCTACGTGACCAGCTGGTCCACGTGGCAGGAAAAAACCGCCCATCATGCAGCCCTTTTTATTTTTCTTATCTCTTCATCGAGACTTCGATATTTTTTTGGGGCTGTCCAAGTTGGCTTACAATAGGTTTATGTATGATGCAAGGCGGTTTCCATCCATTTTTAGCTCATCAGGCCTGAAAGGCCCAATAGGCATATGGCACAGGGGTCTAATCGTTAAAAACCTATTTTCATCTTCTTCTCCACTTCCAAAAGGTCTAGATAGATGAAAAGTTGTGTGCCGACTCCTTGGCCAATGGGGATTCTAAATTATAGATTTCGTGACCCCGTGACCCCAAATGGGGTCACAGGGGTCACATCCTTAAAAACCTATTTTCATCTTCTTCTTCAGTTCCAAAAGGTCTAGAGAGCGGAAAAGTTGTGTGCAGACTCCTTGGCTAATGGGGATTCTAAATTGTAGATTTTGTGACCCCTTGACCCCAAATGGGGTCACAGGGGTCACATCCTTAAAAACCTATTTTCATCTTCTTCTCAAGTTCCAAAAGGTCTAGAGAGCTGAAAAGTTGTGTGCAGACTCCTTGGCCAATGGGGATTCTAAATTGTAGATTTCGTGACCCCATGACCCCAAATGGGGACACATCCTTAAAAACCTATTTTCATCTTCTTCTCAAGTTCCAAAAGGTCTAGAGAGCTGAAAAATTGTGTACAGACTCCTTGGCCAATGGGGATTCTAAATTGTAGATTTCGTGACCCCGTGACCCCAAATGGGTTCACAGTGGTCACATCCTTAAAAACCTATTTTCATCTTCTTCCCAAGTTCCAAAAGGTCTATAGAGATGAAAAGTTGTGTGCAGACTCCTTGGCCAATGGGGATTCTAAATTGTAGATTTCGTGACCCTATGACCCCAAATGGGGTCACATCCTTAAAAACCAATTTTCATCTTCTTCTCCAGTTCCAAAAGGTCTAGAGAGATGAAAAGTTGTGTGCAGACTCCTTGGCCAATGGGGATTCTAAATTGTTGATTTCGTGACCCCTTCACCCCAAATGGGGTCACAGTGGTCACATCCTTAAAAACCTATTTTCATCTTCTTCTCAAGTTCCAAAAGGTCTAGAGAGCTGAAAAGTTGTGTACAGACTCCTTGGCCAATGGGGATACTAAATTGTACATTTTGTGACCCCCATGACCCCAAATGGGGTCACAGGGGTCACATCCTTAAAAACCTATTTTCATCTTCTTCTCCAGTTCAAAAAGGTCTAGAGAGCTGAAAAGTTGTGTACAGACTCCTTGGCCAATGGGGATACTATATTGTACATTTCGTGACCCCATGACCCCAAATAGGGTCACATGGGTCACATCCTTAAAAACCTATTTTCATATTCTTCTCCAGTTCCAAAAGGTCAAGAGAGCTGAAAAGTTGTGTACAGACTCCTTGGCCAATGGGGATTCTAAATTGAAGGTTTCGTGACCACATGACCCCAAATGGGGTCACCGGGGTCACATCCTTAAAAACCTATTTTCATCTTCTTCTCCAGTTCCAAAAGGTCTAGACAGCTGAAAAGTTGTGTGCAGACTCCTTGGCCAATGGGGATTCTAAATTGTAGATTTCGTCACATCCTTAAAAACCTATTTTCATCTTCTTCTCCAGTTCCAAAAGGTCTAGAGAGCTGAAAAGTTGTGTGCAGACTCCTTGGCCAATGGGGATACTAAATTGTAGATTTTGTGACCCTGTGACCACAATCTAGGTCACGGGTCATGACCCAAATATTTTCATCTTTATCTTAAGTATGTAAAGCTGTAGAAAGGTGAAATTGTAATTGTAGTATTGGTGACCCTGTGACTCCAAAGTTGGGTCACAGGAGTCATGGTCTAAAAAACCTATTTTTTTCTTGATAACAATGTATTACTTGATATAACTTAGATAGTCAACCTCAGATAATCAATGAAATCTTGATGAGCTACAGAGCCCATGGCTCTATTTTTAAAAAATTATTGCCCTTGTTTCGATTTCTTGAGTCTGGCGGGGGATGTTGATGACTATCATCTTGTTCGTAGCGGGGTATATAGCGGTCATTCTGTCCGTCCGTCCTTCAATTTTCTCAAAAACCGTCAAAGGTACATCAACCAAACTGTACAGATGTTAACCATGTTCTTCCGATCGCGCACAGACAATTTTTTGGACTTAGTTTTATTGTGTTCAATGGGGACAAGTTTGGGGTTGGAGGGGTGATCTGGGGAAAGAAAACAAAAAGACAAGTTTCACAATGAACTGGTGCTAGAGACTGGCTTTTATTTTTGTTATACCGAGATGAAATTTCTTTGGATGATTTTGTTGTTGTTGTTATGTTAACTTATTAAATATGAAGAAGGATATCATGTTGTGTGTTGATTTCGGAGATGATAAAGTTAAATGATAAAGGGTAACTTTAATCTTCAGGGGGGAGGAATGTGGTAAAATCATATTTTACGGCTATTTCATCATCGTACAGTTCTCACATATTCATGTGTGGTAAATAGGCTTCTCAGTACTAATGGCGGTTTATATATTTCTTTCTCCGTTAGTAAGTATTTGAATCTATCCAAGGTCAGTCAGTTTGTTGTGGTGGAAACCACGTTTTTAGTTCCGCCCGAGGTCGTTTATACTAGGAGCGCTCAGGTTGGCTAAGGAGGCAGGGATTGCTGGCCAATCGTTGCTCTTCTTACTTTGGTGATCCGGGTACTTGCTACGGAAGGGGTATATTAGCGCTGTAGCGCGAGTTAGTCATCAGTCTGGACGATCAGCCAGCTGATCGAGGTGAGCGACTTAGCGCACTGTACGTTCTGTACAAGAACTGTAAGCTCTGTTGAAGAGCTATACGTTCTGAATAAGAACGAGTCGTTTTTCATAATGTTATGATTAATAAATATATTTGTATCCAGGTAGAGCATTATAGGGTTAGACGAGATGGGTAGATTCACTTCATTGCCGGCAGGGGGGGTCTAGTGATCTTGTATTTATTAGAGAAAGAGTAGTTTAGGAATAAGTAAGTTTACACAGTTAGTTGTTAGAATTCATTATATTAAGTGTTATTTATTCACATTCCAGACCATCTAGGTATTAACATTTTGCGGTAGTCTTCCTAGAATGCACGTTGTGATTGCATTTGTAGTAAATACATATTGTTTACTGCAACCTCTCGTACAGTTGAAGTTTTTTTGTTTTTTTTTCATATTTTTATTCACATGAGTAGGTACATTATTACATTTTCATCATATGACAATATATGGACATGAATACAAATGGTATGACATTGAGTCTGATTAATGGTTCTACACATCATTGAAAATATCTTGTAATGGTAGCCACTTTTTCGTGAAAATAATTGATTGGTTTTTCATTCTTGCTATGTACCTCTCAACTTGAAATATATCCTTCATTATAACAATGAATGTTTTAATTGACAAAGGCTCATTTCTGATGCAACTTATATAAATGTGTCTTTTTGCAGCTAAAAGAATATGGTTCATCAATTTGAAGTTTGGAGTCTCCTGAATGCCAAATAGGATGGACTTGAGATTAAAATGAATATCATAACACAAGTGTTGTTTTAGAAACGTTTCAAGTTCAGTCCAGAAAAGTGCAGAAGATGGACACTCAAAATATACATGTACCATAGATTCATTTTCTTTATTGCATCTATTACAAATGTTATTGTCAATTAATTTCATTTTAAACAATTCGTTTTTGGTGTATATAATACGGTGTAGGAATCTAAATTGAAAGTCTTGTAGCTTAATATCTTTGCAACATTTTTTGGGAAGACTAAATATTTCCTTCCAATTTAAATCAGTCAAGAACATTTCTTGCCATTTGTGACAGACATTAGGGCACTGGTCAGGTAGCATAATTTTATCATAGATTTTCCGGGAACCCTTCAAATGTTTTAACCATTCCAAAAGGAAATCGTTGAGTTTAAGGTCATATAGACTAATGAAAGAAGAGTTATTTATCATGTTTTTCCACTGTGTTGGAAAGTTGTTTATAACACGATGGTGGTCTAAGTAAGTACCTCTTAGGTTGAATTTGTTTTTCAGATCTATAAAAGACAGAAATCCTTTCTCATCACACAAGTCTCTTATGTAATGTACACCTTTCCGGAACCAGTCGTCTATTATAAATGATGAGTTTGCATTTTGATGGTTAAACCATATTGGTTCAGCCAAAATAGCACTAATGTCTCCAGAGTCTGCTACATGCAAGTGATAGTATTTGCCCCATGTTTGCATTATATCTTGCCAATATGGATTATTAGATTTGCAAAGTCTATATGAGGAGACATTTGCACCTAATTGAAAAAGATATCTTAGAGGGAAGTAGCTATTGTATAAATTCTTGTTCATACTTTTTTTTGAGAATATTAAGCTTAAGTGCAGCAATAAAAGCATTTATATCAACCATCCTCAATCCACCATTCTCATAATTGTTTGTGATATTTTTCCGTTTGATTTTATCTGGTTTGGAGTTCCAAATAAACTTAAAGAATAGTGAGTTTAAATCATCAACAAATTTTTTGGGTGGTTGAGGCAAGGCAGAAAAGATATGTACAAGTGTAGATAGTGCTAAAGTTTTTATCACAGTTATTTTCCCAATTAAAGTCAAATTACGCTTGCGCCAGTTGGCAAGTAATCTCTTTATATTTTCTAGTCTTTTCCTAGTGTTAATGACCCAAAGTCTTTCCAAATGTGCATTTAATTGAATGCCCAAAATGTCAAAGTCACCATGTACCCAATCTAAGTTAACATCATCACATATCTTAATATTCCTTCCACACATTGAACCGAGCCACACAGCCTTAGTTTTGTCAGAGTTTATTTTTAATCCTGAAAAAAAATAGAATGTTTCTAGAGTATTTAGGGCAGCTCTCAAGCTTTCTTCTGAGCCATCGAGAAACAATTGTGTGTCATCAGCATATTGTCCTAATTTGTGCTCTGTATTTTTTAGGTAGATGCCTTTAATATTAGGATTATTCTAATCATAGAGGCCAAGATTTCAGCAACAAAGAGGAATAAATATGAGGAGACGGGATCACCCTGTCTACAGCCTCTGCCATTGTCAAAGAAAGAGGAAAGGTGGCCATTTTGTATTACACAGGAAGTTGCATTGTTGATCAATATATGCACCCAGTTTATCAAACGAGGACCAAAGCCAAATCTTTCAAGGACCTTAAATATGAATAATTTCGAAACAGAGTCAAAGGCTTTTTCAAAATCAATTGAAAGTAGCAAGCCTTTTCTATTATTGGATTTTGCTTCAAGAATAATATCATAAGTTAATCTGATATTATCTGCTAAGGATCTGCCTGGAATAAAGCCTGTTTGATTTTCATGTATCAAGTGATCGAGAACAGTCTTAAGTCTCTTAGTAACACAAGAGCTTATAATCTTGTAAAGACAATTTAAGAGAGTAATGGGTCTCCAATTTTTTAGGTATTTTCTATCCTTATCTCCTTTGGGCAAGCATGTAATTATTCCTCTGTTCATGGTCATACTCAAGTGTCCACTATTAAATGATTCTGTTACAAATCTATATACCCATATTTTTATTTCCTTCCAAAAAAACTTGAAAAATTCTATGGGAAAGCCATCAATACCTGGGCTTTTGTTATTTTTCATTTCTTGTACTGCTTTGGAGATCTCATTTATTGTAATTTCTTTTTCCAGAATTTCACTTTGTTCTGTATGTAAGGTAGGCACATCAATATTTGAAAGGAAATCCTCAATTTCTTTTTCTGAAGCTTTATCATTTTTGGTATATAATTTTTTATAAAATTGCTTTTGTTCTTCTAAAATTTGTTTACCATCTAGGATTGTTTCTCCATTCTTACCAATCAATTGATTCATTAATTTACTTGTGTAGTTTCTTTTTTCCAGATGGCAAAAGTATTTTGTGGGCTTTTCCCCTTCTTCGTACCATTTTATTCTATTCCTTACTTGGATTCCTCTTATTTCTTCTCCCCTTAAGGTTTCAATATCTTTTTGAAGGTTAGCTAATTCATTTAATTTTTCTTTGCAAGTACTTTGGAAATTGTCACGTATTTCGTTTTCAACTTCATGTATTTTTTCTTCCAAAAGTTCAATGTTTTTATTGCGATTTTTTTTCAGAAATGATGACATAGATATGGATTCACCTCTAACTTTCATTAGGAAGGTTTCTAAAAAAAGGGTATCACTAATGGTCAAATTCAGGTCTTTGTCACCAATGTCTTGTATGTCTTCATGAATACTTTGATCGAAATATTCCTGTTTCATTTCTGTTAAAATTGTGTTAACTTTTTCGACATATTCTTTATTATGTAATAAAGAGGTGTTAAATTTCCAATAGCCTTTGCCCTTTTCTTTGCACAAAGCATTTGAAATTGAGATAGTGATTGCTGAATGGTCAGATCTATATCCAGGCAGAATATCACTTTCTATAGTTAAGTTTGCAATGTCTTGTGAAACTAGAAAAAAATCTAACCTAGCCTGTTGTCTTGGATTTTTTTTCCACCAAGTAAATTTGCTAAGGTCTTTATGATGTTGTCTCCAGATATCGGACAGGTCATAGCTTTCAATCATATCTAACACTACCTGTCTGGCTTTTGGGTTGTTAACATTGCAATAATTTTCCAAATCTACAGAGGGATCCAAAACAAGATTCCAATCACCGCATATTACCATAGAGTCATTTTCAAAACTGTCAATGACTTCAAAAATTTTGTCATAGAAGACTGGGTCATCAGTGTTTGGGCCATATATATTTGAAAGAGTAAGTTTTATACCCTCTATAGTGATGTCTGTAATAATAAAATTACCGTTTGGATCTTTAATTGTTCTATTTATTTTAATTTCAGTGTTGTTATTGAATAGAATTGCGACCCCTCTAGAGTTAGATCTAAAGGGGGCAATAATGCATTCTAGTCCCCATTCATTTCTCATAACCATTTCATCCTTTTCTGCAATGTGAATATCTTGTAAACATACAATAGAACAGCGTTTCTTCCTCCAAATATTCATTATCTCTTTACGCTTATTTTTATCCCCAAGGCCCCTGCAGTTTGCAGAAACTATCTTGATTTTGTTATCCATTGTCAAATTGGATAATAACAAAAATATAAACAAATGCTGAGATGACTAAGACCAAGGCAGTGTGGTTGAGTTTTTTTACGAGTAAAAAATGTAAAGTAGTACCTACAAGTGCAATTTTTTTGGTTTGTAAACAAAAGTAAAAACAACAAAAACAAAGAGTATAAAAACAAAGAAAAAACTTGGCCGCGATGCTCACCGGCATATGGGAAATAAAACTGGGTCGCTTAGTTTGAGATTTAGTTATGGAATTGGGTGTTAATGAAAGAAAACATAATTGTAATTGTGAACCGTATTATATAGTTCATTATTTTATGTAACATGGCTGAGTTAAATATTTAAGATATGAAAATAGATCTCAGAGGAATTTGTTGTAAGTTCTTATGCCGGAAACGGAAGTAACCTTATGTAAAAACTAGATTTCCTGTGAGGCGCTTTGAGCTATTGATAGTAAGGACAGGTCCCAGTTTCAATATTGAACTTAACTTCTATACCAGATCATAATTACCAGTGTTGTAAAAATAATTCCTGCATGTGACCTTATTATATATTATTATGTTGTTATATCAGTAATATTCAATCCAGGAGCAAAATACTTATGTTAAATATTATGAGAACAAGTTCGCTGCTTTATAAAAAAGCAGACAAATGGTTGTAGTTGCAATGATAGCCTATTCATAGGCCTACACCAGGTTCATTTCGTGCGTTATCAAATAGACATTCTATAAATTGTGTATACGCCTAGATATCACGAAGTACGCTTGATATGACTAAATATACTGACTAAATTTGCCGCCTGCAGTTATCTTCGAATGCTGTTTCTATGCAAGCGAGTGACGTTTAGACCGTTTCCTAGTTCACATGGGGATCATGTTAGCTATTGTTTGTAAAAGTATCTTCTTGTTCTATATCTTTTCACTTGTCATCACACCACTTGGTCTATATGACACTTTTGACCCAAGGGCAGACACTAACATTAACAAAACCTGGCTTATCAGTTAATTGCTTCCCAGACAGCCCTTTCCTGCTACGGGGTGAAAATCACATTCACTCTTAATTCGTGATACATTTCAAACTCAGGCACCAGTGGTTCAAGTTGCATCTATACCTACAATATGCAATAGGATACACTTTAATACCAATTGGTGACAATATGTGTGTTGTTAGAGTATTTCCCATTGACATTGATGTGTTATGGAGTACTTTTCCGGATTTTGACACAGTGAAGCTGCTACTATGGTAGGCAAGTTAATATTATATTTTCGTCCTTTAAGTGATATATGATCATAACTGATAAGTATACACATAAGATTATCATTGCTCACGCTTGCCCCATCAGACAGAGGAGTTGATGTGAAACTGTTTAGCTGCTTTATAAAAAAGAAGACTAATGGCTGGAGGCAATGTTTCCCATTGACAAAGATGTGTTATGGAGTACTCTTCAGGATTTTAACACAGTGGAATTTCAGTATGGTAGGCCAAATTATTGTTATGATTTTTCTGTTCATACGGTACATATTTATGGAATGCTGTGTAAGAAGTTAATATTATCGAAGCTTTAATATCAAGTGATTCCACAATGAAACTGCAGTTTGGTAGGCCAGTTAATATTCTGTTTTGTGATATACATTATCTATGACTATAAGTATACACATAAGATTATCAATGCTAGCTATTTATAGCACACATCATCACATGTGCTTTCTCACAGTAACACTCTAGCACTGACTGGTGTATATGCAGATACAGTCACTCCAACTTTGTTATCAGAAAAGCGCCTTCTGAAAGCAGCCAGCCTGTAACCGATACCTCGCCTCTTGTACCTCTGGCATCAGCCGGGAAGTAACACATTGCTGGAGAGGAGTATATGTAAGCTGTGTGACTGTTCTGCATGGCTACCAATGGTCGTACAGCATAAGATTTACCATGACAACAACTATACCAGCATTCCCTTTGGGCATGCGCACTTAGCTGAGCCCTCCATTGGTTCCTGAATAGCCCGATCCATAAGGTTGTAGGTCTCATGACCTACAACCAAAAATGAAGGATTAAAGCATAACATCTGGGTGCTTTAGGGTCAATGGATTTGGTTGAAAGTTTATCTTTCGGGAAGGTGTTTTCCGCAAATAGATATAAAGTGCCGTATAGTCATACACACCGTAGCAATGCATAAATATTGATGTAAACAATTGTATAGTATTACCTTTAGGGAAAATCCATTCCGAGAATTTCCATGAAATATATTCACAAAGACATTAAATAAATTAAATGCATCACTATTTCACTAAATGTCCGTAACACTGTAAGTGATTCTGTTAAAGTGTTCATATAAATCATTTGATTTCACAGAAAAACCGATATAAAGTACCATATAGTCATATCGTAGCAATGCATAGATATTGATGTAAACAATTGTATACTCTTACCGTTGGTGAAAATCCATTCCGAGAATATCCATGAAATATATTCACAAAGACATTAAATAAATTAAATGCATCACTATTTCACTAAATGTCCGTGACACTGTAAGTAATTCTGTTAAAGTGTTGATATAAATTATGTGATTTCACAGAAGTCCATTTCGTGTTTGTCCATGAAGATATTATGATTTATCATACAATGGATGGTGTTCTCGGCAGGATAAAGGCAACGGATATTTTCGGTATCCGTTGGGGTCATATACGGATACAGATGCAAATTACAGAGGTCAAGTGACGGAACTTCTTTTGAAAATGACGTCACAAACATTAACATTTCGAACGCCTGTATATAACTGTAACAGCAGGGATCACCCTGGAGCAGAGTGTCAAAGGGAGAATAATCTCCCCTTTGCCATACACAATGGGATTTTCAGATAAAGTAATGGGATATTTCTAAATAATAACAATCATTTTACATTTTTGCAATGGGATTTTCTCCCCTCGTCAGTATTTATTATGGGATATCTTGGTACATCAATGAGTAAATATCCCCAAATGTCTGCCTAAAGTGATCCCTGTAACAGTTGTTATAGCGTAATAGCTTCATGTAAATAGACATTCCTCAGTCTTCATTTCATATAGATCTACATTAATTTGAGAAATGACAAAACAAACATAGTGCAATGCATATTACGGAAACAATTATTATGATCAAGCAGTGCCAAAACATGTTCATCGCGAGTCGAAAACTACACAGTAAACACTTTATAAATACTCACAGGTAACAACGGCAGTTTGAGTTACATTATATTATGCATTTATCAAACGTCAATCTTCACTGTTCTATAATGTGACTTTTGTAAAGGAGATTTTAGAATTAACATTCAGTTTAGCTCTCCGTGTGATGTGTGCGTCGCCATTTGCAACCGGGCGGAAGGGAAGCAACTCTCGCCCCTTCAAGATGGACTCCCCTACACTCATGATTACACGAAAGGACGCGAGTTCGAATTCGCTGTCCTCACCTTAAACATTTTTTCATTTGAAAAACGTATTTTAAGACGTATTCAAACACTGAAAATTAAGATCATGCCAAAAATAACAATTACTTTCACTGAAAGCATAATTTAGGAGGCGTTATTTTGTGTCATTTTACTGTGAGAATAGTACGCAGTTCATTTGCATATATCAATACGCGTATTTACAGTAAGGTTCAACTTTGAAATTAATGTTGTCATGCTGTTTTGCACAAAATGAATGAAGAATGACATTGTATGATAAAGAAGTTATCATGCTCGTGTGTTTTGGGATGGTAAATATCCTGCATTAGGAATAAACACAATGTATTTAGCTCGCCAAGGCTCGCAAAATACTATGTTTATTCCTAATGCAGGATATTGACCATCCCAAAACACACTCTCATGATAACCTCTATTTAACTGTCAAAATATTCACACATCCATAACCTGAGAGAAAAAAAAAGCAATCACTTAAATGATATTTTAGTGTTCTCTGCCTGAGATAGTGAGAATTATACAAACAAAAGTCACATCGATCCAAACACACACGATATGAAGTGGCTCATGACTGATCGTCGAGGTGGAATTGGTTCCATGGAGATTCGGCATCCTTCCTGACAAGTAGTTGTATGTCCGTTCCCTTTTCTTGAATTCTTGTTTGTAGCTTTTTGGTTTTTCAAATTTCATAGGCCTTGGCCGCGAGTTTGCCCCTGTACTTCTTTAACTTTACAGGCAAGTCGGTCCGGATAGAAACTTTGGCTTCATGAAGTTGTAGCGATTTCTTGTAACTGGCTTGGAGAATAGCATTTCTGTCGTCTAGTTTAACAAACTTGGCTAACACCGGCTTTGGCTGTTTAGCTGTGTATGGATTTGTAGACGTGCGGGGGAGGCGATGAATGGCCACAAACTGCATTTCTTCTGAGTTGTCAACAAGTGTCGAGAACAGTTTCATAACTTCATATTCCGGGTTTTGCTCGTCAGGAATGCCGTATACGAGTAGGTTCGTCTTCCGCGTATAAATCTCCTGCTGTAGAAACTGTTTTTCGTAATCACACTTCATGTTCTTCATTTCGCTACGCAGTCCGTCGATTTCGGCCTTATTTGACAATATCTTCTGGGAATTAAAGTTCACAGTTTCCAAAACGTCATTTAGCCCCTTTCTCATCTCAGATATTTCATTAGTTATCTGCGTGGTCTGTGCCTTCAAAGAATCAGTAATAAATCTCTTCATTTCTTCGTCGCACGTGGGTTGACTGTCGGACATGGCGACTGGCGAATTTTCTGTTTTTTCTTCTTTTTCGTTTTCCGTTGTTTTAAGGAATGTCGTTAATTCTTTCTGTTTGTGTGATGTTGAAGGGTCGTTTGTGCTTTTGTTCTTATGTTTACGTAGTTTTGGTGGCATATTTTAGAGGATTACATTGGATATAAGCGGAGCAGTTGTTCGACGCGTCTTATCCCTTGCGCATCACTACCGGAAGTCTCGTACAGTTGAAGTTGGCAATTGTGGTATTATTGATTGAATGATTGCCGCTATATCCCAAGTTTTCTATATCTTCTTGTAGTAAATACATATTGTCTACTGCAACCTCTCGTACAGTTGAAGTTGACAATTGTGGTATCATTAGTCAAATGTATGCCGCTATTTCACAGGGTTTTGTGACCTCTTGTAGCAGTTGATAGTTAATTTTCCTGCAGTTGGAACCCCGATTTGTGGCAGCTTGTGGAAGCTCGTGGCAAGATTTAGCTGCGACTGAGGAATTGGAAGACACCGGAAACTGTCCCATTTACACCATGAACCTTACGCCTTTTGGTGAAAAGGCTGTTACGTTTTTGTTATCTTTTTGAATAAACTTTATTAAATTACATCTTATTCTGTTTGTCATTCATCCTGCTTTATCTGGAAGAACGCAATAGAGTGAGTTTGGCGGACAAGGTCAATTAACATCATATAAAAAAGTACACAACGCAAAGTCCTGTGTGACGTACCTGACCGCCTAACTTGTACTATTACACATGAAAGGTACATGGTGCGACCTATGTTAACTTACCTAACTTATAGACGGCCTGGTTAATTCCAAGTGTTTGAGAAGAAATGGCGGATTGACTATTAAACTAAACACAGTAAAAAAAGTTAAGCACCCCCTTCTTTTTTTTGATAGGGGTATGTTTCAGAGACCCATTATAGCAAAACTAAAGATCCCACAGGGGAAAAACGAATTTCAGGAGCAAGTGTAATTAATTGTTTTATTCGTTGACATTTTTGTGTAATCTTCAGAGATTTCAAATGACCAAAAACAGGAAACAAAAATTGACTGGAAAATGGTGAAAAACACAGACTCGTAAATGTATTGTCATTTCAACAATGCTGGCCAGGGGATATGAGAAACAGCATTGTTCTCCAGATGTTGAGTCACAGCTCGTGAACGGTGAGGCCGAGCATTATCATCCATGAACAGGGGTCGAGTTGCAAGTCTGTGATCATCAAAATGGTCAATCACAACTGGATCCAACACTTCTGCAATGTTCCTTGGTGTGTATTGACTGTTCTTGACTCTCCAAACTCTGATTCGCCCGTCAACGGTATGGAGGAGGAAGCGACTTTCGTCTGACCAGTAGATAAGTCTCCATGACCTCAGGTTCCAATGCTGCCGGTCACCGCACCACATCCTACGATCTCGTTTATTACGATTAGTAAGGTTTGGACGTCTGATGACACGTCGAGACCTTAAACCTGCTGCTTTGAGGCGGTTCCTCACCGTCTGATTGCTGATACGTCTATAGGGTAGCCAGACTTGTTTCAAGACTGTACTTGACGCAAACGGGTGACGTCGTTGATGACGCAATAGGTTTCTGTCCTCTTGCAATGTGGTAGCTCGGGGCCTTAGCTCGGGGCCTTCCGGAACGTGGTCGATCGAGAACATGGTTAGTTTGGGCATGTTTCCTCACTAAACGACTGATGACCGAATAATGGTAACCAGTTCTTCTCCCAATTTCCTTGTACGAGAAACCTGCAAAATGCTGTCCAATAATTTGCCATCTCGTAGCCTCGGACAATCTTTCGTGGCATTGTTCATGAATTTTGTGTATTGAACTGACATTGAAGCCGTAAAAGGCGTTTATTTAGCCATGGTAAGTCGAAGGGTGAAACTGCATTTTGCTGAAATCATGGGTTGCATGATATGCATGCCAATAGCTCCGTTCGTGAGAACCGTTCCATAACAGAAACCACACCAGTTTCCATCCAGAATACCATATTTGGCCTGTCTATCGAATTGAATAACATGATCATAAAAGACAAAATGGTATACAACTTTTAATTTGGGGGTGCTTAATTTTTTTACTGTGTATATTGTGAACAATTGGAAAATGAATTGTCTACATGTGTGCCAATTTTCAAATATTATACATGTTGATTCGAAGTTATCTCATTTCTTTGGCCCAACGCTTAGGAGATAAACCTACTGTGTTTGAAAATCAGAGACATGTTATACTGGATTGATAGCGAGTAAATTTAAAATTGAAACCCAACGCGTATCTCCATTCTACCATGACCGTTTTATCTCGGGACTCTTTTTGTCGGATGCTGACAGAGTGTAAAGCGACTGCCTGTACTGCCGAATTATTTCGTACAATATTCATTGTTGTTATACAAAATCTTTTTTCCCTAAGTTCTTTTTAACTATTTACAAAAATCTAATATATGTGTCATTTATTACAGTAATTTTAATTCACGTTCATAGAATCACGGTTCATTTTTCCTGAATTTCAGATTCAGAGTTCTGTCGCCATCTTGGACTTTTTTTGCATTACGTGAAATGAAAACGCGGTATATTGTACCTAATTATGCAACTTTTTAATAACTAAAGACATTAACTGATAGAGTATTCACATGGTAACACAGAACATGTCATAAAACTAATAAACAATTAGCTGTTATGCTGTAGCGAAGTTTTCCCCACTCGCAGCACCGATGAATGGCTTACGTTTGTATTGTTTTAATTTTCAAGAAATGTACGCTTGTGCTTATCAAGTTGTGAAATACATATTCATCAAAATATTACCTTTATTACTATCTTTCAATTTGACTTTGTTTTGATATTGTATTAATAACATATATTTGTAAACAGGAATATCTTCTCGAATTTTGTTTCCACAAAAATACCCCCATAGAACCCTCCTTTTAAGTGCGCTATTTGGATAGATCTTGATACTGACGAAATTTGCCTTGCTAATCTATTATTTAATATAGCTTTAAAACACGCTACAGGAAAGATTAATTTGATTAGTATCAGTTATTTTGATTTCCACAAGTAGAGCACAGGTCACAAGGTAGATGTAACTATATGCGGTGAAGCGGCGCTTAAATCAGAGGAGGTTCAATCCAGAATTGATCACGTTTGATTTTTCTGGAAAACCAATCAGAATCGAGTATCCAGCAATGTCATGGTAGAAATATAGAATACTAAACTAGGTCCCGTTTGATAACATGTTTATGAAACGAGTGGATGGTTTGGTATTTTAACGAGCGAAAGCAAGTTAAATACCGATGCCATTCACGAGTTTCATAAACATGTTATCAAACGGGACCGAGTTTAGTATTTTATTGTCCCACTGGTATGTAATACCGTGGGATATAGTCATCGCCCTGTCCGTCCGTCTGTCCGTCCGTAATCATTTCGTTTCCGGAGCAGAACTCGAACACCATTCATGATATCTTTCTGAAACTTTGCATGTGTATTACCCACCAACTGAAGTGGTGCCTTTTGATATTTTCAGATTTCTGAAAAAAAAATTTTTTGCCGTTTCCATAGAAACTTGTTGAAGTTGGACTTTGTTCAGAGACAGGTTCGTTTCCGGAGCACAGCTCCAAAACCGTTCATCATATCTTCCTGAAACTTTGCATGTGTATTACCCACTAACTGAAGTGGTGCCTTTTGATATTTTCAGATTTCTGATTTTTTTGATTTTTTTTCGTTTCCATAGAAACATGTTGAAGTTGGACTTTGTTCAGAGACAGGTTCGTTTCAGGAGCACAGCTCCAAAACCGTTCATCATATCTGCCTGAAACTTTGCATGTGTATTACCCATTGACTGAAGTGGTGCCTTTTCATATTATCAGATTTTTTCTGAAAAATTTATTTTTTTCTGTTTCCATAGAAACATGAGAGGGATGTTGGTTGTTGTTGATTTTGACTGCTTCTGGAGCAGAAGTCTAAAACCCTTAACATTCCTGAAACTCTGTAATACCCACTTACTGAAGTACGGTAGTAGATACACAAGTATCTGTAAAAGATGTGTTTTACAAATTTTGTGGAACCGGTGGGATATGTCATCTTCTAATGACTCTTGTTTATTACTCAATAATGTAAATAGCGCTGAATTGCAAGAAAGTCGTTTTTAGTGACGCTCACTTGCAAATAGGTCACCCGCTATCGCAGTCGCGCGGCAAACATTGTGACGTCAACCAAAAACGACTATGACGTCACACGCCGATTATGACGTTACGGCAGCACGTGGTGGTATCACACGTGTGTGTAACCAACTCATTGTTATCTTATGAGTGATCTCACCACGGTTGAGTAATAATATAGATTACGTCAGCTGAGGTTCAGACTCAGCCCTCCACATCAAAGTAATATTCCGACCCCTATCAAGTGTAGAGGCAGATCCAGTGCAGCTTCAACCCCATCGCCACCCCTCTGAAAATAGTTACATTTAAATTTGATGGACCTAGGTGACGTACCCCTCCACCCCCCTCACTCACCGCTTTGAAAATTCCTGGATCCGCCAATCAAACGAGCCCCATGATTTCATATTTTTAGCACCTTGAGTTTATTTTCAAGGACACACTTTTCAAACTCAATGAGCTTGAGAGCTGTGGCTTGGTTTTCCATTTGAAGAAGGAGGCACGTCATCCTGTTTGATAATGAGATTTACTACTTAAATCTGACATTGTTATAGACTGGGTCTAGAGCGGGGAAGCAGTGCAAAGGAGGCCCTGGAGGTGATCACTTCTCTACTGGAGAAACACGGACAGGGCGGCTCATGCTACGACACTCCAGGTCATGTCGGTTCCGCCTACCACAACAGCTTCCTGATTGCAGACCGCACTGAGGCCTGGATCCTGGAGACTGCAGATAGACTGTGGGCAGCAGAGCATGTTACAGGTTGCAATCATAGGCATATCATTGCATTTATTTGTTGAAGTCTTTTAGTTTCCATGGTAACAATTTAATTATGCTCCTGTCCATGTTGAGTACATAAAAAAATATTTTATATGAAACTGTAATTCACAATATTTTTGTTGTGACTTATGCTATGACTTCTACCTTTTCTTGTCAATGACTTTTTAACAGTAAATTTTTCGACTATGAATGGTCTAGTCAATGGGGCATAGTTTCAACTTTATTTTAATTAACCACAGAGGGGGTGAGAAACATCTCAAATGAGTTCACCATCACAACCAAGATTGACCTGTGTTCGGCGGGACTGCACGACAAGCTGAAGGCAATGGGCTGCTACAGTGGTAGCGGCGCCCTCAACTTTGCAGAGGCGGTCGGTGAGGGCGATGGGCAGGCGTGTTGTCTGGCTGTCAACTCGCGGTACACATGGGGCAAGAAACTTCTGAAGGAACTCTCAAAATATGGTATGTCAGCTTAGCAGTGTCAGGGGATCAAGTGGAGAGATGAAAAGTCAAGTTAACAAATAACACTGATATCCCGAAAGAATAATATAAAAGTAAAGGAAATATCATTATGTAGATATATTGTAACATGACTTCGGCGATTGGTTGATTTGAAACATAATCCTATGTTGAT
The DNA here is from genome assembly GCA_936450465.1 of Gibbula magus. Classification (NCBI taxonomy): domain Eukaryota; kingdom Metazoa; phylum Mollusca; class Gastropoda; order Trochida; family Trochidae; genus Gibbula; species Gibbula magus. The sequence continues at coordinate 25,820,453 of OW388300.1, forward strand.
TGACAATATATACGCGCAAATTGGCTAGGGGGACTCAATGCGAACTGACAGATGATGTTTACTAGTTTCGTTCCGACTCGAGATTTAATTTTGATCATGGCATGGGGTCTAAATTGCAGATTTGGTGACCTTGTGACCCAAATATGGGTCACAGGGATTATGACATAAAAGGCTGTTTTCATCTTCTTCTGCAGTAAGAAATGCTCTACAAAACTGAAATGTTATGTACAGGCTCCTTAGACAATCAGGATTCTAAATTGTAGATTTGGTGATCCCAAATATGTGTTACAGGGGTCACAACCTTAAAAAACTGTTTTCATCTTCTTCTGCAGTACAAAAAATTGTAGAAAGCTCAAAGGTTGTATACAGACTCCTTGGTAGTCTTACACTCAGACTATGAAAAAAGTATTTATTCTGAAAATATCACCATTTTATTAAATATTGAAAAGAAGACTGTAAGAAATGGAATTTTCTATAAAAAGGGCTCCTTTTCAATGTTTTGTTTTTTAGAGTCTAAGTGTTAGGCTAACTCCTTGGTTAAAGGTTTTTTATCCTACCGGTATGTAATACCGTGGGATATAGTAATCGCCCCGTCCGTCTGTCCGTACGTCCGTCCGTCCGTCTGTCCGTCCGTATTCATTTCGTTTCCGGAGCAGAACTCTAAAACCATTCATGATATCTTTCTGAAACTTTGCATGTGTATTACCCACCAACTGAAGTTGTGCCTTTTGATATTTTCAGATTTCTGAAATTTTTTTTTTTTTTCGTTTCCATAGAAACTTGTTGAATTTGGACTTTGTTCAGAGACAGGTTCGTTTCCGGAGCACAGCTCCGAAACCGTTCATCATATCTTCCTGAAACTTTGCATGTTTATTACCGATTGACTGAAGTGGTGCCTTTTCATATTATCAGATTTTTTCTGAAAAATTTATTTTTTTCTGTTTCCATAGAAACATGAGAGGGATGTTAGTTGTTGTTGATTTTGACTGCTTCTGGAGCAGAAGTCTAAAACCCTTAACATTCCTGAAACTCTGTAATACCCACTAACTGAAGTACGGTAGTAGATACACAAGTATCTGTAAAAGATGTGTTTTACAAATTTTGTGGAACCGGTGGGATATGTCATCTTCTGATGACTCTTGTTTTAATTTGTAGATTTGTTGTAATGAGCTTTGAACAGTATACTCTTGAAGTTGTATGTGCTCTTCACTCAATGTAGAGACTAGGGAAGTAACCCCAAAGAGAGGACCTGAGAGAGAGAAATCTCAACTTTTTAGCTCATCAGACCTGATGGGCTACACCGAAACGTTGCACTCCTGCAAAAAAGAAGTTGTATATCCATAGAACTTGTTCTTCTTCATATGCTTATTAGACAGACCTTTTACGGTCAAAGGCTAAGATCTTTGAAGTATGTAAGATGTAAGTAATGTAAGATGAGATTTCATTGGATAAAAAGCAGGGATATGATTTATGGTACCCATTTTTTGCTGCTCGAGCATTTTTCTAGAAATGAAACAAATGACCCTTCTAGGACAGAGGTTACGATAAAAAAAATCTGAAGGTAGTAATTTCTGTGGGAAGAGAATAACAGACATTTTGTGAATATTGTTTCTTAGAATACCATTACTTGAATCACTTGAAAAAGATGTTTTCTCCAAAGAAAGAAAAAGAGTATTTGTGATGATATATGTTACAGATACGTTCAGTGAGACAGAGATGATGCAGATACTAAGAGACGGTGACAGTGGTATTTGTATGGATGAGCGGACAACAGGAAGTCAAGTATCAGTTCTTCCCCCTACCTCTGTGCGATCGCTGCCATGCCATTGGTTCACTGCCACACCCAACCCTCAACAAAGTGTCTTCAAACCCTTTGTTTTTACCCCAGAAGTAACTGACCTTGGAGGATTTGCAAAAAGTCCCGATTTTGGTTCTAATGATCCAGTACGAAAGGTCCCTCGCTTTAAAACGCATGTTGACAGACGACACGAACTCTACAAAATCCATGAGAAATTCCGTGAACTTGTGGAGCGTTATGATCCTAGTGGCTTGGAAATCCTGAAAAACCTTAAAAGTCTGGAATCCAAATGTCTCAGTGATATGAAGGAAATGTTGGGACGATGTGACGGCAACAATTTATCAGATTTCTCAAGCATTTTCCCAACGGTTGTGAATCAGGAGATGAGCATGTATAATTCTGTACTGGAAGAAGAGTCGGTGGAATCGAAGGCAGCTGCAGAATGTCAGTCTCCATGACTGGGCCTCTCGGGCATGCATCTCTAATTTCTTCACATTGTCTTTTGATAATTTTGAGCTCATCTGGCTTCAGGCCAGATGAGCTCAAAATTAGCAAAATTATCCATATGGGCTTATGGCATGGCATTGTGTCTGCCATCCGTCCATCCGTCTGTCTGTAAACTTTTCACATTTTCGTCTTCTCAAGAACCACTTGCTCTAGGCAACTGAAATTTAAAAATCCATTTTCATCTTCTCCTCCAGTTCCAAAAGGTCTAGAGAGCTGAAAAGTTCTGTGAAGACTCCTTGGCCTATGGTGATTCTAAATTGTAAAATTGGTGACCCTGTGACCTCAAATATGGGCCACAGCCTAAAAAACGGTTGAAATTGAATTTTGAACTGATATTTTATGGCACTTCAATCAGTATTTAGTTTATCCCTAATAAAATACCTGAGGGAGAGTTATCTCAGCTTTTAAATATGTGAGTCCTAACTTGGGTTTGAGAAATGCAGAATTGAGAAAAAAAGCAACTTCTCAGTTTATCTTATTCAGTAGGAATCCGTGAAATATATGTTGAAGATCAAGTTTCTTTTATGGACATGTTTATCAAATTGATATAATCAATGTGAAATGAGAACTGTTGAATAGCCTATGAACTGAATATTGTGGATTGAGCAAAACTAGATTGTATTTTATATTAAGTAAAGTCTTTGCATAGAGATGTATTTGACTAATATTGATCTGAAAAAATACAGAATTGCACGAACACGCTTCCGTCTTGGTTCACATATGCTTATGGTTGAAAAGATCGAGTGTGCCTAAAACCACAGGGGCGTGTATCGCTTAGAAACAGCGTTTGAAAGATATATACCTATATAGACCCTATCCTATTACTATATAGTAATAGGGTAGGGTCTATATAGGTATATGTTTAAGTGGTACTGTCTAAGCGATACACACCCCTGTGCCTAAAAGCCCCTTTATTATCTCCCGCCACGAAGTGGAAGGGGGATATAGGTTTGGGCTCCATCCGTCCGTCCGAGATAAAGGGGACAGCTTTTCTCAGAAACCATTTAAGATAGGATTACCAAATTTGGTGTGCTGCTTGAAGACATAAATACCTTAATGGAGTTCGAAAAAAAGAAGCGTGTGATTTTTACAGAGTTATTGCCCTTGTTCCGTATTTTTGGACTTTGTTCATGGTATCTCCAAAGGGGACAGCTTTTCCCAGAAACTCTTTCAGATAGGAGAACCAAATTTGTTGTGTGGCTTATCGGTTTGAAAATTAGAATCATGTGATTCAGGTATCTTCAAAGGGGATAACTTTTCATTGAAACTGTTTAAGATCAAATCAGTTTAGTGGCTTGAGGGTATCGATACCTTGATGAAATGAAAATGTGAAGTGCACAGAATTATCTCTCCTGGCCCTTGTTCCAATTTCTTGGGTCTGGCAGGGCTGTTGATGACTATGTATTCTTATTGATAAATCATATCCCTTTGGTTATAACGAAATAGAAGATGAATACCATGTACCCATGACGTGTCCAAGGTATCAACATATATGCAAATAATATTTGAGTAATATTCTCCTGCAAAGGTTAATCATTACCCACGTGGTACTTCATAAAGGGGTTTATTGGCTAACGATGAACTTTGACACTGCCTGGACTACTTTATTCATTCATAAAATGAACGTGAATTCATTCATGAAATAACAAGTATTTTACGACAACACTTACAATTAATATTTATCTCATTGTTCAGTTAATTTAGAAACTCGTACTCACCGCAATGATTGATTTTAATGAATAATTAACAAATACACCATGACTAGAGCAGAGCTAATGAGCACAAAGTTTAGAATGCAGCAAGAGTTTTTTCTCTCAGTCTTACCGTTGGGAATGACATTGCCCCAAACGCTCAGTATCGAGGTGAAAATAACGTGTTCGTAGCGGTGCACAGTGAATTTATACTCACAAGCCAAAAATACCCGAAAGGAAAGCCATTTCAACGGCGATGTTCATCTAAAACTTATATTTAATGAGGTTGTTTTAGCTTGTTTACATATTCCGACGAGGAGAAACATGCGAAAGGCGGCCGCCATGACATGACGTCATTCAAAGGACGGATAACTCTCATCTCATGTCTTCGAGCAAGGAGATGTTATATTACGTACGTTTCCTTCAGCATGACTAGTGCAACTGGTTTCGCCATACCGAACATTACGCATTATAGAATGGTTTGGTTGTGAATATTTAACGTCGCAATAGTATGAACTTATAGATGCTGTGACAGGGTTGATATTACTCCGCTGTTCCGTTCCTTTATAGGGACAACTGAAATATATTTTAAAACACAATAAATCGTATGAAATGCGTGTTGGTAATAAATAGGATACATAACTCGTTCCCCTTTCATATCAAGTTTATGTCCCTCGTGGAATAATTTTGGTTTGTCTCTCGCCAAGGCTCGAGACAAAGCAAAATTATTTCACTCGGGACATAAACTTGATATGAAAGGGGAAGCTCGTTAGATATTCTATAAGTATGTTTCAGTTTATAAGAATGTTTAAATGTGAAAATAATATTAAAGTGTTTATAGGGATGCGAACTATATTAAATATATCTTAAAAAAAGAAACAAAGTTGATTTTTGTGTGGTTCTGATTACTTATATGGTCCCTCTTGGGCAATAATAATATTACTACAATGTATATTGTAATATCTTGTTTTGATATGTACTTCGCCATGTGCACAGGTAGAACATTGTATTGGTTTAATAAAGTAAACTCTTGATTATGAGTTCATTTGTATTGGTTTGATATAGTAAACTCTTGATTATGAGTTCATTTGTATTGGTTTAATAAAGTAAACTCTTGATTATGAGTTCATTTGTATTGGTTTGATATAGTAAACTCTTGATTATGAGTTCATTTGTATTGGTTTAATAAAGTAAACTCTTGATTATGAGTTCATTTGTATTGGTTTGATATAGTAAACTCTTGATTATGAGTTCATTTGTATTGGTTTAATAAAGTAAACTCTTGATTATGAGTTCATTTGTATTGGTTTTATAAAGTAAACTCTTGATTATGAGTTCATTTGTATTGGTTTTATAAAGTAAACTCTTGATAATGAGGTTCGTTCCACTGATCACCTGCTCCTTAGTGTTGATGACAATGATGGGCATGTAAAAAACCTTTGAAGTTGAAATGATCTAAAGCTCTCCGGACATTGTAGATGGCTCTGACATGGCATCAATCCGATCTTCCATTGATGAATAGGTAATCCAGGATCACCTGACTTCTCAACCCATCAGCTTTGTTCTGTGATCGCCAGTATTGGATTTGTGATCATTCCACCTTCAGTCCTTGTTGATGCTTGAAGATATGGGTCCGATCCTGAGTTACCGGCATTAATAGTAATACCCCTATTGTCACATATGGTATCATACTGAAAGAGGCGCACGTAAAATACTCGCTACCTCGCCAGTCCTCGCATTGTTTAGACCGGGCCGCTTGTATTATTGGTATGATTGTGCATCTAAGCGACAGACAATAAACGTCTTCTGGTCTCGCCATGCCTGTTGTTGACCCGTAACATGGTGTCAGAAGTTTGAGACGAATCTTGCCACATAATGAAGAGTTAAGGCCAAAACTATGTTTGACAAGTTAGATTAGTCATTGAAGAGTGTATTTACAGTCCAATTTAAAACGTTTGACGTGAGTACATTGAAGATTGACCAAAGATGTCGGCTAAAGCAGCGGGCGCGGTTCCATCCATGAATTGGGAAAGTGGCGATCTTCCAGGGACGTGGAAATCGTTCAAGTCTCATTGTACATTCATGTTTGGAGGGCCATTGAAAAACAAGTCAGACTCGGAAAAAGGCAATTTTCTGATGTTATGGGTTGGAAAAAAAGGTCTCAATGTTTATGAAACATGGACTTTAAATGAAGTTCAGAAGAAAGACATAAATCATCATTTTGACAGATTTGAAGAGTTTGTCAAGCCCAAGTATTCTCCAGGTATCGTTTTCAATGTAGAACGCATAATGAGTCAGAAAAATTTGTTCAATTTGTGACAGACTTGAAAGTGCTTGTGAAAGACTGTGGATATGACAATCCAGACGAAATGGTTCGTGACAGGATCATTTTTGGCACTAATTCAAGCAAAGTTAGGGAACGACTAATAACTGAAGGGTCGGATCTCACATTAGAAAAAGCTTTTGACATAGCTAGAAGTCATGAACTGTCAAGAGAACAAATGAAAGAGATGTCTCAAGAAGACAGTAAAGTCAACTACATGAAGAAAACTCATAGTAATCAAGCAAGACAAAACCACAAGTGTCCAGCTATTGGACAGAAATGCAACAATTGCAAGAACATGGACCATTTCGCATCTGTGTGTTGACAGAAAAAGAAGAAACATGCGAAATCCTACAAGGGTTCGAAGAAAGTCTACAACGTTGAAGGGAAGTGGGGAAGTGTTCTCAAGTGAAGAATACCCAGACGAAGAACTTTTTGTTGGAATGGTTGCCAAGGTTGACAAGAAAGAAGACTGCAATGGTGGAGTGTCTGGGGAAGAGTTCTCGAGTGAAGAATACCCAGACAACAGTCTTGTCAACAACTGTGATGGTGGAGTGTCTGGGGAAGAGTTCTCAAGTGTTGGAATGGTTGCCCAAGCTGACAACGACAGCGATGATGAAGAGAAAGACTGGTACGAGGAATTCAAAATCTATGACAAGACTGTGACGTTTCAACACGATGCAACGCAATTTCAACCAAGACTTTTAGACGTTTAGGAGTGAAGACCGCAATGGAGAAACCAACCATTCGCATTAGGTCATATTGTGGGAATGTTATGAACACTGTAGGAGAAGTGACACTTCCACTTGTGTACAAGAACATTACTCACAAAGTGAAATTTCAAGTTGTCGAAGGGAATCAGCCCTCAATAATTGGCTCCAAAAGTTGTCAAAAGATAAAACTAGTTGCAAGAATCAATCATGTTGATGCCACAGTACCAGATGACGTCATCGTTGACCATCCAAAGTTGTTCGTTGGATTAGGTTGTCTCCCAGGCCGACACTCCATCAAGATTGACACAACTGTCCAGCCAGTAATACACCCTCCAAGGAAGATTCCAGTTGTTCTTCGACAGAAAGTAAGAGAGGAATTGCTCAGAATAGGAAAGGAAGGTGTCATAGTGAAACAAGAAGAACCTACCCAGTGGGTAAACAGCATGGTGACAGTGATCAAGCCCCACAAAGTGCGGATCTGCCTGGATCCGAAGGATCTTAACAGAGCCGTGTTAAGAGAACATTTTCCATTAAAGACAATCGAAGAGGTTATCGCAATAATGCCAAATGTCAAAGTGTTCACAAAGCTAGATGCTACGTCCGGCTTCTGGCAAATTTAGCTGACAGATTCACAAGATTACCATTTGAAATAAAATCCACTCCGGAAGTGTTCCAGAAAATCATGAACAATTTGATCGCAGATATCGACGGAGCAGAGGTAATCATGGACGACATTCTGGTGTGGGGTGAAGATATGCAGACACATGACGAAAGGCTGAAGAAACTACTGACACGTGCTGAAGAGTTCAACCTGAAGTTGAGCAAAAACAAGTGTGAATTCAGGAAAGCTGAAGTCACATATGTCGGACATCAACTGACGTCAGACGGCGTCAAACCAGACCCGGAGAAAGTGCGAGCGTTGAAGGCTATGACAAGGCCACAGAACAAAAGTGAACTACAAACGTTCTTAGGATTTATTCAAAACCTGAGTCAATTCATGAACAACCTGTCAGAAGACAGTGCCCCACTAAGAAGTTTGCTAGAAAAGAACACCGCATTGGAATGGAGCAAAGAACAAGACGAAAGTTTCAAGAAAGTTAAAGAAAAAGCGTCCAATCCTTCAGTCCTTGTGTTCTACAATGACAAGAGACCGCTCACACTGAATGTGGATGCCAGTTCGAAGGGTCTCGGAGCAGTGTTGCTCCAAGAAGACAGGCCAATAGCGTATGCTTCACTTGCTCTCACACCGGCGCAACAAGTGTATGCTCAGATAGAAAAAGAGACACTTGCAATTGTGTTTGGGTGCCAGAAATTCCATCAGTATGTCTTTTGAAGAGAAGTGAAACAATTTTCAAGAAGAGACTGATCGAAGCACCAGCAAGATTGCAACGACTAATGATGTCATTGCAGAAATATGACCTGCAAGTGACTTACAAGTCAGGTAAAGAAATGAAGATCTCTGACACTCTCAGCAGACTTTATTTACCAGAGACAGATGACAACCTGAAGTGAATGAAGTTCAACTGTTGACGTACTTACCAATAACTCCAGAAAAACTACAACAAATTCTGTCTGTTACAGAAGCAGATAGTGACCTCATGACCTTGCGTGACCTCATAATCAACGGCTGGCCAGAAGAAAAGAAATTCCTGTCTGCAGAAATCGGACGATACTGGACGTACAGGGATGAACTCTCTGCTATCAACGGCTTGCTGTTCAAAGCGCACAAGCTCATTATTCCAAAATCCATGAGACGCGAGATGCTCAAAAAGATTCATGAACCTCATCTAGGAATAGTGAAGAGCAAAAGTCGAGCCCGTGATGTTCTGTATTGGCCAGGCATGTCAGCAGAAATACAAGACCTAGTTTCGAAATGTGAAACTTGTGCCTACCACCAGAGAGCTAACCCCAAAGAACCTTTGATACCAGCTGAAATACCAGACAGACCATGGGCAAAGATCGCAACAAACCTGTTCGAGTACCAAGGACGTCACTACTTACTCACTGTAGACTATCTCTGCAAGTGGCCAGAACTTGCTAAACTGGACAGTCTAACCAGCAGCAATGTCATACTCTACCTGAAGAGCCAGATGTCCAAGTATGGCATACCGGATGAAGTTGCAGTTTGCTAAAACCTATGGATTTGTACATACTACCAGCAGTCCACACTATCCTAGATCCAATGGTCAAATAGAAAGAACAGTGGAAACAGTGAAAAACCTGATCAAGAAAGCCAAAGATACATACCTCGCACTTCTCGACTGCAGAAATACTCCATTAGAAGAGCTAGGTATGTCCCCAGCGCAGACGTTCCTTGGTCGCAGACTGAAAACAACGCTACCAACAGCAGCTCCACTACTGAAGCCAGACTACACGACCAACATGAGACAGCAAGTGAAGGCAAACCAGCACAGACAGAAGTACTATCATGACCGCAACAGCTGTAAGGAGTTGTCTCCCCTGACTCCAGGACAACAAGTCATGATACATAATCAGCAAAAGTGGGTACCCGGTAGTGTATCCAAGGCGCACTCCAGGCCACGATCATATGTCGTGGAAACACAGGAAGGCAGAAAACTGAGAAGAAATAGGGTGCAGGGTAAACCGACGTTAGCGACATTTCAACCTCATCACGGTGACGCCCCAGTCATTGCAACAACGCCGCCGTCCACCAACATTCGGACGTCAGACCCAAATACACCTGAAGTCATACAACCGACGTCACCAGTCTGTAAGCAACAGACCGGTGAGACACTGACCAAAAGCCGGTCAGTTAGAACTGTGATTAATTACCAGTGAAGTTAAGTGACTATGTCAGAGACTAGAACCAACAACTAAATCTAGGGACTGTTTCTTTAATTATATTTTACAATATGTTTGAGGACAAAGTGTGTGAAAAAACCCAGTGTTTTCTTTTCAGGAATGAACGTTTTCAAGAAGAATGTGACTCTGAAGCATATATAAATGCATTTTATTTCAGATATGAACATTTTTTTAAGAAATTGTGTGATTATATGTTTTCATTTTCAGGAATGGACATTTTAAAATAATGTAAATGTGATGCTTAAAAGCATATCATATTCAGTATGGACATTTCAAGAAGAAAACTGTGTTGTGATGCAAAAGTGCTATTTTATTTCAGATATGGACATTTTAAAGATACTGACTGTTAAATGTGTTGAAATCTAGCTCAACCTAGCTATGATACAAAGAACTTTGTGTTTTACTGAACTGTAAAATTCAGTTCAATGCCACTCATCACTTGCATATGTGCAATTTATTAATGTGCCAAACTTCATAATATTTTGTATGTTTTATTAATACTTGATTGTTTCATGAGCTTGATATTTTAAGTGCATCTTTTGAAAAGTTGACTTAAATAATTTTTAAGCTTTATTTTATGGGGTTAAAGTTTCCTTTATTTAGAAAAAGGGGGATGTCACATATGGTATCATACTGAAAGAGGCGCCCGTAAAATACTCGCTACCTCCCCAGTCCTCGCATTGTCTAGACTGGGCCGCTTGTATCATTGGTATGATTGTGCATCTAAGCGACAGACAATAAACGTCTTCCGGTCTCGCCATGCCTGTTGTTGACCCGTACATAACACCTGTCACCCTATTTTTTACCGATTTCACCCACTTACATAAAGCGCGCGCTTTATCATCACATACGGGAATACATAACAAGTCTATATTTTGAAAATTAATGACACTGTTGAGGGAGATTTTTTTTTAATTAAGCCATTTTTAAATAATCTTTTTTTTTTCATATTCAACAGGATTTTTCACTGACACACTTATTTTAGATATTGCTAAAATTGTAATATGATGTGCGCAGATGAATAAACAAACGAATTCAGAAATAATAATCGAGGGTCACCGAACGTTTTTCATCACTTTAACGTCATTATTATACCCCCGCTACGAAGTAAGCGGGGGTATTTAGCGGTCATTCTGTCCGTCCGTCCGGTCAATTTTCTCAAAAACCGTCAAAGGTACATCAACCAAACTTTGTACAGATGTTAACCATGTTCTTCCGATCGCGCACAGACAATTTTCAATTTTCTGAGATTTAATTTTTAGCTCATCAGGCCTGAAACCCAGGGGTCACATCCTTAAAAACCTATTTTCATCTTCTTCTCCAGTTCCAACAGGTCTAGAGAGCTGAAAAGTTGTGTGCAGACTCCTTGGCCAATGGGGATTCTAAATTGTAGATTTCTTGACCCCATGACCCCAAATGGGGTCACAGAGGTCACATCCTTAAAAACCTATTTTCATCTTCTTCTCCAGTTCCAAAAGGTCTAGAGAGCTGAAAAGTTGTGTGCAGACTCCTTGGCCAATGGGGATTTTAAATTTAAGATTTGGAGACCCTGTGGTGCCTCAAATAAGGGCCTCAAGCCATGACCTTAAAATCTATTTCTGTCTTCATCATTAAACAATGTAAACCCTGATGAGCTACAGAGCCCATGGCTCTATTTTTTTGTCGTTTCCATGGAAACGTCACTTTTTGAACTTAGTTTTATTGTGTTCAATGGGGACAATTTTTCTCGGATATTGTTCAACCTAGGTGAATGAAATTTTGGTTGTTAGTACTCATGACCATACTCTTTATCGAGTTCGAAAACCAGTTCCGAAATATTATTTTTTACGGAGTTATGGCCCTTGAATCCGAAATTTAACTTAGTACCAAAAGAACTGTGATGCTGCAATGGTGACAAGTTTTCTCGGAAACTATTACATCTAAGTGAATGAAATTTAATATGGAGGTAGTCCAGATGATACTCTTCATCGAGTTCGAAAACCAGTTCCGAAATATTATTTTTTACGGAGTTGTGGCCCTTGAATCCGAAATTGAACTTTGTACCAAAAGAACTGTGATGCTCCAATGGGGACAAGTTTTCTCGGCAGCTATTACATCTAGGTGAATGAAATTTTACATGTAGGTACCGGTAGTCCAGATGATACTCTTCATCGAGTTCACAGTCCAGTTCCGAAATATTATTTTTTTACGGAGTTATGAAGCCCTTGAATCTGTAATTGAACTTGGTACAAATTACCGGTGTGAAGCCCTAATGGGAAAAATTAAGTTATCTGAAAAGTATTACATCTAGGTGAATGAAATTTTTTAATCACAGTCAGTTCCTAAAATTATTTTGGACATTATTATGATGCTTGAAGCTGTTTTTAAAACATAGTAACCTTCACATCTATAATTCTCAATGGACGGATAGCGGATGGCGGGGGTATGTGAGCCATGCTCACTTTTTTCTTGTATAAATTACATACATTAACGTAAAAACCGGACGTCACTGCAATTTTGATCAATTCAAGTGTAACTTTGACGGCCTATCATGTAAATATCATTGAACATAATATCAATCTAAGAGTGCTTGATAGAAGAACAACTATCAGTTGATCATACAAGGTGATTTATATTCATCACTTACTTGAGATATGTATGTAACTGACATAACACACATAGTAACATATTTACCGCGAAAATAGGTGACGATAACGGCATGCGGCATGTCGGTAAATGACCTTTAAAAAGATGTTGCGGTAAATACAAGCGGTTTCCATTAGTTTATTGGTAAAACTAAGCTTATAAAATTTAATACTTATTCACAACAATAGATCGTTGTCACAAAATGTTACTGTAAGTGAGTATGATTTGTAACAATTACTTGATATGTTATTTAAATTTACTAATATGGAGGCATGTTATCACCTTTGGGGTCAATGCGGCAGGTTGGGACACTGGTTCAGACAATGCTCCCGGGGTAGGTTGGGACACTGGTTCAGACAATGCTCCCGGGGTAGGTTGGGACAGGGGGGTTGGGACAACTAGTGTCCCAATGTGCCCCGGTATATATGGAGAGCGTCCCAATATGCCCCATCTTGATAACTATTTGTTTTTGTTATGTAAATATTAAAAATAATTGTGGTAAGTATTGAAATCATAATGCTTCTCTCTTTGGTATGGGTATTGTCCCAATGTGCCCCGGCTCATGTCCCAATGTACCCCAGGTGGGGCAGGGTGGATCAAACATTTTTACATTGTTGTGTCTTGTTTATACAACATGTTTGTTAATATATTTTGTTGTTTTATGTTTTCATATTTTGACAACTAAGGTTGATTTAAATATGCTAAGTTTCATATTGCTTGTGTTCATAAATTCAGAAGAAGAAAAAAAAAACAGGAAAATAGTGGGGTTTTTTTCCCCAAGCTGCCCCGGTCTCCCCTTTTTATCATCCAAAACTGGGTTCCACAGGAGATATCGCTTGTATGAGATCAAGCGATATCTCCTAGAAGACATCGTTTGACAGTAGATTTTGAACAATGCCCTGTTGGCATCAGCTACATGACATCACAATGATTTTGAATCATCAAGTAATGACATCACAATGTTACGACATCACAGCACTGAAAGCCAAATGGCAGTTTTGTGTTCAGATATGTTCATTTTTAGCTCATCAGGCCTGAAAGGCCCGATGGGCTTATGGCATAGGATGGCGTCCGTCCGTCCGTCCGTCCGTCCATCCGTAAACTTTTCACTTTTTCGACTTCTTCTCCAGAACCACTGGGTCTAGGTAGCTGAAATTTTGTATACAGACTCATTGGCCAATGGAGATTCTAAATTGTAGATTTGGTGACCCTGTGACCCCAAATAAGGGCCTCACAGGCCATGACCTAAAATTCTATTTTCTTCTTCTTCTCCAGAACGAAAAGACCTAGGAGTCTGTCATGTTGTGTAAAGAGTCTTTAACCAATGGAGATTCTAAATTGTAGATTTGGTGACCCTGTGGTCCCAAATAAGGGCCTCACAGGCCATTACCTAAAATCCTGTTTTCATCAGTTTCTCCGGAACAAAAAGACCTAGAAGGCTGTAATATTGTGTGCAAACTCTTTAGCCAATGGGGATTCTAACTTGTATATTTGGTGACCCTGTGACCCCAAATATGGGCAACAGCCTAAAAAAAACCTTTGAAATTGAATTTTGAACTGATATTTTATGTGCACTTCAATCAAATTTTCCCTAATAAAATACCTGAGAAAGAGTCATCTCATCTTTTAGATATGTGAGTCCTAACTTGGGTTTGAGAAATGCAGAATTGAGAAAAAAAGTAACTTTGCAATTAATCTTATTCAGTAGGAATGTGAAATATATGTCGACTTAAGATTACAATCTACATTGTGGACATGTTTCTCAAATTGATGTAATCAATGTGAAATGAGAACTATTGAATAGCCTATGAACTGAATATTGTGACAAGCCACAAAGGAATAAATTGAAGAGGAGCTAAGAATTCTTTTATTTTACATGAGATATGTGAACTGCATATGACTGGTGATGAAATGATAAGATAAGACTATTTTCATTTTCTTCTCCAGAACAAAAAGACCTTGAAGGCTGTCATGTTGTGTAAAGAGTCTTTAGCCAATGGAGATTCTAAATTGTAGATTTGGTGACCCTGTGGTCCCAAATAAGGGCCTCACAGGCCATTACCTAAAATCCTGTTTTCATCAGTTTCTCTGAAACAAAAAGACCTAGAAGGCTGTAATATTGTGTGCAAACTCTTTAACCAATGGGGATTCTAACTTGTAAATTTGGTGATCCTGTGACCCCAAATATGGGCCACAGCCTAAAAAAAACCCTTTGAATAGAATTTTGAACTGATATTTTATGGCACTTCAATCAAATTTTCCCTAATAAACAAAACATAAAAATCTATTTTCATCTTCAGAACAAACTAGAAGGAATATTGCGTTCAGAATGTTTAGATGTTTGGATGAAAAGGCTAAGAACCGATAGAATTGTTGCGTTCAGAATGTTTAGATGTTTGGATGAAAAGGCTAAGAACCGATAGAATTGTGCAAAGATTATTTAGCCAAGGTGATTCTAAATTGTACTATGTACCATGAGATTCATCACATTTCCTGTTCTCTCGTAGCCTTATACAGTTAGATCAGTGATGCCAGTGTTTTGTGCAAGGCAGAGGCTATTACATAATTTGGCTGTTAAAGCACAGCTGGCTTGTAACCAGAGCCAAGGTTTCAGCATATTGCATAATCTCCTGTGTGTTGACCTTGCTGAGTGCTCTCTCTCACTTTCAAGGCGAAGATTTGTCAGGGCTAGGGATTATGCATTATATTGAGAGTATATGTTTCTGTCTTCATCATCAAACAATATAAATATTATATATTATAAACCCTGATGAGCTACAGAGCCCATGGCTCTATTTTATTTAATATTAACAAGAATTCGCCAGTGAGAACACCAATATTAGCTACAACATCCAGCATCTTTTGTAGAGTCATCTCGTCAGGGGCAATAAGTGCTATATTATCTGCATACAGCAGCAAACTTAAAGGTTAGATGAAATGACATATGGTCATATTCGTATTCGTTGAAAAGGGGTTTCAATTTGACAGAAGAAGAAGAAGAAAATTATTTTATTTTCGTGTCACATATTTTCATACACAATATATCACATTTTTATTGCACGTTGATAATGAGAAAATATCCGGCCAATCAGGCCTATGAGACACGATTATACAATATAAAATATTCAAATATATATATATAGGTAAGACACATGGATAAAATACATACATTGCTCGATTTTAAATTTCTGAAATCGACCCATAAATTACTTACATATGGCTTTTTTAAAAAGTGCCTAATTAAGCCCCGGCGACCAGAATGAAAGTGGGCGGGGTGGTCGCTGAAGCGTATCGTGTTGTGACGTACGTAGAGGAGCCTCATCATGGCCGCTAATCATAATTTAACGCGTTTTCCCCACTTTTAAATTGCTCATACATAAGACAGAAAACTTCATCAAAACAATCCCAATTTTCGATAAACGCATTACTTAACTATTCAACTTGCGATTTCATATGGTTACAACAACTGGGGCGTGCTTAATCAGAGTGCATTCTGCGCTTTTGTATAGTATGTTTGTAGCAATTAATCGCGGAACTAGAAGGAAAGGTATAACAGTTCAAGTGACACTGAAACAAGGGAAGAAGACTATCGCGGGAATCGGCTGAAGAGAGATTAAGTAGCATCAATTTATCAAATTATGTTGAATATCGGCATGTTAATTTTGTTTTGTATGTAGTAATGAATAAATATATACGGTAGGTATATTTTCATATACACTGAACGATTGACTGTTCAAACAAGCGAGACAACATTACAGATTTATAAATAACATTGTGTATTTAATATAAAAGATTACTGTATTTTAAGTTTGTCAATTAAAATTCTATATATAATGTAATGCAATGCAAACCATTTTCACTTCACTTTCATGAATAAATAAATGAACTGGATTGGTCAACAAGCTCAATGAAATTTACATGAAGGTTATATACTCTATTGTACACGCTTAACATATACATTATGATTACACAGATTGATATAGACAATGAACATTATCGAATAAAAGAATTATGTTACCAGAAGCATTTTAATGCACATCTCGTTAATGATAACGAAATGGTTTAATTGATGATGATGATGATTACGGGGATTTAACGAGCGGTTTTCAGCGGAGCTGTTCTCCCACTCAGGTCACAAGGACCATTAATAAAGTCCCGAAAGTTTCCAGAAAATGGATAATTTTGAAGCCACGGCCGAAAGGTGGAGTCAATTTTGAAATTTTGGGGGGGGGGGGGGGGGGGGGTTTAAATTGTTATTTTTGGATGAAATTTAATTTTTAGTGTGTTTTTAGATTCGAATCCTTTAAGTAAGTGCCGACCGCTTGGAAGGTACTGTAGTTATTTTGTGGATTTAGAATTTGATATATGTTATTTGTTTGGATATTGTTGGCCCTTAATTTTAGTTTAAGTATTTGGCGGAAGGCCGCATACTGTGGGCATTCAATAAGGATGTGGTGAATTGTTTCTGCCTGTGGGCAGTGTGGGCATGTTGGGTGGATGTTTGCGATTTTGGTTTTGTGGATATGATAGTTTAATTTTGTATGCCCCGATTGGAGCTTAATTATTGCCCTATCAATATTTTTGTTTTTGGAATATATTTTTTGTTTTGTTAAGGGTTTGGAGATAATTTATTTGGTGTGGTGTGCTGTTTTGGAATTTGCATATTGCAGGTGCCATGCTCGCTTTGCATGAGATTTTGATAGGCTTTTTGCCTCTTGTTTCGAATGGAAAAGGGGTAGAGATTTGGGTAGTTTAAGGCCCTCCTTGGCAGCTTTGTCGGCTTTTTTGTTGCCAAATATACCGACGTGCGCTGGTACCCATAGGAGTTTTACTGCCTTGCCTTGATAATTTAGATTTTGAATAGAATTTAGAATTTTGGAAATTAGATCAGGGCGGTTTTTTGTAGATTTGTTTTGGAGTGCCTGAAGGGCACTGAGAGAATCCGAAGAATTTTGCCCTGATCTTTAGTTTTAGGGTGGGATAAAGCGAGTGCTATGGCCATAAGCTCAGCAGTGAAGACCGATTGGTCGTTAGGGAGCCTATTGGAGTAGGAATGTTGGGTGGGGTGTTGAATGTGTAGGCCTACGCCTGTTGTGCGTGCATCAGGGTCACGTGACCCGTCTGTGTATATGTGACACCAGTCAGACCAGTGTTCTTGTATGTAGTTAAGTGTGGTGGTTTGCGCGTGTTTGGGGTTTAGTTGAGAAGTTATTTTGCTAAGATGGAGATTTATTTTGGGATTTATTTTTGGTTTAATTAATAGTCTGATTGCTTTTATGTGTCACTTCTGCACATCAACACACAATTCTCAGTTTAGTGGACCATATAGATGTTTCTTCCAGATCAAAGTGGAGTAGTGTTGTTACAGCAAATTAGTTTACGCAGTTAAGAAGCTGAGTATGTGAGAAGGAAGGAGTGTAATTATGTTTGTACAGATAACAAGTTTACTGGACCGATTCAATTATATAACAAATGGCAAGTCGGTGACCAGCATGTCATACATGTTTATATGTATATACCTTTTAATGTATTTATGTGAGGTGAGACTGTAATAAAACATCTGTCTGTCTGTCTGTTTATTGTCGGAACAGAACTGAACAGAACAGAACTTTATTACGCTCAGGCCGAGAGCCTCGGCATATGAGGTACAAACTGACAGTATAATACATAATTATAGCGGATAAGTGATTAGCCGGAAGATTTTACAATTTGCATTATAATTTTACAAAATTTACTAAGTTTTTTTAATACAGATATTCTTTTACACATGAACAGTTTTTGCAATTTAAGCATGTTTGGATTTTTTGACAGTAAATGTGGTATGTACAAACTTTTCAGAACAGAATAAACTACACCCTTTTTGGAATGTTCTACTTCTGACCTCCAGATTTGTTTAGCATTATCAGTTAGAATAGAATGAGCAGTTGTTTTGAGCCAGGAAGATGAAATAGGATATTGGGATAGCGATACAAAACTTAAACCTATGTTGTTAAGGATATTTTTGATAAATGAAATCCAAGCAAAATTGTAAGTACCAGTATTATAGTTGTTATATATAATGGAATAAATAATAAAAGATATTTTACTAGCTTTATCGGTAAGAAGTTTTGACCAAAAGGTTAACATGCGAGTTTTCACATCAACAGAGAGAGGGACTCTGCCTAACTCACCATAAAGCATATATAGTGGCGTACTCTTCTTTACAGGCAATAATTTTCTCATGAAACAAATATGTACATTTTCAATTTGATTAAGATTAACAAAGCCCCATGTTTCACAACCATACAACAAAATAGGTTGCAAAGACTTGCAATGGACACTTTAAAATTACATTTCTTATCAAATATAACACCAAGATATTTATAATCGTTAACATATTCTAAAGGCGTACCATGAAGAAGAATGTCTTTACTCATATCAGTTTTGTTTCCCCCAAATACAAGAATTTTAGTATTTTGGATGTTTATTGTCAATTTCCAAGTATTACAATATGATTCAAAATGATTAATAGCTTTTTGGAGATTCGTTTTTGAGGAAGCTAAAAGCACAGTGTCATCGGCATATAAAAGAACTAACAACTTAATAGATAAATCTAACATGAAATCTATTGATTCAGAGTTAATTTTAACACTTGGGCAATCTTTGGACATTAAAAATGTTTCTAAATCATTTAAAAACAATGAAAATAGTACAGGGGATACATTTTCCCCTTGTCTAACTCCCACAAGGCAGGGGAAAAAAGCAGATTCACTTACACATGATTTTATACCACTATACATAGATTGTAAAATTCTCAGACATTTGCCATCTATACCTTGATTAAACAATTTATTCCACAATGCTGCCCTCCATACACTATCGAAAGCCTTTTTAAAATCAATAAAACAACAAAACAGTGTCTTTTTTCTTGACTTAAACAAATCAACAAGACATTGAAGGTTAAATATATGATCAGAAGTAGAATACTTTTTACGAAAACCGGACTGTGCTTCTGACAAAATATTTTGATCTTCTATAAAATTTTGAATTCTATTATTGATAACACTTGTAAAAAGTTTACCAAAACAACTTAAAAGGCTAATTGGTCTATAATTTTCTGGATTATGTTTGTCACCTTTACCTTTATAAATAGGGCGTATAATTCCGCTGAGCCACTGCTCTGGATAAATACCATCGTCTAAGATTCTATTGAATAGCCTTATATAAACAGGTAACATAATGTCTTGTGTGGTTTTAATATATTCATTAATGACTATCAGGGCCACATGCCTTATTATTTTTTAAATTGCTAATGGCTTTCAGGATTTCTTCCTGTGAAATAGAGCTGTTCAAAAATGTGTTACAATCATCAATATTTATATCTAACGGATCAGCAATATCACCAGATTCTTCATCGGGCATATCACTATTTATTTTCTTAAAATAATTAAAAAGGTCCTCAAGCGTAGGAAGATCCAAATCTTTATTTTCGTTTCGGAGTATTTTCCAAAATGATTTTGAATCTTCTTTTCGTAGTTTTGATAGTTTGCCCTGCAAGTTAACTCTATGGAGATTATAAAATTTCTTCAAAATGTTTTTGTAAGCCTTACTTGTATCATATGTTCGGACAAGGTCTCACTTGTTGTAATCCAAACATACAATATTCGTGTTGATGGGCTGTCTAGTTATAACGGGGAATTAACTCTAGGCAGATGAAATCCAAAGTCCTTGAAATAGTTATGCACACATTTATTTGCAGGAACATTTATAACAACATAGTAACAAGTACAACTTGTTGATAACAGCTGGTGCTTCCAGGGGCTATTTATCCAAACAGAGTTTCACCCCTGGAGCTGAGATAGTCCTATTGCTGAGTCAAGAACCAACTAAAACTGATTAAAGACATGTCAGAGTCTGATGCTCGAGCTCCAAAAGCGAATCTACTTTCTCTGATGTCCCATCGGTTTATATAGCCATAGAGATGGTTATGCCTCATTGATCCGAAGAATAATTAAGTTGACAGTATATAAATATAGTAGACGGTTCATTGTTCTAATAGATTGGCATGTCTGGTTAGGTTAAAGGAATCAAAGTATCTAAATGGATTATCTAAATGGATTGTGCCTAGGGGTTATTAACCCTTGTCAAAAGATTAACAGTAACAAGATATCAATTTAAAATAGCTAAACTGTCTGCTAATAAATTACAGATTATCTCTATGACTGAATGTAATGTTTAAAGTATATACTGACTATGGGAAGATGTATAATACTTGAATACTTAAACAGAATATGAGTGCATCTAATGAATAAAACTAATATCTTCCTTTATACACATTTCTAAATTAATAGTTATAATTTCTAGCCTATGATATCTTCCCCTCGCTTGTGAAGTTTGGTCTCCAAACTTATGTATGTGTTCAGGAAAAATATGTTTTTTTCAATTGTAAACTTTCTAATAGCCTTATAGTAGAGTCCAATATGGCAAGTCTTTTCACACAAGAGTTTGTTCTGATTTTCATTCAAGCTTGCACTGAATCTTCATGGTTGGTTCATTGATGATGAAGAACATCAGATGTCAATCCTCCTGCTGTAGGGGCTTGACTTTCTGGTATTGTCTGTACATCTTGATGTTCTGTTCACTTGAAACAACTTCTCTTGTAAAGTCAGCCAGCATCATATGGAGTTAGAAAGAGAACATCTGGGCAGTATTCGTTGTTTAATAACAATCTTCATTTACGATTTGACTATACACATAGCACATTTTGATACCATAATTAGCATCTTTCCTTACTTGTACATTTTACATACATACATTTTTACATATACACATTGAATATTCATATTCATAATCTGAAAGGAAACAGTAAATCATTAGTCATTCAATCATACATATCAATCAATCATAAAATACATAAAATAAAATTATTTATTCATTCATTGGTTGAGCTGTGTACCCCTTAAAATTTTGATAACACAGTCGAAACAGACAAATGAACAAACAATGGCTACAACAGATTCTAGATCAACATCATCTTCTTTCAGGACCTGAAAACTAAAGTAGATACCTGTCAGAAAATTTCTGGCCTCAAAAGAGAAGTCCCAAGAAAAACTGATCCAAGCTCCTCGTCCACAAATGTGCGGAACTCGAGATGCTCTCGGCAAGTGCTCTGAGCATTCCGGGAGTCAGAGAACACGACTGAGATTTCATTGTCATCATTACTTTCCATACAGACCTCCAAATATGAAACCATGACTACTTTCAATGGATCAAGACTAAGATTACAATCAACAATGCTAAACATACTCACACTTTTTGATTTTCATCTTTTGGTCTTGCCGATTTCACTTGGTTTGTCTGCTAGTCTGTGTCTTGGCATCAGCTGATGTCTGTTGTTATATCTTCAATCAATATATATTCATATCTGATGTGAAATATAACTAGAAGCCGGCTGCAGGTCACCACGGATCATCCCAGCTCAAAGCTGGGATGAGAGATCCATCCGCAGGAGTGAACAAATCTAATCTTCTGTGGATCATCCCAACTCCAAGCTGGAGCTGGGAGGAGCTCCAAAAGCGAATCTACTTTCTCTGATGTCCCATCGGTTTATATAGCCATAGAGATGGTTATGCCTCATTGATCCGAAGAATAATTAAGTTGACAGTATATAAATATAGTAGACGGTTCATTGTTCTAATAGATTGGCATGTCTGGTTAGGTTAAAGGAATCAAAGTATCTAAATGGATTATCTAAATGGATTGTGCCTAGGGGTTATTAACCCTTGTCAAAAGATTAACAGTAACAAGATATCAATTTAAAATAGCTAAACTGTCTGCTAATAAATTACAGATTATCTCTATGACTGAATGTAATGTTTAAAGTATATACTGACTATGGGAAGATGTATAATACTTGAATACTTAAACAGAATATGAGTACATCTAATGAATAAAACTAATATCTTCCTTTATACACATTTCTAAATTAATAGTTATAATTTCTAGCCTATGATATACTTGCATTAACAAGTCTTCTTTTATTTTCGAAAGTTTTATGTTTTTGGAATATAGATTTTGCCTGGTGATATTTTCCTCTACTGATCTTACATTCACGTCCAAACCAAGGTTTGTGTCGTCGACGTTTGTGATTATACATTGCAATGTTTGGTTGTCTTGAACCAAAAGCACTCTTCGCACTTTCAATAAAAACATTGTTAATATCATCGACAAGATTTGTGACAGCATCATTGTTTCCTACTGCACAATTCTCTAAACCCATAACAATGTCATCGATTTCACCTTGATGAGAGTTAATTGCATCATGATCATCATGAAATTGAGAAGCACGCCGTTTGTCCCAGCGGCGGTAAGTGCACGTGGAGTCGGTGTTGCTGACTGCTTCTGTCCCTGATTGACAGGTCATGACATCGTCATACATGTTTATAGTCAATTTCAGCCCGCAATGAACATCAGATAATATTGGGTCAAAATCTAGGACACTGAAATCACATATTATATTCATGACATTCAATGAGCATATACCATAGTCAACTAAACTACAACCTTTACAAGTTGTTTTACCAATGTGTTTATCTTCACCAAAACGACCATTTATAATAAAAACGTC
The DNA here is from genome assembly GCA_936450465.1 of Gibbula magus. Taxonomy (NCBI): domain Eukaryota; kingdom Metazoa; phylum Mollusca; class Gastropoda; order Trochida; family Trochidae; genus Gibbula; species Gibbula magus. The sequence goes on from OW388300.1 coordinate 25,843,539, forward strand.
ATTATTTCTGCAAATGTCAATCAATCTTTTGCCATGGTTATTTGTTCTACCAGTGTCTGATGAGTGTCTGTTCATGTCTATTCCAAGTGTAGAAAACACAGATAATACATCACTTTCATCAAACACATCTTCTGGGATTCCAATATGATCACATACAGTATGTGATATTTGAATAACATCAGCTAATGTTCTTGTTCTTGCATTAAAGTCACCAAGTAGTAAAATTTCACAGTCATTGGCATGTTTATTTATATCATTATCAATATCTACAAATAGGGAAACATTGAAGTGAGGAGAACTTTCTGGAGGTATATACACTGCACCAACAAGTAAGTCTTTGTTTATGTCAAGTATGTCTTTGGAGACTTTTATCCATAAGACACATTCTGTGTTAGTTTCTATATATTTGGAATATTTTTTCAATGATTGTTTAATTAAAATTGCAATACCTCCTGATCTTACTCTAGAGTCTCTGTTTTTTTGTATAAACATCATAGTCAGGTACATCTATTGTGTCTATGTCATCCAGTTTAGTTTCTGCAAGTAGAATGAAATCATGATTGTTAATATAGTCTTGAAAATCAGGGTTTATGAGTTTGCTGAGGATTCCACAAACATTAATGAAGAAGAAGGTTAGGGTATTCATATGTGTAGAACTTCCTTGACTTCCCTAGTCAGAGGTGTGACTGTCATTATTGTACCTGGCTTTCTTCTCTGGTCTGTTGTGGGTAGGAGTGAGGGATGAGGGGGGGGCTCTCTGTCAGAGGGGAGGGGTGGGAAGTCCTCATTTAAGTCCACATCTGGTGTTGAATTTGGACAGATTCTCTTCCCATCTATGAATAGTCTATCTCTTATGAATGAGGTTCTGTGACCATTGCTTTTAGCTTGTTTATATCTATGCCATAGTTGTTTTCTTCTTTGTTGAATTTCATATGGAAAATGTTCATTTATTCCCACTGATGAGCCTTTAAGTTTGTAACACTGACTTTTAACAATGTCTCTGTCCCTCTTTGAAGTAAACACAACTAGGGTAGGTCTAGATCTAGTTTGATCACTTCTCTTCTTTCCTAACCTGTGTGTTCTTTCTAGATCTATGCTCTTTTCTATTTTTAGGTTGTTTTCTATCACATGTTGTGCTTTGACTTCAGTATTTTCATCTTCTGTCTCATTAATACCAGTAAATATGAGATTTCTTTCCATGCTTTTACACTGAACATCAAGCAACTGTTCCTTTAGTTCATAGTTCTGGTCACTGAGTTGATGTAGTCTACCATATAGATAGTCTGACTCCTCATGAAAGTTATCTAGTTTACCCTCAAGTCTGTCTATCACACAAGTGTTCTCCTCTCCTGTAGACTTAGTTTTGTCTACTTTGATGGAAAGTTGGGTCAGTGCTGTTTCAATATTTGACACTCTATTAACAGTATGTTGGACAGTCTGATTAAGAGTAAGTAAGTTATTGTCTATGCTTTTAACTCTTTCTTGAATTCTGTCAATCTGTTCAGACCTTTTATCAATGACAGAAACTTTAGCTTCAATATCCGAGGTTCTGGATGCTATTCCATGAGTGATCTGTGAGAGATTTTTTATCTCTGAGATTAAATGAATCGCCCAGTTAGGCGGTTGATTACTGTCATGTAATGGAATAGGGACAGGGTTTAGTGACGATACCTGCGTTGTTTGTTGTTGTGAATTCAGTTGTTGCTGCACTTGTCGGTGGTGTTGTTGTAGGAAGTCTAGATCAGGTTGATACCCTAAGTATGTTTCACTCGCAATGTAATCACCTTGGGTTTCCGCCGCCATTATCCGTCCCGATAGCTGTGTAGAGGGTGTTGTCATCTAACATCGACAGAATCGGAAAATCCAGGGCAGTTCGGTTGTAGATAAACTTGTACAAGTCTTCTAGATGTAGTTAGGGAACTTGTGACGCGTTTAGAACAGATCACAGTGATGATATACTATGATAACTAAAATTTACTCGAGAGCCTATTTCAAACGGCTACTCACTATCCGCCATCTTGTTTTTTCCATATAGATGTTTCTTCCAGATCAAAGTGGAGTAGTGTTGTTACAGCAAATTAGTTTACGCAATTAAGAAGCTGAGTATGTGAGAAGGAAGGAGTGTAATTATGTTTGTACAGATAACAAGTTTACTGGACCGATTCAATTATATAACAAATGGCAAGTCGGTGACCAGCATGTCATACATGTTTATTGTCCTGTCTTGGTGACACAAAGGAAATACGAAATAAACATTAACGCGACATTCAGTCTAGATGTTGTCAGCCAATGAAATTATTTTTAGTGTAAACTCGTCATAACTATTTGGTTTTCTATCTTGCCATTTGCAAAAAGACTTTTGCGAAAGAGGGTTATTATTTGACCATCTTCTGTTTCCAAGTACTGTCATTGATGGAATTATAGGTTTACATTTTGTGTCTAATGTGCATTTGGATATTCATATTGTCCTTTTGGATACGTATACGTTTATAAGGTAAGTTTCTTACATTAATTGACACTCTTTTTGTCAATTATATTTGATTAACCACACATTTTATTGAAACATTATCTTATTATCTATTAGATTCTGAATGTTTTAATGTGTAATAAGTGATAACTAAATCGTAAAATGTAACATTGGGATGCGATGTTTTCGTAGGTGGATTCGTAGACGTATTATTATCGTTGCTAATGAAATTCTTTTGATGTTTTAAAATATGTGGTGAGTTACTTTGATTGTTGTAATGTACAGTTAGTAAATTAGGTTGTCGGTTGATTAACGACGTTTAAAAACAGGATGTTGTGAAGTGCTTTTATTGTCGATGGCTTACAATAGGGCCTACTTCGCCGGCGTGCTTATCTCACGTTTGTTGTTTTATTTTAAACACAAACATTCTCTAACAAAAAATAACAAAAACACCGACTATCTGATTTCGTTGTCTCAACTATACTTCGTTCATATGATCATATCTTGGTTTCATTTTGTCATCTTATATATCATTAGCATTGATTTATCCTATGTCTACGAACGTCTATGAATCCACCGTCTCTTACTAGTTATATCAATTATATTCGATATATATAACGATATTTTGGTACATTTGTAAAGTGAAACTTGATAACTAACATTACTCGAACAGTTTACAGCAGAACAGCGATGTGTCATTATTGCAAAGCGTAGATATAACAGATTGACTGGCCGATTCCCCAGTGTTTGCCATTGTAAATAGTAAGCGAATGTTTACACCCCGTCCCTTCACATACGTCACTTCCGGTATCTTCCAACTCTCTAAGCCCCGCCCCATTTTTGGTTTGTTGGTCACGGGTGAAAAGCAGACGATGTTTTTCGGTGTTTTTAAGTCGCTCTAGTTTAATATAGTAACAACATATGGATTTTTTTTGGTCTCGTTTTTCACAAAATAACAAAATAGTCTTATGAACCAATTGCAGTTAAGAATTCAATAGAAAATAATTTATTTCGGCATTCCTTTAACTGAACGCCATTAATTTCAATGCCACATCCTAAACTATTTATCTATAATAACCTTGTTACCATTGGTGGGGGGAGAGGTTCAGTGTGTAAAGGGCTATGGTTCATTGGGTTTTGGTCAAGCCTTTTCCATTTATAAGTAGGATTCATTAATACAGTATACTCGCTTGAAAATGGATTTGTATTGTTTCTCTCCAAATGTTATACCATTTTGTTTGAGGATTTGGGGAATATATATATTCTATTTTAATTTAAAACATTTTAGTAATTACCATTTTTACACAACTGTCATTATATTTGTATCATAGATATTAAGCAAGATATAACTTAGTTGATTTTTGCAAGTTTTAGTCTACAACATAAATCACTATCAAGCAGGATAGCTAGAGAGCCCATGGTTCTATTATTACTACTTTCAGTGAACAAAAACACTAGAATACTGAAATCTTGTGTAGACAAATCTTTTAAAGCAGTTATAATTACATAATATAAATCTATTATTCTAATTTGTTTAAGGGGCTGTAGCACGTTTTTTGCAAATTTTATTTATTTCAAATTTCCCATTTATAATAATAGTTGATGTGATATATATTTACTTTAGAGGTTAAAACATCTTATTACTCAAACCAATTATCTGTAGTGGCATGGTAATAATAGTGTTGCGTATAAAGCAAAAATTGCATGGCGGCCATTTTAACGTGAACACATTTTATTATAGAATTGCAAAAAACTATTCCCATGGCTAAACCGAACCATATATATACTAATTTTGTAACTTGATTTTCCGAAGGGCATGTTGTTTGATACTTGAAAGATAAATTAATCTTTTGGCTAGAAGTGTAATAAGATTTAGTATTTTATTGTGTAAGCACAATCCAAACATTATTATGAGCCTTGTAAGGGTAATACTACTTGTAAGGGTAATACTAGTATTTAGGAAATATTCTACATTATGCCCGAGCAATTTCTGATGAGCTTCAGAGCCCATGGCTCTATTTTTCATTAAATGAAGAATGATTTTGGATGATAAATAGAATCTCACCCTCGTGTCTTCTGATATCAAATATATCAACACACTCGTTGATAAGAGTCAGAAGTTTGTGAGTGGGAATGGAGCCGAAGAACACCTCGAAAAGCCACTCTGAGCGCTTAAAGAGCCATCACGGATGTTGATGAAAATATCAAAAAAATTCCAAAAATCCATCTCCGTGAAATAAATACACTTAATTTTTCCCTAATTTTTCCAACTTAAAATAAGCCGAGATTTTGCATTAATTAGTAAAGGTATTTTCCAGTCTAAATATAGATCCAGTCTATTATTTTCAAGCGCAAAGCATTATGGTCTAGCTCACACACAGTAAACAAAGACACGAAAGAATAACAAAAAATATGAGCAATGAAAGATATCGAAATATATATATAAAAATTGGCGGTGATTTACTACTATTTTATTTAATTATGTATTTGCTACAGATATTGGAATAATTGTTTTACCCAACTAGGTATTTTTCTTGAATTTTATAATTAACGAGACTAAAAATTTGTCATAATTTGCTGGTCTTATCTCAATAAAAAGAACATTAAACAGGAAATAATTTGTATATTCTCAGGACATTTAGAAACATTGTTTGTATTAAAAGCAATCGTCACATTCAGTAATGTGTGACAAGGGTAACTTGCAAGAGAGGCACGTGAAGCACGTGCAGCATATGGGTTGTTATGGCGACTTGCGCTAGAGACGAGCCTGCACGCTTCGGAAGCGCTTGCTGTTTGTGTAGTACGTATTACGCAAAAAAGGGGATTCTGTTTATATACGTCAGATACCCTTAGCGCGTGCTAGTCGAAGTGGTACTTCTCTTTGAAACCAAATTGCAATACATTGTCGTGATATGAAAATTATTTAACATATGCCATGTTGTAGATAAAAGGTTTCTCTGGCGAATGACGTTATAAGTATATTTTCCAAAAAATTGAAATACTGACATCCGTGATGGCTCTTTAAAATAATGAATTGTATTTATTATATAACTAGCAATGAAATAGTTGATTATATGATAAAAATATAATCCATATTTGCACATAAGCAGTAGAAAGTCATATTTTCACTGCAGTGAAAATATGAGTCATGACATGCGCACACCGCTGCTTGGAGGAGGGTTGTAGTCAAAAGGGCCGAGGACTGCATAGTCAAAAGGGCCGAAGGAAAAAGTCAAAAGGGCCGAGGTGAAAGTCAAAAGGGCCGAGCCATTTAGTCAAATGGGCCGTGTTCTAAGTCATAAGGGCCGAACCCAAAAAATACCAACATATAACATAGCAAAAATTTAGGTTTCATCTTAATTTGCCATTCCTATTCATGTGCCAAAACCTGCTTTAGTATCTTAACGAAAAGAAATGACTTCTTATATTCTTAATTCCCGTTTACACGTTTTGGCTTTATATTGTATGTAGATTTTAATTGTATTTTAGTATGGGTTTATTTTACTTTTTGTCTCTCATAGAACATTAGAATGTATATATATTTTATAGTTATGTATGAATCCATTTTAATGAGGTGAGACGATAATAAAATATCTGTCTCTAATAAAGATATAGACCCAACACATAAAATGCGATCAACCATGAATACACGATTACTGATTGATTTAATTAATTAACACAGTCAATTGCTATAATACCTCGTTAGTAGCTATTAATGTAAACAATAACGGGATTAATTGATAATTGCTTGTGTAAACATTGGTCGCAACTACCCACATGTTGTTTTCTCCTTTCTGTCTTCTTGGACACCGTACAAGGGAACGGAATGTTGGGAATAATATCCTTCCTTGCTAAGTTTCTTAATTTTAAAAGGGTGATTGTGTTTAATAATAACAACAACTGTGACGTACATTGAGTATATAAAAATATAAAATATATATATATATATATATTTCACCAAACACGCACACATCTTTCCAAGAATTCGATGTCACAATATTACCTCTCATATGCATCAATATATATGTATATGTTTAAAATAATAAAAAATATAACTAGGATTGCCACGGCAATACTTAGGTCTTCAAGACTTCTGCTTGACCTTGAACTCTGTGTTGGACTATCCGTTATTCATCAGTTTCTCTGCTTTAAAATGAGCTATCAAGCATGTCTCTATCTTTAGCAGTTTTTTTACAAAAAAATCACCAAAGACAATGACCCTCTTAAATTGTAACAATCGCTTATTAATGGACCCCTACATGATCTTTCTCACGATTAAGACAAAATGGTTAATATTTTCATAATAAGGTGTAACATAGAAAATGTTGTGCTTCAATTTCCACTTAAGTAAATGTAATCATCATTAAGATTGCATACATAGGTAATGCGTTATATTATTCTGAATATTCAATGCTTAAATTTGGACCCCTAGACAACGTTTGCGATGTTCAGAGCTGAACTATCAACTTTTTGATGAAAGGATTCAAAAGATACGTTTTTGTTCTTTGAATTGTGTATCCGAAGATGTAAATACAATTTCAATATCTTAATTAGTCAAGCAGTTATGATTCTTTGAACTTTGCTGAAAATGGCGATTTCTGAAAAATGTCAATCTTCTATGACTTGTCAAATGTACATCATGACAGATACATGATTGAAGGTTAATGTACTTGATAAATGGCATCTCTTCTTCCAAATGAGGTATTAAACATAAGTGTATCTTTGTTGGTTTACGATAAAAAAAATCTATAAAGAAAGAACCACTCGAAAATATTCAAAATCACAAAATTTTACTTTTTTGGGAATATGTCCAAATTGTGCCGAAACTATCAACTTTTATATGATAATGATATGTTAAGGAATTGTTTAGTTGGTTATGATAAAGAGAATGTCATGAACAGCATTGTCATAACTTTATTCCAGACAGAGTTATGTCACTTTGAACAAGGAGCCGAAAAATAAACATTTAAAAAAGGACCATTTTCAAGGGTAGATAATTTAAGTTCTAGGACGAAATTCAAAATTCGGGCTAGAGCATTCTATGGAGCAGTTATGCAGCTTTAAAATGAGCTATCACACATAGCTGTATGTATTGCCGTGAATTAGAAGAAGATTTTCAAAGACGCGTACCCTCAAAACCGTGAAAGTTCACAAAATTTTCAGTTTTTTCGAAATAGCAAAAAATCTATTATTACGGCCGAAAATCGCTATAGGCCTAATCGATGGGGAATGTTGTTGCCCACATAGTGGTGAAGGTTTTGTGCAAATATATTGATTACTTCCCGAGCTATCAAGGTTTAAAGTTTCAACTTCAAGGGGAGATAACTCGCGAAAGAAGTCGAAAATCCAAAATCGGGCTTTGTAGTGCAATGCTTCAGGTCATAGACTATCACCACTGAAAATTTCATGAAAATCGTTCAAGCGGTTAATCAGAAATCCTTAGCACAAAAAAGGTCAAATAATAATAATAAAAAACTAGGATTGCCAAGGCAATACTTAGGTCTTCAAGACTTCTGCTTGACCTAGAACTCCATGTTGGACTCTCGGTTATACATCTGTTTCTCTGCTTTAAAACGAGCTATCAAACATGTCTCTATCTTCAGTAGTTTTTTTTACAAAAATTCCCCAAAGAAGGTACCCCTCTGAAAAAGGAAAAATCACATATTAATGGACCCCTACATTACATTTCTCACGATTAAGACAAAATGGTTAATATTTCCATACTAAGGTGTAACATAGAACATGTTGTACTTAAATTTCCACTTAAGAAGATATAATCAGCATTTAGATTGCATACATAATAAATGCGTTATGCTGTTCTGAATATTCAAGAAAATACTCAAAAATACTTAAATTATGACCCCTAGACATCGCTTGCGATGTTCGAGGCTTAACTATCAACTTTTTGATGAAAGCGGTCAACATAAAAGTTGTTCTTCTTGAAATTGTGCATACGTAGGTGTATGCAAAATTTCAAAAGCTTAAGAAGTTAAGCAGTAATGATCCTTTAAACATGGCTGAAAATTGCGAGTTCTGAAAAATGGCAATCTTCTATGACTTGTCACACATAAACTATGACAGAAAAATGTTTGAAATTTATTTACCTTAATAAAGGACATCTCTACTTCAGGATGATATATTAAACATAATTGTATCTTCAGTGGTTTACAATGGAAAATTCTACAAAAAAAGTACCCCTCGAAAAGTCTCAAAATCCCAAAATTTTTACATTTTTGGAAATACGTCTAAATTGTGTCGATACTATCAACTTTTATATGATAATGATATATTGTGGAATTGTTTAACTAGTTATACGAAAGAGATAGCAATAAGTAACTTTGACGTAACATCATTTGTAACAGAGTTATGCCCCTTTGAACATATAGCCTAAAAAGGATCTTTTAAAAAAGGTCCATATTCAAGGGCATATTCCTGAAATTCGAGGACGAAATTCAAAATTCGGAAAAGATCAAGTTGTAGTGCATTCATTTAGCTTTCGGATGAGCTATCACCCATAGTTGTATGTATTGCCGTGATTTAAGAGAAGATTTTTGAAGACGCGTACCCTTAAAACCTCGAAAGTTGACAAAATTTTCAGTTTTTCCGAAATAGCAAAAAATCTATTATTACGGCCGAAAACCGCTATATGCCTAATCGATGGGGAATGTTGTTGCCCACATTTTGGTGAAAGTTTTATGAAAATATCTTGATTAGATTTCGAGCTATTAAGGTTTAAAGTTTTGACTTCAAGGGGAGATAACTAAAGAAAGAAGTCGAAAATCAAAATTCGGCCGACGTACAAGGCTAGTTTTTGTTACAGGCTATTATCCCTGAAAATTTCGTGCAAAACGGTTCAGCCGTTACTTCAGAATCGCGATCACAAAAAACGTACAAATAATAATAAAGAAGAAGAAAAAACCGGATAATAACAATAGGTCTTCCAGACATTCGTCTTGAAGACCTAAAAACACGATAATAACAATAGGTCTTCCAGACGTAGTCTTGAAGACCTAATTATAATACCCGGTATATAAATTTATCATATTTATATTTTATTTATCAGTAGTGTGACCTGTGACAAAGAACTGTGAAATGTGACAAATGAGAGTTTCACATACATCATGGTCTCATTGACTAATAATATGAATATGAGTCTAAAAATAAAACATTAGAGACTAATACATTTGTTTGTTTGTGGTTATACGAGTGCATAAACGGTGGAACAATTACAGTCACTAGTCATAAATATAATAAATTTGGAATTGATTGGGATCACTTGGCTAAGTAAAGATATTACAACTATCAACTGTAGGTTGAATACAATGAATATATAATAATTTTTATTTTCGGCCCTTTTTCCTCGGCCCTTATGACTATTTACTTCGGCCCTTCTAACTTTTTCACTCGGCCCATTTGACTTTTTTTATCGGCCTTTTCACCCTTCGGCCCATTTGACCAGATCCCCTTGGAGGATGCCCTTTGAAAAGTGATTACATCCCTTGTTGTCCACGTCTTACGGTGAACGCCAGAGTTTTGCTGTTTCAGTCAATGACTGTTGACCTTATGTGGTGTTAATATCATATCCCATATTACATAACATTCTGATCTTCATTTATTTTTGATATGTTGCATAGTAGTTCTTTTATTCGTGAAAAACTTGGCGAGGCGAGAGGTATGTGACAGACACATTGAACGTCACTCTTTGTATCACTTCGTGTTTGAAATAATGACAAAACTCGCGTTCTTCAATGTCTTAGAAATATTCAACGGACTAGATTGTACCATAAAATATTATTGGTTTTAAATTTATACACATTCACAACATATTTATTGTCCTGTTTTATATCGATTTATTTAAGTCTGCACTTAACGTGAACTATAGCGAGGAGTTGTTCGGATTATGACAATCAAGACTGCTCTAACCTTTCAATGTCACGTTTTAATTGTTTATAAAAGATACCCACGGCAATAAAACACAGGCGGTCAATAGGACCGATAGCGTGCTTTATGAGACAATATAAGAAACCCACGGCAATCAAACACAGGCAGTCAATGGGACCGACAGCGTGCTTTATGAGACATTATTACCCTTTAGATAAATTTGTTGAATTATGATTGGTCAATAGCCAATGCATACGAAACCGTGTAGGCGGATTTGCCAGGGTCTACCCTCCGTATGACCCGTGAGACAGGTCACGTGACTAACTACACAGGTCTTACGGATGACCTTGACCTTAGATGGAATGCGGAAGTAAAACGGTTGCTCGACTCGGAATTTCAGGATCGAAACTTACCTTAACAAACATAAGTACGGTGATTTAAACCAATATACATTATTTATTTTGTTTGCGTCAATAAACTAATTCAATAAAAATACATGTCTCTCTATTATTCATCAGGTAATAATAATTTAAAAATCGATTATTTTTTAGTCGCAGAGTTATCTCCCTTGATATTGAGCGGTACACTCTTTACAGTGTTTTTGCTGTTTCACACCGTGTGGTGTTTTTATCACAAACGGAAATAGCTATGTAGCCTATATATTTTATCGAAAAATGAGTGGAATAAGTACAAATAATAGATCTAGAGAGTAATAAATTTGTTACACGGTGTTTTGACAGGGTGTACGGGACTGTAAGACCCTTGTATATTCCGCATTTCCTTCGGCTGCGCCTCAGGAAAATACGGAATATACAAGGGTCTTACAGTCCCGTACACCCTGTCAAAACACCGTGTAACTAATAATAAAACATGCTCGTGATTTCAGACGTCAGTAGCATGACGTCATATTTTACGTCACGTTGATTGTTCAATGCTAGCGAATGTGTTCTACGACGGGAGACATTGATATTTAAAAAAAATAGTTTTTAGAAACAAAATATCTCCACGTTTTTAGCTCATCAGGCCTGAAAGGCCCGATGGGCTTATGGCATGGCATGGCGTCCGGCGTCCGTCCATCCCTCCGTAAACTTTTCGCTTTTTCGACTTCTTCTCCAGAACCAATAACTCCAGAGAGCTGAAATTTTATATGCAGACTCTTGGCCAATGGGGATTCTAAATTGTAGATTTCGTGACCCCATGACCCCGAATGGGGTCACAGGGGTCACATCCTTAAAAATCTATTTTCATCTTCTTCTTCAGTTCCAAAAGGTCTAGAGAGCTGAAAAGTTGTGTGCAGACTCCTTGGCGAATGGGGATTCTAAATTGTATATTTCGTGACCCCATGACCCCAAATGGGGTCACAGAGGTCACATCCTTAAAAACATATTTTCATCTTCTTCTCCAGTTCCAAAAGGTCTAGAGAGCTGAAAAGTTGTGTGCAAATTCCATGGCAAATGGGGATTCTAAATAGTAGATTTCGTGACCCCATGACCCCAAATGGGGTCACAGGGGTCAATTCCTTAAAAACCTATTTTCATCTTCTTCTCCAGTTCCAAAAGGTCTAGAGAGCTGAAAAGTTGTGTGCAAACTCCATGGCAAATGGGGATTCTAAATAGTAGATTTCGTGACCCCATGACCCCAAATGGGGTCACAGGGGTCACATCCTTAAAAACCTATTTTCATCTTCTTCTCCAGTTCCAAAAGGTCTAGAGAGCTGAAAAGTTGTGTGCAGACTCCTTGGCCAATGGGGATTCTAAATTGTAGATTTCGTGACCCCATGACCCCAAATGGGGTCACAGGGGTCACATGCTTTAAAACCTATTTTCATCTTCTCCAGTTCCAAAAGGTCTAGAGAGCTGAAAAGTTGTGTGCAGACTCCTTGGCTAATGGGGATTCTAAATTGTGATTTCGTGACCCCATGACCCCAAATGGGGTCACAGGGGTCACATCCTTAAAAACCTATTTTCATCTTCTACTCCAGTTCCAAAAGGTCTAGAGAGCTGAAAAGTTGTGTGCAGACTCCTTGGCAAATGGGGTTTCTTAATTGTAGATTTCGTGACCCCATGATCCCAAATGGGGTCACAGAGGTCACATCCTTAAAAACCTATTTTCATCTTCTTCTCAAGTTCCAAAAGGTCTAGAGAGCTGAAAAGTGGTGTGCAGACTCCTTGGCCAATGGGGATTCTAAATTGTAGATTTCGTGACCCCGTGACCCCAAATGGGGTCACCGGGGTCACATCCTTAAAAACCTATTTTCATCTTCAGGCGTGAACACAGTAACGTCACAAGCGAAGCAGTGTCAGTTCATTTGAATCCTTTCCGAATAGCCTCCAAACAAGGATAATTTATTATTAGGATGTGGTTGACGCTTTTAATTTATTAAATTAAATATACTTTTAATATTTAAATTGAATAGGAGGCACGGCTCACATAATATTAAAAGAAAAATTACCCCCAAAGTATAATTTTTCGAATAATATCAAATTATTACTATTTCTGTAAATATTTTGTCATGTTTTAGAAAAAAAAGTGTGATATATGATAAAAAGGTTACAACATGTCATTTTTTATACCATACCCCATATACCATACCCCTCGACCCATATCAGCCTTCTGGCCTGCGGCCCTCGGGCTGATATGGGGTATGGTATGAACAATGACATGTTATAACCTCTATATAAAACATAGCAGAGAGCATAAAACACTCAGGGCTACGATAAAGCACGCCAACTCGTCTTCTATTTCTTAATTATGCAGATTAAAGTTATACAATAAATAGACTATTTCATTGTTTTTGCCGAATATCATTTCTATCTCATCTCGTGGAGTGCGCCACTCGTGAAAATATAACTTTTCTACCTCACTCGATGAGATAAACATGGTATTAGTCAAGAAAAGACAAAAATCCTCTATATATTTTACGTGTGTAAATGTAATATATGGGGTTGGGATTAAGAGAGCACGACCCTGTGTTCAAATGGGTGTGGAGTTTGAAGTTAAACTTAAAACCTGTGCCTCAAATAACGATCTGTATTATTCAACGTTGACCCCAGGTGTATTTTTGACCCAAGGTCAAAAGAGTGCATATAAACATGGCTTTAAATGGAAGATCTAAAAAATAGAGCCATTGGCTCTGTAAGCCTTTTGCATACTTTAAAGGTTTAAGTATTTTATCATATGAACCAACTTCAACCAAGGGTCACAGAAAATGATGGCGATTATATGTATAGTACGACAAACAGACCTTATCAGGTACTAACTGATTATTCAAATAGTACTTACTCTGCTTCATTGAATTAAATGCAGTTAAAATGCTGTTAAAGATTGGCTCACACAAAGTAATTTAAAGACACAAACATGCAAACCCTCAATTTCAATCTTTCAATGAAACAAACATTAGCTTGTAGCTATAAAATGAACCCAGCCAACCCTGCAACCCAAGTCCAAATGAACAAACTTGAGTCTATATGTAAGAAAGATGTTATTCTGAAAATTTGAGCTAACTGTGCCGATTGGTTTGGGAGAAGAAAGGTTTTTGGGAAACTGCCTGCCACGCCCATATTTTAGTGGGATTAGGCCGAAATGAACAAGCATTGATCCTGTAGCAAGGTTCCTCCCCACAAAATTTAGCTTTGGGTTCATGGCAGTTCTGGAGAAGAAGTCGAAAGTGTGAGCTAAAAGTGAAATACTATTTCACCAAAAATTATTTTTGTTTTATGTTTGTAGGCGGATGACATGTATAGACACCCACCAATAAGCGATCTATTATGTTTTGACAGATTGATATTCATATGCGGTTTGTTGTTTTTACTATTTAAAAATATTGATAAGGGTTGAGTTACAAGAAAAAAGTGAGCATGGCTCACATACCCACACATATAGATGTGAAGGTTACTATGTGTTTAAAAAACAGCTTCAAGCATCATAATATTGTCCAAAATAATTTAAGGAACTGACTGTTATTACAAAATTTCATTCACCCAGATGTAATATTTTTCAGGTAACTTAATTTTCCCCATTAGAGCATCACAGCTCTTTTGGTGCAAAGTTCAATTACAGATTCAAGGGCTTCATAACTCCATAAAAAATAATATTTCGGAACTGGACTGTGAACTCGACGAAGAGTATCATCTGGACTACCTACATGTAAAATGTCATTCACCTAGATGTAATAGTTGCCGAGAAAACTTGTCCCAATTGGAGCATCACAGTTCTTTTGGTACTAAGTTAAATTTCGGATTCAAGGGCCATAACTCCGTAAAAAAATAGTATTTCGGAACTGGTTTCGAACTCGATAAAGAGTATGGTCATGAGTACTCACAACCAAAATTTCATTCACCTAGGTTGAACAGTATCCGAGAAAACTTGTCCCCATTGAACACAATAGAACTAAGTCCAAAAAGTGACGTTTCCATTGAAACGACAAACAATTTAAATCTCAGAAAATTGAAAATTGTCTGTGCGCGATTGGAAGAACATGGTTAAGGAGAGATGGGACGATGAAATCAAATATTTTTTCAAAATTGCAAGTTTATTATGTCTTTTACCCAAAAATGTAAGAAAAGTTGGGGGTCACCGAACGATTTAAAGAGTTATTGGCATTAATAATAATACACCCGTGGGCAAATTACGTCATTTTTTACTGATTTGGTGTATTTAATTAAGCGCTCGCTTTCAACAAATAAAGTCCGAATCCTTTCAGATACATTTCAATCACATACGGGGATGTATAGCAAATCTATATTTTGAAAATTAATGACGCTGGAAAGAGAAGCAAAATTAAATTAAGCACCTTTTAATTAAAAACGGCATTTTTATCACTGTGTTTCGCATATTCAACAGGATTTATCACTAACACACATATTTTAGATATTGCTAAAACTTTAATATGATGTGCGCAGTTAACTGAACAAACGAATTCAGAAATAATAATTAGGGGGTCACCGAACGTTTTTCATCACTTTACGTCATTTTTTAAATTACCTACATAAACGTAAAAAGCTGACGTCACGGTAGTTTTGATGATTTCAAGTGTAACTTTGACGGCCTACCGTGTAATCATTATTGAAGATATTATCACTCTAAGAGCGCATGGTGAAAGAACAACTATCAGTTGATTATACCAGGCTATTTAAATTCGTCACTAACTTGGGATACGCATGTAATTCGAATAACACATTTGGTAACATATTTACCGCAAATATAGGTGACGGTAACGTTATGCGGCATGTCGTAAAATGACCGTTATAAAGGCGTTACGGCAAATTTAAGCGCTCCCCGTTCGTGTACAGATAAGCCTATGCCCAAAACAACGTAATCCATATATTTTGAGACTTATTCACAACAATAAATTGTTGTCGCAAATTGTTGCCGTAAGTGAGTTCGATTTCTGGGTTCACCTAGGATGAACACTATCCGAGAAAACTTGTCCCCATTGAACACAATAAAACTAAGTCCAAAAAGTGACGTTTCCATGGAAACGACAAAAAATTTAAATCTCAGAAAATTGTCTGTGCCCGATCGGAAGAACATGGTTAACTACTGTACAAAGTTTGGTTGATGTACCTTTGACGGTTTTTGATAAAATTGACCGGACGGACGGAATGACCGCTATATACCCCCGCTTACTTCGCAGAGGGGGTAGAATAAATAAAATACTAAACTCAAGGTAATTGGGTATCAGACACACTTTCGTCCGTCTAATGCCAAAGTTCTTTCACTCATTGCATAAAAAATGTATGACATTACCATTCAATTAGTATTCTATATTTGTCTTCTGATTAAAGAGCTACAAACACAAGCACTCATCCAATATGACCAATAAAACAATAATGAATAAAAAATTATTTTGAAAAGCAAGTGTTCCCTTTTTCACATCCCATTTATTACCATAATATATCACATGAAGTAAGTACTTAACTTTCAAAATATGTTAATAAATTGCACTGTTATTTATTTTATCCGACTGTTAATAAATTGACTTTTTTAAAGAATAAAAAAAGAATTTGTAATAGAAAACACATGTAGGTAACTACATCAAAGACCTGAATAGTTCAACATCCCTGAATGTAGACATTATTGACATTCAGAAAATGTTTCATTTGCACCTGTAAATCATATTATTGTGCAAATCTTTGACTTGGGCAATTTGAAATGAACCCTCTTTGGCAGAGAGAATCTCTTTTCCTTGATTGAAGACCTCTTTTTCTCTTTTGATTGAGGTTTATCAGCAGGTTTGGAGGAACTCTCTTTCCCAGAACCTTTCCCATCAGCTGCTTTACTGTTGTCTGAATCCATTATTTCCCCCTTTGCAGCTTCAATATCTGCAAGATCTTGCCAGTTCTTCCTATTTGCCGTAACACCCTCGTACAGTGGAGCCATTGAAGGAGTCAAATCATGGAACAGCTTGTAGACTTGTAGACAGATGAAATCAATAAACCCAACTTGCATTTTAGGAAGTTCATCCTGTTTGTTTCTATCCATCATTGGAATCGGTGTCTCTCCAAGGACATTCCTTTCCATGTCCCCTTGCTCAAAGAACTCACTAGCAACAAGTTGTGCAGTTCTGAATTGTATCTCCCATGGTTTGCAGATTGCAGCGACATCGCACGCCGTCATCATCATTGCAGTTAGAACATCCTTTTGTTTTTTACTTTCAAAGTCTTTTTCACCATTTTCAATGTACGTTTTGAACTCACCACGTTTCTTGAAGTACAGTGCGAGGTCAGTGGACAAGATTGCATGCTCGAGAACATTCAATACTCGTCTGTAATCATCTGAGTTCAGAGACATGAAGATGTTGTTGCCTTCACTGTTTAGGATCATGATGCAATGGTCAAAGTGATGGTGTTCCATCACAGATGTAGTGTACAGCATTGCAAGTGGAGATTCTGCTTTCACTTGAAAAGCGTTGTTAGTTCCCCTGTGATCCAAATCGTGGCATAGACAAGCTGCTAGTAAACCATACATTTCAAGTGGATCGAAAAACTTTCCAAGGGTTCCAGTGGTGAGGATGGTGAACATGCTTTGGAAGACATTAAAAGCATGACGCCAATTGTGGTAGGTCACATCACGATAGTTTTTCCGAACACTGAGTGTCCATCGACACAGAACATCGTAAGGCACGTGGAACTTTTCCATTGCTCCCATTTCACAGAACATTCTGATGACTGCCTTGCAGGTGTCAAACTCATCCATTTCAATGTCATCAAATTCAAATTCGTAGAGATGCCATTCCTCAGCACTTGGAATATCAGCCCGAGCAAGTTTGTTGGTTTCTTCATCAGAAGATGTTGCATGATATGAAAGAACTTCAAGGGCGACCTTCTGCTTTGCCATCAATTTGCATACATTCTCATACATAACACAGTTATGTATTCCAAGACCTGTGAAAATGGAAAACGCTTCAATGATGTGCTCATCGTTATCATTGAATGGCTGGCCATTTGATTTGTTGATGAACTGTGTTACGCCTATGATAGCCATACTACTGTTGAAAATTGGCATACACAAAACGCTTTTTGTCTTAAAGCCATTGTCATCAACAAAATGTGCATTTCCAAATCTGCTGTCATCCTCGAGGTCTGGCACATTGCTTGAATGCTTTTCTAAGACAACCAATTTTGATATGTCTGTGTTTTTAGATTTGGCAATGTCTGCAGCACTTGGAATTTCGATGCTTCCATTTCCTTTTGCAAGGAGATCAAATACAGTTGAAAACTTGACATCATTGGCGGACTCGTATACCTTTGTGACTGCGATTTCATCACTATCAGGTTCGAAGTTCATTGATGCTGAGAAATCTTCCAATAAATACACAATGCATCGTTCACACTTCAAAAGATCCTGTGAATCTAACATGATTTTCTGCACCAGCTTTTGAAGGTTTGTCTGCTCTTCAAAAACACCTCTGGCGAGGTTGAGGAGGAGCTGGTTTCTCTGGTATTCTTTCACAGACATCTCAAATAGCTGAGCATTCATTATGCCAATTCCACAGAACGTAAGGTACTTCCTAAAAGTTTCAACATCACGCTTTATAAACTCATGTAAACCGTGAACCTTGTTGATTATTTGCGCCACGCCAATCACCTCGTCCTCGTGGTTCAATATGGGCATGCAAAGAATACTATGAGTACGATAACCAGTTTTCTTGTCGATAGCCTGGTTGAACCTCGGATCATCATACGCCTCCTTGATGTTCACCTCTTCCTTCGTCAGAGCAACGTGTCCAGCGATCCCTCGTCCGAAGGGAACCTTTATTTCGTTGTCCTCATTGTGCAACGACTCTTCTAGCGTTGATGTTTCCGTAACGTCGAAGAGCTTTGATACAAGATATTTATTGTCAGTGGTGCCTCGCGTCAAAAACAGACTGCCCCTGTCACTCTTGGTGAGGATGCTGACGTTCCTCAAAATCTTATGACAGAGGACGTTGACGTCCAACTCGCTGGCAATGTCTTTGACGAGTTCCATGAATACCTCATTCTCGTTCATCTCCTGTAGACCCTTTGTTATGACACCTTTTGATGGCACAGTTGCCAACGTTGGTTTTCCATGCAAGTAGGTTTTGAGCATTTTGCTTGCCATGACGTTTTTAGCCACCGAAGAAAACTTGACATCGTTCTTGTTAATTCCAAGACTGTCTATCATCTCCTTTGGTGCCTTTGCCAGGAATTTGTTGAGGAATGAAGGGTTGGAACCCAGCCACTCCTCCACGTCAATCTCTGACACCGACATCTTGCCCCTGTTAGTGACTCTGTAACTGAAAGCAGAACACAAGTTTCATTAACTATAACCTAAATTTCAAAATGGAATATATATTATAGTTATATTATATTAAACTAAATGGGTTTTTGTTCAAATTAAGGGCCGCGACAATATTTGATTTTTGAAATAAGCAAATAAAATAATTGCACAATGTGCAGAAAAGTAATTCCTGAATATAAAGGAGACACATTTTCCCGACGACTAGTTTTTAAACAGTGACCAAAAAAATTCTTGTTCTAAAATACGGCGTTTACCGGTTAAAATAAAATCCGTATTTTCACATGTTCTCCTCAGTGAAATAAGATCTCATCGAGTGGAGTGAGAAAGGGATATTTTAACGAGTGAAAATATGACTTTTAACTGCTTGTGTGCAAATACAGCTTATATTTTCATTAAATCATATATATTTCATTACTAATTATATAATAAGAATAATTTATTATATGAAAATATCACGGTTTAATAAATATACCGTATTATTATATGATTGCAGGTGAAATACTGGGATCTATCAATGAAAATAAACCGTGTTATCAGTCACTAGTGAGAATAACAATGGAACGTGTTATCAGTCACTAGTGTCTGATATAACAATGACCTGACGTCATAAAATGACACGTTCATGACGTCACATTGTTGCTCAGGCGACAGGCTCATTCTGTAGCCAACTTAACGTAAATGCGGTGAATATAAAGATTTGGTCATATAATAAATAGTCATCTCGTGAGGTAGAAAAGTTATATATTTTCACTCGTGGCTGCGCCACTCGTGAAAATATAACCTTTCTACCTCACTCGATGAGATAAACATGGTATTAGTCAAGAAAAGACAGATATCCTCTATATATTTGAATGCCCAAAATATGTTCATTATCGCTCAAAACTAATTTCATCAACTGGTCTCATTGGGGTCTCAAGGATAGAGCTCCTCTCATCAATTGTAAACCCCAAGAGTCATCATGCTTCTATCACTTGTAAAGTACTTTATGACATGTATTCAATGAGATTAAGCCACATTGGTTAATTATTGTACAATCTATAATATGCATTGTTTGATATAATTGTCTCACACTGAGATTATAATGCTCATGTGTATATTTTACTTATAATATAATATGTATTAACATTTGTTAACTTCTTTGTACACTGCCCATAATGGGTGTTTTATGTACAATAAATATATTGTATCTTGTATCTTGTAACACGTTCATGACGTCACATTGTTGCTGAGGCGACAGGCTCATTCTCGAGCCGACTTGAACGTAAATGCAAGTCGATTCCGGTGAATATGCAAGGATTTGGTCATATAATAAATAGAAAATTTGTCTTTTCTTGACAAATACTATATTTTTCTCATCGAGTGAGCTAGAAAGTGTATATTATCACGAGTGGCGCAACCCAAATATCCTCTATATATTTACACTCGTGGCTGCGCCAGTCGTGAAATTATAATTTTCCACCTCAATCGATGAGATATACATGGTAAACGACGAATAATGTCGAGAAGTAGAAATAATATATTTACACCCGTGGCTGCGCCACTCCTGAAAATATACATTTCTACCTCACTCGATGAGATATACATGGTATTCGACGAGAAATGTCAAATATCGTCTATACATTCTTTATTTAACTATCTCTGTATCTGTTAAGACGGTCCGAGTGGGAACGATCGGTGGAGTTTCAGGTCGAGTAAGCTTATAATTGACCAACATGACACTTTTACTGTACATGTGTGCTATTGATGAGCGAGGTTTCATCATTCAACGTCTTTAAATTGGATACAACTTCAGCTTGAAAAAAAACCATTTGAAACTTTCAGAAAGTGGTGTTTTTATCTTACTTCATTCACCAACCAATTCTTCCCTTTAAACACTTACCAACATCAAGTATATTTTAGTTGAAGACTTTTCCTACATTTCTAAATGCCAAAGTCTGAAATTATAATTTAAATTAATTGAATGGTGGGTAATGTGTTTTTCTCGGCAAGCTCGCTTATTCACGTGACTTTGATTATGACTTTATCGTCGTTCATTTTTCATTACAAACACCAACTGGCATTCATTTCTTAAACGATATTACAAACACCAACTGGCATTCATTTCTTAAACGATATTACAAACACCAACTGGCATTCATTTCTTAAACGATATTACAAACGCACCAAATTCGATGAAAGTTTCCTCATCAATAATACGACCGGTGCGCGTTGGTCGGGGTTCGTTTCGTTTCAAACATAGGCTATTTTATTCATAAGGTATTGGGTACAAGTTAAACAACTTAGAACACCCTAGCTCTCCTCGGTAATTACATATATATTACACATGTGGTTGAAAATAACCGAGTTAATATTATTTATATGAGCACATGTGCACATATCACGTTTGCCAAGCAACCATTGTTTCACCGCGACACCAACATCGGAAAGAAAAGGTTAAAATGCTTTCAACGAAACATTATAAAAAAGAGACATTAAACGTTCAATTACATTAAAAGATCGCAACTTGCGTAATAAATGTAATCTTTGTTGACATTTTGTTTAAACAGAATCAATATTAGCATTCCAATCCAATCTCCTATTTATTATTGTGCCAAGGGTACTTTTATGCATTAACAATCTCCACATTGTCACCATTGATACATAAGTAAGTAACGCTTCTGTCGTTCCTGAAATTGATGAAAAGTTCTTTTGTTTGTTTTTTTCACATTTAACATTAGAAAATTTTTCTCACACCAGGTACATCGATATTAAATAAATCCTATTAACAGGGGAAATTATATTTAAATTTTTAACATCAATATTAGCATTAAACACATATTTAATGTAGTAAGTATTTAATTTATTCGGATTATTGATTGAATGGATATTTTAAACTAACGTAGTGAAATTTAACATTCACTTTCATATTTGAAACCTTTCTAAATATGATGATGCATTCATGAAGCATTGCAGATGTGATTTCTGGTGCTGTTTAGTTCAGATCTAATTAATTACGGTACACGATGTATAAAAACGATTTGGCAAGTCTGTACTGGCTGCCGATATTCTAAACGTGGTAATAATAGCAAAACAATCAGCTAATAGTCTCGCGAGATGAGTAATGTAGAGAGTGTGTTGACTTTATTTATTGTTTCTTTTCGGAAATTTTAGAAGATATTTCACTGTGTGTAGCAGGTAAAAGCTTTTAGAAAGATATTTATTCATCAGATCAGTGACAAGTAACTGAAAATTTACGAAAATCGTAACGAACAAGACATCATAAAACGTTTTGCTCTCTCACACAGAAAAATGTCAAAGGGAACCCGACACCATCTACTACCATCTACTGATTCTTTCATCGGCTTCTGGGAATACTTTTAACATTTATAATCATCGTCAAATTTGAAATGTTTGGTGTAGTCAAACTCTGACTGCGTATCTTTAGCCTATACTTGTTGACCTATGGAAATAGGGAGTAGGCCTAGTCATCTGATTTATTTCAGCGTCAATGTATTTGGCATTTCTACTTCAAACTTCTACATTAATGTTATAACTAAACGCCTACACTTACATCTTGAGATAGATTTTTGACATGAGAAATATTTTACTGGTATAAATGGGCTTAGGTACGTAGCTTTACCCGATAGCACTAAACGTGAAAGTTTTCCTGTGCAATTAAAACAAAACACTGTTATTTTTGTGGTCGCTGCTGTGATTGAGTTCTATATGAGAACTTTTATCAGTACAATTCTTTTTTTTAGAAAAACATTGACAAAAAAATGGAATTGACAATGAACTCATTTTGATCATCCAGAAACATGCGCAATGTTAGTCAACAGAAGGTACATCTAAAAAATACATTGACAGATGATACATAAAACGTATCGATAAACATACAATTTTTAAATCTCCCCTTACCTAGTTCCTACATTAGAGGTTGGTCTCTCTTAATACGGTGTTTCCACCACATTTTTCTTCGTATCGATTGAATGAAAGAGCCGAAACTCCATTACTACGGCCGTTTGAGCTGCGCCATTCGTGACGTCACAATTACGTGACGTCATCGATATTATCGCGAGACTTCATCTGTGACGTCACGCTTGACAATGATACCGAGGAGTTTTCTATTTGATTCTTTTATCATTGTCAGATAAGATAACATAACAAGGATTTTTTGTTGTTGCATCAATTGACATGGTATATTTTAATTCATTATATATGGACACATATAATACAACAGTTACAAGAATTTCACAGATTTTATCAACATTTCTCAAAGTTTTTGTTAAGAATTAAAATAGGGGAAGGAATAAAGGATTTTCTAGTTCTATTTGACTTACAGCAAGGTAAGTTAAAAAGGTTTCCCAGATGACAAAAGTGTATATTCTGTTTGTAATACGTGTGATGTATCCGAAATGATCTTCCGAGTGTGCGATAACATTTATGTATTGGCGATGGATGGTTTGGGATAGTACCAACGATTTTTGAACTCGTATTCACAATGTTGATTAGTTTGTTTTAATTCTGAAGACTGAGCGAATCATATCAACATTCCGATATGATTTCAACAGGAGTACCACTCATACTAGCAAAATAACATCAGCAAATAAAACTGATATAGGGATAAAATATTTCTTATACTTACACAATTCCCTGCCCACTCTCCCCCCACCAAATGATTACAAGCTGAGCACTGGTCATAGGTACAGGTCAGTGGAAGAGCTGGATATTGCACTAAATTTTATATTGCAGTACATAGCCTCTGTATTGCGACGATATCGCAATGTACTGAATGAACATTATTTTCACCGTTTTACACTTATATATGCGGTAAAACATTACATTAAGTTGTTGTTGAAGTAGTAAGTAGTTGCAAATATCTTGGACTCAAATTGATAATAAGTTAAATTTCTCTGCAAAAACGGATCGTATTTATAGCAAGTGTCAATCTCGCCTTCATTTCCTCAGGAAGCTCCGATCACTGACTCAACTATTTTGGCTCTTTTCTATAAAACCTGTGTTCAGTCTATTCTCAAGTTCTCTATATATCCAATGTTGGTTCGGCTCCTTGTCACTAACAAATAGAAACAAATTAAATAAGATAATTAAACATGGACTGGAATGAAAATTTCTTATCGTATCTTTAAAGGTAGGCCTATGGTTCTGTCGCCATATTCGATTTTTTTTTGCATTTAGTGAAAGAAACATGCAATATTGTACCTTATTTTGCATCTTTTTAGAAACTAAAGACATATACTGATAGAGTATTCACAGAGGAACACATAACATGTCATACAATTAATAAATACTTTGCTGTTATGCTGTTATAAGTTTTCCCCACTCGCTGCGCCGATGAATAGCTTCAGTTCTCATTGTTTTATTTTGCAACAAATGTAGCTTCCGTTTATCAAGTTGTGAAATATAAAGTCATCAAAATATGACCATCATTACTATCTTTCAATTTGACTGTGTTTAATCATGTATTAATAACATATATGTGTGTAAACAGGACTATCCTCTCGAATTTCGTTTCCACAAAAAAAAACCGATAGAACCCTCCTTTTAAGACCTTAGATAAAGGACAGGCTCAAACTTGGCTTAACAAATTATCTGTGACCCTTCACATGTTACCCTCTGGGTTACAAAACCAAACGTTACAAAATGTCTTTTGTACCAAAGTCAATTTCTCTTTTGAATAAGCGTTAATGTTCCAATCATACTCTTTGTCCATGTTGTATAACCATGTATATATTCCATGTATTTATTATAAATGAATGTGTATAATTTTGTACTTATGCTCACTCAGACGTGAAACAAATTCCCTAACGGGCAATAACAAATTATCATTATCGGAGCTTCCTGAGGAAATGAAGGCGAGATTGACACTTGCTATAAATACGATCGGTATTTTCAGAGAAATTTAACTTATTATCAATTTGAGTTCCAAGATATTTGTAACTACTGACTACTTCAACAACATCTCCATTTATAATGACTGGACTACCTGCTGGCTTATTCCTTCGAAAATCTAAAACAAGTTCCTTTGTTTTTGATACATTTAGTTCCAAAAAGTTGTCAGTATCATCGGCGAACTTGAACCTAGAACAGTTTGGTTGAGAACTTACACAGTCATTAGTATACAATGTGAAAAGTATTGGAGACAATACACATCCTTGAGGAGCACCGGTGTTAATAGACACAGTCCGGGAACGAAAACTTTTCATTTTGACATATTGGGACCTGTCGGTCAAGAATGAGGCTATCCATTTAACCAGAGACGGACATATATCTAAATCAATTAATTTCTTAATCAAAATGTGAGGCTGAATGGTGTTGAAGGCTGAGGAGAAGTCAACAAACAGTATTCTGACATAGGCAGCATGTTTCTCAAGATGTTGATAAACAGAGTTTAACAGAGACGCAGTAGCATCTTCTACGCCTCTCCTCGCTCTGTATTGCGAATTGCAAAGGATCTAAATGAGGATTAACATGATTGAGGAGCATACAAAGCACAATACGTTCAAAACACTTCATAGCAATTGAAGTTAAAGCAACAGGTCTAAAGTCATTATTAACAGTGGGTTTACTTTTCTTGGGAACAGGTATCACTTCGGATAATTTCCAGGATCGGGGTATAACATGAGTGTCCAAAGAGAGTTGATAGATTTTACACAAGATCGATGACAGCTGATCTCTACATTCTTTCAATATAAGACCACTCAAACAGTCCGGGCCTGATGATTTCCTGACGTTTAATTTTGAGAATCTAAACAAAACGTCTTCTTCGGATATGCAGGGTTTGTAATTGTCAATTGGCATATTATATTGGGTAAAGTGACAAGAGCATTTTTATCACATTAATTACATGTTATAACTTCTGGAAAGTAGTCAAATGTGAAAGTTAGGAATCCAGACCAAGAGAGGTCAGTGAACCCAGGGATGATAGTTGATCAGCTTGACGTAGTTTAAGTGATCTGGCTGATGTAGCGATACCTAAAGATTTTATCTTCCAATACGAATAACTGTTTTCTATGGATACATCTTTTAGGGTCGAGTAATGATATGTTTTACCCTCTAACATAACAATATATTGTAAAAACTTTATTTATAAATAAATAAATTTGAGAAAAAATCATATGTAAAAAATGTGCTACAGCGCCTTAAAACATATTCACCATTTTGAGCAGCATGAACGGTTAATGGTTGTCGCACTTTTCTAGTTACTTCCATGATTAACCGACATGTGTGTGACATGTTACAATGCGGTTTTGCATACGGGTATACTTTTCTACTCAACATAATTTTTTCGCATGCTTAAATTTCCTCTTGGTACTTTTTGATGCATAATCTGAAATTTAATGTGCCATGACATGTGTTGTATACGGATATGATACGATATATTCCTCGAACGAATACTGCGAAGGTTTTTACTTATGTTGCAGTTATTTATACATTCAAGACTCGATTACAGTAATAGTTTACTGTTAGGAATCAGTAAATGTCAATTGTACAAAATCCAGAAGGTTCAGAACACAGCCGTAAGAATTGCAACCAGAACGCCAAAATCATGTGACATTACACCCGATCACTGCACTGGCTTCCCATTGAAGCAATAATCAAGTTTAAAGTTATTTGTATCACATACAAATGTCAACATAATACGGCTCCGTCATATCTTTCAAATATATTTGAGATCTATACCCCTGCAAAAAACCCTTTCAGGCCTGATGAGCTAATAATAATACTGATTTCGTTTTGTTCTTTGTGATTCACCTTACAATAAGTTATTAAATCGAAATATGTCTTCTTAATTAATTATTATGATATGATTTCCAGCTTGGTTACGACTCTCAATAGAATTGTATACTGATTTGGTGGTTGACACTTGACACTATCCCGCAAAGTAATGTAGAACATATGCGCAACATTTTAACAGCATCGGATCAATAGTTTTGCAATAGGTTATATTTCATGAAAATGACTTAGTTCAATATACAGAAATAAACGTAAAAATGCAGAAATTCGAATTTGTTGTTTGACATTGCATGAGTAAGTAGACCCTGATGTAGAATAGTTTTGCAAAATTTCAACAAATCGGATGAGTATATTTCTGCAGTTTTTCTGTAATAGGTAGCGCTAAGTTCAAAATATATAATATAAATTGGAACAACATAATAAATTCACGAAAGTCAATTCAACTTGGCAATGGAGTCCAAATTTAAAGTTTAAATTTAACAGAATTGGATGATTAGTTTCTCTCTCATAGGTCGGGCAAGGTTATGGAACGGACAGAAGGATGAACGGAACAGTGCTACAATACAGTTCACAATTAAAGTTAACATATTTCGTCTTTCAACTATTCTATAACACTATCTAAATTTTCGGTTTTGGGTTTATCAACGTGTTTTATAAGCCTATGACCATATGCTGATCTGAAGAAAATGGACCACATCGACCATTACGCATGCACGTGCATATTAACAATATGTACAAAACTTTTGTTCTACACACTCATACGTAAACACCTGTTGAAACCAATTCTGATACACACACCGTAACTTCGTGTTTGATAATGTTTTATGGTTAAATTAATACACACAACAGTTGTAAGCCAGGTTTTCTCATTTCCATAGTCCCAGATAATTTTGACCCTACCACTCTTTAACTGACCATGACCAATTTTGATCATTACCTTCTGCCTTTACAGTATCTTCTGCCTTTACAGTACATTCTGCCTTTACAGTACCTTCTGCCTTTACAGTACATTCTGCCTTTACAATACCTTCTGCCTTTACAGTACATTCTGCCTTTACAGTACCTTCTGCCTTTACAGTACATTCTGCCTTTACAATACCTTCTGCCTTTACAGTACCTTCTGCCTTTACAGTACATTCTGCCTTTACAGTACCTTCTGCCTTTACAATACATTCTGCCTTTACAGTACATTCTGCCTTTACAGTACATTCTGCCTTTACAATACCTTCTGCCTTTACAGTACATTCTGCCTTTACAGTACCTTCTGCCTTTACAGTACATTCTGCCTTTACAATACCTTCTGCCTTTACAGTACCTTCTGCCTTTACAGTACATTCTGCCTTTACAGTACCTTCTGCCTTTACAATACATTCTGCCTTTACAATACCTTCTGCCTTTACAGTACCTTCTGCCTTTACAGTACATTCTGCCTTTACAGTACCTTCTGCCTTTACAGTATCTTCTGCCTTTACAGTACATTCTGCCTTTACAGTACCTTCTGCCTTTACAGTACATTCTGCCTTTACAGTACCTTCTGCCTTTACAGTACCTTCTGCCTTTACAATACATTCTGCCTTTACAATACCTTCTGCCTTTACAGTACCTTCTGCCTTTACAATACCTTCTGCCTTTACAGTACATTCTGCCTTTACAGTACCTTCTGCCTTTACAGTACATTCTGCCTTTACAGTACCTTCTGCCTTTACAGTACATTCTGCCTTTACAATACCTTCTGCCTTTACAGTACCTTCTGCCTTTACAGTACATTCTGCCTTTACAGTACCTTCTGCCTTTACAATACATTCTGCCTTTACAATACCTTCTGCCTTTACAGTACCTTCTGCCTTTACAGTACATTCTGCCTTTACAGTACCTTCTGCCTTTACAGTATCTTCTGCCTTTACAGTACATTCTGCCTTTACAATACCTTCTGCCTTTACAGTACATTCTGCCTTTACAGTACATTCTGCCTTTACAGTACCTTCTGCCTTTACAGTACATTCTGCCTTTAGAGTAATTCTGCCTTTACAGTACCTTCTGCCTTTACAGTATCTTCTGCCTTTACAGTACATTCTGCCTTTACAATACCTTCTGCCTTTACAGTACCTTCTGCCTTTACAGTACATTCTGCCTTTACAGTACCTTCTGCCTTTACAGTATCTTCTGCCTTTACAGTACATTCTGCCTTTACAATACCTTCTGCCTTTACAGTACATTCTGCCTTTACAGTACATTCTGCCTTTACAGTACCTTCTGCCTTTACAGTACATTCTGCCTTTAGAGTAATTCTGCCTTTACAGTACCTTCTGCCTTTACAGTACCTTCTGCATTTACAGTACCTTCTGCCTTTACAGTACCTTCTGCCTTTAGAGTAATTCTGCCTTTACAGTACATTCTGCATTTACAGTACCTTCTGCATTTACAGTACATTCTGCCTTTACAGTATCTTCTGCCTTTACAGTACATTCTGCCTTTACAGTATCTTCTGCCTTTACAGTACCTTCTGCCTTTACAGTACATTCTGCCTTTACAGTATCTTCTGCCTTTACAGTACCTTCTGCCTTTACAGTACATTCTGCCTTTACAGTACCTTCTGCCTTTACAGTACCTTCTGCATTTACAGTACCTTCTGCCTTTACAGTACATTCTGCCTTTACAGTACCTTCTGCCTTTACAGTAATTCTGCCTTTACAGTACCTTCTGCCTTTACAGTACATTCTGCCTTTACAGTACCTTCTGCCTTTACAATACCTTCTGCATTTACAGTACATTCTGCCTTTACAGTACCTTCTGCATTTACAGTACCTTCTGCCTTTAGAGTAATTCTGCCTTTACAGTACCTTCTGCCTTTACAGTAATTCTGCCTTTACAGTACCTTCTGCCTTTACAGTACCTTCTGCCTTTACAGTAATTCTGCCTTTACAGTACATTCTGCCTTCACAGTACATTCTGCCGTTACAGTACATTCTGCCTTTACAGTACCTTCTGCCTTTACAGTACATTCTGCCTTTACAATACCTTCTGCCTTTACAGTACATTCTGCCTTTACAGTAATTCTGCCTTTACAGTACCTTCTGCCTTTACAGTACATTCTGCCTTTACAATACCTTCTGCCTTTACAGTACCTTCTGCCTTTACAGTACCTTCTGCCTTTAGAGTAATTCTGACTTTACAGTACCTTCTGCCTTTACAGTACCTTCTGCATTTACAGTACATTCTGCCTTTACAGTATCTTCTGCCTTTACAGTACCTTCTGCCTTTACAGTACATTCTGCCTTTACAGTATCTTCTGCCTTTACAGTACCTTCTGCCTTTACAGTACATTCTGCCTTTACAGTACCTTCTGCCTTTACAGTACCTTCTGCATTTACAGTACCTTCTGCCTTTACAGTACATTCTGCCTTTACAGTACCTTCTGCCTTTAGAGTAATTCTGACTTTACAGTACCTTCTGCCTTTACAGTACCTTCTGCATTTACAGTACATTCTGCCTTTACAGTATCTTCTGCCTTTACAGTACCTTCTGCCTTTACAGTACATTCTGCCTTTACAGTATCTTCTGCCTTTACAGTACCTTCTGCCTTTACAGTACCTTCTGCCTTTACAGTACATTCTGCCTTTACAGTACCTTCTGCCTTTACAGTACCTTCTGCCTTTACAGTACATTCTGCATTTACAGTACCTTCTGCATTTACAGTACCTTCTGCCTTTACAGTACCTTCTGCCTTTACAGTACCTTCTGCCTTTAGAGTAATTCTGACTTTACAGTACCTTCTGCCTTTCCAGTACCTTCTGCATTTACAGTACATTCTGCCTTTACAGTATCTTCTGCCTTTACAGTACCTTCTGCCTTTACAGTACATTCTGCCTTTACAGTATCTTCTGCCTTTACAGTACCTTCTGCCTTTACAGTACCTTCTGCATTTACAGTACCTTCTGCCTTTACAGTACCTTCTGCCTTTACAGTACCTTCTGCCTTTAGAGTAATTCTGACTTTACAGTACCTTCTGCCTTTACAGTACCTTCTGCATTTACAGTACCTTCTGCCTTTACAGTACCTTCTGCATTTACAGTACATTCTGCCTTTACAGTATCTTCTGCCTTTACAGTACCTTCTGCCTTTACAGTACATTCTGCCTTTACAGTACATTCTGCCTTTACAGTACCTTCTGCCTTTACAGTACCTTCTGCATTTACAGTACCTTCTGCCTTTACAGTACCTTCTGCCTTTACAGTACCTTCTGCCTTTAGAGTAATTCTGACTTTACAGTACCTTCTGCCTTTACAGTACCTTCTGCATTTACAGTACATTCTGCCTTTACAGTATCTTCTGCCTTTACAGTACCTTCTGCCTTTACAGTACATTCTGCCTTTACAGTATCTTCTGCCTTTACAGTACCTTCTGCCTTTACAGTACATTCTGCCTTTACAATACCTTCTGCCTTTACAGTACCTTCTGCCTTTACAGTACCTTCTGCCTTTAGAGTAATTCTGACTTTACAGTACCTTCTGCCTTTACAGTACCTTCTGCATTTACAGTACATTCTGCCTTTACAGTATCTTCTGCCTTTACAGTACCTTCTGCCTTTACAGTACATTCTGCCTTTACAGTACCTTCTGCCTTTACAGTACATTCTGCCTTTACAATACCTTCTGCCTTTACAGTACATTCTGCCTTTACAGTAATTCTGCCTTTACAGTACCTTCTGCCTTTACAGTACATTCTGCCTTTACAATACCTTCTGCCTTTACAGTACATTCTGCCGTTACAGTACATTCTGCCTTTACAGTACCTTCTGCCTTTACAGTACATTCTGCCTTTACAATACCTTCTGCCTTTACAGTACCTTCTGCCTTTACAGTACATTCTGCCTTAGAGTACCTTCTGCCTTTACAATACCTTCTGCCTTTACAGTACATTCTGCCTTTACAGTACCTTCTGCCTTTACAGTACCTTCTGCCTTTACAGTACCTTCTGCCTTTAGAGTAATTCTGACTTTACAGTACCTTCTGCCTTTACAGTACCTTCTGCATTTACAGTACATTCTGCCTTTACAGTATCTTCTGCCTTTACAGTACCTTCTGCCTTTACAGTACATTCTGCCTTTACAGTATCTTCTGCCTTTACAGTACCTTCTGCCTTTACAGTACATTCTGCCTTTACAGTACCTTCTGCCTTTACAGTACCTTCTGCATTTACAGTACCTTCTGCCTTTACAGTACCTTCTGCCTTTACAGTACCTTCTGCCTTTACAGTAATTCTGCCTTTACAGTACCTTCTGCCTTTACAGTACATTCTGCCTTTACAGTACCTTCTGCATTTACAGTATCTTCTGCCTTTACAGTACCTTCTGCATTTACAGTACATTCTGCCTTTACAGTATCTTCTGCCTTTACAGTACCTTCTGCCTTTACAGTACATTCTGCCTTTACAGTACCTTCTGCCTTTACAGTACCTTCTGCCTTTACAGTACATTCTGCCTTTACAGTACCTTCTGCCTTTACAGTACCTTCTGCCTTTACAGTACCTTCTGCCTTTACAGTACATTCTGCCTTTACAGTACCTTCTGCCTTTACAGTAATTCTGCCTTTACAGTACCTTCTGCCTTTACAGTACATTCTGCCTTTACAGTACCTTCTGCATTTACAGTACCTTCTGCCTTTAGAGTAATTCTGCCTTTACAGTACCTTCTGCCTTTACAGTAATTCTGCCTTTACAGTACCTTCTGCCTTTACAGTACCTTCTGCCTTTACAGTAATTCTGCCTTTACAGTACATTCTGCCTTCACAGTACATTCTGCCGTTACAGTACATTCTGCCTTTACAGTACCTTCTGCCTTTACAGTACATTCTGCCTTTACAGTACCTTCTGCCTTTACAGTACATTCTGCCTTTACAGTAATTCTGCCTTTACAGTACCTTCTGCCTTTTCAGTACCTTCTGCCTTTACAGTACATTCTGCCTTTACAATATCTTCTGCCTTTACAGTACCTTCTGCCTTTACAGTACCTTCTGCCTTTACAGTACCTTTACAGTACCTTCTGCCTTTACAGTACATTCTGCCTTTACAGTACATTCTGCCTTTACAGTAATTCTGCCTTTACAGTACCTTCTGCCTTTTCAGTACCTTCTGCCTTTACAGTAATTCTGCCTTTACAGTACATTCTGCCTTCACAGTACATTCTGCCGTTACAGTACATTCTGCCTTTACAGTACCTTCTGCCTTTACAGTACATTCTGCCTTTACAGTACCTTCTGCCTTTACAGTACATTCTGCCTTTACAGTACATTCTGCCTTTACAGTACATTCTGCCTTTACAGTACCTTCTGCCTTTACAGTACATTCTGCCTTTACAGTACATTCTGCCTTTACAGTACCTTCTGCCTTTACAGTACATTCTGCCTTTAGAGTAATTCTGACTTTACAGTACCTTCTGCCTTAACAGTACCTTCTGCATTTACAGTACCTTCTGCCTTTACAGTATCTTCTGCCTTTACAGTACCTTCTGCCTTTACAGTACATTCTGCCTTTACAGTATCTTCTGCCTTTACAGTACCTTCTGCCTTTACAGTACATTCTGCCTTTACAGTACCTTCTGCCTTTACAGTACCTTCTGCATTTACAGTACCTTCTGCCTTTACAGTACATTCTGCCTTTACAGTACCTTCTGCCTTTACAGTACCTTCTGCATTTACAGTACCTTCTGCCTTTACAGTACATTCTGCCTTTACAGTACCTTCTGCCTTTACAGTAATTCTGCCTTTACAGTACCTTCTGCCTTTACAGTACCTTTACAGTACCTTCTGCCTTTACAGTACATTCTGCCTTTACAGTACATTCTGCCTTTACAGTAATTCTGCCTTTACAGTACCTTCTGCCTTTTCAGTACCTTCTGCCTTTACAGTAATTCTGCCTTTACAATACCTTCTGCCTTTACAGTACATTCTGCCTTTACAGTACCTTCTGCCTTTACAGTACCTTTACAGTACCTTCTGCCTTTACAGTACATTCTGCCTTTACAGTACATTCTGCCTTTACAGTAATTCTGCCTTTACAGTACCTTCTGCCTTTTCAGTACCTTCTGCCTTTACAGTAATTCTGCCTTTACAGTACCTTCTGCCTTTAGAGTAATTCTGCCTTTACAGTACATTCTGCCTTTACAGTACCTTCTGCCTTTACAGTACATTCTGCCTTTACAGTATCTTCTGCCTTTACAGTACCTTCTGCCTTTACAGTACATTCTGCCTTTACAGTACCTTCTGCCTTTACAGTACATTCTGCCTTTACAATACCTTCTGCCTTTACAGTACATTCTGCCTTTACAGTAATTCTGCCTTTACAGTACCTTCTGCCTTTACAGTACATTCTGCCTTTACAATACCTTCTGCCTTTACAGTACATTCTGCCGTTACAGTACATTCTGCCTTTACAGTACCTTCTGCCTTTACAGTACATTCTGCCTTTACAATACCTTCTGCCTTTACAGTACCTTCTGCCTTTACAGTACATTCTGCCTTTACAGTACCTTCTGCCTTTACAATACCTTCTGCCTTTACAGTACATTCTGCCTTTACAGTACCTTCTGCCTTTACAGTACCTTCTGCCTTTACAGTACCTTCTGCCTTTAGAGTAATTCTGACTTTACAGTACCTTCTGCCTTTACAGTACCTTCTGCATTTACAGTACATTCTGCCTTTACAGTATCTTCTGCCTTTACAGTACCTTCTGCCTTTACAGTACATTCTGCCTTTACAGTATCTTCTGCCTTTACAGTACCTTCTGCCTTTACAGTACATTCTGCCTTTACAGTACATTCTGCCTTTACAGTACCTTCTGCCTTTACAGTACCTTCTGCCTTTACAGTACATTCTGCCTTTACAGTACCTTCTGCCTTTACAGTAATTCTGCCTTTACAGTACCTTCTGCCTTTACAGTACATTCTGCCTTTACAGTACCTTCTGCATTTACAGTATCTTCTGCCTTTACAGTACCTTCTGCCTTTACAGTACCTTCTGCCTTTACAGTACATTCTGCCTTTACAGTACCTTCTGCCTTTACAGTACATTCTGCCTTTACAGTATCTTCTGCCTTTACAGTACCTTCTGCCTTTACAGTACATTCTGCCTTTACAGTACCTTCTGCCTTTACAGTACCTTCTGCCTTTACAGTACCTTCTGCCTTTACAGTACATTCTGCCTTTACAGTACCTTCTGCCTTTACAGTAATTCTGCCTTTACAGTACCTTCTGCCTTTACAGTACATTCTGCCTTTACAGTACCTTCTGCATTTACAGTACCTTCTGCCTTTAGAGTAATTCTGCCTTTACAGTACCTTCTGCCTTTACAGTAATTCTGCCTTTACAGTACCTTCTGCCTTTACAGTACCTTCTGCCTTTACAGTAATTCTGCCTTTACAGTACATTCTGCCTTCACAGTACATTCTGCCTTTACAGTACATTCTGCCTTTACAGTACCTTCTGCCTTTACAGTACATTCTGCCTTTACAATACCTTCTGCCTTTACAGTACATTCTGCCTTTACAGTAATTCTGCCTTTACAGTACCTTCTGCCTTTTCAGTACCTTCTGCCTTTACAGTACATTCTGCCTTTACAATACCTTCTGCCTTTACAGTACATTCTGCCTTTACAGTACCTTCTGCCTTTACAGTACCTTTACAGTACCTTCTGCCTTTACAGTACATTCTGCCTTTACAGTACATTCTGCCTTTACAGTAATTCTGCCTTTACAGTACCTTCTGCCTTTTCAGTACCTTCTGCCTTTACAGTAATTCTGCCTTTACAGTACATTCTGCCTTCACAGTACATTCTGCCGTTACAGTACATTCTGCCTTTACAGTACCTTCTGCCTTTACAGTACATTCTGCCTTTACAGTACCTTCTGCCTTTACAGTACATTCTGCCTTTACAGTACATTCTGCCTTTACAGTACATTCTGCCTTTACAGTACCTTCTGCCTTTACAGTACATTCTGCCTTTACAGTACATTCTGCCTTTACAGTACCTTCTGCCTTTACAGTACATTCTGCCTTTAGAGTAATTCTGACTTTACAGTACCTTCTGCCTTAACAGTACCTTCTGCATTTACAGTACCTTCTGCCTTTACAGTATCTTCTGCCTTTACAGTACCTTCTGCCTTTACAGTACATTCTGCCTTTACAGTATCTTCTGCCTTTACAGTACCTTCTGCCTTTACAGTACATTCTGCCTTTACAGTACCTTCTGCCTTTACAGTACCTTCTGCATTTACAGTACCTTCTGCCTTTACAGTACATTCTGCCTTTACAGTACCTTCTGCCTTTACAGTACCTTCTGCATTTACAGTACCTTCTGCCTTTACAGTACATTCTGCCTTTACAGTACCTTCTGCCTTTACAGTAATTCTGCCTTTACAGTACCTTCTGCCTTTACAGTACATTCTGCCTTTACAGTACCTTCTGCATTTACAGTATCTTCTGCCTTTACAGTACCTTCTGCATTTACAGTACATTCTGCCTTTACAGTATCTTCTGCCTTTACAGTACCTTCTGCCTTTACAGTACATTCTGCCTTTACAGTACCTTCTGCCTTTACAGTAATTCTGCCTTTACAGTACCTTCTGCCTTTACAGTACCTTCTGCCTTTACAGTAATTCTGCCTTTACAGTACATTCTGCCTTCACAGTACATTCTGCCGTTACAGTACATTCTGCCTTTACAGTACCTTCTGCCTTTACAGTACATTCTGCCTTTACAATACCTTCTGCCTTTACAGTACATTCTGCCTTTACAGTAATTCTGCCTTTACAGTACCTTCTGCCTTTTCAGTACCTTCTGCCTTTACAGTACATTCTGCCTTTACAATACCTTCTGCCTTTACAGTACATTCTGCCTTTACAGTACCTTCTGCCTTTACAGTACCTTTACAGTACCTTCTGCCTTTACAGTACATTCTGCCTTTACAGTACATTCTGCCTTTACAGTAATTCTGCCTTTACAGTACCTTCTGCCTTTTCAGTACCTTCTGCCTTTACAGTAATTCTGCCTTTACAGTACCTTCTGCCTTTAGAGTAATTCTGCCTTTACAGTACCTTCTGCCTTTACAATACCTTCTGCCTTTACAGTACCTTCTGCCTTTACAG
Organism: Gibbula magus; assembly: GCA_936450465.1. NCBI lineage: Eukaryota > Metazoa > Mollusca > Gastropoda > Trochida > Trochidae > Gibbula > Gibbula magus. The sequence continues at coordinate 25,880,521 of OW388300.1, forward strand.
TACATTCTGCCTTTAGAGTAATTCTGCCTTTACAGTACATTCTGCCTTTACAATACCTTCTGCCTTTACAGTACCTTCTGCCTTTACAGTACATTCTGCCTTTAGAGTAATTCTGCCTTTACAGTACCTTCTGCCTTTAGAGTAATTCTGCCTTTACAGTACATTCTGCCTTTACAGTACCTTCTGCCTTTTCAGTAATTCTGCCTTTACAGTACCTTCTGCCTTTAGAGTAATTCTGCCTTTACAGTACCTTCTGCCTTTACAGTACATTCTGCCTTTACAGTACATTCTGCCTTTACAGTACATTCTGCCTTTACAGTACATTCTGCCTTTACAGTACATTCTGCCTTTACAGTACATTCTGCCTTTACAGTACATTCTGCCTTTACAGTACATTCTGCCTTTACAGTACATTCTGCCTTTACAGTACCTTCTGCCTTTTCAGTAATTCTGCCTTTACAGTACCTTCTGCCTTTAGAGTAATTCTGCCTTTACAGTACCTTCTGCCTTTACAGTACCTTCTGCATTTACAGTACATTCTGCCTTTACAGTATCTTCTGCCTTTACAGTACCTTCTGCCTTTACAGTACATTCTGCCTGTACAGTATCTTCTGCCTTTACAGTACCTTCTGCCTTTACAGTACATTCTGCCTTTACAGTACCTTCTGCCTTTACAGTACCTTCTGCATTTACAGTACCTTCTGCCTTTACAGTACATTCTGCCTTTACAGTACCTTCTGCCTTTACAGTAATTCTGCCTTTACAGTACCTTCTGCCTTTACAGTACATTCTGCCTTTACAGTACCTTCTGCATTTACAGTATCTTCTGCCTTTACAGTACCTTCTGCATTTACAGTACATTCTGCCTTTACAGTATCTTCTGCCTTTACAGTACCTTCTGCCTTTACAGTACATTCTGCCTTTACAGTATCTTCTGCCTTTACAGTACCTTCTGCCTTTACAGTACATTCTGCCTTTACAATACCTTCTGCCTTTACAGTACCTTCTGCCTTTACAGTACCTTCTGCCTTTAGAGTAATTCTGACTTTACAGTACCTTCTGCCTTTACAGTACCTTCTGCATTTACAGTACATTCTGCCTTTACAGTATCTTCTGCCTTTACAGTACCTTCTGCCTTTACAGTACATTCTGCCTTTACAGTACCTTCTGCCTTTACAGTACATTCTGCCTTTACAATACCTTCTGCCTTTACAGTACATTCTGCCTTTACAGTAATTCTGCCTTTACAGTACCTTCTGCCTTTACAGTACATTCTGCCTTTACAATACCTTCTGCCTTTACAGTACATTCTGCCGTTACAGTACATTCTGCCTTTACAGTACCTTCTGCCTTTACAGTACATTCTGCCTTTACAATACCTTCTGCCTTTACAGTACCTTCTGCCTTTACAGTACATTCTGCCTTAGAGTACCTTCTGCCTTTACAATACCTTCTGCCTTTACAGTACATTCTGCCTTTACAGTACCTTCTGCCTTTACAGTACCTTCTGCCTTTACAGTACCTTCTGCCTTTAGAGTAATTCTGACTTTACAGTACCTTCTGCCTTTACAGTACCTTCTGCATTTACAGTACATTCTGCCTTTACAGTATCTTCTGCCTTTACAGTACCTTCTGCCTTTACAGTACATTCTGCCTTTACAGTATCTTCTGCCTTTACAGTACCTTCTGCCTTTACAGTACATTCTGCCTTTACAGTACCTTCTGCCTTTACAGTACCTTCTGCCTTTACAGTACCTTCTGCCTTTACAGTACATTCTGCCTTTACAGTACCTTCTGCCTTTACAGTAATTCTGCCTTTACAGTACCTTCTGCCTTTACAGTACATTCTGCCTTTACAGTACCTTCTGCCTTTACAGTATCTTCTGCCTTTACAGTACCTTCTGCATTTACAGTACATTCTGCCTTTACAGTATCTTCTGCCTTTACAGTACCTTCTGCCTTTACAGTACATTCTGCCTTTACAGTATCTTCTGCCTTTACAGTACCTTCTGCCTTTACAGTACATTCTGCCTTTACAGTACCTTCTGCCTTTACAGTACCTTCTGCATTTACAGTACCTTCTGCCTTTACAGTACATTCTGCCTTTACAGTACCTTCTGCCTTTACAGTAATTCTGCCTTTACAGTACCTTCTGCCTTTACAGTACATTCTGCCTTTACAGTACCTTCTGCATTTACAGTACCTTCTGCCTTTAGAGTAATTCTGCCTTTACAGTACCTTCTGCCTTTACAGTAATTCTGCCTTTACAGTACCTTCTGCCTTTACAGTACCTTCTGCCTTTACAGTAATTCTGCCTTTACAGTACATTCTGCCTTCACAGTACATTCTGCCGTTACAGTACATTCTGCCTTTACAGTACCTTCTGCCTTTACAGTACATTCTGCCTTTACAGTACATTCTGCCTTTACAGTACATTCTGCCTTTACAGTAATTCTGCCTTTACAGTACCTTCTGCCTTTTCAGTACCTTCTGCCTTTACAGTACATTCTGCCTTTACAATACCTTCTGCCTTTACAGTACATTCTGCCTTTACAGTACCTTCTGCCTTTACAGTACCTTTACAGTACCTTCTGCCTTTACAGTACATTCTGCCTTTACAGTACATTCTGCCTTTACAGTAATTCTGCCTTTACAGTACCTTCTGCCTTTTCAGTACCTTCTGCCTTTACAGTAATTCTGCCTTTACAGTACATTCTGCCTTTACAGTACATTCTGCCGTTACAGTACATTCTGCCTTTACAGTACCTTCTGCCTTTACAGTACATTCTGCCTTTACAGTACCTTCTGCCTTTACAGTACATTCTGCCTTTACAGTACATTCTGCCTTTACAGTACATTCTGCCTTTACAGTACCTTCTGCCTTTACAGTACATTCTGCCTTTACAGTACATTCTGCCTTTACAGTACCTTCTGCCTTTACAGTACATTCTGCCTTTAGAGTAATTCTGACTTTACAGTACCTTCTGCCTTAACAGTACCTTCTGCATTTACAGTACCTTCTGCCTTTACAGTATCTTCTGCCTTTACAGTACCTTCTGCCTTTACAGTACATTCTGCCTTTACAGTATCTTCTGCCTTTACAGTACCTTCTGCCTTTACAGTACATTCTGCCTTTACAGTACCTTCTGCCTTTACAGTACCTTCTGCATTTACAGTACCTTCTGCCTTTACAGTACATTCTGCCTTTACAGTACCTTCTGCCTTTACAGTACCTTCTGCATTTACAGTACCTTCCGCCTTTACAGTACATTCTGCCTTTACAGTACCTTCTGCCTTTACAGTAATTCTGCCTTTACAGTACCTTCTGCCTTTACAGTACATTCTGCCTTTACAGTACCTTCTGCATTTACAGTATCTTCTGCCTTTACAGTACCTTCTGCATTTACAGTACATTCTGCCTTTACAGTATCTTCTGCCTTTACAGTACCTTCTGCCTTTACAGTACATTCTGCCTTTACAGTACCTTCTGCCTTTACAGTAATTCTGCCTTTACAGTACCTTCTGCCTTTACAGTACCTTCTGCCTTTACAGTAATTCTGCCTTTACAGTACATTCTGCCTTCACAGTACATTCTGCCGTTACAGTACATTCTGCCTTTACAGTACCTTCTGCCTTTACAGTACATTCTGCCTTTACAATACCTTCTGCCTTTACAGTACATTCTGCCTTTACAGTAATTCTGCCTTTACAGTACCTTCTGCCTTTTCAGTACCTTCTGCCTTTACAGTACATTCTGCCTTTACAATACCTTCTGCCTTTACAGTACATTCTGCCTTTACAGTACCTTCTGCCTTTACAGTACCTTTACAGTACCTTCTGCCTTTACAGTACATTCTGCCTTTACAGTACATTCTGCCTTTACAGTAATTCTGCCTTTACAGTACCTTCTGCCTTTTCAGTACCTTCTGCCTTTACAGTAATTCTGCCTTTACAGTACCTTCTGCCTTTAGAGTAATTCTGCCTTTACAGTACATTCTGCCTTTACAGTACCTTCTGCCTTTACAGTACATTCTGCCTTTACAGTATCTTCTGCCTTTACAGTACCTTCTGCCTTTACAGTACATTCTGCCTTTACAGTACCTTCTGCCTTTACAGTACATTCTGCCTTTACAATACCTTCTGCCTTTACAGTACATTCTGCCTTTACAGTAATTCTGCCTTTACAGTACCTTCTGCCTTTACAGTACATTCTGCCTTTACAATACCTTCTGCCTTTACAGTACATTCTGCCGTTACAGTACATTCTGCCTTTACAGTACCTTCTGCCTTTACAGTACATTCTGCCTTTACAATACCTTCTGCCTTTACAGTACCTTCTGCCTTTACAGTACATTCTGCCTTTACAGTACCTTCTGCCTTTACAATACCTTCTGCCTTTACAGTACATTCTGCCTTTACAGTACCTTCTGCCTTTACAGTACCTTCTGCCTTTACAGTACCTTCTGCCTTTAGAGTAATTCTGACTTTACAGTACCTTCTGCCTTTACAGTACCTTCTGCATTTACAGTACATTCTGCCTTTACAGTATCTTCTGCCTTTACAGTACCTTCTGCCTTTACAGTACATTCTGCCTTTACAGTATCTTCTGCCTTTACAGTACCTTCTGCCTTTACAGTACATTCTGCCTTTACAGTACCTTCTGCCTTTACAGTACCTTCTGCATTTACAGTACCTTCTGCCTTTACAGTACATTCTGCCTTTACAGTACCTTCTGCCTTTACAGTAATTCTGCCTTTACAGTACCTTCTGCCTTTACAGTACATTCTGCCTTTACAGTACCTTCTGCCTTTACAGTACCTTCTGCCTTTACAGTACCTTCTGCATTTACAGTACATTCTGCCTTTACAGTATCTTCTGCCTTTACAGTACCTTCTGCCTTTACAGTACATTCTGCCTTTACAGTATCTTCTGCCTTTACAGTACCTTCTGCCTTTACAGTACATTCTGCCTTTACAGTACCTTCTGCCTTTACAGTACCTTCTGCATTTACAGTACCTTCTGCCTTTACAGTACATTCTGCCTTTACAGTACCTTCTGCCTTTACAGTAATTCTGCCTTTACAGTACCTTCTGCCTTTACAGTACATTCTGCCTTTACAGTACCTTCTGCATTTACAGTACCTTCTGCCTTTAGAGTAATTCTGCCTTTACAGTACCTTCTGCCTTTACAGTAATTCTGCCTTTACAGTACCTTCTGCCTTTACAGTACCTTCTGCCTTTACAGTAATTCTGCCTTTACAGTACATTCTGCCTTCACAGTACATTCTGCCGTTACAGTACATTCTGCCTTTACAGTACCTTCTGCCTTTACAGTACATTCTGCCTTTACAATACCTTCTGCCTTTACAGTACCTTCTGCCTTTACAGTAATTCTGCCTTTACAGTACCTTCTGCCTTTTCAGTACCTTCTGCCTTTACAGTACATTCTGCCTTTACAATACCTTCTGCCTTTACAGTACATTCTGCCTTTACAGTACCTTCTGCCTTTACAGTACCTTTACAGTACCTTCTGCCTTTACAGTACATTCTGCCTTTACAGTACATTCTGCCTTTACAGTAATTCTGCCTTTACAGTACCTTCTGCCTTTACAGTACCTTCTGCCTTTACAGTAATTCTGCCTTTACAGTACATTCTGCCTTCACAGTACATTCTGCCGTTACAGTACATTCTGCCTTTACAGTACCTTCTGCCTTTACAGTACATTCTGCCTTTACAGTACCTTCTGCCTTTACAGTACATTCTGCCTTTACAGTACATTCTGCCTTTACAGTACATTCTGCCTTTACAGTACCTTCTGCCTTTACAGTACATTCTGCCTTTACAGTACATTCTGCCTTTACAGTACCTTCTGCCTTTACAGTACATTCTGCCTTTAGAGTAATTCTGACTTTACAGTACCTTCTGCCTTTACAGTACCTTCTGCATTTACAGTACCTTCTGCCTTTACAGTATCTTCTGCCTTTACAGTACCTTCTGCCTTTACAGTACATTCTGCCTTTACAGTATCTTCTGCCTTTACAGTACCTTCTGCCTTTACAGTACATTCTGCCTTTACAGTACCTTCTGCCTTTACAGTACCTTCTGCATTTACAGTACCTTCTGCCTTTACAGTACATTCTGCCTTTACAGTACCTTCTGCCTTTACAGTACCTTCTGCATTTACAGTACCTTCTGCCTTTACAGTACATTCTGCCTTTACAGTACCTTCTGCCTTTACAGTAATTCTGCCTTTACAGTACCTTCTGCCTTTACAGTACATTCTGCCTTTACAGTACCTTCTGCATTTACAGTATCTTCTGCCTTTACAGTACCTTCTGCATTTACAGTACATTCTGCCTTTACAGTATCTTCTGCCTTTACAGTACCTTCTGCCTTTACAGTACATTCTGCCTTTACAGTACCTTCTGCCTTTACAGTAATTCTGCCTTTACAGTACCTTCTGCCTTTACAGTACCTTCTGCCTTTACAGTAATTCTGCCTTTACAGTACATTCTGCCTTCACAGTACATTCTGCCGTTACAGTACATTCTGCCTTTACAGTACCTTCTGCCTTTACAGTACATTCTGCCTTTACAGTACCTTCTGCCTTTACAGTACCTTCTGCCTTTACAGTAATTCTGCCTTTACAGTACCTTCTGCCTTTTCAGTACCTTCTGCCTTTACAGTACATTCTGCCTTTACAATACCTTCTGCCTTTACAGTACATTCTGCCTTTACAGTACCTTCTGCCTTTACAGTACCTTTACAGTACCTTCTGCCTTTACAGTACATTCTGCCTTTACAGTACATTCTGCCTTTACAGTAATTCTGCCTTTACAGTACCTTCTGCCTTTTCAGTACCTTCTGCCTTTACAGTAATTCTGCCTTTACAGTACCTTCTGCCTTTAGAGTAATTCTGCCTTTACAGTACCTTCTGCCTTTACAATACCTTCTGCCTTTACAGTACCTTCTGCCTTTACAGTACATTCTGCCTTTAGAGTAATTCTGCCTTTACAGTACATTCTGCCTTTACAATACCTTCTGCCTTTACAGTACCTTCTGCCTTTACAGTACATTCTGCCTTTAGAGTAATTCTGCCTTTACAGTACCTTCTGCCTTTAGAGTAATTCTGCCTTTACAGTACATTCTGCCTTTACAGTACCTTCTGCCTTTTCAGTAATTCTGCCTTTACAGTACCTTCTGCCTTTAGAGTAATTCTGCCTTTACAGTACCTTCTGCCTTTACAGTACATTCTGCCTTTACAGTACATTCTGCCTTTACAGTACATTCTGCCTTTACAGTACATTCTGCCTTTACAGTACATTCTGCCTTTACAGTACATTCTGCCTTTACAGTACATTCTGCCTTTACAGTACATTCTGCCTTTACAGTACATTCTGCCTTTACAGTACCTTCTGCCTTTTCAGTAATTCTGCCTTTACAGTACCTTCTGCCTTTAGAGTAATTCTGCCTTTACAGTACCTTCTGCCTTTACAGTACCTTCTGCATTTACAGTACATTCTGCCTTTACAGTATCTTCTGCCTTTACAGTACCTTCTGCCTTTACAGTACATTCTGCCTGTACAGTATCTTCTGCCTTTACAGTACCTTCTGCCTTTACAGTACATTCTGCCTTTACAGTACCTTCTGCCTTTACAGTACCTTCTGCATTTACAGTACCTTCTGCCTTTACAGTACATTCTGCCTTTACAGTACCTTCTGCCTTTACAGTAATTCTGCCTTTACAGTACCTTCTGCCTTTACAGTACATTCTGCCTTTACAGTACCTTCTGCATTTACAGTATCTTCTGCCTTTACAGTACCTTCTGCATTTACAGTACATTCTGCCTTTACAGTATCTTCTGCCTTTACAGTACCTTCTGCCTTTACAGTACATTCTGCCTTTACAGTATCTTCTGCCTTTACAGTACCTTCTGCCTTTACAGTACATTCTGCCTTTACAGTACATTCTGCCTTTACAGTACCTTCTGCCTTTACAGTACATTCTGCCTTTACAGTACCTTCTGCATTTACAGTACCTTCTGCCTTTAGAGTAATTCTGCCTTTACAGTACCTTCTGCCTTTTCAGTACCTTCTGCCTTTACAGTAATTCTGCCTTTACAGTACCTTCTGCCTTTACAGTACCTTCTGCCTTTACAGTAATTCTGCCTTTACAGTACATTCTGCCTTCACAGTACATTCTGCCGTTACAGTACATTCTGCCTTTACAGTACCTTCTGCCTTTACAGTACATTCTGCCTTTACAATACCTTCTGCCTTTACAGTACATTCTGCCTTTACAGTAATTCTGCCTTTACAGTACCTTCTGCCTTTTCAGTACCTTCTGCCTTTACAGTACATTCTGCCTTTACAATACCTTCTGCCTTTACAGTACATTCTGCCTTTACAGTACCTTCTGCCTTTACAGTACCTTTACAGTACCTTCTGCCTTTACAGTAATTCTGCCTTTACAGTACATTCTGCCTTCACAGTACATTCTGCCGTTACAGTACATTCTGCCTTTACAGTACCTTCTGCCTTTACAGTACATTCTGCCTTTACAATACCTTCTGCCTTTACAGTACATTCTGCCTTTACAGTAATTCTGCCTTTACAGTACCTTCTGCCTTTTCAGTACCTTCTGCCTTTACAGTACATTCTGCCTTTACAATACCTTCTGCCTTTACAGTACATTCTGCCTTTACAGTACCTTCTGCCTTTACAGTACCTTTACAGTACCTTCTGCCTTTACAGTACATTCTGCCTTTACAGTACATTCTGCCTTTACAGTAATTCTGCCTTTACAGTACATTCTGCCTTTACAGTAATTCTGCCTTTACAGTACATTCTGCCTTTACAGTACCTTCTGCCTTTTCAGTACCTTCTGCCTTTACAGTAATTCTGCCTTTACAGTACATTCTGCCTTCACAGTACATTCTGCCGTTACAGTACATTCTGCCTTTACAGTACCTTCTGCCTTTACAGTACATTCTGCCTTTACAGTACCTTCTGCCTTTACAGTACATTCTGCCTTTACAGTACATTCTGCCTTTACAGTACATTCTGCCTTTACAGTACCTTCTGCCTTTACAGTACATTCTGCCTTTACAGTACATTCTGCCTTTACAGTACATTCTGCCTTTACAGTACCTTCTGCCTTTACAGTAATTCTGACTTTACAGTACCTTCTGCCTTAACAGTACCTTCTGCCTTTACAGTAATATCATATGTTCATTCGTTCAAGAAATAAAAGCACATACTTTCTTTTAAACTTACTTATTAGGTGTCATCCCCCATGGTAAAAATATAACCTTCCAGATTCATTCAAAGGGGATTGTAGTTATCAATTATTCCACTTTAAATTTCTCATATTGCCCCATAAATTAAGTTGTTTAAAAAACCGCCCATTACCTGTGACAAACAAATTCACTGAAGCGTATCACTCCAGTCAATCAGTTTTTCTCTGCAATCATATTTCAACGTGTTTAGCACCTTTTTAACTGTCTAAATAACCTTAAAAAAGGGTAAATAGGGGTGGGGCTATCTAAACTATTTCCCTTATTTTAAGTTTTTTTCTTTGAGTGACTAGTTTCATTCAATTGGAACTCATCAGACTGCTGTTTTGAGGAAACTTGCGTGCTTAAAAGGGGGATTTGGACCGGTAATAAGTGTGACTGTTCCGACTGGTGCTGTTGAATCATGGGTAGGATATAACCTTTAGGTGTTGAAGAGTTATATATTTATCCCATGATTGTGACGTTATGGGTCATGACCTCAAATTGAAGGAGATTAAGGTTAATACACGCTGTGGAAATCGTAATCTAATAAACTGAAAATACTATAATGAACAGGTGTTGGTTAAAACAAAGAAAAGTCCAGAATCAATAGTCTAGGAAAATATCCGGATATGGATGTTGAGTTGTACAGATTAACGTATCTGAAGATCATTTTTATTGATGAAGCACATTTCACCACAAAGTAATAAAAATATGAAAACATTTATTTCAATTAAATCATTTATAATTATTAACATATAATTATAATCTTTCAAGTAATAGTCCATTTGTATAGACAAGTTAATATGAATATGTAAATGAACAGGTTTACGTACATGCCCTATAATGTTCATGACAATAGAATTACAATGTACTCATAAATGTTCATTTGTACGAGGAATAAGAGACGTTATTTTCATTTTACTTAGAACAATTATGTATAATATAAGATTTTGCAATCATTAAAAGCTTTTTATATAGAATTGCAATGCTTACAACACATTAATCCACATTCAGACTAAATTAACCAAGACTAAATCAGTAACACAGCAGAGATGTTTGAAGCAACCTGAAACCTCTGTATTAGCTGCTATTTGCATCTCTCTACCAGGGAGCGGTCACTCCCCAGGTCAACACCTGCAATTACACAACAGGCAGACCCCAGACTCACAGCCAGTCAATTATATACACAAAGAACTTAATTAAGCACCACCTAATATTGTCAGTGATACAAATATACATCGTAACGGATATGTATTGTTAGACGCTCGGCCTCACCATTCTTCTCGACCTGTGGTTGATTTTCTAAAGAACAATGCAGTATCTACACTTCCATGGTCTGCCATGAGCCCGGATATCAATCCACTGGAACACATTTGGGATATGATTGGACGCCAAGTGCAAGCCATGGACCCACCAGTATAGGATTTAGTCGGTTTAGAAGCAGCTATACATCATGAGTGGCAGCTGTTACCTCTGCAGCGAATCAAGAGACCCCCCCACAAGCATGTGGAGGATAGTTGAAGCACTCATCCGAGCGCGTGGCGGATACACCCGTTATTGTTATCTTGATGGTCATTTGTTTCCTTAAGACAACAAAGAACATTGTCCTACTGCTTAACAAACATTTTCACCTTTTCACAGAGCAATAGCTATACAGGAGTGAGTTTTAAAGTAAAACCACTGTTCATGTTCATCTGGCAATATAATGAGATACATGTTACACATTGTATTCAGTGTTGTCTTTTTGTTTAGCTAAGATGATGCACTGTCATAAATAGTCTTCGATTAATTTCACAAGATTTTAACCGTGGTTGGGCATACATGTAGTCTCACAAATCTGAAAATATGAGGTGGTGCTTGATTAAGTTCTTTGTGTATATATTTTAAATTTTGTTTTCACCATCTTTATTTATTTTTCTTTACTGGAAAAGAAGATGTGGTATCACAAACTCATGTAGCTAGTTCTAATAGTCTTATCTTATTTCAACACCAGTAATATTTAGTTCATATATCTAACGAAATTTTTTTTAATTTTTCCTTTGCAGCCTGTCACAATATTCAGTTCACAGGCTATTCAATAGTTCTAACTCCACATTGATTACATCAAACATGTCCACAACGTAGTATTACTCTTAAGCTGAAGGAAGTACTATACTGAATGAAGTGCACATGAAATCTCATGTTCACAGCTATTACAACAGTTTTTTTAGACGGTGACCCCTGTGATCCATATTTGGGGTCACAAGGTCACCAAATCTACAATTTAGAATCCCCATAGGCCAAAGATTCAGTACATAACATTTCAGCTTTCTGGAGCTTTCTGTGCATGTTGGAGTTCTGAACACTCTCTCCACAGCATCAGACTGTTCGTGCATGTTGGAGTTCTGAACACTCTCTCCACGGCATCGGACTGTTCGTGCATGTTGGAGTTCTGAACACTCTCTCCACAGCATCAGACTGTTCGTGCATGTTGGAGTTCTGAACACTCTCTCCACGGCATCAGACTGTTCGTGCATGTTGGAGTTCTGAACACTCTCTCCACAGCATCAGACTGTTCGTGCATGTTGGAGTTCTGAACACTCTCTCCACGGCATCAGACTGTGCGTGCATGATGGAGACTGTACTGGGACTGGAGAAAAAGATGAAAATAGCTCTTAAGGTCATGACCGGTACCCCTGTAGTCCTTATTTGGGGTCACAGGCTCACCAAATCTACAATTTAGAATCCCCTTCAGTCAAGGAGTCTGTACATAAAATTTCAGCTCTCTGGAGTCATTGGTTCTGGAGAAGAAAATGAAAATAGCTTTTTAGGTTATGACCCCTGTGACCCACATTTGGGGTCACAGGGTCACCAAATATACAATTTAGAATCTCCTTCATCCAAGGAATCTGTACATAACATTTCAGCTCTCTGGAGTCATTGGTTCTGGAAAAGAGAAATACCTGAGGCTGACCAGTTCTATTTTGGGAAGAAAAGTCAAGAGAAATTGTTGTAAAGTCCCGCATAAAGCGGACAAGTTTATTAACATAAATATGAAATTAGTACCGCCTTCGAGCGGCACTTATAACAATATATAATATGAGTAAATATCGTAATATTTACCCATTTGAACTTGAACATTTCAATATGTAGGTAATTGACAAATTTATTCCCCAAAGGTGAGGGTAAATTAGCGCCCTATAAATACATGTTAAACGTACAGGAACAAAAGAGGAGGCTGGGGAGGTGGAGGCTTTTAATACCAATTTTGAACCCCCTGCAAAGTTCATATTTCATAATTTATCTCAACCAAATTTACAAACTTATATCTCCATCCCACAAAGATGTTAATGAAAAAATTTCGGATTCCTATATCAAGCGCTTTCGGAGAAGAAGTCGCTTAAAGGTTTTACTTATAACACCACTGGCGGCCATTATTTTGGGCGTTGGAATTCATGATGAACAAACTTTGACCCCCTACCTTTTGGAACTGGAGAAGAAGATGAAAATAGGTTTTTAAGCATGTGACCCCTGTGACCCCATTTGGGGTCAAGGGGTCACGAAATCTACAAATTAGAATTCCCATTACCCAAGGAGTCAGCACACAACTTTTCAGCTCTCTAGAGTCATTGGTTCTGGAGAAGAAGTCAAAAAAGCGAAAAGTTTACAGACGAATGGATGGACGGATGGCCTTGCCATGCCATAAGCTAAAAAGGCTGGAAAAGGTTCTTACCCAAGTATGCACTTAGCTCAAACTGTTTCCATGAAAACCAGAAAAAATTGAGCCACTGGCTCTGTAGTTCATCAGGCTTTAATTACATTAACTAATTCAAAATGTCATCTTCTAGGTGAGAGGTACAACAAATAGGAAACATTTTAAAAGGAAAAGATGAAATTGGTCTTAAGGTCATTACCCCTCTGATCTATCTTTGAGGCCAGAGATAAAATCCCCTACAAATAAAGACACACTCTAATTCAGCACTGTTGTTTCCTTTAAATTACCTCCCTTTGAAGAGCACATAAAATCTGAAGATAAAAGTAGCTTTTCAGGTCATGACCTCTGTGACCTATATTTGGGGTCGCAGGATCACAAAATCTACGAAGTCTGTACATGAAATTACATGTCTCTAGGGTCAGTGGTTCTTGAGAAGAAAATGAAAATAGGTTTTCAGGTCTATGACCAATATTTTGGGTGGCAGGGTCACGAAATCTACAATTTAGAATCCCCATTGGCTAAGGAGTCTGCACACAACTTTTCAGCTCTCTAGACCTTTTGGAACTTGAGAAGAAGATGAAAATAGGATTTTCGGGCTGTGACCTCTGTGACCCAAATTGAGGTCACACGGTAACGAAATCTACAATTCAAAATCCCCATTGGCCAAGGAGTCTGCACACAACATTTCAGGTCTCTAGACCTTTTGGAACAGGAGAAGATGAAGATAGGTTTCCAAGGTTGTGACCCCTGTGACCCCATTTGGGGTCACAGGGTCAAGAAATCTACAATTTAGAATCCCTGTTGGCCAAGGAGACTGTACATAATATTTCAGCGCTCTAGAGTCATTGGTTCATGAGAAGAAGTAAAAAAACCTTAAAGGGACACTGCATCGACAAAAATAGAGCCATGGCCTCTGTAGCTCATCAGGAGATAATAAGTGGGGTTATGGAGTGGACTTTATAGACCTCTCCACGGAGCAGTGCGTCACGACGCTCTCAGTTACCCCCCTTTGTGGTGGCGCTACTGTCGTCCGCCATTAAGCGGCTGCAAAATGACGTTTTACGTTAGGGCATGGGTCGAACGCTATAGCTTGTCTCTAAAATAACTTTAAGTCCAAGTTTTGGGTGAAGGCAGAAACAATATATCAATTTAATCCTGACTGTTTACTGCTTCCAAAAATGCAATGGTTCATCGGATACTTGTTAAATACGAAATTAGGGCATGTTAAAGTGATGAATCAGCATGCAGTTCCGCAAAAGGTCTGTAGTTATGGAAAAACTTATTTTTTAAAATAAAAGTTCTTAATACATTTCCACATATTACATATCTTCTGAAAGAGAACATGTTGTTCTGGTCCAACTGGGTTTCTAATGTAAAGATAATATATTTTTGCAAAATAAAATTAATAAAAATGCATTTTTTCTCAAACTGTTAGCCTACATTTCATTTATGATTTGAAATGGTAATGAATCATTTAGCCCCGATTCAATTCATGGTATAAGAAACAGATGTATGTGTAACAATGAGATTTGGATTTTTTTAAAACTACATCAATTTTCAAGAGAGTAGTTTGAATTTCTGATATAGGCCTATGGGTGAGTATTTCTCATTATTTTTAACATTTCTCATATAATTTGCAATCAAGTAACAACTGTTTCTTCTTAAAAACGTTACAAACGCATTATGGAATTATATGTTATAAAAATGTAGATTATTGAAAGAGAAAATATATAATTGTTATATACCCTCTATTCTCGCAATGGCATAAATAAAATATGTAAAAATAATTGCAAACATGGTAACTATAATTATGCAACGATAGGCCTACGTGAGAAATTAAAGTTTTCTTAAAGGTGTGCTAAGTCTTTTCGCCTAAGATACCCATTCGCTGTAGAAGCAGTTAAAGGTCTGTGTGTTTAATGAACATAAATTTCACGATTAAAAAGAGTTTTAAAAACTTGCGTTTTCCCCTTTGCTTAACGTTTTGAAAGTGAATAATTTTTTAGTTCTGACCACAAACGCATCACTTTCTCTCATCCAGTGACGGGTGACGGGTGACGGGTGAAAGCCGATATTTACATAAGTGGTGCATTCACCTAAATATGCTTCATCTTCCTACATTGCTAGTGTGCAAAATAATATTTAACATATACTCACGGGCAAAAGAAACGTCACCACATTTTGAAAACAGTATAAAATGAAATATTGATGTCGGAGAAAATAGATTTTGTATGTATTTGGTAGCCACATGTTTTCTTAAGAAATATTCACAATTTCATACATCAGAGTATGCAATTTTTATTTTTACATCTGTTCAAATTGACATGGGGTGCTAAAATCGTTTTTTAAAGATGTTTTTGGCCCACAATATTTAGTGTTTAAAACATTGAAAAAGTAGAAATTTAATTAACTTAAGATATCCTCGACATAAATAACCTTCTTTGATTTAAATTTGTTGACGCGTCTTTACTGTAGGACGTCTCAAAACAAGCCAAAACTGGCTTTTTGAGGCTTCTATCTCGTCTAGTTAAGGAGATTCCAAAACGACCATTTCTTAAAACTTGTGTTTCTCAGAGTTATGAATAGATAATGTTTTGAAAATTCATATTTAGTATTGTTGGGTTCTGAAGACATGGTGTAACGCTGTTTCAGTCGCATTTATCGCCGGATGATTGAAATATCTTGTATTTTGTATGGGGACGTTTCTTTTGCCCGTGAGTTTACTATACTTGAACAATTAGGTTAATTCATGTTTTGTAGTTCATGCATATTTCGGACTTTGGTATTACTCGGTTGTGTAGGCCTATAGGTGAGTGAGTGAAGGGAAACACATATTTACAGATTATATAAAAAAAACATCTACAGTAAATCTTGACAGTACATACAACAAATGTACAAATATATAGTATTTCATTCTGTTCTAATAAAATAACATACGTACAAAAGTTTATACAGCAGGTGTCCATATTATTACATACATGTAACGTAATTCCCATATAGACTTACGTGTAATTAGCTGTTGCGAGAATAATTTTCATGAATATATTGTTTGTCGATTAATTTTGAAATCGTTACCAAAATATAGGAAATCATCTCAGCTACAGATACATAATTTCCATAATATGTTCTGACAATTATTAAGAAACCCACCTCTTATCAAACAACACATACAACATACCGATTAGATTAAACATGGCAGTCAATCGGACATTGGAATCAAAATTGTACATGCGATGTTTAAACAAGTGTCATTCGAAAACAAATGAATTGATAGTTGAAAGGTAGTTATGTGCCTGTAGCTGAGATGATTACCAATATGTCCGCATAATATGACAGCAATGGGACCTTTATTTAAGTTATGAAAATTATTTTCGCAACAGCTAACTAACACGTAAGTCTATGTACATTTGGTTCAGATAATCTTGAATAGTCAAGATGTGTGGACACTGGACAGGCCAATGTATTTGTCACTATTGACAATTCTTTAACTACAAAGACAAACAAACCCAAACTATTTCCACAGATAATACAAGTAAGCTTTAGTTCAAAACTACGTTCAAGTGATATTCGCCTCCATTCAAATACCCTAAGTTTCCGTGCGCTTTGATATCGCCGATTTACATCAAACAACACACAAAACTGTTATTATCTGTTAATTTCTTCAATTTATTACTCATGGATCGTTGTTTGCACTGTTTGTCGCAAATATGACATCAGAAATCTTAAAAAATGAATCATTATTTGGTCAGTAAGTTTGACGTCTTTTATACAGCGTAAGCGTTGACTAGGCACCGTCTATCCTTGATTACGTCATACTTGATTGCCGCAGCGTTACAAATAACATAGGCTAGTTTAACGTTGCAGCCGCTTAATGGCTGCCACAAAATGGCTGCGCCCATGAAACAGGCCGTGGAAAGGTCTATAGCAATGGTCAGATAATGGAATGTAGTAATAAGAATCTAGGTAGTGAAACGATTAAAGCAGTTTAAAAATATTTTGTTACCATAAATTTGCCAATCTGCTATATATATGTGTTGAAAGAGCAACACAAAGCTTGGAAATAAATTGCTGGTATCAAACATATAATAATGTGGTGGAGAGATCATACTATTTTTTAAGATCGTACACACATTATATAATAATGAATATACCGGGTACAATTCTTTGCATACAATTCACCACTGTAAGCTATTGCAATAATGGCCTGGGGCTGTAGAAGAAAATGAAAAAAACCTTTTTAGGTCATGACCCCTGCTAATTATTATCAAAATTGGTTACACATAAATCAACATTCGTTATGAATATCATACACCTTTGCATTATATTGTTTTAATTCTTAATTGCATTATGGCAATACCAACATTTATTACATAATGAATAGGAGCCTCAGTTTTTTAAAATCCCATTTCTCATAGGCTCCATTTCAATATTTAATAAATTGGTGAAATTTTTTTAGTAAATTCTTTTTCACCATTTCTTATAGGCTCCTTTTCAATATTTGATAAAATGGTGATATTCTATGAATAAATTCTTTTTTAGAGTCAGTGGAAGACTAAAGCAGTCTCACGCACAGTCTATGATAACACAGTGCTGCACAGAAGTTTGAAGTAACCTGAAACCTCTGTGTAACTATCAGTTTTCATTCTTCTGCCAGGAAGAGGTCAACACAATGCAATTACATAACATGCAGACACTGGACTCACAGCCAGTAAAATTTATATGTTAGATGCAGTTTTTCCTACAATTAATTATTTTTCTGTACTGGAGAAGATGATGAAAATAGGTGTGATGTCACAATCTCATATAGCTACTTCTTTTATAGTCCTATGTTATCACCAGTCATCACTAGTCATATTCAGTTCACATATCTCATGTAAAATGAAAAAATTTAATTCCTCTTCAAGTTATTCCTTCAAAGGGTATTCAATAGTTCATATTTCAAATAGATTCACATTAAACATGTCCATGATGTAGACATCTATCTCATTTCTTGTTCCTATTGAATAAAATTAACTGCAAAGTTAATAGAAAACTAAATCAGTTATAAAGTATAAAATATGATATAAATAAGGTATACAAAATTGACTCGTACTGGAAATTCTCATTAATTAATTAATTAATTCTCCAAATAATTACACAATATCATGAGATATTAAAAAACTCCATTATTTACTCTTAAATTACAAAGAATATAATATTAGATTTAATAAAAGATTCTGTATTAAGTCTTTAGAATACTTTTAGACTTGTGTACCTTTATCAGCAAATTCACTTGCAAAATACAAATAATATCTCATATGTGAAATGTGAGACAAAGATAAAATATGACTTATAATTTTTGTTAGACCTCCAATTCTAAGTTTTTAATTCTAAATATCTCTTTTTCATCAGACATATTATATTCTCAAAGCACATGTTAGAACTCTCACATCAGAAAGATGAAATGCCTTTAACTCAGCTGTTTTCTTTAAAATTACCTCCCTACCTACTTACTGATTGAAGTGCACATATAATCTCAGAAAGATGCTGTAAACTGAAATAGGCTTTTAGGTTATGATCCCTGTGACCCATATTTGGGGTCACAGACTCACCAAATTTACAATTTAGAATCCCTTACAGCCAAGGAGTCTGTACATAAAATTTCAGCTCGCTAGAGCCATTGGGACTGGAGATGAAGATGAAAATAGCATTTTAGGTCATTGCCTCTGTGACCCAGTATTTGGGGTCTCACTGTCACCAAATTTACAATTTAGAATCCCCTTCAGTCAAGGAGTATGTACATAAAATTTCAGCTCTCTACGTTCATTGGGACTGGAGAAGAAGAGGAAAATAGTTTTTTTTAGGTAATGACCCCTGTGAGCCACACTTGGGGTCACAGGGTCACCAAATCTACAATTTAGAATCCCTTTCAGCCAAGGAGTCTGTACATAAAATTTCAGCTCTCTGGAGTCATTGGTTCTGGAGAAGAAGATGAAAATAGCTTTTAAGGTTATGACCCCTGTGACCCACATTTGGGGTCACAGGGTCACCAAATTTACAATTTAGTATCCCCTTCAGCCAAGGAGTCTGTACATTAAATTTCAGCTCTCTGGATTCATTGGTTCTGGAGAAGAAGTCGAAAAAGCGAAAAGTTTACGGACGGACGGACGGATGGACGGACGCCATCCCATGCCATAAGCCCATCGGGCCTTTCAGGCCAGATGAGCTAATAAAAATAGAGCCATGGGCTCTGTAGCTCATCAGGATTTCATTGATTTTTTACCTTAGGTTGAATATCTACGTTATCTCAAGCAATACATTGTTAACAAGCAAAAAATAGGTTTTTAGATCATGACCCCTGTGACCCATATTTGGAGTCACAGGGTCACCAATCCTACAATTAAGAATCACCTTTGACCAAAGAGTCTCTACACAACATTTCACCTTTCTAGAGCTTTACATACTTGAGATAAAGATGAAAATAGGTTTTTGGGTCATGACCCGTGACCTAGATTGGGGTCACGAGGTCACGAGATCTACAATTTACAATCCCCATTGGCCAAGGAGTCTTCACACAACTTTTCAGCTCTATAGACCTTTTGGAACTGGAGAAGAAGATGAAAATAGGTTTTTAAGGATGTGACCCCTGTGACCCCATTTGGGGTCACGGGGTCACGAAATCTACAATTTAGAATCCCCATGGGCCAAGGAGTCTGCACACAACTTTTCAGCTCTCTAGACCTTTTGGAACTGGAGAAGAAGATGAAAATAGGCTTTTAAGGATGTGACCACGGGGTCACAAAATCTACAATTTAGAATCCCTATTGGCCAAGGAGTCTGCACAGAACATCTTTAGCTCTCTAGACCTTTTTGAGGTGGAGAAGAAGATGAAAATAGGTTTATAACGATGTGACCCGTGACCCATTTGGTGTCACAGGGTCACGAAATCTACAATTTAGAATCCCCATGGGCCAAGGAGTCTGCACACAATTTTTCAGCTCTCTAGACCTTTTGGAACTGGAGAAGAAGATGAAAATAGGTTTTTAAGGATGTGACCCCCGTGACCCCATTTGGGGTCACGGGGTCATGAAATCTACAATTTAGAATCCCCATGGGCCAAGGAGTCTGCACACAACTTTTCAGCTCTCTAGACCTTTTGGAACTGGAGAAGAAGATGAAAATAGGTTTTAAAGGATGTGACCTCTGTGACCCTATTTGGGGTCACAGGGTCATGAAATCTACAATTTAGAATCCCCATGGGCCAAGGAGTCTGCACACAACTTTTCAGCTCTCTAGACCTTTTGGAACTGGATAAGAAGATGAAAATAGGTTTTTAAGGATGTGACCCCTGTGACCCCATTTGGGGTCACGGGGTCACACAATCTACAATTTAGAATCCCCATGGGCCAAGGAGTCTGCACACAACTTTTCAGCTCTCTAGACCTTTTGGAACTGGAGAAGAAGATGAAAATAGGTTTTTAAGGATGTGACCCCCGTGACCACATTTGGGGTCACGGGGTCACAAAATCTACAATTTAGAATCCCCATGGGCCAAGGAGTCTGCACACAACTTTTCAGCTTTCTAGACCTTTTGGAACTGGAGAAGAAGATGAAAATAGGTTTTTAACGATGTGACCCCTGTGACCCCATTTTGGGTCACAGGGTCCTGAAATCTACAATTTCGAATCCCCATGGGCCAAGGAGTCTGCACACAACTTTTCAGCTCTCTAGAACTTTTGGAACTGGAGAAGAAGATGAAAATAGGTTTTTAAGGATGTGACCCCTGTGACCCCATTTGGGGTCACGGGGTTACGAAATCTACAATTTAGAATCCCCATGGGCCAAGGAGTCTGCACACAACTTTTCAGCTCTCTAGAGCATTTGGAACTGGAGAAGAAGATGAAAATAGGTTTTTAAGGATGTGACCCCTGTGACCCCATTTGGGGTCACGGGGTCACAAAATCTACAATTTAGAATCCCCATCGGCCAAGGAGTCTGCACACAATTTTTCAGCTCTCTAGACCTTTTGGAACTGGAGCAGAAGATGAAAATAGGTTTTTAAGGATGTGACCCCTGTGACCACATTTGGGGTCACGGGGTCACAAAATCTACAATTTAGAATCCCCATGGGCCAAGGAGTCTGCACACAACTTTTCAGCTCTCTAGGCCTTTTGGAACTGGAGAAGAAGATGAAAATAGGTTTTTAACGATGTGACCCCTGTGACCCCATTTTGGGTCACGGGGTCATGAAATCTACAATTTAGAATCCCCATGGGCCAAGGAGTCTGCACATAAAATTTTAGCTCTGTGGAGTCGTTGGTTCTGGAGAAGAAGTCGAAAAAGCGAAAAGTTTACGGATGGACGGATGGACGGATGGACGGATGGACGGATGGACGGACGCCGGACACCATGCCATGCCATAAGCCCATCGGGCCTTTCAGGCCTGATGAGCTAAAAATCAGATCATGTGTATCTACCTATGCTGATTAACATGTCTGCTAACAAGTCACAGACACCAAATTTCAAACAATTGACGTAATTGGTAATACAAACTACTGCATGTAGACAGTGAAGTAAAGCATAACTCGTTAGCAGACACTCTGATCAGCTTAGTGAGATAAAGATGGGACTCATTTTTATCCTCGACGCAGTGTCCCTTTAAAGTTTATGGACGGATGGACGGACGCCAGACGCCATGCCATAGGCCCATTGGGCCTGTCAGGCCTGATGAGTTAAAAATCAGAATATCCTAAGTAGCAAAAGGCAACACTCCACCACTAGGTCTAACCATATACCAAGTTTTGTAAAAAAAATATTAAGGTTTTTTTAGATATGGCCCAACAACATTTTGTCTCCCGCAAAGCTTGGTGGCGGACATAACAATGAATATAAAAGACTTTTTTATCACTGGAACATCTTTTATTTTGAATAATTCGTGAATGATATGAAGGATGAAGATACTTTATTTATGAATGAATTAAATGCAATAGATAGTTACATGATTTAAAAAATACTTACGAATATGCCTAAACAAGAACCAAATTGCATCACCTTTGACGATGCAGAAAAACTGGCACTAGATTTGATGTAATACGCATTGAGTGAAGAGACCTTTGGTAAAAACATGTTTTTAATTTGCAAAGATGAATATAAATAACATAATCATAATACAAATCATACATAATCATCAATGGCTGTGTTCTGTACACTTCAAAGGTACATAAAGGTTAATAAAATACTAATGGCAGTGAACTATTTATCAGTTATCTATCATCACAACCAATTTATTTTTTAGAGTCAATTAGACCAAATATCAAAACTAATTTTGAGGTAGTTTGATTTCTGAACTATTTCTACATACAAACCACCAAAAATTGAAATTGGAATCGCAATTTAAGTTGAAAAACTGTTTTGAAGTCTAATCTAAAAATTCTTTAAGAATATTTTCTTTTAATTTGTTTTTATTGTTACTAGGCATTTGAAAACAAACTTAAAACTTCTATTCAATGTTTTCAAAACTGAGAAACATTGTGAAAGCAGTACTCACAAAACAATCTCTTTTACAAACACCCTGTTTCCATTTTAGAAATATAAATCCTTAACCATAATCTCTTTATATCTTTTATAAGAAGTTCCATCAAATGAGCAAAATATCCTAGTAATATTAAGCGTTACCTTGAACCTTTTTTCTTTTCAGTTTTTGATTCAGAATAATCCGCAATCACATTTTTATCAATATTCATCTTTTCAATATGTGAATCAAGGTTAAAAAATGGTTTGGGATTAAGTCTTTTCATGTTGTTTGTTGACACTGTATTCACATTGGCAACACTTTTATCTTCAATATTGGGCTCCGGGTCAGTTTTCTCTGGACATTGTTGGACAACGCGGACACCATAAGGCTTGAGATGGTAGATGAGGTATTCAAGGATGTACATCATGTTGGGAGAAACGTAGTGGAAGGTGATGGCGTAGTCACTACAACAGTCTGGTCCCTGCAACACAAACTACAGTTAGATATCATCATCCCTCACTTACGCCAATTCTTAGGCCAATGACAACTTATTCAGATACCAATATCGGATTATAAGAATAATCAACGAGTTGCGAGGAATTACGGATTATCTGTCCCGAGTTAATTATTGTGATAAACTCTGAGCTTTAACGAGGAGTTTGACATAATAATTCACGACGAACAGATAATTCGTAATTCAGAGCACCAAGTTGGTTATTCTTTTTCTTACCCAAGATCATTTTAAAGCATAAAAATAGAGCCATGGGCTCTGTAGCTCATCAGGATTTCATTGATTTACTATCTAAAGTTGAATATTTAAGTTATTTAAGGTATTGTTTACAAGCAAAAGATAGGTTCTTAGATCATGACCACTGTGACCCCAAATGGGGTCACAGGGGTCACATCCTTAAAAACCTATTTTCATCTTCTTATCTAGTTCAAAAAGGTCTAGAGAGCTGAAAAGTTGTGTGCAGACTCCTTGGCCAATGGGGATTCTAAATTGTAGATTTCGTGACCCCTTGACCCCAAATGTGGTCACAGGGGTCACATCCTTAAAAACCTATTTTCATCTTCTTCTCCAGTTCCAAAAGGTCTAGAGAGCTGAAAAGTTGTGTGCAGACGCCTTGGCCAATGGGGATTCTAAATTGTAGATTTCGTGACCCCGTGACCCCAAATGGGGTCACAGGGGTCACATCCTTAAAAACCTATTTTCATCTTCTTTTCCAGTTCCAAAAGGTCTAGAGAGCTGAAAAGTTGTGTGCAGATGCCTTGGCCAATGGGGATTCTAAATTGTAGATTTCGTGACCCAGTGACCCCAAATGGGGTCACAGGGGTCACATCCTTAAAAACCTATTTTCATCTTTTTCTCTAGTTCCAAAAGGTCTAGAGAGCTGAAAAGTTGTGTGCAGACTCCTTGGCCAATGGGGATTCTAAATTGTAGATTTCGTGACCCCTTGACCCCAAATGTGGTCACAGGGGTCACATCCTTAAAAACCTATTTTCATCTTCTTCTCCAGTTCCAAAAGGTCTAGAGAGCTGAAAAGTTGTGTGCAGACGCCTTGGCCAATGGGGATTCTAAATTGTAGATTTCGTGACCCCGTGACCCCAAATGGGGTCACAGGGGTCACATCCTTAAAAACCTATTTTCATCTTCTTTTCCAGTTCCAAAAGGTCTAGAGAGCTGAAAAGTTGTGTGCAGATGCCTTGGCCAATGGGGATTCTAAATTGTAGATTTCGTGACCCAGTGACCCCAAATGGGGTCACAGGGGTCACATCCTTAAAAACCTATTTTCATCTTCTTCTCTAGTTCCAAAAGGTCTAGAGAGCTGAAAAGTTGTGTGCAGACTCCTTGGCCAATGGGGATTCTAAATTGTAGATTTCGTGACCCCTTGACCCCAAATGTGGTCACAGGGGTCACATCCTTCAAAACCTTCGGTGCTCGTTGATTATTTTTAACAAATCCACGGCTCTGAATGCATTCTCCATTACTGAAATACAGCATTTATCGGTTAAAATACAATCCATATTTTCACTGAGTGATTAATAGTGAGTTATTGTACAATGTGAAATGACACTTTCAATCGTAAGACATCATCATAACTACAGTTACAATAGGATGGCCATGATGACGCAAGGCGCTCTTTGAGGCTCCATTCATAAAATGAATGTCATTTACATGTATAATTTGTTACGTCTAATTAACAGAACATTTGACATTTCTCATTGAACACCATGAAAATTTTATCTCTTGAAGTAGAAATGATGTATTTACAATTGTGGCTGTGGCATTCATGAAATATAATGTCTATTTCACTCGAAGAGATATAGATGGTGTTCGACAAGAAATAATCAAATATATATGTATATGTATATATTATATTTTTTTTTATTTAGAGAATTTGGTACTTTCAAATACCTTTTTAGTAAGTGTACTGTTGTACACAGAAAGAGGAAAAGTGTATTATGTTTTGACAAGTTTTTTAAAATAATATTTTACAAGTCCGCAGCTTCTTAGTACTTGTGATTTCCCCTACCTGTTTAGCTGGGTAGTAGTTGTAGCTCCAGTACCACATATCTGCGGGAAGAATTCCAGGTATAAGATGATGCTCTGGCACAAATGGGTGGAAGCGTTCCCGGCTCAGGTCATCTCTAGTATCTCCAGCAACAACTCCTACATTTTCTAGACACTTTCCTATCTCCAAATCCTCTGCACCTCCATTATCCATTCGACAATGAGATGGATCGTTAACAGACTTCTCGATGAAACGTTTCAGTCCTTCCTTGCTGAGAACATAACCAGCTCCTCCACTCATATAGCCTTGAGTGACGTAAGGTTTGAATCTGCGTCCATAATACCATGGTTTCTGGGAATCTTTGTCACTGAGGAAGTATCGCAGATTTTCGACAACTACATACGTATCATCGTCAGCTTTCATAAACCAATCAGCATCGTTCAAGTGATTTGAGTACACATATCGGAAAGCCTCTTTGGTTTTGGCCCACAAGTTTTCCCGCCCTTCTGCGACAGGAAGTTTGATTGTGGGGAGGTCAGTATCAGCCTCGGAACTCATGAAGAGCAGTGTGTTACATCGTTTTCCCCATGTGGCCTTCACATGTTTAGCTTTGGTTTGATGGTTCGATGGGTTCGTCATTACCCAGCAAAGGACCCTGACCTTTGTTGCCAAGGCATGGGCAACTGCACTAGATTCCTCTGAAAAATTGAAACAGAGAGTTGAATGGAATTGATTATTAGAAATGAGAATGAAACGTTAGTGTAATGGTCTCCGAGAGAAAATAGTAATAAAGAGTGTAAGAGCTATCATCCTATTTTATTCATGCATGCTCTTTAAGTTCATAAGTAATTTTACGGTCAATGATAAATTATGATTTTTGTCAGCAGGGTTTTATGTCCCCTATATTTCCTAAATAGTGGACCAAAGACACTGAAACAATAAAAATAGAGCCATGGGCTCTATAGCTCATCAGGATTTCATTGATTTACTATCTAAAGTTGAATATTTAAGTTATTTAAGTTTTTATTTACAAGCAAAAGATAGGTTCTTAGATCATGACCACTTATTTGGGGTCACAGGGTCACACAATCTATTATTTAAAATCCCCATTGGCCAAGGAGTCTGCACACAACTTTTCAGCTCTCTTGACCTTTTGGAACTCGAGAAGAAGATAAAATAGGTTTTTAAGGATGTGACCCCTGTGACCCCATTTGGGGTCATGGGGTCACGAAATCTACAATTTAGAATCCCCATTGGCCAAGGAGTCTGCACACAACTTTTCAGCTCTCTAGACCTTTTGGAACTGGAGAAGAAGATGAAAATAGGTTTTTAAGCATGTGACCCCTGTGACCCCATTTGGGGTCACGGGGTCACGAAATCTACAATTTAGAATCCCCATTGGCCAAGGAGACTGCACACAACTTTTCAGCTCTCTAGACCTTTTGGAACTGGAGAAGAAGATGAAAATAGGTTTTTAAGGATGTGACCCATGGGTCACGAAATCTACAATTTAGAATCCCCATTGGCCAAGGAGTCTACACATAAAATTTAAGTTCTCTAGAGTCATTGGTTCTGGAGAAGAAGTCGAAAAAGCGAAAAGTTTACAGACAGATGGACGGACGGACGGACGCCGGATGCCATGCCATGCCATGCGCCCATTGGGCCTTTCAGGCCTGATGAGCTAAAAACTAGCACATGGTTTTCACTCCGAAATTGAAGAAATGAAGTGTTGAATTTGAATGAAACTATCATAAATGATTTCACACTATTTCTTTTTACCAAATACCAAATAACGTGTGTTGCATCATGGTATTTCTATTAAACAATCTCAATTATTTAATACTGATCTACATAACATTATTAAAAAAAACTGTGATTTGATTTCTTGTTTGATAAACTCTTACTAACTCTTATTTATAAAAGTTCCAATTTTTAAATAAGCAAGTTATACTAATTGAAATATTCTTATTCAATGCGACGATTTGTATTCAAGTCTTTTAACTTTGTTTGAACGTTGGTATTTCTCATTTGCATATGAACTACATATGTCTCTGTTATAAATTTAACAATCAACTAATAAAGCTCCCTGGCTAGCATTTGGTCTTCTTTCTTAATTAGCTTGTTTATGATAATACATTTTCATGGATTTAAATGCTAAACGACGAGTATTGCAGTGAACAAGAAGAAACGTTTACCCAACGTATGTTTTATTGCTTTATCGCGTATTATCGCTTCTGCAGTACCGAATGTAAACAGTGATTTCATTGGCTTTCTGTAAGCAGCTGGTAAGGGGCGTAACTCGTGATCACAATAGATGTCGCTGCTTCGTTGCACAGTTTTCTGTGCTGTTGAGGGCAAGGTAAAAAATAGAGCCATGGGCTCTGTGGCTCATCACGGTTTTATTGATTTATTATCAAAGGTTGAATATCTAAGTTATCTCAAGTAATACAATGTTAACAAGCAAAATAATATTGGTTTTAGATCATGACCCCTGTGACCCACATTTGGAGTCACAGGGTCACTAATCCAACAAGTGAAGAAGCGAGTATAACTCACATACCCCCGCTTCTCCCTTACTTCAACAAATTTCATTATCAGCAAAAGACACATCTATAGGTCTATGTTCAATAATAAATTTGAAAATTAATTAAGTTCTAACTCTAAAAGGCACAACTAGGGATCATAGTTGACATGCGCATGAAATTTGATGAAGCTAGCATGAATAGTATTAGTGTTGGACAAAGGGTCCGCACAAAATGTTTTCCTCATAGTCACTTTTTAGTCACATTTCCATGGCAACCATAAAAATTAAAATTCAGAAATAGTTCTAACCCTCAAAAGGCACAACTAGGGATCATGGTTGATATGTATATCAAGTTTGATGAAGCTAGCATGCATAGTTTTGGAGATATACTCTGCACAAAATGACTACCTCACAGTCAGTTTTAAGTCACGTTTCCATGGATACCGTAAAAATCAAAATTCAGAAATAGTTCTAACCCTCAAAAGGCACAACTAGGGATCATGGTTGACATGTGTATGAAGTTTGGTGAAGCTAGCAAGTATAGTTTGGGAGATATGCTCTGCACAAAATGACTTCCTAACAGAGTCACTTTTCAGTCACGTTTCCATAGAAACCGCAAAAAATCAAAATTCAGAAAGAGTTCTAACCCTCAAAAGGCACAACTGGGGATTATGGTTTACATGTGTATGAAGTTTGGTGAAGCTAGCAGGTATAGTTTGGGAGATATGCTCTGCACAAAATGACTTCCTCACAGAGTCACTTTTTAGTCACGTTTCCATGGAAACCGCAAAAATCAAAATTCAGAAATAGTTCTAACCCTCAAAAGGCACAACTAGGGATCATAGTTGACATGCGCATGAAATTTGATGAAGCTAGCATGAATAGTATTAGTGTTGGACAAAGGGTCCGCACAAAATGATTTCCTCAGTCACTTTTTAGTCACATTTCCATGGCAACCATAAAAATTAAAATTCAGAAATAGTTCTAACCCTCAAAAGGCACAACTAGGGATCATGGTTGATATGTATATCAAGTTTGATGAAGCTAGCATGCATAGTTTTGGAGATATACCCTGCACAAAATGACTACCTCACAGTCAGTTTTGAGTCACGTTTCCATGGATACCGTAAAAATCAAAATTCAGAAATAGTTCTAACCCTCAAAAGGCACAACTAGGGATCATGGTTGATATGTATATCAAGTTTGATGAAGCTAGCATGCATAGTTTTGGAGATATACTCTGCACAAAATGACTACCTCACAGTCAGTTTTAAGTCACGTTTCCATGGATACCGTAAAAATCAAAATTCAGAAATAGTTCTAACCCTCAAAAGGCACAACTAGGGATCATGGTTGACATGTGTATGAAGTTTGGTGAAGCTAGCAAGTATAGTTTGGGAGATATGCTCTGCACAAAATGACTTCCTAACAGAGTCACTTTTCAGTCACGTTTCCATGGAAACCGCAAAAAATCAAAATTCAGAAAGAGTTCTAACCCTCAAAAGGCACAACTGGGGATTATGGTTTACATGTGTATGAAGTTTGGTGAAGCTAGCAGGTATAGTTTGGGAGATATGCTCTGCACAAAATGACTTCCTCACAGAGTCACTTTTTAGTCACGTTTCCATGGAAACCGCAAAAATCAAAATTCAGAAATAGTTCTAACCCTCAAAAGGCACAACTAGGGATCATAGTTGACATGCGCATGAAATTTGATGAAGCTAGCATGAATAGTATTAGTGTTGGACAAAGGGTCCGCACAAAATGATTTCCTCATAGTCACTTTTTAGTCACATTTCCATGGCAACCATAAAAATTAAAATTCAGAAATAGTTCTAACCCTCAAAAGGCACAACTAGGGATCATGGTTGATATGTATATCAAGTTTGATGAAGCTAGCATGCATAGTTTTGGAGATATACGCTGCACAAAATGACTACCTCACAGTCAGTTTTGAGTCACGTTTCCATGGATACCGTAAAAATCAAAATTCAGAAATAGTTCTAACCCTCAAAAGGCACAACTAGGGATCATGGTTGACATTTGTATGAAGTTTGGTGAAGCTAGCATGCATAGTTTTGGAGATCTGCTGCGCACAAAATGACTTCCTCAAAGAGCCGCTTTTTAGTCACGTTTCCATGGAAACCGAAAAAAATAGAGCCATGGCCTCTGTAGCTCATCAGGAGATAATAAGTGGGGTATGTTATGGAGTGGACTTTATAGCAATGGTCAGATAATGGAATGTAGTAATAAGAATCTAGGTAGTGAAACGATTAAAGCAGTTTAAAAATATTTTGTTACCATAACTTTGCCAATCTGCTATATATATGTGTTGAAAGAGCAACACAAAGCTTGGAAATAAATTGCTGGTATCAAACATATAATAATGTGGTGGAGAGATCATACTATTTTTTAAGATCGTACACACATTATATAATAATGAATATACCGGGTACAATTCTTTGCATACAATTCACCACTGTAAGCTATTGCAATAATGGCCTGGGGCTGTAGAAGAAAATGAAAAAAACCTTTTTAGGTCATGACCCCTGCTAATTATTATCAAAATTGGTTACACATAAATCAACATTCGTTATGAATATCATACACCTTTGCATTATATTGTTTTAATTCTTAATTGCATTATGGCAATACCAACATTTATTACATAATGAATAGGAGCCTCAGTTTTTGAAAATCCCATTTCTCATAGGCTCCATTTCAATACCTAACCCTTACGTTGCGTATATATATTTTACCCTTTTTAGCCCCTGTGGCGGAATTTACAGGCTCGCAGCTCGCAGCAGTAGTTTGAGCTTAGGCACTAACGAGCTCTGCTGGCGGAATTTCCAGGCGGCGATTCCGGTACCGTTTTTACGAAATATACCGCATCTACATGGCGAATACGGGCTATATACGGGCGTTGAATACAAATTCAAGTCGCGGCACCCGTACACAAATGGTTGCTTTATACCCGCATCTTTGAATTATTTTTTACGATTTTTCTTTACTTTTCTATTACTTTGTAAAGATTGTCTTTAATTCGGGCCTTATAACATCATGAATTTGGAGCGCGCTACTGAAATTTTTATATGGACTTGAAGACCAGATGTTTGTCTTTACAATGATATAAAAAATATTAGAATGCGACCTATGGTTATAATTCTATTGTCATCTAAAGTTTGTCTTTATTTCCAGCTTCATGAAATCAAAACTCCTGAGCGCGCATATTGCGAAATTTATATGTGCTTGTAGATAGTTTATTCCTCTTTACAATGACATAAAAATTATTAGAATACGACTTATGGTTCAGAAAATATAACCAACCAAAGGAGAGTGACGCTACCCCGACAGTACCACGTGAATGGTCCCAACGCGCACCAAGTTACTGGCACTGCTTGGTCCCCCCGGGACTGTTCTAATTACAGTACCGTTACCTCCTCGAGACCTCCTCGAGACCTCCTCGAGGGTGCCAGAGCCGAGCGCGCGTGGAACTAATGGGTACTAATGAGCACAGCATACACTAATCACCGCGGCGAACGCAATACATGTTGCGCGGTGTAAAGTTTGTCTTTATTTCCAGCTTTATAAAATCGTAAATTATTTCGCGCGCATGCGAAACACGTATGTACTTGAGGACAATTTATTCCTCTTTACAATGATATAAAAATTATTGGAATACGTCAAATGGTTCGCAATATATGAAGAGCGTAAGGAAGGCACCCCCAGTACTTAGAAAATTCATTTTTGAAAAACTAACTTTTTGCGAAATCTGGCGCATCACTTGCCGCATGTTTATTTTTCGCTGCGCATATACATATGATACATGGAATTGAAGACAATTTATTGCTCTTTACGATGATGTAAAAAGAAGAAAAATGCGCAACTTCGTTCGGAAGCTATAGCGGGCCAAATGAAGGTACCCTCGGTACTTTGAGGCAACTTTTTGACTATCGCGCATATCGGGGCACGTGCCGCAACTTTAGTTTTTCGTGCGCATGTATAAATTTTATATTGAATCAAAGCCGAATCTTTCCTCTTTACCCCATGTAAGTTTTATGAAAATCGGCCACCCGGTTCAGCATTTATGGGTGTTTTTTTATGATGCGGTTCTGGTTGAACTTCAAATGAAAGCTCGCATTCACTTTCTCTGTCTCTTTGATAAAATAAAAAATATTTTATTTGCAATGACATGTATTACAATGAAATTACAATGCATTTAGGTACAAATATACACAATATTTACCTGCGGTTGTGCGCAGAACAGCTTTAGGGACCTAACAAGGTATGTATATAATGTGTATATACTGGTTGTCCACACTTCGGCTCTCTTTACTTTCAATTTTCTTCTTCTTCATTCCCTTCTTCATTTCTTTCTTTTTCCGTGGCAGTGATGTAAGCCCTGGAATAGTCAGTGGCGGTGTGGTACAGTTTGAAGCATGGTGCGGCGCACAGAGAAACATTACAATCTGTACATTCATAAGAAGACTCTCTGCCTACTCGTTTTTTCTTCCTTGCTGGCCCATTGCCTTCTTCAATCTGTTTTGCGAGGACGGCGCGTTTTGCCTTAGAGCATACCACACACATCCTTGTGACGTTTTTCTTCCTTCCGACAGGCTCAATCTTCGTCGGAAAGTGACGTCAATGAAGACGAGTGACACTCTCGTCGCTCGTGCTCGGCCGACCACGGGGACGTCTGCAAAGTGATGGAACTTGTTCCTTGTCCGCAAATGTTACTATATGTTGCGCCAAAGCCTTCCTGTATTCCCGACTTGTTTTTAGAGGTTTATCTTTGCTGTATTCTTTATAAACGATGTAAGAGTTCAACATGGCAACGTTGAGAACGTGAAACCAAACCCGTTTCCACCACTTCAGGGTCTTCACTCGGAACGGCGTGTACGACAACATCTGGTCGGCCCGATCAACACCTCCCATGTACTTGTTGTACGTTGTTACAATGCGCGGCTTGAGAACTGGTTCCCCTGTTGCCCGGTTCTTCTTCCCTGTTTGTTCAAGTTGTGTATCTTCAACAGTAGACATGAGAAGCACTGATTCTCTATCTTCGTAGCGAAGAACGAGTAGGCCATGGTTGTGAGAAACTGTCATGTCCCCTTGCTTGGCTTTCTTTTTAGGTTTCTTGACTGAATCAGGAAGTCCCTTTCGATTGGCTCTCAACGTCCCCGTGGCACCTATTCCCCGCTCCCACAAATTTATGTACAGATTTGTGGACGAATAGTAGTTGTCCATAAAGATGTGATGCCCCTGTCCAACGTAGTCGTTCACCAAGTCCATGACTACATCATAAGTTTTGCCACCTTCAGAAACCGGTTCATTCGTTTTTCCAGTGTAGAGTTTGAACTTGCAAACGTATCCGTTGTGCGAGTCACACAACATGAAAGCCTTTATCCCATACTTCTTAGGCTTGTCGGGAAGATAAACTTTGAAAGATAAGTTACCTTTCCAGGGCACCATGCCCTCGTCGACTGAAATGTTTTGATGCGGTTTATACACTCTTGAAAAACGGTGAACTATCCGGTTATACAAGTGTCCCAGTTTATTTATTGGTGAAAAGCACGGGGTGTTACGGCCCGGCATCCTCCTGTTGTCAGCCAAGTGTAGGTAGGTTATAAGAAGCCAAAACCTGTCTCGGGGCATGCACTTGGCGAAGAAAGGCGTTGAGGTAACATCACTTGTTGACCAGTAATCAGCAAAGTTTCTCTGCACAACCAATGACATGGCAATTGTCATGGCTACAAATACCTTCATCTCTTCTGCATTAGTGTCTTGCCACTGTTGCATTCTTGAACGGGGTCTTAGAATTTTGTCCTCCATTGCTTGTTTGAAATATCTATTGGTTTCCGTTGCCATATCCTCATAGTCATCATTATGTATAAACAAATTGAAAAAGTCAATAGGTTCAGGGTTCTCAGGAAGTTCTATGAACTGGCGCAACCCAGTTTGACCAGTGAAAGGCAAGTTTACACGTGGCCGCGGACCATCCACCCACTCATCAAACGTCTGTGAATTATCATGATTATATTGTGGTATTTCGGCAAACTCCTCCTCAAAACCACTAAAGTCTTCTTCGGTGGAATTACCGGCGGCTAGAATCTTTCTGGCAATCTCTGTCTCTATATCACTCAGAGCATCTGTGTCACCATGTTCACTATCTATTACAGTGTCCCGATCATATGCATCATCACTGTCTAAACCACTGCTACCATCACTGTCAGTTGACTCCATATCAGAGGCTTCATCAGCATGGATCTCGTTGATGAAGTCGTCGTCGCTTGAAACGGCTTCAAAGCTGCGTGTCCTAGTATGCAACGCCCTAGGCCGTCGCAGGGCCTTGCGTCCACGTCCGCGCAGCATTCTGCTTCAACCTGTAAATGATTGAAAATGCGTTAGATGTATGCAACATATAACATGTGATTAGAGACAATAAACATACAGAGATAATGAATGTGAGCTTCATGGACGTTCATTTGCCAGTTTCAGAACCTCCCGGGGCATCTAGGACGACTGCGCCGCAAGCGCCGACGGCGCCGACGGCTTCTGACATCGCGCTGATTTTTCCGACGCATATGTCAAACGGACCATTTTCTGATTTCCTCGGCGACGTGTAGCACCGGGCGCGAGGCCCGGAAAATAAACTACTATGTCAGGGAAGCTCGGGTTGTCAGTTGCCGAATGACTTCTCTTTTCGAGAAGCAGAGCATCCAAGGAGCGGTCTCTCGAGGCGGAGCCCGGACCCATGGGAGCATACTCCCATGCTCTCCGGGAATTCCCGTCCCCGTCTTCCGCGGCGGACCCCGGATTCAATCGCGGGACAGGTTTCCCATGTTCTCTTTTGAGAACGAGAGACTCCGAGGAACAATCCTATGGGACGAACCCCGGATTCTATTGGGAATGGGTTCCCATGCCCTCTCGACATATATAGCAGAAACCTTCATACCTCGGAATGACACGAACCTTTATTTCAAAGTAGAAACAAAAAAATAATTTGCACAAAAAGTTTGGGGGGTGGCGACCAAAAGCGGGGGGGTCCGCGCACCCCCCGGTAGATATTTATACTTGTGGGTCGGTCCCGAAGATGACGAACCACGCCCATGTTCATGGGAATTTTTTCTCATTATGTCATGGCGAATCCCGTCGGAAATTCCCCTGCTCACGAAAAAACTAATACCTAAAAAAGTAATTGTGATACAAAAGAACTTTGGTAATAAAAGTGGTGAGGAATCAAATTCTCCATCTGCTCAGTTCAGTCCGCTACACATATAAATAATTCTTCAAATCTTATTGAATGAAATGTCTTTTATTCAATAATGTAAAAGATAAAATAATAAATTCAATTCAAATGGTTTGGAAAGGTGCGCCCTCGCATTTGAATTTTAGAAATAAAAACCTTTCGCAAATGGCATCAGTAACAAAAATGTTCACGCATTTTTAGAAACTCCGAAAAGTGAAATATTTTCCTGAGAAAATATTCCCACGAAAAGGCTTTTCCCCGAGCGGCGGGTCCCGTACTCAAATATATTTTCGCTTTTATGTTATATTTTTTTTTCCAAAACTGGAAACAAAATTCCGTCATGACAGTTGTTCATCGTTTATAAAGCTCAATATTTGCGTATCAAAAGAACAGTATTTTAGTTATATATTATCATACTTCTTCACTTATGCGTACATCAATATTGCGGCTCTTCGCGCATGCATAGTTCTTCCCAAAAACATGCGCATTTTATCTGGAATTAAAGACAATGTTTTTCTCTTTACAATGATGTAAAAATTATAAAAATAGAGCCATGGGCTCTGTAGCTCATCAGGGTTTATATTGTTTAATGATGAAGACAGAAATAGATTTTAAGGTCATGGCTTGAGTCCCTTATTTGAGGCACCACAGGGTCTCCAAATCTAAAATTTAGAATCCCCATTGAGTCTGCACACAATATTACAACCTTTGAGGTACATTTGTTCTGGAGTAGATGAAAATAGGTTTTTTAGGATGTGACCCCTGTGACCCCATTTGGGTTGACAGGGTCACAAAATCTACAATTTAGAATCCCCATTGGCCAAGGAGTCTGCACACAACTTTTCAGCTCTCTAGACCTTTTGGAACTGGAGAAAAAGATGAAAATAGGTTTTTAAGGATGTGACCTCGGTGACCCCATTTGGGGTGACAGGGTCACGAAATCTACAATTTAGAATCCCCATTGGCCAAGCAGTCTGCACACAACTTTTCAGCTCTCTAGACCTTTTGGAACTGGAGAAGAAGATGAAAATAGGTTCTTCAGGATGTGACCCCGGTGACCCCATTTGGGGTCACGGGGTCACAAAATCTACAATTTAGAATCCCCATTGGCCAAGCAGTCTGCACACAACTTTTCAGCTCTCTAGACCTTTTGGAACTGGAGAAGAAGATGAAAATAGATTTTTAAAAATGTGACCCCTGTGACCCCATTTGGGGTCATGGGGTCACAAAATCTACAATTTAGAATCCCCATTGGCCAAGCAGTCTGCACACAACTTTTCAGCTCTCTAGGCCTTTTGGAACTGGAGTAGAAGATGAAAATAGGTTTTTAAACATGTGACCCCTGTGACCCCATTTGGGGTCATGGGGTCACGAAATCTACAATTTAGAATCCCCATTGGCCAAGCAGTCTGCACACAACTTTTCAGCTCTCTAGACCTTTTGGAACTGGAGAAGAAGATGAAAATAGGTTCTTCAGGATGTGACCCCGGTGACCCCATTTGGGGTCACGGGGTCACAAAATCTACAATTTAGAATCCCCATTGGCCAAGCAGTCTGCACACAACTTTTCAGCTCTCTAGACCTTTTGGAACTGGAGAAGAAGATGAAAATAGATTTTTAAACATGTGACCCCTGTGACCCCATTTGGGGTCATGGGGTCACAAAATCTACAATTTAGAATCCCCATTGGCCAAGGAGTCTGCACACAACTTTTCAGCTCTCTAGGCCTTTTGGAACTGGAGTAGAAGATGAAAATAGGTTTTTAAACATGTGACCCCTGTGACCCCATTTGGGGTCATGGGGTCACGAAATCTACAATTTAAAATCCCCATTGGCCAAGGAGTCTCCACACAACTTTTCAGCTCTCTAGACCTTTTGGAACTGGAGAAGAAGATGAAAATAGGTTTTTAAGGATGTGACCCCGGTGACCCCATTTGGGGTCACAGGGTCACGAAATCTACAATTTAGAATCCCCATTGGCCAAGGAGTCTGCACACAACTTTTCAGCTCTCTAGAACTTTTGGAACTGGAGAAGAAGATGAAAATAGGTTTTTAAACATGTGACCCCTGTGACCCCATTTGGGGTCATGGGGTCACGAAATCTACAATTTAAAATCCCCATTGGCCAGGGAGTCTGCACACAACTTTTCAGCTCTCTAGACCTTTTGGAACTGGAGAAGAAGATGAAAATAGGTTTTTAAGGATGTGACCCCTGTGACCCCATTTGGGGTCACGGGGTCACGAAATCTACAATTTAAAATCCCCATTGGCCAAGGAGTCTGCACACAACTTTTCAGCTCTCTAGACCTGTTGGAACTGGAGAAGAAGATGAAAATAGGTTTTTAAGGATGTGACCCCGGTGACCCCATTTGGGGTCACGGGGTCACGAAATCTACAATTTAGAATCCCCATTGGCCAAGGAGTCTGCATATAAAATTTCAGCTCTGTGGAGTTATTGGTTCTGGAGAAGAAGTCGAAAAAGCGAAAAGTTTACGGACGGATGGACGGACGGATGGACGGACGGACGGATGGACGCCGACGGACGGACGGATGGACGGACGGACGCCGGACGCCATGCCATGCCATAAGCCCATCGGGCCTTTCAGGCCTGATGAGCTAAAAATCGGACTTGCGGTTCAAAAGTTATGAAGTGCGAAAATTATACCTTTTGGCGCGGCGCTTTGCGCATGCAGAGTTCTTCCCGAAAAAATGCGCATTATACATGGAATTAAAGACAATGTTTTTCTCTTTACAATGATGAAAAAATTATAAAAATAGAGCCATGGGCTCTGTAGCTCATCACGGTTTTATTGATTTATTATCAAAGGTTGAATATCTAAGTTATCTCAAGTAATATATTGTTAACAAGCAAAATAATATTGATTTTAGATCATGACCCCTGTGACCCACATTTGGAGTCACAGGGTCACTAATCCAACAATTAAGAATCACCTTTGACCAAAGAATCTCTACACAACATTTCACCTCTCTAGAGCTTTACATATAAACTGGAGAAGAAGATGAAAATAGGTTTTTGGGTCATGACCCAAGACCTAGATTGGGGTCACAGGGTCACAAAATCTACAATTTAAAATCCCCATTGGCCAAAGAGTCTGCACACAACTTTTCAGCTCTCTAGACCTTTAGGAACTGGAGAAGAAGATGAAAATAGGTTTTTAAGGATGTGACCCCTGTGACCCCATTTGGGGTCATGGGGTCACGAAATCTACAATTTAGAATCCCCATTAGCCAAGGAGTCTGCACACCACTTTTCAGCTCTCTAGACCTTTTCGAACTGGAAAAGAAGATGAAAATAGGTTTTTAAGGATGTGACCCCTGTGACCCCATTTGGGGTCATGGGGTCACGAAATCTACAATTTAGAATCCCCATTAGCCAAGGAGTCTGCACACCACTTTTCAGCTCTCTAGACCTTTTCGAACTGGAAAAGAAGATGAAAATAGGTTTTTAAGGATGTGACCCCTGTGACCCCATTTGGGGTCACGGGGTCATGAAATCTACAATTAAGATTCCCCATTGACAAAGGAGTCTGCACACAACATTTCAGCTCTCTAGACCTTTTGGAACTGGAGAAGAAGATGAAAATAGGTTTTTAAGGATGTGACCCCTGTGACCCCATTTGGGGTCATGGGGTCACGAAATCTACAATTTAGAATCCCCATTAGCCAAGGAGTCTGCACACAACTTTTCAGCTCTCTAGACCTTTTGGAACTAGAGAAGAAGATGAAAATAGGTTTTTAAGGTTGTGACCCCTGTGACCCCATTTGGGGTCATGGGGTCACGAAATCTACAATTTAGAATCCCCATTAGCCAAGGAGTCTGCACATAAAATTTCAGCTCTGTGGAGTTATTGGTTCTGGAGAAGAAGTCGAAAAAGCGAAAAGTTTACGGACGGATGGACGGACGGATGGACGGACGGATGGACGGACGGACGGACGCCGGACGCCATGCCATGCCATAAGCCCATCGGGCCTTTCAGGCCTGATGAGCTAAAAATCGGACTTGCGGTTCACAAGTTATAAAGCCCGTAATGATGGTATATGCTAAGAGCGCCACTTATTCAAAGCTGAATATCACCTTCTGCGCGACACCTGGCGCATCAAAAGTTATTGCCGAAAATACACGTATTTTATATGGAATTGAAGACAATTCTTTTATCTATATACTGATAAAAAATTTATGAAAATATCCCAAGTAGTTTCTTAGAAATAGAGCGCCGAGGCATGTTGGGGTAAATGCGCCACATGTATCAAAATTCAAAAGTGCGAAAGTCGCCTATCTCTGTGCGATTGCTGTATTTTCAGTTATGTTAGCGCAATTGCGATTTTTATATGGGAATAAAGGCCATTCTTTCCTCTTTATTTTGGTATAAAAAAAATGAAAACAACCAATTGGTTCATATGATACGAAGTGCGAGAGAAAGGTAGCTTATCGCAATATCTTCCCGTAATTAGAAGCTATCTGCCCATGTGGCGAGATGCGAGACAGATAAGCATAGGCTATCTGCCCATGTGGCGGGATGCGAGACAGATAAGCCTGTACGGGCCTATCTCACCCCGGGGCAGTGCAGACACTTAGGCGCTAATTAGCCGCCGGGCAGTGTAGCCATCGGAGCGAAGCAGGACAAAATTGGCCTTTTGTAAAGCTAATTATCGATGCGTTACGGGTCAACAATGCACACGCAAATTGGTGTGAATTTTGCTGGACGTTCTGACCAGACACTGAAGAAAGCTTTATTCTCATTGCGGGCTGCGAGGCATAAATACAGCCATTCTCATGCAGCGAGTCGCGGAAACAATCGACTCGGGACCCGGTATGGCAGATAGCCAAGTACATAGACAGCCGTGAATTCTTCTAAGTAAGCGATCCGGGATCCGTATTGAGGTACCTACGAATCGCTTATAGCCCGCCCGGATAATTCCGGGACCCGCATGTTAAGGGTTAATAAATTGGTGAATTTTTTTTAGT
This sequence comes from Gibbula magus, assembly GCA_936450465.1. Classification (NCBI taxonomy): domain Eukaryota; kingdom Metazoa; phylum Mollusca; class Gastropoda; order Trochida; family Trochidae; genus Gibbula; species Gibbula magus. Next base: position 25,920,259 of record OW388300.1, read on the forward strand.
AAATTCTTTTTCACCATTTCTTATAGTCTCCTTTTCAATATTTGATAAAATGATGATATTCTATGAATAAATTCTTTTTTAGAGTCAGTGAAAAGCAGTCTCACGCACAGTCTATGATAACACAGTGCTGCACAGAAGTTTGAAGTAACCTGAAACCTCTGTGTAACTATCAGTTTTCATTCTTTTGCCAGGAAGAGGTCAACACAATGCAATTACATAACATGCAGACACTGGACTCACAGCCAGTAAAATTTATATGTTAGATGCAGTTTTTCCTACAATTAATTATTTTTCTGTACTGGAGAAGATGATGAAATAGGTGTGATGTCACAATGTCATATAGCTACTTCTTTTATAGTCCTATGTTATCACCAGTCATCACTAATCATATTCAGTTCACATATCTCATGTAAAATGAAAAATTTTAATTCCTCTTCAAGTTATTCCTTCAAAGGGTATTCAATAGTTCTCATTTCAAATAGATTCACATTAAACATGTCCATGATGTAGACATCTATCTCCTTTCTTGTTCCTATTGAATAAAATTAACTGCAAAGTTAATAGAAAACTAAATCAGTTATAAAGTATAAAATATGATATAAATAAGGTATACCAAATTGACTCGTACTGGAAATTTTCATTAATTAATTAATTAATTCTCCAAATAATTACACTATATCATGAGATATTAAAAAACTCCATTATTTACTCTTAAATTACAAGAACATAATATTAGATTTAATAAAAGATTCTGTATTAAGTCTTTAGAATACTTTTAGACTTTATCAGCAAATTCACTTGCAAAATACAAATAATTACTCATATGTGAAATGTGAGACAAAGATAAAATATGACTTATAATTTTTGTTAGACCTCCAATTCTAAGTTTTTAATTCTAAATATCTCTTTTTCATCAGACATATTATATTCTCAAAGAACATGTTAGAACTCTCACATCAGAAAGATGAAATGCCTTTAACTCAGCTGTTTTCTTTAAAATTACCTCCCTTACCTACTTACTGATTGAACTGCACATATAATCTCAGAAAGATGCTGTAAACTGAAATAGGCTTTTAGGTTATGATCCCTGTGACCCATATTTGGGGTCACAGACTCACCAAATTTACAATTTAGAATCCCTTACAGCCAAGGAGTCTGTACATAAAATTTCAGCTCTCTACGTTCATTGGGACTGGAGAAGAACATGAAAATAGTTTTTTTTAGGTAATGACCCCTGTGAGCCACACTTGGGGTCACAGGGTCACCAAATCTACAATTTAGAATCCCTTTCAGCCAAGGAGTCTGTACATAAAATTTCAGCTCTCTGGAGTCATTGGTTCTGGAGAAGAAGATGAAAATAGCTTTTAAGGTTATGACCCCTGTGACCCACATTTGGGGTCACAGGGTCACCAAATTTACAATTTAGTATCCCCTTCAGCCAAGGAGTCTGTACATTAAATTTCAGCTCTCTGGAGTCATTGGTTCTGGAGAAGAAGTCGAAAAAGCGAAAAGTTTACGGACGGACGGACGGACGGATGGACGGACGGACAGACGGCCGGCCGGACGGATGGACGGACGCCATCCCATGCCATAAGCCCATCGGGCCTTTCAGGCCAGATGAGCTAAAAATGAAATTCAGAAATAGTTCTAACCCTCAAAAGGCACAACTAGGGATCATGGTTGACATTTGTATGAAGTTTGGTGAAGCTAGCAAGTATAGTTTTGGAGATCTGCTCCGCACAAAGTTTTGGGACGGACGGACAGACGGACAGACGGACTGACGGACAGACGGACAGAAAGAATGAACGCTATAACAATTAAGAATCACCTTTGACCAAAGAATCTCTACACAACATTTCACCTTTCTAGAGCTTTACATATAAACTGGAGAAGAAGATGAAAATAGGTTTTTGGGTCATGACCCGTGACCTAGATTGGGGTCACAGGGTCACAAAATCTACAATTTAGAATCCCCATTGGCCAAAGAGTATGCACACAACTTTTCAGCTCTCTAGACCTTTAGGAACTTGAGAAGAAGATGAAAATAGGTTTTTAAGGATGTGACCCCTGTGACCCCATTTGGGGTCATGGGGTCACGAAATCTACAATTTAGAATCCCCATTGACCAAGGAGTCTGCACACAACATTTCAGCTCTCTAGACCTTTTGGAACTGGAGAAGAAGATGAAAATAGGTTTTTAAGGATGTGACCCCTGTGACCCCATTTGGGGTCATGGGGTCACGAAATCTACAATTTAGAATCCCCATTAGCCAAGGAGTCTGCACACAACTTTTCAGCTCTCTAGACCTTTTGGAACTGGAAAAGAAGATGAAAATAGGTTTTTAAGGATGTGACCCCTGTGACCCCATTTGGGGTCATGGGGTCACGAAATCTACAATTTAGAATCCCCATTAGCCAAGGAGTCTGCACACAACTTTTCAGCTCTCTAGACCTTTTGGAACTGGAGAAGAAGATGAAAATAGGTTTTTATGGATGTGACCCCTATGACCCCATTTGGGGTCATGGGGTCACGAAATCTACAATTTAGAATCCACATTGGCCAAGGAGTCTGCACACAACTTTTCAGCTCTCTAGACCTTTTGGAACTGGAGAAGAAGATGAAAATAGGTTTTTAAGGATGTGACCCCTGTGACCCCATTTGGGGTCATGGGGTCACAAAATCTACAATTTAAAATCCCCATTAGCTGAGGAGTCTGCACACCACTTTTCAGCTCTCTAGACCTTTTGGAACTGGAGAAGAAGATGAAAATAGGTTTTTAAGGATGTGACCCCTGTGACCCCATTTGGGGTCATGGGGTCACAAAATCTACAATTTAAAATCCCCATTAGCCAAGGAGTCTGCACACCACTTTTCAGCTCTCTAGACCTTTTGGAACTGGAGAAGAAGATGAAAATAGCTTTTTAAGGATGTGACCCCTGTGACCCCATTTGGGGTCATGGGGTCACGCAATCTACAATTTAAAATCCCCATTAGCCAAGGAGTCTTCACACAACTTTTCAGCTCTCTAGACCTTTAGGAACTGGAGAAGAAGATGAAAATAGGTTTTTAAGGATGTGACCCCTAAGACCCCATTTGGGGTCATGGGGTCACGAAATCTACAATTTAGAATCCCCATTAGCCAAGGAGAGTCTTCACACAACTTTTCAGCTCTCTAGACCTTTTGGAACTGGAGAAGAAGATGAAAATAGGTTTTTAAGGATGTGACCCCTGTGACCCCATTTGGGGTCATGGGGTCACGAAATCTACAATTTAGAATCCCCATTAGCCAAGGAGTCTGCACACAACTTTTCAGCTCTCTAGACCTTTTGGAACTGGAGAAGAAGATGACAATAGGTTTTTAAGGATGTGACCCCTGTGACCCCATTTGGGGTCATGGGGTCACGAAATCTACAATTTAGAATCCCCATTAGCCAAGGAGTCTTCACACAACTTTTCAGCTCTCTAGACCTTTTGGAACTGGAGAAGAAGATGAAAATAGGTTTTTAAGGATGTGACCCCTGTGACCCCATTTGGGGTCATGGGGTCACGAAATCTACAATTTAGAATCCCCATTAGCCAAGGAGTCTTCACACAACTTTTCAGCTCTCTAGACCTTTTGGAACTGGAGAAGAAGATGAAAATAGCTTTTTAAGGATGTGACCCCTGTGACCCCATTTGGGGTCATGGGGTCACGAAATCTACAATTTAGAATCCCCATTGACCAAGGAGTCTGCACACAACATTTCAGCTCTCTAGACCTTTTGGAACTGGAGAAGAAGATGAAAATAGGTTTTTAAGGATGTGACCCCTGTGACCCCATTTGGGGTCATGGGGTCACGAAATCTACAATTTAGAATCCCCATTAGCCAAGGAGTCTGCACACATTTTTTCAGCTCTCTAGACCTTTTGGAACTGGAAAAGAAGATGAAAATAGGTTTTTAAGGATGTGACCCCTGTGACCCCATTTGGGGTCATGGGGTCACGAAATCTACAATTTAGAATCCCCATTAGCCAAGGAGTCTGCACACAACTTTTCAGCTCTCTAGACCTTTTGGAACTGGAGAAGAAGATGAAAATAGGTTTTTATGGATGTGACCCCTATGACCCCATTTGGGGTCATGGGGTCACGAAATCTACAATTTAGAATCCACATTGGCCAAGGAGTCTGCACACAACTTTTCAGCTCTCTAGACCTTTTGGAACTGGAGAAGAAGTTGAAAATAGGTTTTTAAGGATGTGACCCCTGTGACCCCATTTGGGGTCATGGGGTCACAAAATCTACAATTTAAAATCCCCATTAGCCAAGGAGTCTGCACACAACTTTTCAGCTCTCTAGACCTTTTGGAACTGGAGAAGAAGATGAAAATAGGTTTTTAAGGATGTGACCCCTGTGACCCCATTTGGGGTCATGGGGTCACGCAATCTACAATTTAAAATCCCCATTAGCCAAGGAGTCTGCACACAACTTTTCAGCTCTCTAGACCTTTTGGAACTGGAGAAGAAGATGAAAATAGGTTTTTAAGGATGTGACCCCTGTGACCCCATTTGGGGTCATGGGGTCACAAAATCTACAATTTAAAATCCCCATTAGCCAAGGAGTCTGCACACCACTTTTCAGCTCTCTAGACCTTTTGGAACTGGAGAAGAAGATGAAAATAGGTTTTTAAGGATGTGACCCCTGTGACCCCATTTGGGGTCATGGGGTCACGCAATCTACAATTTAAAATCCCCATTAGCCAAGGAGTCTTCACACAACTTTTCAGCTCTCTAGACCTTTTGGAACTGGAGAAGAAGATGAAAATAGGTTTTTAAGGATGTGACCCCTGTGACCCCATTTGGGGTCATGGGGTCACGAAATCTACAATTTAGAATCCCCATTAGCCAAGGAGAGTCTTCACACAACTTTTCAGCTCTCTAGACCTTTTGGAACTGGAGAAGAAGATGAAAATAGGTTTTTAAGGATGTGACCCCTGTGACCCCATTTGGGGTCATGGGGTCACGAAATCTACAATTTAGAATCCCCATTAGCCAAGGAGTCTGCACACAACTTTTCAGCTCTCTAGACCTTTTGGAACTGGAGAAGAAGATGAAAATAGGTTTTTAAGGATGTGACCCCTGTGACCCCATTTGGGGTCATGGGGTCACGAAATCTACAATTTAGAATCCCCATTAGCCAAGGAGTCTTCACACAACTTTTCAGCTCTCTAGACCTTTTGGAACTGGAGAAGAAGATGAAAATAGGTTTTTAAGGATGTGACCCCTGTGACCCCATTTGGGGTCATGGGGTCACGAAATCTACAATTTAGAATCCCCATTAGCCAAGGAGTCTTCACACAACTTTTCAGCTCTCTAGACCTTTTGGAACTGGAGAAGAAGATGAAAATAGCTTTTTAAGGATGTGACCCCTGTGACCCCATTTGGGGTCATGGGGTCACGAAATCTACAATTTAGAATCCCCATTAGCCAAGGAGTCTGCACACAACTTTTCAGCTCTCTAGACCTTTTGGAACTGGAGAAGAAGATGAAAATAGGTTTTTAAGGATGTGACCCCTGTGACCCCATTTGGGGTCATGGGGTCACGAAATCTACAATTTAGAATCCCCATTAGCCAAGGAGTCTTCACACAACTTTTCAGCTCTCTAGACCTTTTGGAACTGGAGAAGAAGATGAAAATAGGTTTTTAAGGATGTGACCCCTGTGACCCCATTTGGGGCCATGGGGTCACGAAATCTACAATTTAGAATCCCCATTAGCCAAGGAGTCTGCACATAAAATTTCAGCTCTGTGGAGAAGAGTTCTGGAGAAGAAGTCGAAAAAGCGAAAAGTTTACGGACGGATGGACGGACTGATGGATGGACGGACGCCATGCCATGCCATGCGCCCATCGGGCCTTTCAGGCCTGATGAGCTAAAAATGGATAGAATTTATTTTCGATACGTTTTCACCTTGCAGTGGGAAGATGAGTGGGTATATCCCAGGAATTAAAGTGTTTGCCAATTATTGAAATGTGATTTTTAACAGAGTGGGTATATCCCAGGAATTGGAGTTACGTCCCTTGCCGGTGACAGCACGTTTTACATCGAGAGCAGAAATTTTTAAAAAATATGCATTAAGAACTCCTTCCAAGGTTATTCGTTTGGTGGCGACGCTATTTAAGTTATAGTCAACACTTCTGGAGGACGAAATGGTTTCGATTGATGTTTATCGAGCCAGAATCGGAGGATTCACTCAACCAAAGGGTACACGACAAGTGACGTTGCATAAACATCAGAGTGAGTACACACCTTTCGTGTCCGGGACAGATGTCCACTTCAGGCTCGTTATATGTACCATTCTCATTGCTGTACATCTAACCTCATCGTATCTCGTCATAGATGCCCTCGAAAATGCGAATTTTGAAAGATTAATGCCGAAAGAAAATATCTACTTGTGTACATCACGTGACGTCACGACGTTCAACCATGACCCACTTTTGGCTATGTACAATGCTTCATTTGCACGTGGGATGTGTTTCCTTGGTGGTATTGTGCCGCCCGTGGGTGTCGTGAAACATATTTTGATGTGTTCTAATGATATTGAATCAAACCCTGGCCCTTCTCTTACTTTGGAAGAATTAAGAGACTCCCTTGTAACCGAAATACGCTGCGTTAAATCAGATTTATCATCACAAATCACTGCCCTAAAGACTGAAATACAATCAATTGGAACGAGATGTGATCAACTGGAGAAGTCAGTGACAGATATTAAGTCCGATATCGCCACCTACAAACATGAATATGAGGTCATGTACGCCGATGTTGATACCATATCTGACAGGGTAAATGACTTTGATGAACGTTTAAGCACAATCGACGATGAAATGGATAAGTTAGAATCATTTAGTCGTCGAGATAACATCGTTATCCATGGTGTACCGGAATCTGAGGGGGAGAAATCAATGGCGTGCAAGGAAACCATACTAGCGTTATTTACCAAATACCTCAAGTTCAAAACTTGGCAACCGATTGACGTTGTGAGAGCCCACCGCCTTGGACGTAAACGTGCCGACTCAGCTCAGCCACGCCCCATTATTGTCAAGATGCAGGTATCAGACGATAAAGTTAGAGCACTGAAGGCTAGGCCTGTGCTTAAGGACAATGGTTATGGCATCTCCAGCGATTTAACTACACGCCAACGTCAGCAACTCTATGATCTGAAAGAATCTGGTCAGTTCGGTTACTTTAAGAATGGACAACTTGTAGTGGCTCCGAATGACCGTACGCAAGTTAAATCTTTGCCCCCTTTGAGGCCTACTCTACGAAGAGATAGCACCAGGCCTAGACGTGGTAATCGTTACATCCGTCAACCACTCACAAACGCTATATCTGAATAGGACGGCGGCCAAGGCCCGGACTTTATATCACAGGGTCCTATAATAAATTGCACCGGTGATAATCGTAGTTTGCATACCCGAAACGAAATCAACAGTGAGAACACCTCCTTTTTGTGTTGGAACATTAATGGCCTAACAGATAAGATTGATAATGTAGACTTTATTGATTATCTACGCAAGTTTAACATTGTTTGCCTGACTGAGACATTTGTAAACGAAATCTGTTACAATTGGTTAGATGGATACGACTTGTTTTATAGTCCTGCTGTCAAATTATCAAATCATGGTCGACTTTCAGGTGGCGTTTGTATTTGTATTAACCATTCACTACAGGCCAACAAAATAATGTGACTGCAAGTCTTGATGATGATAATATGAACCATATATTTCAAGCGAGTGTTGACGATGATGATTACCCCTTAGATGATCGTAACTCTCACGACAATGTGGTTAATAATTTTGGTAATTTGTTATTAGATTTATGCTATGGTTTTAACCTCTTTATAGCGAACGGTAGAGTCTACGGAGATTCGCGAGGTGAATACACATACCATGGGCATCAAGGATCAATTGTTAATGACTACTTCATTTGTTCACCAGACTTTTTCCAATTTATCAAGTTGTTGAACATCGGAGACAGAGTTGACTCTGATCATTTACCGTTAGAACTGATTTGTCAATTTCCAAACATGATAAACTCAAGAGGTGGAAACTCTGTTGATGCTTTCAAAGAAAACATTGTTTGGAACGATTCCCTTTGCCACATATTTTTAGACACCTTGAAATGTAAGATTTCTTCTTCCATTGACCTTCTTTCAACACAACTTGAGTTTGATCTAAATGGAGCTCTACATGATTTCGTCAAGATCGTATTAGACTCTGCAGATTGCATGAAGAGAAAGGTTAAACAGGCTAAGAAAACGTGTAATTATAAACCACCCTTAAATGAAGAATGTAAAATCGCTCGGCGAGACGCTCGCAAAGCACTCAGAAATTTTCGATGTAGACGATCGGATAATAATAGAAATATCTTTTGTAAAATGAGAAACAAATACAAAGCCTCCTGTAGAAAATTCAAATCTAACCTGCAAAATCAAAGATTGAAAAGATTGAATGATACAATCCATTATCCTGCCAAGTTCTGGAAACAAATTCGTTCATTTAGAAAGAAACCGGCCCCCCAATGTGATATCTCAAAAGTTGAATGGATGGAACATTTCAAGAAAGTTTTCTCTAATGATGATATTTTTTAAATTGATAGCTTTTCGTTTGATGATAATATTATTCCTTCAAATGGTTTTGACGATGTTGATGAAATGATTTTGGAAACTAAAATATCAGTAGATGAGATAGAGCGTGCAATAAACCGCCTAAAGAGCGGTAAAGCAGCTGGTCCTGACAATATTATAATCGAAATGATAAAATGTTCACAGGCTGATTTAATGCCTTTTCTTTTGAAATGTTTTAATATTGTATTTGAAAGTGGTTCGTTTCCAGATAGCTGGTCTCGCTCAATTATTGTTCCTTTACATAAAAAGGGAGCTCATGACAATCCAGACAATTACAGAGGTATCTCCTTAATGAGTGTCATTGGGAAAATATTTACAACTGTTCTGAATAATAGAATTTCAAACTGGGCAAACCTCAGAAACTTAATTCCTGAATGTCAAGCAGGTTTTCGAAAAAATTATTCAACTGCTGACTATATCTTTACACTATATGCAATTATACAAAAACGTTTATCTCGTAATAAACATAAACTTTATGTAGCATTTGTGGATTTTAAAAAAGCTTTTGATTCTGTTGATCGCGGCAAACTATGGCAATGTTTACGACAAACTGGTTTACAAGGGAAAATGTATTCTATTTTAAAATCTATGTACTCAAATATTAAATCATGTGTTCGATGTGGTGACGATGTCACCGATTTCTTTGACTGTCCTGTTGGAGTTCGACAAGGATGTATTTTAAGTCTAATTTTGTTTTCCTTCTTTATAAACGAACTTTATTATGATATCTCCAATTTAGGTAAACATGGTGTGCAATTGTTCCCAGCTATGATTGAAATTTTTATCCTACTCTTTGCTGATGATGTCATCCTAGTTTCAGATACTATAGTCGGTCTACAAAACCAGCTCAATGTTTTAGAGCGATACACACATGACTGGAAGTTATCTGTTAATTTTGAAAAAACGAACATTGTTATATTTAGAAAAGGTGGTCCAGTCGCCTCTAAGGAAAAATGGTTTTTAAATGGCAAACAGTTATCCACTGTTATTCTCTATACATATCTCGGATTTATGTTTTTCTACACTATGAACTTCAAAAAGAGTGTGATAAACCTGACAGCACGTGCCAAGAAAGCCCTTATTACTGTTATGTCAGTTTCTCAGAACTTTGGTATTTTAACCCCTAAAATATTTTTCAAATTGTTTGATTCACAAATTCAACCTATTATGCTTTATGGATCTGAAATTTGGGGATTCCAACGTCATGATTGTATAGAGAAATTACATCTTCTAGCATGCAAGCGATTTTTAAATGTAGCGCAAGCAACACCTAATTGCATGATTTATGGAGAATGTGGCAGATACCCGATATTTATAAATTCCCAAATCAGATGTTTAAAATTTTGGTTAAAAATCATGGGAATGCACGAACAGAGATTACCAAAACTAGCTTATACCATGCTTTTTCATTTAGATGATATTGGTAAGACAACATGGGTGACTCATATTAAAAATCTTCTTTTTTCACATGGGTTTGGATTTGTGTGGCTAAATCAAACAGTTGGTAATATTAACCTATTTCTCAAGCAATTTCGAGAACAATCTGTTAACATGTATTATCAAGAATGGCATTTGTGTATGGACAGTAGCACAAGATATCAACTGTATAGATCATATAAGACCTTAATTCAACCAGAATTATATCTGTCTGTATTAACATCAAGAAATATCAGACGCACATTTGTAAATTTTCGTTTGGGTTTGTTAGATTTACAAGTAAATAAAGGCAGAAGATTTTCTATAGAAAGACATTTAAGACTATGCCCATTATGCAACTCAGCTGTAGAAGACGAAATCCATTTTGTTTTTGTATGTCCTCATTATGCTGATTTAAGAAAAGAATACATTTCAAATTATTATCTTTCAAAGTACACTGCAACTGCCTTTGTTTCCATTCTGTCTTCCAGAAATGAAAATGTAATACGCAATTTAGCACTTTTTGTAAAACATGCTGTTATCCATAGAAGCAACTTATTATCTCAATTGTGAATATTGTTCTGTTCTGCATAACATTTGTACATAAACAACACATGTATGTAATATTTGTATATGGGCTGGAGGCCTAAATGCAATAAATATCTTTTGACTTTGAATTAAAGTGTTTGCCAATTATTGAAATGTGATTTTTAACAGAGTGGGTATATCCCAGTCGTTTACCAATTGGAATATGATTCTAACAGATTGACTTATACATTTACAATGACATATTGAGATGATTAATTCAACTCTAAAATGTGTAATGTGTATATATATCTCCAAAAGTGAAGTACAGTACTTAAAATTTCATCATGGAAGTCATTCCAACCAACAAAGGTGGTTTGAAGCTTGTGTTCGACTGCTTGTCCAGTGAATGGTATGTTTCCAATATGTGGAATGAGAAACCTGTATATCATAAGTAAATGATATATTCCTCTGAATAATACCTGTCCATATTGAAGTGAATAAATGTGATATTCACCTACAGCCGTTGTATCTATTTATTGTCTATTACATAGTTATATGCCAATAAAAGAATGAAAAAAAAACAATATAAATTTTTAGTACTTTTTTCCGAGGACTTTTTTCCTAGGTAAATTTAGGACTTTTTTTACCGATTCTTTTTTTACGATGACTTTTTTCCGAACACCCCAATTTATTGTTTCTAAATTGTGTTGTTTAAGTGAAGTGGATGATCTCAAAGGATAAACTCATATCATATGTAAACAGAACGTATTTTAGTATTTTATTTATTTTATTACACGTTTCGTCCCACCAGGACTCGTCTGAAAACTGCACACATGTTGATTACTTATTATTTGTTAAGTTATTTTTTTTAATTGTAGTTATAGACAAATACATTATTTTTGATTGATAATAATACAATACATTACTGGCTGCCGACCAGTTATCGCCGCGTACCAATTTATCGCCACTACCTCGTTATAGCGCATGCGCAGTTCCGATCGCGAAACTTTTCTTGTTTTATGAACGGCAATTTCACAAAGACCTTGGATATCAAGAAACATTTCAATGGTAAGTGAAAAACAATTCAAAATCGGTGAGTATAGTTTTGTTCTCCTGAAATTGTTATAGTGGGGGTCGGGGGATGTCACGTGATCAAAATAGAGGGTGTCTAACTGTAATAAAAAATCATCAAAAGATGGATCTACATATAAACTTGAATATCCAATATGTACAGGAATATTTCTTCATGACTTTATGTATAAAATCTAAGTGGATCAACATTGCTTCGTTTTCTCGATTGAGACGGTGTCTGACACTCGCTGTAGCCGAGCTGTCTGCTGCAACGGCATGTGCATGGCCGGAGCTAGCAGACGATTAAAAACAGACGATATGCAAACACACTCTTTTATCAGATAAATGAAGTTGATTATCGTAGTGAATGTAAAAAACAAGTTAAAGTTCGTAAAACAAACCTGCGATTGCAATTTTAAAACATGTTTCCAAAGTAATAGATCCCGTACTGTGACATCTGTTGATCGTAGCAGACGACTGGCATGAATAACAACATTTTCAAAATCCGTCCCGTAGAATGCATACGAATAGTTAATATATATAAATGAAACCATTTCGTTCCAATTAACTTTACTAATGCTGAAAGTTACATGCGGTGTGTTGAGCATTGTTCACGGACATGTCACCCTTAGAGCCAAGTCTACAGAGATGTCAAGTTTAGTGCCACACTCGGCTCGTTCGAACTCGAATAAAGCCTACTATCTTCCTAAGGACAACTTTTACGAATATAACAACACTTTGATTCGTCGTCTGTTGGATTTAATTTTTTTTATGCGAAACACTGTTTTAATAAAAGTAAAATGTGAATATGTTTTTATTTTATCATCATGTTTCATTCCAATCCCATATGAATATAAAATATAAGCCTTTATATTATTATTTTATAACATATTTACATTCATAAACAACTATAACGGGACATAGTCTTATTGGTGAGGTCACATATATATGTCCAACCGGACAATGGACCTTGGCTTGCTGCAGCCATAAAGTCAAACGTAATTTAATAAACTGTAATAAGGTAGATAGAAAGACAGATTTGCTTCCATACCGTTTAATAGGTCGTAACGAGTTAACGAGTACTTACGGATGTAGAGTACTAATGTCGGCTGCTACACATGTTAGCACCTATAATTTGATACACTTTTTAACCCAAAAATATATCACACAAACTGATCATGTATATTTAAAAGAGATGTTTAAAAATCCTAAACAATGAATAACACCATGATCTCAGAGAAATATTTTCCAAACAAAATCATTGATTTTATTTTGTAGATGTTGACGGTGAAAAAAAAACGGAAACAGTATGATCCGGCGAGTTTGACCACTGCCGTTAAATATGTTGAGGCGGGGAGAGCTACAATTGCGGAAACATCCCGCATTTTCAGTGTTCCTCGCAAAACTTTAGATGACCACGTAAAAGCTAACAAGCCGTTGTGTAAGCCTGGACCTGCGCCAATGCTAACACATGAAGAAGAACATAGTTTGAGCAACTATCTAGTGTATATGGCCAATCAAGGTTTTCCGTTAACTCGGTCTGTAAGCAGATCTTTTATTTCCTCAATAATAAAAAGATCTGGTAGACCTTCTTTGTTTTCCGAATCCGGACCGTCTGATCACTGGTTTCGGAAGTTTCTTGACCGCCATCCGGAAATTCAAGAGAGACGTCCGGAACGCCAGGATAGATCAAGGACGAGAATGTCAAATCAAACTGTCATGAACCAGTACTTCATTCTCTTAAATGACACATTAACAAAACTTGGTGTTGCCGATAAACCGTCTCAAATTTTCAATGTGGACGAGTCTGGGTTTTCTGGCAAGGAGGTGGGACGAGAGAGAGTGACTACGGCCAGGGGGCAGCACGCTTATCAGCAGTCTATCTCCACTTCAGATCACATCACAGCCACTGTAACTGTCTGTGCCAGCGGCCGTGTTTTGCCAACAATGGTTGTCTATTCCAAGTCACTCCCACATCGGAATTATACAGAAGGGGTACCAGGGGACTGGTTATTTGCTGTCTCAGAATCTGGTTACGTGGACACCGAACTTTTCAAATATTGGTTGACAAAAGTGTTCTTGCCAAACTGTGGTAGGGCGAGGCCAGTTCTTCTCATTCTTGATAATCACGACTGTCACATCCAATTAGAGATTCTTGAGATAGCCAAAGAAAATGAGATCACATTTCTCTGTTTGCCTCCCCACACCACGCACATCCTTCAGCCGTTGGATGTTGATATTTTTGGGCCCCTAAAAGCCAAGTTCTCTGGTTTAGCAACCAAGCTCGGTATTGCAAATAGCCACATGGTTATTGGAAAGGCTAGATTCCCATTCCTCCTGAACCATTCTATTGACCAAGTTTGTTCACCAGCGAGAGTCAAAGAATCGTTCAGGAAGACTGGGATCTACCCGTTTAACCCTGAGGCTATTGACAAAACCCAGCTCGTCGCTCCCTCTTTCACTCCTAAGGGAGCAATTCACACCTGATCCCAAACTTCCCAGCCATCTCCGCAGTCGTCACTCCAAACTTCCCAGGCACAACCCCAATCATGTGAGACGTGTGGAAATTTTCTTGTAAATCCACTGGTAACGTCAGGCCTCATCCCGGCTTATCTTGGTACTATCCTCCAACCCCCAAAGGCCCCAGCCCCAAAGAAAAATAGCAAGGCAATACATGTGGCGCGTGTTGTAACTGGTGACGAGTTGATGGAAAGTTTGCGTGAAAAAGAGGAGAGTGAGAAAAGGAGAAAGTCTGACATGAAAAAAAGGGACGAGGAGAGACAGTTGAAGAAAGCAGAGAAAGAAAGAGAGAAAATGTTGAAAGAGCAAAGAAGGAATGAAAGGGTGAGGTTAAGGAATGAGGTTCAGAGAGAGAAAGAGAGATTGAGAAATGAAAGGTTGAAACAAAGAATGAAAAAAAATGAAAGGAGAAAGAAAGCTGCAGAGCAAGCAGCTGAAAGAAGGAGTGTGAGGAAGAGAAAGACACGAGAGTACGAAGAGAGTGACAGTGATCACGAGACTGTATGCAAAAAATGTGGAATGCGAGATACGATTGGTAGGAGTGAGTGTGAGATTGAGTGGATAACATGCGACAGGTGTGATGAGTGGTTTCACGATGTGTGTGTAGAGAGAGTTGAGGGATCAGTTTTCTGCAATATGTGCGTGATAGAGGATTGATGAAATGAGATATGTTATTGATAAAATGGATGAATTAATCTGGTTGAGGAAACCACTGATCAAGAAATCGGAATTTAAAGTTGCTGAGGCATTAGCCTAGTCTAGAGTTTATTATGTGTAATCATATTGAAAAGTGTAATTAAAATTTAATTGTGCACTTGAAGAAAATTCTCTGTATTCTTTTCAAAGTGTTTGTTTTCGTAGTCTCTATGCAACAATTACATACGGTTTGAAACATATATTATGGTAAGTATATGTTTCATTCTACAGAGCACATATTTCGCATAAATACACAACAAACGGAAGACGTCCGGAAGGATGAAATACGGTAAGTCAACGACAATCCAAGCAAATGATAACAACCTATTTTATATTTAAAATTTACAATTAGAACATAAAAGCATAACCAAACTGTCTTACTATCTAACACACCGACAGCTTCTTTAAAACTCATAATGTTTTTGCAGAAGAAATAAAACATGAAAGACAATCCATATTAAGGAACAATAAAGTTAGAGTACTTCATTATCAGTTATCACCAGGTTACGTGATAACGTTACCCGGTCTTAGAAAACATCGCACGCCCGCGCATTCAAATGATAACATATCACTGTTCGATACTTCTTTATAACATGATGGTAAATAATATATAAATGATCTGTCTTGTTCTACAATCTAATTTTCTGATTCGAATAGTTCTACGTGTTATGCGACACATTGAAACCAATAGATATTACATTTCATCAGATACATTCAGTACGATCTGACTATTTGAAGAAACGAATGAGGTGGGGGGAAAAGCGTCCGTAAAATCAGCTAATGACGGCAATTGTTAACATTCACAACAGCTTGGTTTCGTTGTTTAAGAATAATTTTTAAATCAAATTTCATGCATGAAATGTGTGCAAGTTGTCAATGTTTAAAATGAGATAGATTTATAACCAATTATTTTTACGTTGGGCGAAATACATTGAAAATTCGGAAATGGCGATAAACTGGTCCTGTTAGTTGTTTGGAAAGCACAATATGCACATTCGCACTTCCGCTTGGTCGCGTATCGGAAATATGCGATCGGAAACTGTAAACAAGTAAGAAACATCGGTGAATAGCTAATCTATCATGAAAATAAATCGTGTTCCATTTGGTTGATAAACATTTGAGTAATTTGCTAAAAACCGCTAAAAAGTGGCGATAATTACTCGGCAGCCAGTAGTTGTATTTATATTATTAATACATCTAATACCAAAAATAAAAAGTGGGTACAAGTTCTCCGGCAGATTTGGGTACGAGTCCTCTGATTTTTGTGGGTACGAGTTTTCCTACAGCCGTAAAGACTTTATTATGATTTCATCAAAATAAACAATTTAAAAACAAACATTAATGTATATTTTGAAATGTTTGATTATACATTGTTTAAAAATGTCGAATGTGAAATCCACTTATCAATTTCAAAATGAAAATGCCACGTCCCAGAAGATGGCCACAGATAAGACATGTTCTTAGACATTAATCATTAAATACCTGCGTGACTGTGAGAATGTTCATCTGCCCATTTCACAGACTCGTCGGGGCCTTTCTCGTTGTCCATTTCTCCATGGCTGTGCGGACTGTCAGGTATAAATCCACCACCGAACGAAACTCTTTGTTTTGGCATCCCATATTTTAATCTCGTAGAAATTGTAAGCATATATGTCACAGCGAATCCAAAAAAAATACCAACACCGAAAGTAATGATGCCTCTTTTCGTCACAGCCATTGCTGGTTTACTAAAGGGAAGTAACTCTGTTCTCGTTTAGACATTTCTGTTTCCAACATAGGAGAGTTGAGTTTTCCCTGGCGAAAGACGTTGCAAAAATTTGAAACTAAGATGCCGTTTCAGAGGAACGATAAGCGCAATTACAGGATGAGTAGATCTCGTTCCCCATATCATAGGCATTCTACGTTTAGAAAATCAAGGTCACCAGGTTCAAACCCGAGACGAACTGGACCGCGTGATTTTGGAAGGCCATCATACACTTACAACAGCAAAGAAAGAGGTCGCAGGTCTATGTCACCCACAAGAAGGTTTAGAGGATCACCACCCAGAAGATCACCTCGAAGATCCCCACCAAGATTCAGACCTAAAACTCCCGAGAGAAAGAAACAAATTCATCCTCCTAAACCTGTTATGATTTCATTCCCTGAAGATGATGACTTTGAAAGAAATGATTTTAACAAAAGTTCTAAATTGGGTAATAGGTTGGGAATACAGTCACAGAGTTCATCACAAGATCACATACCTTACATGGATCAAGTTCCGTCTCGTCCTAAATTTGAAGAAAAAATTCCAAAAAAACGAATGACCCTTAACGAACGATTTAATATTAACCAAAGAATGTTTGTGCTTGAAGAGAACATTACTATCGGTCTGCAGCGTAATCCAAATGTTCCTATTTCGACAGCTGTCAATGTTGAAAGTAAAGACTTTGATTTCAATAAATTTACTTTGAAACGACGGGCAGATGAAGGTCTCAAACCAATATTTGATAGAGAGGAAATAAAAGCATTCCGCCATGATGAAAATCTTGATGATCAAGATGATTTTGAAAGAAGAATTATCACAATATTACCCTCTAAAAGTGAAAGGAAAGGCAGAGATTCAATGGATGTTGACTACAGCATAAGAAAATCTTTAAGTGCTAATTTGTCGCATGATGATGAAAGACAATGGGGCAAAGGAGCTCATGTTTCACAGAATTTCTCAATAAGAAGAGATCGTGATGAGAGATCATACAGAGGAGAAAAAATTCAGATTACCCGCATGAGAACACCTTCTCCAAGAAGAGAACCTCAAATCCGACTGAATCCAAAACCTGACCCAAGATATGAAGCAAAGTATCGAGCAAATAGAGACCATGAAGAGGGGCCTCACAGAAAAATGGAACGAATCGAAACCATCAGTCACAATCCTAATGACCTACGCCATAGTTTGCTCAATCGACGAATAAGCAATCCATCAGATGATGCCAGATTTAAAATTGAATCTAAGCGAGATCAAAACGACCCCAAACCTACTCACGGCCGTGATGCATGGGATGTTGCAAGTGAATATCAACGAGACAAAAGTCAACGACGCCCATCTGGTGACGTGAGAAATGTACTACCTGATTTCAAGAACAGGGAAGGCAAGTTTAATTACGAGGAATGGAAAGATAAGCCTGAAATGGTACCAAAAGGGATCAGCTATTTTGAACATGATAATCGTGGAGAAGATCAAGGTTTCCGGGGAAGAGGAAGAGGAAGATCCAATTTTAATGTCCGAAGGTTTTCATCAAGTCAAGGGGGATATAAGCGAAGACCAATTACGCAGCAGTTCAACCGAGACAAATTTTCATCACGCGTCCACAATGAGAACTCCTACAGGCATGACAACTTCCGTCCAAGGGGAAGAGGTTCAAGATTCCATAGTGGCGACCTTGGTAGAAGAAGTTCTGTCGAACGTGGAGAATGGAAGCATGATATGTTTAATAAACTTGAAAAAGATGATGACAACTGTCCAACAAGTACAACCTGAAATACAATCAGGCCTACAAACTGTTCCCTGCTGATGACAAATTAACAACAGTTAGTTATGAACCTATTCAGCAAAAAGGTAAATAAAATTGTTAGCAAGAAGTTAAGAATAGATGAAAAAGAGCTATTTTCTCCTTTCTACCTATCAATGTCAATCTTCTGTTTCATTAGAACTTTGGCAGCAGCAGTATTCATGTTTCAGAAGAAAAATGGCATAATGCAATAAGATACAAGAAATGTAATAATTCTATTGTAAAAATAGTGAACGTCAACTGCGAAACTTTTGTTAACCTTATGTTATAGCTTTGATTTAATCATCCCCCACAGCGCGTTTAGCACGAAGCGGGGGGATATAGTATTCGGCTGCGTCCGTACATACGTCCTTACGAAATGGAATAACTCAAATATAATTCATTGGATTCTTTTCTTATTTTGCAAATGGGTTCATCATAGGAAGAGTAATGTTCCTACAGAGGTTTGTGACCTTGACCTTCATTTCAAGGTCATAACGAGACTTTGTCATTTTACCCTTGTCAGCGGGATATCTCAAGAACCATTCACTGGATTCTCTTCATATTTTACACATAGCTTCTCAAAGGAAAGACGACAGGCTGATTACATTTTGGTGACCTTGACATTGTTTTCAAGGTCACAGCGGAACTTTGAATTTTGAACATGTTAATGTACATGTAAAGCTTGTCTGCGGGATATCTCAAGAACCATTCACTGGAATTCCATCATTTCTTACATAAAGCACCTCCTAGGGAAGACAACGCGCTGATTAGATTTTGGTGACCAAAACATTATTCTCAAGATCACAGTGGAACTTTGTATTTTTCGACATGATAATGTACATGTAAATCTTGTCAGCAGGATATCTCAAGAACCGCTCACTGGAATTCCATCTTATCTTACACAAAGCACCTCCTAGGGAAGACAAAGCGCTGATTAGATTTTGGTGACCTGGACATCATTGTCAAGGTCATAGTGGATCTGTGATTTTTTCGACATGATAATGTACATGTAAATCTTGTCAGCGGGATATCTCAAGAGCCATTCACCGAAATTCCATCATATCTTAAACAAAGCACCTCCTAGGGAAGACGACGTGCTGATTAGATTTTGGTGACCTTGACATTATTCTCAAAGTCACAGTGGAGCTTTCACTATTCCGACATGTTTGACAGTCGATTTTGCTAATTTTGACATTATTTATCAATTTTGAAGTATTCATTTGTGGCGGGGGATCATGTCATCTTAGTGACAACTACTTGTTTAAGTTTTCTTTGCTTTTTCAAGTGAATTTTTTTTATTGAATTCTGATGATGTTGGGCACCTATTTGTCAGTGTAGAAAACTCCCAAAATGAAAGCCAGACAGCCGGACAGGTAACTGAAGTAATTTACCAGTCCGGATGAAAACCTACCTGTCCCGTTTCCAACATTCAAAAGCAAAGGAATTAATAATTAACTGTAAAGTTCCAACCATGCATATGCATAATCGGGTTGTTATTGTTTATGTTCGCAAAACTATGGGAGATCATCCCACATTGCTGCACGCAAGAATTGAGACATGCAACAAGATACTTTGACAGTTTGTACCTTTGGATTAGATTTTTGTTCATAATAACATATTTAAGAAATAGAAGATAGCAGCCCTGAGTGTTTTATGCTCTCTGCTATGTTTATTCTACGATAAAGCACAACAACAAGTCTTCTGTTTCTTATATAAGATGCCCTTAAACAGTTACTCGCTTTTATATAAAAAACATGGCGATATTATGTTGTTTGTATAAAAAAAAAAATTGAAAATTTTGATGCCTCCCGTCGTAGAATCCATTCACTAGCATTGAACAATCAAAGTGACGTAAAATTTGACGTCATTTGCTAAGCAACACTCTGACGTCTACAATCAAGAGCATTTTTTTATTAGAGTTATTTAGAGTTTTATTGTGTCATAAAACATGCTGTCAGTCCCATTGAATGCCTATGTTTTATTGCCTTGGGTATCTTATATTACAAGATCACACATGATTATCTAATGTCATTTATAACGTATACATCTGTTTCATAAATGTTGGTGAAACAATCAGAAATACTGTCTGCAAACACTACGATATTAGTAAACACTGTAATTGGTCGAGACAAGTTTGTTTCATTGCCCCTTTTTTCAGTTTCATTAAATCAAAACTATTGTGTCTTTGATATTTAATTACACAACCCATTTACATAACATAAATCTGTCATACCTCAGAATTTTGATAGAAACCAAACAAGTAATATTAAAACATGCGAAGCTAGATTCGACCTATGACCCGGAGTTGACAATGTGATCCAAAACTCATTGCCTGACCTATTTTTTTTTTTTTATTAGAGTTTTTTCCATTGACGTTCAATTGTGAATAAATTCCGACAGCTAATGTTTGAACAACTCGTTTGTTTAGACTAAAACATTGGGTGACGGATAAAAAGTCCCATTTTGTCTTACTAAATCAGCCCTGGACCGGTCATTGCTGTCCATTTGTCAGTCAAATAAACTATTATCTTCCTTGAAATCCATCCATGTTCAAAACATTTTTTAACAGATATTTATGACCATGTTTTGAACATATCTTCAGTGTAAACAACGGCGGATGATTTCAAACAAACAAATGTCAATACATGTACTTCAATTCCTTGTAGCCTATTTATATTCAAATGCCAATATCTATATGTCGACTCTAACAGTCCTGTCGGTGACTTTGGTTTTGATAAATCGTTCATGAATTTGTCAAGTTATTTGTCAAGTTATTTGTATAAGAACGAGTATAAAACAAAAGTGCTTTTGGATAAGTTAGAATTTTGATCTGAGTGTTAATATTTTGCGACAGATTTTCATTTTACATGAAACTCCATTCACCGTCTATTGTAGGTATCACTCTGTTATCAGTACATAAACAGCAGTGCAATGAGTTTAGATGTTCAGACGTTGCATGTGCTGGATATTGTATTGTAGTAATCTGGTTGTTCGTACCGCAATCATTTGGACTGACATGTCATTTTTACCCTGCCTGTTATTGTTAAAAATATGTTGTTGGAGTGTAAAATATCAACCCGACCACCAGACAAGCTGCTTTCAAAATTTGACCGTCTGGCTTGAAAACAGACCGTTTCGGGCGGTCGGGTAGGTGGGAGTTTTCTACGCTGCTATTGTATATATATAGCTGTTTGTTTGTTAATTTAAAATATGTCATGAAACAATTATAATTTATATTTAGCTCATCTGGCCTGAAAGGCCCGATAAGCTTATGGCATGGCATGGTGTCCGGCGTCCGTCTGTCCGTCTGTAAACTTTTTGCATTTTCATCTTCTTCTCCAGAACCACTTGGTCTAGGGAGATGAAAAGTTGTGTGCAGACTCCTTGGCTAATGGGGATTCTAAATTGTAGATTTCATAACCCTGTGACCTCAAATGGGGTCACAGAGGTCACCTCCAGTTCCTAATGGTCTAGTGAGATGAAAAGTTGTGTGCAGACTCCTTGGCTAATGGGGATTCTAAAATATAGATTTGGTGACCCTGTTACCTCAAATGGGGTCACAGGAGCCATAACCCCAAAAACAACAGTAAAAACCTATTTCATCTTCTTCTCAAGTTCCATAAGTTCTAGAGAGTTTAAAAGTTGTGTGCAGACTCCTTGGTCAATGGGGATTCTAAATTGTAGATTTGGTGACCCCGTGACCTCAATTGTGGTCACAGGGGTCACAACCTTAAAAACTAATTTTCATCTTCTTCTCCAGTTCCAAAAGGTCTAGAGAGCTGAAAAGTTGTGTGCAGATTCCTTGGCCAATGGGGATTCTAAATTGTAGATTTCGTGATCCTGCGACCCCAAATATAGGTCACAGATGTCAAGACCTGAAAAGCTATTTCATCTAGAGATTTGATGTGCTCTTTAAAGGGAGGTAATTTAAAGGAAACAACAGTAATGAATTAAATCATTAAGTGTGACGTTATTTGTAGGGGATTTTATCTCTGGCCTCAAAAATAGATCAGAGGGGTAAAGATCTTAAGACCTATTTCATCTTCTCCATTTAAAGTGCTTCCTATGTGTTATACCTCTCACCTAGAAGTTGAAATTTTGAGTTAGTTAATGTATATAAAGCCTGATGAGCTACAGAGCCCATGGCTCAATTTTTTTTTATTAAAATGATTTTTCAACCAGCGTAAGTTTTAGAGTTTAAGTTCTTTGTTGCTGTGTCAACATAACTATTGTTTCTAATATACTGCAGACGCATGGTTTGACAAACTGAACTAAGGATTGTTATAAGTGTATTGTGTATGTCGGAAAAGGGTTACTTAATCATGAAAGTGAACATCTTCTTTATCATGACCATTGTAAAATGTTTTACATTTAAACACAAGGATAGTAGTTTTTGTTTTGCCTTATGTTACAATGATTCTTTTCAATAACATCTTTTTTTCTTTTTTAGATAAGAAAAACAATAAACGAAGTTTAAACTGGTTTAAAGGAGTGTTTATGTTTATTCGCGAAAATGTATTTCAGAATTCAAGGCAATTTTGAACCTGTTATCTTTGATTTGGAGTTCATCACAAGTACATTTTGATACATGTTCGGATACAGCTTTTTGATATGGTGGGGGGGTCCACTTTTTCCAGACCTTGAAAGTGCCCTCAGGAGGGCTGAACATTTAGGACAATTTTTTTTTAAACTCTGCGACTACTCTCTGGAATGCTCTGCCTATTGACATGAGAACTTGCCCATCTTTGAAAAGTTTCAAAGCAAATTTTAAGCAAATCTCTTCAAAAAATGTTATCCAGTGTGACATTAATTTGTTATCATTGACTTGTTTAGCACTTTGACCATGACCTGTGGATAAGGCACTAATTACAAGTATAACAATCCATTGATATGAGGGGAGGCAGGCAAGAGGCAGACTTAACAACTTCCATCTACCGGTACATAATATTATATAATAGTCTCTGCTGTCTCTCCTCTCCCAGTACAAGGTTTAAAGCAAACATGCTAACATAAGGAGAACACAGTAGAAGAATGAAAATTACAGGTCATGGTCTCGATCATACGAAGAAGATCTTCTGAAAATTTGAGCGTCCCATCATTTCTAGTTTCTGAAGGGAAATTTGAGGTTTGAGTTTAACACCCAGCCAAGCCAATATTTGAGGAAGAATTGTGACGAAATGAATTAACTTCAGTCTACATGTTATAAAGATTTTATTCTGAAAATTTTTAGCTTTCTGTATCAAATGGTTTTGATCGCCGCTAATGGCTGCAATAATGCCGAAGCAGCGTTAAACAATAACTCACTCATTAAAATGGTTTTGGAGAAGAAGTCGTTAAGATTTTAAGGTTGACCCCCTGCCACGCCAATATTTGATGGAGGTCAAGTCCAAATGAACAAACTTGAATCTACATTTAATTAAGATGTTATTCTGAAAATTTCAGCTTTATGTGCCGATTGCTTTCAGAAAAGTCGTTTAAGGTTTTAGGGAATCTGCCTGCCATGCCAATATTTGAGGTGGAGTCAGTACCAAATGTACAAACTAAGATCCCCTAGATGCAAGGTACATCGTCACAAAATTTCAGCTTTGAGGGTGCAGGTAGTCTGGAGGTGAAGTCGAAAATGTGAAAAGTTTCCGGACAACGGCCAATGCCTTAAGCCCATCTAAAAATTGTAACCTTAATTTGGAAAGTTGGCAATTGAGTAGCTTAGTGTTTAAGTAAGTCTGATTGATTTGTGATTATTGATTAATTAATTGGGCCTATGTTCGGTCGAGCAAAAATTACCAAGGTTTTTTTTCCTAGGGGGCCCATTTCACCCATTTCAGCTTTCTAGAGCTTTGTGTACTTGGGAAGAAGTTGAATAGGTTTTTAGGTCATGACCTCTGTGACCCATATTCAAACAATATCTAAAAATTAGGAACCCAATTGCTCAAGGAGTCTGTACATAAAAACAAATTAAC